>LTAT01000001.1:85904780-85978538 GCA_003286495.1 Chlorodrepanis virens | reverse complement strand
TGAAAAAGATGACAAATTCAGAAAGTCTCTCCTGGAGTGGTCGCTCTGTTATCAGTCCCTCTGGCACAGGGTGCAAACTCTCGGTGTTTCCCAGGTCCCAGTCTGGAGCAGGCTCCAGTGGTTCCAAAAACGGGAAAGGAAAAACAGTCCAGGGAAAATTCAGACTGCTTAGCTAAACTAACTAGTGAGCAGAAGCAAAAAGCAAGAGCAAAGCAAAAAGCCAGGCAAAAAGCAAAAGCAGCACTATGTACTGCCCTGTCACTGTGTCCCGCCAGCCGTGGGGGAGCAGGCTGATAACAAAACAAAACTTTCATTCTTCAGAGCCAGTCCTGAAGGCACAGAACATAATATCCAGCATAAGCAGAACAGACGACTGGGGATACAAGCATCATAAACGTCACCCTAGGACAAATGTCTGACCACCCTTCCAGGGAAGAGGGTTCTCCTGGTGCCCAGGCTGGGCACAGCCGCAGCCCAGCGGGGCAGCCCCTGCTGTGGCAGTCGGTGCCGAGCGCCGCCGGGGCACCAGCGGCCAGCCGAGTGACACAGGGATGTCATGGGATGGGACAGGACACATGGGATCACCACGTGATTGGCACAGGATCAGTGCCTGGTGGGCACTTGATGGGCGTGTGATCACAGCACGATGGACAGGTGATAGCCGTGTGATGATCAGGCAATTAAACCTTGATTGATGTGATGGTCGCTGCATGATCATTACATGGTTTTCACATGGTCTTCTTGTGATCCTCACGTGAATGGCTCACTGTTGACACACGAGGGGTGAATGATCTCACCTGATCAGCGTGTCTTGGCACCTGCTCTGCACACGACTCGCTTGTGATCATCCTGTGATCGGCTTGTGATCATCCCGTGATCAAGTCAAGATCGTCAGATGATTGGAGCTTGATAAGCTCCTGATTACTGCATGATCGCCACATAATCACCATGTGATGGTTGCGAGATTGGCCTGGCACAGGTGCCTTCCCTGGAACTCACCATGTTTTGTGCCTGGATTTGTCCATAGCATGAATTCACCCCTCTTAACCAGGCTTTTCCTTGCCAGGTTAGTCTTTTCAGTCTTCCTGACTCTTTCACTAAAGCTGCCCCACTCAACTTGAGGCCATTTCCTTTTGTCCTAAGGTTTGTTACTTCACCTTCTCCTCCTCCACCTCCTGGTCACTGCCTTGCAGTCAGTGTGTCCTCAGTAGCACAGTGGCAAAGGTGAATGATGGCCCAATTTATGGACCTGGAGTCAGGTTCCAGCTAGGGTCACCCTGGTGACCCCTCAGTGGATCACTCGGTTTAGCCGAGGGGCTTGGGCCATTCACATTTGGAGAAGGTGCTTGCCTTTTCTTGGGCCTGGCAAGGTCAACTTTCCTGCTGTTGGGTTTCTTTCATATCTTTTCCCTTTCTCTTGTCTTTCCTTGCCCAAAGGTGGTGGCCACTCCTGTCCCAGTCCCTGGTTTGCTGCCCAAGCACTCCTGATCTATGCGCTGAAGCTACTTTAACAATGGGGAGGCATCCCAGGGCTACTGGGATAGGGAGAGTCCTGGGAATGATGGAGTAAACCGAAGCAAGTTCTTCCTCTGCCAGATGGGCCCCTGCTGGGTGTCCTGGGGTTGGCATTGCTCCCTCCAGGAGGTCTGGGAAGGAGCAGCAGCAAGGTGAGCACACATTGAGGAGCACATCCCTGACTCGTGATCTGGCAGCAGGGGCTGGGCATGGCTGTGTTTGCAGAAACCACCATCCTCTCTAGCTGGGCAGAAAGAACACCTCCCAGTTACAGCTGCACTGCCCCTTCCCAAATTTGTCCACATCTGCTGGATGAGGCTGTGCCTGGCCCCAGCCTCTGCCCCATGCAAGCAGCAGAGAAGAGATGTCCCAGGTTCACACACACTTGTCCTTATTAGAGGCTCCAGTGAAGCAGGGAGGGAGGGAGATGGAGAAAGGCAGAAGTCTGCCTCCAGCAAGACAGTCTGCACAAATGGACTGGCTTATAAATGAATTTATAAGTTGAAATTGGCCTATAATGAGAGAGTTACTGAGAAAAAAGGACTGTGCACTGCAAACCACTTAGGAATCGGAGATCTCAGTGCATTATGTGGAGCCAGAGGGGAAATGCTGGATCCTGTGAGCAAAGGCATCACAGATTGCTGTGAGCAGTGACAGGCAAGCTAAGGCCAGTTATGCTGCCTACCCTGGAGCCCTTCACTGGCCCTGAATGCCTTCCCCAAAAATGCATTCCCCTCTGATTAAATTGAGAGAGTACTGGGCTCTTGAAACCGCTGCTAAATGCCATCGTTAGAAACTGTTTTATTTCAAGGCAGCTTTTACTAGTAATGGTTCTAGAGTCAGTTCTCCAGAGGAATAGGGCTGTTTTAAGTTCTTAGGGTCTTTTTTCCAAAAATAAAGCAGTCTCCCAAGCCCGCTGCTGTGGTTGAGCTTTGTGCTCACAGGCTTCTGTCGACAGCTGGCTTGATGAATGAAGATGTGAGGGAAGAAGAGCCTTTCAATGAGGAGGCTGTGTGCTTCCCAGGGCTGGGATGGCAAACAAGATGATTGAAAGCAGTGATTGAAAACATGACATCCTGCACTCCGTACTCCCCAACACATGCAGAATCAATTTCACCTTTTGAATTCCTTGAAACCAGAGAAGAACTTGGTGTGCTTCCATGCATGTAACCCGTGGATTATCTGATTGGGAAGTCTGTGAAGATTCAGGTTTCTCTGAATTACACGCAGCCAGGAGGTGTGAGGAAAGTTCAGCCTACAATTTTCCTTCTCCCAACAGCCATCTGACCCCCAAAGCTGTCCAGAAACATCTTGTCTGATTTCACCCTCCCCCAGCAGCTACTCTCCACCTCGGTGCTGCCTTTCTGAGGTGCAGGGAAGAAGCATTTCTCTCCTTTGAGTCTGAAATGATGTCAGGTGCTATCCCCAGCTGTGCACGTGAGGCATTCACACTATCCTGTCACCAGCTGTGTCTCACTCCAGAGCCTACAGCCATGAGGGATGGAGACCAAGCAAGCTCATGTTGTTCCCTCTTGCCTCCACACTCATTCCATGATAAACCCACTCTTTGCACCAGGGAAAGCCATACTTTTCTTGAAAGCTCAGCAAGCCTGGCCCCCTCCTAGCCAGGTGTGCCACTGGCATGATGGTGACCTGCTCTCCTTGCCTGTGCAAAGCTGCTTCTCCTTGCAGGGCTGCTGCCTTTCCCACAGCCTGACCTGGCATTTCTCTTCCCGTGTTGGGAATGTATTAGCATATTTTCTCTCCCTACTGTCACATGCAGCTATAAAATCTGCTCTCAAACAATTGGCCTGGGAGCTTCCAGAGACCACTAATAGAAAGAGAAAACCAGCATCTATATAAAGAAAATCAGCCTCAATATTCAGCTGGCATTGCTCAAAGCTGAAGGGCTTCAAAGTTCCTCTGCGACAGGGAGGTCTTAGGCAATGGGAAGAAATGCCAAGCAAGGAGTAAAAGCCAGGAGCAGCAGCAAACCTCCTGGGAATGTCTGCTGGGTCCCATTTTCCCAGGGGTACAGAGTGCAGGCACACATCAGCTTTCTGGAGTCATTTTAAAATGAGTTCTGCCATCAGAAGTGGTTCCCTGGCTCCTGCAGGATGAAAGGGGACCTGGAGGAGGTTGGTGTGCATTGACCCAAAAGTGCACATCAAAGAGGATGCGTTTGGTATGAGCCAGAAACCCGACAGAAATGTCTGTGTGGGCACAAACCTCCTGTGGGTACGTGTGAACAACCAAATTTCCCTGGCTCTAACCTCTCCTGGGAATAGCTAGGATAACATAGAGGTGTGATTTTTTCTTTAAAGTGCAGTGCATCTGTGTGTTCTGCTGAGGTCAATTAGAGCTGTGGGAGATCAGAGGCTGATGAAAGATGAGTGCCTTGACTCCAGAAGTAGTGATTCTTTGCTTTCTGAGTTCTAGTAAAGCACTAACTTGGGAGGCACGTGAAGTTGGCTGCTCCTGCCTCTTCCCCAAGGCAAGGAGGCAACCAGCTAAAGGAAGACAAAAGGATGGCAGCTGGTTTGGGTTGGCCACCTCTCCTCCACCCCATCCCCTATGCAGTAGCATGTCCTAGAGGGCATGATCCTCTAAGTTGCTGGGACTTGCTTGCCTCAGGGGTGCTTGCCCCTTGCCTCCTGGTTTCTCAGCATCTGCAGATGCTGCAGGGGCTACCCCCAGCCTTGGAGGAGGCATTGGTGCAGGAAGCACTGGGGCTGCTCTGCTATTCCCACTCTTGTTTTTTAGTAGAGGAGCTGATGCCCAGGCTCACTCTCTCCTTAGGTGGTGTGACCCCTGGGATTGCTGCCTGTGTCCCTCCTGGCTGGGAGAGACAAGGAGCCTCACAAAGGCTGCCCTCCTCTCTGCATGGCTCCTCAGAGCCCTGGCAGGGCACAAGGGAGGGAGGGAGGGATTTGAATTGGCACTGATGTGACTCTGCTCTTGGACATTCACCTGGGGGTACAGCAGCACCTGGAAGAACACAGTGCTCCCCCCAAACACCAAGGACCAAGCAATGCTTGCTTGTTGCTTGGCTCACACTGCATCCTCCTAGTCCCTGTGCCAAGGCTGCTGTGTTTTTGTCACTGGGGGAGAGCCAGGCAGCTGTTTGCTCTGTGACAGTTGCCTGGCTGACATCCCAAAGTGTTTTGCTGCTTTCTTTCCTCTCCTGACAGACAGATGAGTGGAATTATTTGGCTGAAGGAGGTTTTTTCTAGCACCAGCCTCTCTGGTGGCAGCCTTAGAACAGGATCATCCATTTGGCAGTGAAAGAAAGGCACTGCCTTCCCTAACACTGACACGTCCAACATGGCAGTCCCGTGGCTGGCACCAGTCTCCTGAATTCCACCAAAACTGGAGAGACCCCTGGACTGATGTCAAGGTTGGAAGTTGCCATCTTTTGTTCAGGGACACATGAGAGGAGCCCCTGGCAGCCAGGGGCAAGTGGAGCCCAGAACTTCTGGGGCACCTGGGAGAAGCAGATCCCCTGCTGCTGTGCTCAGGCTCTGCCTGGGGTGAGAAAACAAGGATCACTCAAACCTTGATGGGAAAGGGCTCCCCAGCATGCCAGAGTCAACTGG
Source organism: Chlorodrepanis virens (assembly GCA_003286495.1). NCBI lineage: Eukaryota > Metazoa > Chordata > Aves > Passeriformes > Fringillidae > Chlorodrepanis > Chlorodrepanis virens. Next base: position 85,973,427 of record LTAT01000001.1, on the reverse strand, counting down.
GGAGGAACTTAACACTTGCAATGCGTTTTCTCTACTTGCTAACCATTCAAGGAAAGAGTCTGGAGGTCTGGCTTCGGCTAGAGCCATGTATGGAAATCTGGAGCTACAGCTGCTACTGTAGAACCTAAGAGACGGGAGAGAATGGCTGTGTGGTTTGGGAGCATTTTAGGCAGGTTTTATCCTATTCTGTCCACAAGTTTAGTAACTGTGGTCCCTGCAGGCACAGAGGGAGGGCATAGCCCTTTTCTTGCACGCACAGCACTGGTAGGGGCTGTGCTCCTCATCACTGGCCCTGGGATGTGTGCCCCTGGGAGAAAGGGGCCCTGCAAGCCAAGGAAGAGCTGATTGCAGCTGTGAGCCATTCGTGGTGCATGGCAGGGAATGCCAGAAGGAAATTAAACTGATGACTCTGCCCTGAGCTGGCTTTTGTCACCTCAGCTCCTGGCACAGGGGACTGCTGGGCTCCGGGGCTTGGCACCTCCCTCCTGCTTTTGCTTGCAGCAGCTGGAGGTCAATGCCAGCGTGCCACAAGCTGATCCAAATGGCCACAGACTGGACAGGCTTTAACACATGTCTTTAATGCTTTGTAAAGCCTCCCCTTCCCCGTGCACCAGCCTGAGAGGCTTCCCTTCTGCAGCTCCACACAGCCTTGCCCATCTTGTGTTTGCCTGCGGAGCCCAAAGCATGCGAGCAGAGCAAGCAGCAGAACTGCCCAGAGGTTTTGGTCTCAAATGCAAGTGGAAAGCAGCAACTAACAGTAGCAGACAGACTCTCTGCAGCCTAGCTCTCCCCCACAACTCTGCAGATGGCACGAGGTGAGCCTCCAGCCAGGAATTCTAGAAGTTGTTCCCCAGTTTGGCCTTCCGCAGCCCTTCCCTTGCACCACTGCTCCATGGCTGGCACCCAGAAATGGCCATAAAATTGGAGAGGATGTGTTGTTTCCCTGCTTGGAGCAAGAGGCAGGGTCCTTTCCAGGGAACACGTGGCACCAGCGTGTCACACATGGCTGTGTGCCTGTGATGTGCTAACTGTGTGCCAGCCTGCCTTGCCTCTGAATGACAATGCTCAGACAGCAGGAATCCAGAGGACAATTTCACCTGCTGACAGGGTCTTTCTGGAGCTCTTTGCACAAGGTTTAGGAGCTGCTCCTGACTGGCCAGATAGCCTGTTAATCTCTGGAGATGTGTCCCCTTTTGCTGTGCCCTGGTGGCACGGTGGCAGTGTGGCTGTGCTGTGGGGTAAAGTCTGTGCTTTGTGTTTGCAACTGGGGTACAAGGAGAAGGGAGGAAACCCCAGCTCTCATGAAATACTGATAGGTAGGCAGGAAAAACTAATCTCTCCCTCACACGTGGGTGCTGGGTGTGGCAGTACTGGCAGGTGAGGGCACTAATCAATATTAAGGCTTTAATCAATAAAAAGGGCAGGAGGGCTTGTAGCCTGACTGGGAGTAGAGCATATGCCTGCTAGGGGCTCAAAGCTGTGCCAGGGGAAATTCAAACTGAGCCTTGGGAAGCATTTCTTTAAAGAGGGGGTGGTCAAGCACTGGAATAGGCTCTTGGAGTGGTTGGTGCCTCATCCCTGCCTGTGTTTAAGAGGCATTTAGACAATGCCCTTGGTAACATGCTTTAACCTGAAATGGTCAGGCAGGTGACTAGGTGATCCTTTATGTGTCTTACACCTGAAATACTCCATTCTAATGTGCTCAGGCACAGAGGGAGCAGTGGCTCCCTCCTGGCAGAAGACGCAGATTTTCTGCAGTGGCCTTGTGTGCCTGAAAATCACACTAGCACCCCCGGACTGGTGCAAGGATTTGCTTGGTGGCCATCCCACATGGCACCCACCCCTCTCTGGGCTGGATGGGACAACGTGGGACAATGCCTGAGCTGGTGCAGAAGCAGGGCTGTGACAAGGTAAATCATGTGGGTGATGGGACATTTACAGGCTGCTAGTGTTCAGGTACTGGGGAAAGCAAAGCTGGGGATGAGGATTAGAGACAGGAATAGGAAACACTGCCCTGGACTAGCAACAAACCAGCTTCCAGTTCAGGGACTGCCTTCTCTGCCAACCCACAGCAGCTAATGTCCCCCTGGAAGTTACACTGTAGTAGAGGCAGAGAACACAAGTTTTGGGGAAGGGATGGATGAAGTGAAGGGATAGCTGCTGGCACTGCTTTTGGCTCAGCAGTGCTGGAGCTCATCCTTACCCTGTGGTTGCTAAATACTTGCTGTGGGTGCCTGGAAAGGTACTTTGCTCACTCCAACAGGTCTGGAGTGAGGGGGAAGATGCTTGAGGGAGAGAAAGAAAACTTTAGATGGTCAAGTGTGTCTGCCCTAAAAAAAGAGCAGGTACTCTTTGAATGCCACATAATGGGTGAGGAGGGGAAGAGGACTTTTCTTACTTTTGTCTCTCAGGTATTATAAATGTTTCTTACTGCCCTGTGGCTCAGACAGACCGTGGGATGCTCTGAGCCAGGCAGTCAGTGTTGTGCCTGCTCTCCTTGTGCCAGGTGAGCTGCTTGTCAGCCTCAGCTACTTCTTATCCTTCTTGCGTTGCCGTTTCTTCCCCACCCCTTTCCTTTTGAAGCAGGCCAGAATTAAGGGTGGGGTTTATCACAGCCTGCCTTTGGGAATGGTAGATTTGTAGGGCAAAGACTCCATGTGCTCTGAAAGGCAATCCCACCTAAAGAGAGAAAGAAGAAGCTTTAGTTCTTCTGGCAGGTTGAGGTCTAGAAGAGCTGGCAGTCTGGAGAGAGAAAGGTGTGGAGAGGAAGAGAGGCTCCTGGAGGGAGGAATGGCCCCCTGTCTGTTTCTGCATGGCTGTTATGCTAATGTAGAAGAACAGCCCTCAGGCCCTGGAGTCCTAAATCTTGAGCTTGTTATTAAACCCTAATGTACACAGCACTGCACAAAATAAGAGGATGCCTAGGCTGCGTTGTCAGGGATGAGTTTGGGAGGCTCCTGTAGTGCTGCTCTCAGGGGAGGGGTGTGTCTGTGCTTTTCTTTTCTCCTGTCATCTGCTGAGCCCCAGCAAAAAACCCTTCCAGCAGTGGGGGAAGGCTTTTCTTCCAACAATCCTTATCCGTGGGGACCGGGATTAAGCTACAGCGCTCCACGACTCATTTACCACACTCCACCAAACAGCCTTCGGTTGGTAATAATTTTCACTCACTGCAGTTTTGTGTTTGGAGAATTAATTGCTTTAATAAGGAGCTTAATTAGAAGTGCAAAAGTAGAATAAGCAGCAGAAATGTTGGATAAGAGCTGAAGACTGTTTCCATACAGAGAAATGCTGCCCTCCTGGTAGGAAGGGGTGTTGGCTCAAGCAATGGCGTGGCTGTGTCCTGCCAGCTGGGCTTCACACCTGGCTGCTGCTGCTTCTCCTGGCAAAGCCACCCAGCAATGGTCTGGTGCAGGGGTCTCTGCTGAGGGGAGCTCCGAGGAGCTGCTCTGTTTGGAAAAAAATATGCTTTTTGCAGCCCTTGTGGCCAAGCAGCATTTCCAGGCTGCCAGAGGCTTTCCCAACAGGCCTCTGTGTGCAATCCCAATTTTTTTAATGTCCTGGGATGTTAGGATATCAGAGCAAAAGCAGGGGCTGCAGCCTTCCAGATGCCAAAGCACAGAGCAGTGCACCTTTGCCACCCCTCGCCTGCAGGCTGTTTGCAAGCCTGGCCATTCCCACAGTGAAGATGAACATTTCTGACTCCAGCTGAGTTAAAGAGCCTCAGGAACAAAAGAACTCCAAGGCAGACATAGGCTATTTTCCCTCCTCCCCCTGAAGCAGCTATCAGCAAGGAAAAAACCCCTCAATTTTCAGGGCAACTGAATCCATTTGCAAATGCATGTCAAGTGCAACAAATAGTTTGGGCTTAAATAATGGAGGGTGGCTTTTTTTCAATCTAAATGTTTTATTCCCACAGTTCCTAAACAAAACATTTCCCTTTTTCATTTTGAAATAATGTTCTGTTTTGAAACGTGACGTTATAAAAAAGACCATAAAACAAAACATGAGCTCTCAAAATGAAGTAAATGGCACTGCATTTCTGTGTCAAAAGCCAGGATTTAGCCAACCCAGAGTGTTTATTTTTTTCCATGGTAGGTGTCAGCAAGCAAACTGGAAAATTTGCATTTCTGGACAACCTGAAGTTATTCTTCTTTTCCATTCCTAACAGAGAGCTCAGAAATCAATTTTCACAGGTTCATTTTCTGAGCAATCTCATCGCTGCTGTCAAAATGATCTCTCTGCTCTTATTTGTACCCAAAACGGGCAGATAAAGAATATTCTTGATGAAGAGGTGCAATTCCTCTTCCTGTGTCAGCCAAGCCCATTGGCATTGCTCTGATCTAAATAAGATGGATCTTTCCCCCCCTTTCTCCCCAGAGCAGCTCACGTTTCAGGTGGTCACAGAATCAGTGCCATCACCTTGTTCTCCCATAGCACCTGAACTTCCCGGGGCCCTTACTGTTTAATTAAGCCTTGCAATGATGCTGTGAGATACACAAAGCACACACACGGTGATTGCTGCCAAAATCCTCATCTGTCAGTGTTGCAGTCTTTTCTCTGCTTTTTTGGGTTTTTTTTTTCCCCCCCCTCTCTCAGCCTCACTTTGCACTTGGGCTTTTCCAGCCGTTGCTGCCTGGTTCCTTCCTGACTCTGTGGGTAAATTGGCTGATGGCATATCTATCCCGTGCAGTCAGACAAATCACACTGCTGAGAACTATTTATAGTCCCCTAAGCATTGCTTGATTAACTTACTTGGCTGGCGTGCAGGGCTGCCTTGCCAGCTGACAGAGGGAGCTGATGACACAAGGTGCTTTCACTCCTTGTATCCCTTGCAAGCCTGGGGGAGGCAGAGGGCTGCCCAGGAATAATCACAGATGAAGCCCTGCAGCTCTTGAGCCAGGGGCTGGCATGTCCCAGAGCTTGGCTTGGGCAGCCTGGGGTTGTAATTGTAGCCTGCAGACTGTTCCAGGGGGTACCTGTCAGCCAGCACCACGGTGCTTTAGCTCTGCTTTACAGGAAGTAGCTCAGCAAACCCCTCATTTCAGAAAGTGAATGTTTTTGGAATGTTTTCCAGATGTTTCCCTCCGAGGTTCCTGAGAAGGATCAGACCCTGGGAGGGTCTGATCCTTCTCTGTCAAGCACTCACTGCCAGCTCCTCTCATGCAGGTGGATGTCTGCATCCTGCACAGGTGCAAATGTCCTGCTCCACACACACCAGGGGAAATGCAGGTCCGTGTCCTCTTCTCTTTGTTGCTGACCGAAAAGGGCCCCGTATCTTTCCACGCTCTGGACGGCCAGTTTCCCACTTGTTTCTCCGCTGCAGGTCCCGGTGAGCATCCCCGGCCGTCTCTTTCTGTAGCAGCTCCGTTGGCTGCTGCAGGAGGGGAAATGCAAATACAGCTGCCAAGAGATGGCGCAGAGGCACTGTCACTGCCGGGCGGGCAGGGGACAGAGCTGCTCCGGCACACGGGGCTGCTGGTCCTGCCTCTCCTCTCCGAGAGAGAGCACGGGGAAAGAGCTGGTGCTTTGGGAAGGGCCGAGCAGCTTTGTGGCTGCGATGGCTGCACAGCCCGGTGTGCTCCAGCGCCTGGGTACCCGCCTGCCTGTGCCTGGAATGATGGAGCAGCACACGCTCTGTTTCTCCACGCATCCCAAACATTTGCGGGCGCTCCCAGCAGCGTGTGTGGAACAGGCTGCTGGTGAAGGGGCCAGAAGAGTGGTTATTGTCCCATGCTCCCTGGTGGCTTTCTTACCCTTGCAGGGAGAGTGCAGGAGTGGCGTCTGGGGACAGCAGACACTGTGTAGGTTGGTGATGACAGGGCAGGGCTCTCCTCTGGCTTTCTCTCCCCCAGCCTCAGAGACAGGCAATGTCTGTGTCCTAACCTGTCCTCTGGTCATAAGCCATGGCTGGGAATGTCCAAACCAGCTTCCTCTCTGTGGAGGTGAGCCCTGTGCCAGCTCCACCAGCACCTTCAAGGGCCAAGGCGGGGACTGTCACCAGCCAAAGCACCCACCCACCCTCTAGGCTTGCATCAGCCATGCTGGAGTTGCTTCCTGATGGAGCAAACCAGCCAACTGCTCTTTAAACAGCTCTCTGCACCGCTGACATGAGCAGCAACATTTATGGAAATGTATATATTATTTTAGGTGAAGCCAGGGTCAGCGTGTACCTCGGAGGAGAAACTCAGCCAGAGCGTGAAAAGGATTTCGTGTTGATTTCTGAAATATTTTAGTGTCTTTTCCTTGAGAGAGAATACTGTGTTTGAAAGTGGATGAGAGAATACTGTGTTTGAAAGTGGATATTCCAAAGTAGAAGGTGAGGCTTTGCATTTGGGTAAAACCAACACGGGGTTTGTGACACCAGCTCATTCTGCATCTCCCAGAAAGCCACAGAGCTTGGGGGCCTCTGATCTCTGGGGTCTGCTCTCCTCTTTGGTAAGGGGTGACATTAACACTGACCTGGGAAGTGCTGGGCAAGAATGGTAGAGCAGGCAAGTCTCTGGGCTTAGTCTAGCAGACCACAATAGGTGGGGTTATGGCAATAAAATTCCAAATGCTAGAACACAGGATTTGTGTAGGGAAAACTGTTCTGAGGGCGTTCCTTGGATATAAGCACTTGCTGGCTTGTAAATGGGTTTTTGATTTTCCTTGTGTTTGCGTGACAGCATCTGGATGTACAACTGCCTAGCAAAAATTCACTGCTTTGATTTTAGGCCTGGGCTTCACATTTTGGAGGCTGTGGATGCCTGTGGGATGGAGGGAGAGAAATGTGAGCTTGATCAGTGTGATGAGGAAGGAGTCAAAACACCAAGGCAGCTGTATTTGCTGCAAAGAAAACGGATGGAGGCTGCAGAAAGCAATCACTGTTATGAGCAAGAGAGTGATGGTATCCAATCAGGAGACAAGGAAAGAGTTCATTTTGGAGCAGTAACTGGGGTGAGCTCCCCGTTAACACTAATAATAACTATATCCTGGACTGATGGCTGAGTTCATTTGGACCAGATACAATTATTGCTTTGTGTGCAACAAGCACCCTCAATTTGCTCTGCAATATTAAGCTGGAGTCAGCTCCCTTACAGGCTCTGGTTTCCAGAGGCTGGGCTGCTAACAAAGTGCCCTCTTGCTTTCACACACCATCACTCACCACACAATTCACACATCTATACTCTCTGATAAAATCAGGGTCTTTGCAGCTAAATGCCAAGGTAGTATTTCTTCCAGAAAAATCCCTGTCTGCCTGGGAGTCCCTCGCTGTAGACTTGGAGCACTCTGTGCTTTGGAAAAAAGCAGCCTGCTTGTCCAGTCCCCAAATCCCTGCTCCCCAGTTTGGGACTGGGGCAGCTGGGCTCTGTTGCAAGAACATTTTGGGTGGAGAGTCTGGGAAAGCAGGGCACTCACCTGCCACTGCGAGTACTCTCATTACCCTTGGCAGCCTCGGTGCTTCCCCTGCCAAACTCAACAGAAGCCCTTGGGAATAATAAGACTGACACACCCCAAGCTTAAACTTGGACAAGCATTTTAATACCCAGATGAAGAGATTACAAGAATGACCTACTTGTTTATATGTGGCAGATCTGTGAAATGTGCAGAAGGCTTTCTCATTAGAGGAGGTCTGCAGGGTGGAGTTGCCCCAGCAGCACCAGAGCTGCAGCCAAGCAGCAGATCAGATGGTGCCTCCAAGGAGCTGGGCTCTTTCATGTCTTTGGAAATTCCCCATGCCACCCCTAATTCCTAGACAAAATGCTTGGTGTTGTGAGGCAGGAGTGGCTAATCCCAGCCTCGAAGGCCACCAGAGGTTTCCAAGCATTTCAGGCTCGTCTGCGCAGCCAGCACTGCCTTGTGCAGTGGGCCTGGGATGTGCAGGTCCATCAGTGGCATGCTGTGCCCTGGAAGGCCAAGTAGGTTTTGTGAGTGCCAAGGCATGCCATGGTGTGATCTGGGATCCACTGCTCCCATGTCCTGATCTTCCATACTGGCATTAATTAAAAGCCTTTTGGGCACATGCAACATCCTCTCTTTACTTCAGTAGCTTCCATGTGCCCTGACGGATGCCCAAGATGCTCAGTTTCTGAATGGCTGAACTCCTGCCTAGCACGTGGCTCTTTGGGAGATTGCAAAATGCAAACTGACACGAAAGCAGCTTCCTTAGGGGAAGAGGCTGTTTTCTGCTGGTAGAAAGTACAAAGACCTCAGAAGCATTACTACTACCCAGGGACTTACCCTGATCTGGATTCTGAGGACTTTCTGAGATGGGATCTACTGAAGGAGCCAGGACATGGGTTATAACTTGATAAATACAATAGTTTGGGTGTTCTGTGTGATGATCAACCTCTCCCACAGCATGCCAGGCTGGGAGGTGCAGGAAAAAGCCTTCTGTGGTTCAAGTGATGGGTGCCCAGCTTATCCTCTGAGAGCCTTGAATACCCAGAGCCTCTGTGATGAGTGGTGTTATAGGTTTGACTTCCTGTACACTCACCATTTGCTGGGGTGTTCCAAAGTGCTGCTGCAGTGACTCTCCAACAGCTCATGGTCTTGTGGCTTTAAGGAGGATGGACACATAGAGCTGGGAGCTATGTGGAGGTACAAGTGCTGAGCTTGGTGAATCTCTCAATGGGGAAGGAGGGTCAGTGTGAGCCTTCCATGCTGTGAGTCACCCAGAGCACGCAAACATCTGCACCACTAAACTGCCAGACTTGGTCTTGGTGTGATCTGGGATGTGATTCCTGTGCTGTTCCCATCTGGGCCAGCCTGAGCCCAAATTCCTCAGTGCCTACTGCCTGCCTGGGAGGGACTCCAGGCTGTGTGGGAAGACAGGACAGGCCTGCTGGGGTGTAGGTGGCACCTACAGGTGTTCTTATCCCCTTGCTGCTCCTCCTGCACCCCAGCCAATGAACCCAAAGCCATCCTGGCCAGCACTTGGCAGGCAGCACAGGCAGCAGCAGCCGTGGGGCCACAGCAGTGCAAGTGCAGCCGCCGAGTCCTTGGGCCAGTGACAAGGAGAAAAAGTGCGTTGTTATAAATCTACAGCCTGCTCCTAATGGCTTGGGGCCACAGGCATATAGATTAAATCTCAGTCCTATATTTCATAGAAGTCACACAGTGGCATGTCAAGGTGCTGCAAGTGAGCAGTCCTCTGATGGTGTTTTGGACGGCTGGCGGGGGACTAACGAGAGCAATGCAATAAAGCATAACAACATGTAGACTGAAGAGTGGGAGAATTTCAGAGTGGTGAGATCAGGGCTGTAAAATAGTTTCTGGAAGCTTCTCCATGATTGGGTTATTTAAAAAAAAGAAAAGATTGGACAAATGTTAGATGGTGTATATTAGCCTAGTGGTGTGAAAATCATGGCAATTCTGTCAGAAAAAGGATGACAGAAGGGTTTGCTGTTCCATTTTCAGCAGCGTTGCTCTGAATGCTGTTTACTTTTCTTTGGAGAGTTGGGAAGCAGGTTGTTTCATTATTTTATGTTTGGGAAGAGGAGGATTCTTTAGTTGTCAATCTCAGAGAAAAAAAAGAGAGATATTTTAATTCTGGAGTATTTAGCTTGTGCTCTTTCCTGTGGAGTTGAGGGGGACTGGAGGAAGGTAACTTGCACCCCTCTGGGACAACCTGCCCTGCAGAGGTTTGGACACAGTCCCTGCTGGTTGTACTGAGGGATGCCTCTCTGCAGCTGTCAGAGGCAGGAATGGCAGGGGGAGCCTGGCACAGACTGGATCCCCATCGGGTGGTGCATGGCACAAGGGTGGTGCCACCTTGCTGGGTGCTGCTCTGTGCCAGCTTCCTTTTGGGCTGCCCCGTTTTCTTTGTGCACGGATGTGCAGGAAAGCTGCAGCACAGCAGACAAGGGGAGCGACAACCCAGTGATTTCCCAGCTGCGCTCCATTGCAAAAGCATCCCTGAACACAACCTTACCCTTCCTACCTGCCCCTGCTTCTCAGATAGTCCCAGCATGGCTTTTCCCAGCCTGTGCATGGTGCCAGCTCAGCCAGGAGAGGCCAGCAGGAAACATTTGGCCAGCAAAAGCAGCCCTTCCTCTGGTGCTGGAAATGAAGGGTCTTTCTCTCCAGCAATAGCCTCCTTCTGCCCCCAGCCAGTTCCTGACTCTGCTCTCCTGTGTAACAGCAGCAAGCTCCTTTATTTTTGGGCACCCTGCCACAGCAGCCAGCTCTAGCAAGGCCAGCAGTGACACTGTGCCCTTGGAGGGCTGCAGGGACCAGCCATGGGGCCAGCACAGGGCAGGGGAAGGTGCCCCTGGCCCCAGGAAGGCTGCCTGGGTGTGCGTGTTGGGGGAAGCTCAGTCCTCGGTGTAAAGTGACGAGCTCGTAATAAATATTCAATTTATTTAGAATTGCAAATACCAGGAGAAGGAAACCAGTAAACAAAAGAGGCATCGTGGCTAAAATTCTGGAATGCTGGACTGCAGTGATGGGTGCAGGAGGAACAGAAGGCAGCCAGTGGTCAGCCAGCCTGTGTGCTAGCAATTAAAACAAATTCAAGTCTAAGAAAGCAGAAACTCAAAAAGGAAGCTGCTTAAGTTAGGCTCTTCTTAATGAGAGACAAATACACTAGAAAATATTGCCTGCTAACAGTATTCATAAGCTGCTCCCAAGATGTTTTGATTAAACCACAGTTGTCTTTCTAGTGTACTAATGGTTTTTAATCTCTCTTGATGCCTAGGGGCGAAGGGGTCTAGAGATTCACAGCAGCTTGGTGAGCTGAAACTCGTCCCTGGTGAATGCATCTCTCATGCCAGAATCACAGCTTTTAATTTTTAAAAATGTAAGTTTTTAGCAAAGGGAGAACCCTTAGCATGTGAGCGGGGCATAAGTGCCACGTGCCTGGATATGAAGGGAGCTCCTCTGGGAGAAAGATTCATGCTTCTCCCCTTCCCCTGGGAGTGCCCTGAATTATAATTCTGGCACTGTTTTACTGCTAGGCAAAATTTAATTGCGGTTTCCTGCCTGGCTGGTGTGGAGGGGAAGAGGACAGTGCCATGAATCCTGCAGCTCCCGTGCCCATCTGCCAGCCGTGAGCAAGAACGGGGGTTGCACAAGGCAAGGAAGGTCAAGGCTCCTCTCAGGAGGCTTCCCACCTCTCCAAAAGCCATAGGGAATGATGTTGGGGTGGTGGGTGATGCTGGGGGACTGCCAATACCTTCCTTCCTTCTCTCCTAAGCAGAGGGGGTCTGCTGTGCTTGCCAAAGCAGTGGAGGCAGAGGCACCACATGGGGAAGTGTGAGAGCACAGCCCTACCTCAGCCAGAATTGCTGTGGGAGTGAACTACAGGTGTTCAGCACAGAGCATTTGTGCCAATCCCTCCCCTTTATGCTTCCCTTCTTGCCAGCAGTTATGAGATGGCCCCAAGCCTTGACAGGGCTTCTCATGTCTTGGAAATTTGGCTTCATCTTCCCTGTGAGTGTCATCTGGTTGTGCCACCTGGCTGCTTCATGGGCAGTGTTCTGACTACAGAATTTTTAATTAAGAGATGGGACATGAGAGTGCTGATTTCTGGTGTTCTGTGGCCCTCACGTCACATAGGAATGCTGGGAGATGCGGGCAGTGAGTTGGGCTTTATTTCTGGGCAATATGGGAAAGGAACCCTTTTTGTGCCCTAAAGCCATGCTCTGGGCTTACACCAAATTGGAAGCACACCTACCTGTCTGCCAGCAGGCTGTGTCTGTTTGGTGCTCAGCCTCCTACAGAGATGTCCATACCTCCCTCCTTTTTACAGCCCCCCTGTTTACTCAGCATTCCTGGCCACCTTCCCTGATGTGTGACTTTAGCGTGGATGGGCAGCCAGGGCTCACCACCAGCCATGAACCCCTCTTTCCCAACCCATCCCAAAGCCCACAGCCAGCAAACCCTTCCCCTTCCATGCAACTTTGTCCCCTCCGTTTCTTCCCCCAGCCTCATGTTAGCAGCTTTCACAGGAAAAAAAAAACCAAAACCAACACAGCTGGGAAGGGAGGAGAGGCTTTTCTGTCAGCAGGTATGAGGGGAAAGCTCTGCCTGCCAGGGGCTTGTATGGCACATGGCATGGGGCTGCCTCCCACCTCCTGTCTGGGCTGGGCACCAGGGAGCATCCCTGATGAGAGCAGACAGTTCCTCTGTCCTCTGGGTACAGTAGCTGCTTGTTGCTCACAGAAAATGAAAACGTATTAAAGTACAAAACTGCTGCACTAGTCATTTTCCAATTCCCCACTTGGAGAACTGGCTTCCCAGGAAAATAGGTCACTTACATAAAAAGCACCTTATTATCACACCACAGCAGTGAAGGGAAGAGATGGCTCAAGAGACACTTTCATTTCGAGCCCCTGTTCCTGGGTACTTAGATATTTCTGGAAAATTGACCCTTTGGGCTGCAATTTCTCATGCTCATTTTCAGCCCATAAGGTGAATTTCAGGGCCTCATTCCCTCCCCCGAGACAGATGAAGTTAGGAAGTGTGTTACATCTTAACCCCTGGGAGAGCTGTGCCTCGGAACTCACTGCTCTCCATAGGGGTTGGGGTGAGCATTATCTCTGATTTTTTACCAAGGTGAGGAAGACTCCCAGAGACTGTAGACTTGTGTCCTTCCACTTCCTCCTGCAGGAAGCCCCTGCCTCCCCCTTCCCCAGAGGTTCATCTGCTTTTCCCCCCTAACCCCGTGGTTCACAGATCCCGAGGGCGCTGGAGATGTGGAAGGCAGTAAAGTGACCACGGGAACATGCCCTTGTGAGGGAGGTGGAAGTTATCTAATTTTAATTAAAGGCACTGGAGCTGAAAGAGGGAAAATGGGTGGGGGGAGAGAAAGGAAGGACTCGCTAAGAGCCTGTGTGGTTGGCCTTGGAGTCAGGTCTTCCTGAGAGGGAAAGGGAAGGTCTCTGTTGAACAGCTTTGCCTTGGCTCACTTCAAAGCAGTGACATTGGCAAAGTGCTTACTTCTGTTTCTCAAAAAAAAAAAGAAGCTTTGACTTTGGTCAACAGGCTTCCTGAGAGACTCCACAAACAATATTCACCTCCTTGGTCCTGGGCTGGGTGCTGTGTTCTAACCCCATTTCATGTTCTAACCCCATTTCAGCTGGGAGATTCAGGCTCTGTAAGCCTGTCAAGGGCCAGCAGGGAGTTTCCTCAGCCTCTCCATTCTAATGATTCTGGCTCCAGCCTTGGCCAGGATCGGCCCCCACTCTGTGCTGGTCAGGCTGTGGGGGAAGGTGCCCCAGAAGGGAGGGCACCTGGGAGGGAGCCCCAGAAGAAGACAGTGAGGAGCAGGAAGTGGAAGGAGGAGTAGGATGGGAGGGAGTGAATGCAATAACGTGGGCAGATGGGATGGGAGGTCTGAGGGTCACAGCACAGTGAGGAGGTTGTGGAGAAACTTGGAAGCCAGGGAGGGCAGATGGAGGATGGGCCAAGCAAAGAGCAGCTTGCCAGCCTTCCACCCTCACCAGCCCCATCCCCAGGAGGAGCTCACTGGGGAACATCCCTGCCACCGACACCTCCAGGAGAGCAGGGCACAGGGCCTGGTGTCTTGGCGTGGAGGAGGTGCTTCCAAATAACATCAGCAATTACCTCCGAGGCAGCAGCAGCCAGCGAGCAGGAGTAATTTACATAGTGAGAGCTGGGAGATAGATGGCTCTTTAAACCAGATCTGTCATTCGCGGCTCCCTCCCGTCTCTGACGCTTTGATGTTCCTCTTTGAAGAGCTCTCCTCGCTGGCTGTTCCCGCTCCCTGGGTGCCGCTCCAGCTCTCCAAATGCCTTTCCCGTCTCTCTGTCCGCGCTGTGCCCGCATCCCAGCAGGAAGGATGCAGGGCAGGTCACAGCTGGCACCCAGAGCTGGCAGGGGGCTGTGAGGACGGGAGTGTCTTGGGCAGGCACCGAGGCATCTGTTCTGCACCAGGTCTGGTGTGCCAGCAAGCGGGGGAATGTGAGACAATAACAGCAGCGAGGCCAAGCGCTCTCGATCGCTGCGTTGCCATCTGATGGAGGAATCCAAGTGTTCAGCCCAAAGGTACAACAACCAAAGGTGAGTACGGGGTTGGAGACGGTGAATTCCTGGTTCTCCAACCCCTCGAGGGAACTGTGGGCTTCCCAGTATTCCAGCCCGTGTGGCATGTCTCACTTCCCCTGTGTCTCTGGTAGGTTCAAGTCCCTGGGTAAGGAAGGGAAAAGGAAGAATAGAGTCACGTGGAAATGTTTCGGTGTGGCTGAAGTGATAGGGCACTTGGTGAAACAGTGGCCAGAGGCTCTTGTGAGCAGCACAGACATGGAGAAGCCTGTCACAGCAGCAAGGACCAGATCAGGGTGCTCTGTGTGAAGGAGGCACAGGGAAACAGCGAGGGGAAGGTGGGCTGGAGGAGGTAAGTCTGCCTGCTGCAACCCACCTCCTGCCCTGAGCTCTTCCATCCTCAGGTGCCAGTGACTGAGGGCTTGGTTTCCTCAGTTTAGCAAAAATCCCTTCGCGAGCTGCATGAGCAAAATAACAACAACAACAACAACCACAAAGGCACTCCAATAGCAGAATTACTGTCTCTTCATGTTCTTAGTAAGGGGTAAAAGCTGAAAGACATAAAAGCAGTGCACTTCCATAGTGAAGGGCTAAAAGGGCCTCAATATAATTCTTTATTACATAAAGGAGATCCCTTGTGTGTGAACTTCATAGCCCAGTGGTGTGTTACATGTGAGGATCACCTAATGGGTAAAGCTGGAGAGCAAACTACTGTTACAGAAGCATGGACATACAAATGTCCTGTTGTTGGATATTTCACCTCTAAGATACTTGAAAGGTCTGTGCTTTGGAAATAAAAATCATCGCAGTGTAGGCACTGTGCATGCAGAAATCCTAATTTGGTCTACTACTTTTAAAGGTACTTGGGTACTTGTTGCCCTTGAGAGCTGCACTTGAATTTTGGCTCAAGGTCCCAGGGCCAAGAGGTGTGAAGCAGATGTTTTGACTGCAGGCACTAAGCAAGAGTTTCTATTTCTGGTGCCAACTGGATGATGCAATTAAACCCAAATATCCACCTGCCTGGGAGAGAGTGTGTCTCCTTGCATCCCTGTGAAGAGCCCCAGTCTTTTTTGGCAATACAGCCCAAATTTCTGAAAGTGAGCTCTGTCTTTCTAGGGCCACTCTAAAGATCTAAGTTGTTTCAATTCCCCAGACAGGAGAGAGAGTTGTTTTGTAGCTCTCAGAAAATTCATCTGCATCCTTTGCAGATGAGTTGCCCTGATCCAGAGACTGTCTTTGGACATGCTGGGCAGTGTCAGGAAATGTTTTGAACAGCCTGTAGTTTTTAAGCAAGGATCTCAGCCCTGTGCAGGGGGCTCAGGAACACAGATCCCTCATTGTGAACAGAGCCAAGTGGAGGCAGTCCATGTCTCATCTCCCTCCCTAACCACTCTTGCAAGTAGGATTTTTGTTTCTGCTCTCTGCTGTAAGCAGCTTCCCTGGTGGCACCGGAGCCCTGAGTTCACCAGCTTGGAGGGATAAAGCCCCAGCTGCATTCTGGATGCTCTGGCTGTCTTGCCTGCTGTTAGCCATGCTGCAGGGGGCCATTGCTGTTTCTCAGCCCCAGGTTTGCTGGCTAAGCTGTGCTTGCAAATGCAGCAGAAGGGCTGATTCCCCTTCTGAATCGTTCCTCTGGCACAAAAAGTGCTGCCTGACCACACGTGGTTAGGCACAGCACAGCCAGTCACCGTGGAGGTCAGGCACGGATGTGGGTGAGGAGCACAGGCTCTAACAATCAGCAGGCTCTGAGCTCTTTGGGTTTCCTTTTTATTTTCTAAATAAGGATTGTTGCAAGAAAAGGGGTGGCAGTTGCTCAGGTGTGTGGCTGTCATCATTAGCACAAAACCCTGCCATGCTCAGAGACTGCTTTAATGAACAACCCTGCCAGGTTTCACCTGTGGGTTAGGGACCTTCTCTCTGCTGCCAGCTCTGCAAATGAACTGCAGCCTGTCCCACAGGTAACCTGCTCTCCAGCAGGACAGGTATCCACGTGGCAGGGCAGCCAGGAGCAGCGAAAGTAGACTTGGTTTCTCCTGCACAAGTCAGGAGCTTGATTTTCTCTGTTGTGGTCTTGCGGCACGATGGGGGCAGAGCCTGGCCTTGGAGAGCAAAGGCAAGCTGCAGCCCCATAACACAGCAATTCTCACTCCTACCAAGATGCCTCAGGGCCAAATGACACCATCTGTGTGCAGGTTTGTGTTAGCAGCAGTGCCCTGGTGGGCAGGACCACGGGGACAGCATTTCTCACACATTCCTCCCCAGTGGCCTGGCAAGGGTCTCCCTGGAGAGGGATTTGTGGCAGTGTGTCCAACGAGCTTGCAGCACTTGTGGGGAGCCACATTGCTGTTCCCTTGCTTTTCTTATGTTTCCACTGTGGTTCATCCTCTCTTTCCTTTGGGTTGCAGAAGACTGGGAAGTTGGCCCCTCGAGGGAAATGAACCTCTGTGTCCTGGAGCTCTGGTGTCACCTGTGAAGCAGAAGCATTGTCCCTTCCTGATGTGTACCTGACACTTCTTGTGACCACAGCCACTCCAGCTGAGGTTAAGGAAGGAAAATGACTTGGTGTAAACTGGTTGGTGAAGGAAAAAAAGGATTATACTTCCTCTGGTGATTACTAGTGAACAAACAGGCTGTGAGCCCTGCCAAGAAAATCTATAATTTCTAGAAAAAGAGCACTCTGACATTGTCACCTCACTTTAATCTCCTCTTGCCTTTAGTGATTATTTTCTCCTTGGCAATTGGAGACTATCTGGCTAGCAATAAGTACAGCTTACTCCACTGTTCTGGTTCAACACTAACAGTTAATGATGTCAAGCTGTATTAAGCTTGAGCCACTCTGATCATCTCATTCTAAACATCCCTTGAATGCCATGGAGCAATTTTCTCTGTAAGAAGCTGTTGGTCAGTGGATTCATGCCTGCTCTGTCTTGCTGTTCTTGTCTTGAAAGGAAATTTTTGTGCTAAAAAAATGTAGCTGTGCATGTGTGGCAGGAATAGAAAATGCCTGAGATGCGCATTGACCTCCACTACATAAAGTGTTTTTATAAGGCTTTACAAACATAAACTTTAGGGGTCATCCTGCGTTTTCAGAAAGGATAGAGGGCCAAGACCTCACCTGGTGTAAATCAGTGTAGTCTGCTGAGAAGGGCTGAATTCTTCAGCTGAGAATTTGCCGAGTAGTTTTTGCTGGGGGTCTGTGAAAATCAGAAACAGCATCAGCGAGAGGGCAAGCAAGGAACACCATCGCCTAGCTGATGTCCTAGAAGAATGAAGGGGCACCAGGTAAAGCTGGCATGCTGGATTGCTCAAAACAACAGGGAGAAATTTCCAATACAAGGCACTGTTCATCTGGGGACTACTTGCCACAGTATGCTATGGGCTTGTGTTTACATGGTTCAAAAAGTATTTGGACAAATTCATGGATGAAAACCTCCTAAGGCTATTAAAAACCAGAACATGCCTTCTTGCTCTGAAAGGTATTTCAGCTCAGGGCTTTCTGAGCTGCAGGTTATGAGAAACCAGGGAGAAATACATTAAAGGGGGTAGCTAGACCTTAGAAAAGCAGGTTAGAAAAACCACTGAGGGCCTTGTGGTGTATGGCAGAAGATGATACAGTAGAATGACCTCCCTGCTCATCCAAATTTTAGACTGATTTTAAGGAAACACTTAGGGCACTGCACAACTAAAGAAGCCAGAAATTTCTCTCTCACTCTCTGAGATGGGCTGCTCAGGCAAAGACCAGCCACGTTATCAGGGGCTGGTCCATCACCACAGAGCTGGGAGAGCATTTCTGGCCACAGCCAAGATTTCTTGCAGGTTTGCTGAGAAGGAGATGAGGTTCACTGCATCCAGACCTCCCCCACATCCTTCTGGGAGAGGACAGCAGGAGAGAATGTTGATACAACAGTGGAGGAGAGAGGAAGGGGAAGGCAACCAGTGCAATAGTAAGGGAAAGTTCTAGCCAGGAGTAGCAAGCAGGAATGAGCCTCTGGCCAACCCATGATCTCAGCCTTCTCCTGAGAGAGGTGTTGAGAAATTTTAGCACCTAGAGGGCTGGAAAGCAGCAGCCTGATGTTAAGGGGTGAAGAGTAAGGGCTGTGTGAAAGGACAGGCACTACCCTGTCATGAACTGTCCAGAAATGAAACTTCTCCTGGGGTGAAAGAAAGGTGAGAAAACAGAGGGGTGTTCTCCCTCCCTGAGCGAGTCTGACAGCCATATGGTGTAAGAATTGTTGTCATCATAATTAATTCCCTTTTTGACTTTGCTCTGGCAGATGTCCACGGGTCTGCAGGAGCAGGGTTGTCCTCTTAGCAGCCGCAAAGAAGTGGAGTGAGAAATAAGTGGCAGGGAGGGATGGTTCATTTTGTTTTGCAGGCTAGCTGGGCTTGCACGAGAAAGGATCATCTCTGAGGCTGATTCTTCTGTCTCTGGCCCTGCAGGCTCTCAGAGAGACAGTAATTTTCTCACACTGTCACTCCAGGCCTGGATTGCACCAATGTTGCTGAAGCTGACACTTTAATACAAAGCAACTTGTGCGCTGCAACAAGGAAACGAAGCCAAATCAGAGCACCTATCTCAGGTAAACATAACCTTCATGTCCAGCAGTCATTTGACACTCTCTGCTAAAACACCTCTACCTACAATTAAAATCACCTCAAGTGAGGGTTTTGAGCTGCTGGGCACTAAGATTACAGCTCCAGAGGGACTAGTAAATGCATATGGTTTCTCCCTCTTGCTGCCTTCTGTGCGCCCTATAAAGAAGGGTTCTTCATGAAGCTGAAGGGGGAGAAAAAAGGCACTTTCAGATACACTAAAACCAGAAAAGTTAGGCTACCATAACCATTAATCCCCATCTCTGGATTTCTGTGCACTGCTGTGGTCCTTGCTCCCTATGTGGTGTAGGGAAGGGCAGCCAGGGAGGCATGTAGGTGGTGATTACAGACATTTCTGCTGTGCTTTCCATGTCACGCCTCTGCTGTGTCCTGGGCACATGACCTGTGATTGTGTGATGGTTTGGGGCTGGTTTCAGCTCCACCCCAGACTTGGGACAGCTGTTATAGGCCTGGAAATCCTGAGTGCACATAGAGAACTCATCCCCTGAGGGCACACACAGGGGACCAACAGCAGTCTTGCCTTGGCTGAGCTCCCATTGCATAGGGTTTTTTAAAACCTATAGGAGAGATGGATTACTGATAATTTTTTTAAATGGCTGGTTCTTCAAAGGAGTCCAGTTTTTTACCTTTCATTCTGAGGATTTCCCTTTTGTGACTTGAAGCAGGGATTTTATTTTCCCTTCCCTTCGTGTAGTTCTTGTTTATTACACAACCTATCCTTATTGACATAGCATCTTTAGCTTATGCATCATTTATTGGTATCTGAACAGTTACTGGAAAGTGTTCCTGGGTGAGCTCTAGGGAGGCACAGTTGCCTCACTAATGGAGGAAAAGCCTAACTACTTCCTAAATCAATTAGCCTGAAAGGCCAGGAGGCACGCCAGGCTGCTCTCCCCAGGCTCACACACCACAGTGGTCTGTGCTGTGGTGGTGGCACATACCCACAAACACACTCACTGCTCCCCACGTGCTCCCAGCCACTCTGGCAGCCAGAAGGACATTTCCTACCCAGAAATGTGTATTCCTATGTATCCATTCATTCCATACATCCCTGCTGCTGCACTCCTGACTCAGGGCTCAGCAGCTGCTGTTCCCCTGCCTGCTGCTGACCCATGGGGGATGTGTTCTCTAGCAGGCAGCCCAGCTCTCAGGCTCCAGCCATAAAAATTCCTATCCTTTCACTCTGGAAGTGCTCAAGGTAATGGTCACCTCGTGTGCACACACATCCATCCATATAAAGCCCCTTTGTTCCTGCTGGCTGCATGCAGGAAAGGGCTGCCTGCCTGCTGACAGACATCGCTGGCAGGGAGAGTCAAGGGGAATTCGGCAGAAGTCATTAGTGCTAATTATTGGTGTGAATCCTGAGGTGAGGCAGGGGTGTGGGGCTGCAGGGGAGCACACCTGACTGCAGTGCTGCCCTCAGCTAGCCAGGAGAGCCTCCAGCACTGAGCACAGGCAGAGGCCAGCACAGCACCTCCTCTCTTTGGGAAGAAGTGGGGCAGGACATTTGTCCCCCAAGGTCCCTGTGCCTCCTGGGAGGGGGAGAGAGAGCATGGGTGCCGTGGTGGGAAGACTTGAGAAATGCCAACAGGCTGCAAATGGAGAAGATGCACGGGAGGAAATGGACTGGTGAGTGTTGTGAAGTCCAAAAGAAGGTTGGGAGCACAGGTGTGGACAGATGCACAGTAGGAAGGTGCAGGCACTCGATGGAAAGGCAAGAGAAGGGGCTGAGCAGAGAAGCAGGTGGGATAGAAAGGGAAAAAATTAAGCCAAGACAAAACACTCATCTAGAATGCATGAAGATAGGCAGGGATTACTGGTAGGAGCTGGACTGCCTGTAGCAGATAACACATGCTTTATCCAGGAGAGTATCAACACTGTGGCTGCAAAACAGGGATACCTGGAAGCTGGTGAATGAAAGGAACAAAGAGTTGGTGGCACAAGTATTTCTTTGGTGGCACAAGAATTTGTCTGTTCAGGAGGAGGAACATTGCTTAGAAGGAAGGAAAGAAAAAAGTGTAGAGCAAGACTGGGCTGGTGGCAGAGAGGATGTTTGGCAGATGTTTCTTCCATAGACCATGCAGAGTTGGTGGGAAGGGGGATGTGGTGGACTGGGTCTGGTTGGGCTGGGAATAAGAGTGTGAAGTCTCTGCATCAGGGAGTAGAAGTGTAAAAGTCAAAAGGAAGATGCCAGAGAAGAGCTGTGAGCTTCAAGGGAACTAGAAGGATATTTCCTGCTGAGTTTTGCTGCTAAGAAGGAAATGGAGGCTGTGACCTGTATGTAACCTACAGAGACTCTGTTCCAGGAGGGAAGAGTCCCATCCCTGAAACAGCCACTGTGCAAGGGGCAGGGCAGGGATGGGAAGGGAAGGTTAAGGCAAAGGAAGAGAAGGGAACTCCACCTGGCACATTCCCAGGCCATTTCAAGCACCCCCAGAAAACCCACGTGTATATGCCTGGCAGACAGTAACATGCTCTGGACATGGTGCATGGCATCCCCTGGCTGCACAGTGGTCCATGGCCAACCCCAGGAGCTCCTGGGCACGTTCCTCTCCTTGCTACTTGCCAAAGGAAGAAGATCCCCAGCCTCAAGGTGCAGCCCAGGCTGAGGAGACCAGCAAACCCTATTTTCAGGGTTGTGCCACTGACTCTTGGCAGGCATGGAAGGAAGCTGAATCGCCATATTATAATTTCAAGCTCCATTAAAGAAACATGAGGATAGCAGAGGGAAGGAGAGGGCAGGGAGGGATGAAGAGAAAATTGAAGAGAGCAGAGTAGCACTTGAAGGGGAAAGAAATGTTGCTCATAGGCTCAGAAGGGGGAATTGCAAACAGAGATGAGATTAAAAGGGAACCCTTGAGACTGTCTCTTTAAATACAGCAAGATTCACTTACTCCATGCTGAGCCAGGCTTGTTGGATGCTGCAGGCACGGTCCCACTGAGGTTTGCCAGCTGATGGAGCAGTGGAAATCTGTCTCTCCCACTATACCACCAAGTTGCCCTCTTCCACCTGTTATTTAGGAAGTCCCATTGCTAATACATTTACTGCAGAATGAGCCTAGTGGGGAAGCAGTTTTACTTGACTGCCCATCAGCACTGAGCACGTTAAATGATCTTTTTATCCAGAGGCATCCAGGCACATCAGACTTGGTACCATGTGTGTGGGAGTGCAGTGTGGGGTGTCTGGGTGCAGCTTCTCTTTTGTGGAGAGTGTTCCCTCGCTGGTCCCAAAGGCAGGGAGGGAACCTACAGGTGCAAGAGGAAAAAGCAGAATGTGTAAGCATTTCCCGTGGCAGATATCACAGAGGATTGCTTTCAGAGCCAGAGGAAGGAGTGCTTTGGTGCAAAGGAGAGTGAGGTGTCCAAGCCCTCCAGCTAGACCCCTGACCACTTCATTCTGCCCCAGGGCAGCTGCAGGATGTTCACAGTGCAAACATTGATCTGATCTGATGTGGGACCAGTCTGCAAAGTCTTTGCCTGGTTTGGCCTCTTACCTCCTGAAGGCATAATTTCAGCAGGTTTTTTAATAGCTCACAGGAGTTGGCCAGGCCCAGCATTTGAGTGGGAGGCAGACCCCAAGTTCCTTGTAGGTGTAGTTGTCCCACAAGGGCTACAGGCTTCCTTTTGCTCTGTCCCCAGCTGAGGTCCTGTCCCCTGTGAGGAGTGGTGGTGCTGCTGACCAAATGAGGGGGGTGATGATGTAGAGAAATGATGAACTGAATGAGCCCTGCTTATCTGAGCTGCTCTTGTCGATGTGCCAAGCACAGTGGTGTCCAGCCTGATGTCCTGCTCAGACTGAATGCATTCATGTTGCACTGAATCACCTCAGCCCCTGAGCTGAGATTTCAGCTCTTATGCCCACATCCCACGCCTTGAATTTTTATGGCTTTGACAATTGAGAGAGGCTGAATTCCTTGGGATAGTAGCCGGTTTCCATTTGCTCTGACAAATGCTAATGGCGCTAAATAAATAGCAAAAAGTGGTCTTAATGTAACAGGGTGCTCATTGCTGCACTTCCTAAGCTGCTGTGTGCTGTTAAGTGTTTGCTAAATTATGTCTTAGGAGCTCCTGGGTCTTTGTGGTGTTTGCTTTGCAGAAATGAGAACCACTGCCAGGCTCTCCTGGCTTTGGTTCTGTCCGTGCAGCTCCCGCGGAGGCTCGGGAGACGGGCAGCAGCCAACACTGATCGTGTTCCAGCCACTCTGATCCCCTTCCCCACGGCCTTGCTGAGAGCTGAGCAGCTTGGAGCAGCAGTTTGGAGCAGCAGGAGCTCAGGGGCTGACCTGCAAGAGGAGAGCTGTTCCTCACCAGCCATTCCCCACACCTTCCTTCAGGCGTGCCGGGGCAGAGGGGCGGGGGGGAGCTACAAACCAAACACAGGTGAGGCTCCTTTTTGTGCTTGGGGGTCCTGGCACACTTCATGATGTGTCTCCTTGTTTTCTGGACTTCCTTTTGATCTTGTGGGTGATGGAATGGCCAGGATCCCCCATTAATCAGTTATAAAAGCAGTCCCGCTATACCCCTAAGCCTTTCCAAAGGCTGATGGATGTGAAAAGGAGCAGTGTTCAGAGCTGGTAGTGTTAAGGCACTAGGAAAGACTAAAGCCCACTGGCCTAGAGACTCTTTTGTATTCACAAGAATGCTTTTCCAAGGGAGTTTAAGCACACACCTTGTTCCCAGCTGTGAGTCTCCAGCTAAATATTCCCCACACCCAGGACAACTGCATCCTAATCCTAACAGAGGCCCCAGGGCACTATTGTAATGCAAATAATGATAAATAACAGCAATAATAAAACTCCACCAGCACTTGCACCAGCTCCCTAGCAATCCCAAACCAGCCATAGCAAGCCTCATATCACCCAGGTTATGTAAAGGAGCATGAGCAACATGAGTGGGGCTGTCAGGCAGGTGACCAATTAGCTGGTGTAGCAAATCTGCCCGTGCCATGTGGGCTGCCACACAGGGCACAGCGCTCCTGCACTGGCTTCCAGGGCTGCCCTGCAGGTGTGGGGTGATAGCTCAGCCCAGCACTTGGGATTCAGTTCAAGTGGATGCCCCCCACCACCACAGGGAGGGGATTCTGGGGACAGCATGGGGTTGTTTTTTTGACAGCCAGCTCTTGATGAGAAGTGTGAAGGCTGGAGTGAGCAGGCAGGCTGGCACAGGAGCTGTGGGTGCTGTGACCCGTGCTGTACACCCAGGCTGTCCCTGGGCTTTGCACAAGCACTGCTGCCATTCCTTGGGCCCTTTGTTGGGCTGGTTGCACCCGCAGAAGGAAGTTCAGTGCAGCTGCTGAGTGAGGTTAGAGGTGCTGCTAGAGCCACCTCCCATGTATTCTCAGGAGCTCATGGCTGTCAGTGGAAGCATCCCTCTGTGATGCCTTTTCTTCCCTGGAGTCACAGACCCTGATCCTGTGCTCCTCAGACCCAGTCCTTCACGCTGAGCTGATGAGTGCACAGAGGTAAGTGCTTTTATTTGGTAGCATTGTTGTGTTCTACTTATCTCTGCTTTTATAACTGCTTTAGCAGTTACTCTGTCTTGGCTGTCAAGCATAAAGTAATAAGAAATTGTGCTCTGGTGTCTGAGTGCTTCCCATAGGAGATTCTCTCCTTGACAGAAATTATTAAATTAAGAGAAATTAGCATTCTAAAATTCTGCCCTTTGGCCACTGAAATCTACTGCTGCAGCTTTGGTCAGCCTTCTTCCTCCTACCCAGTGGAGAGCAGCAGAAGGGAGCAGGCAGGCACAGACAATTAGTAATAACCACACTTCTCCTTCCTGCTTGCAGTTTGGTACAGCCCCACTTTAAAGAGCATGCAAACGGGCAGCCTGGACCCACTGAACCATTATCCTGCACCAGCTGCGGTGTGGTGTCAGAGAATGATAGGAATTGCTCTGGGAAGGAACATACAGAGAGGGTTAAAGCAGGCTGACGTGTCCTCGGGCAAACCTTCGCGTCTCCGGGTTCAAAGGGACGTGCCTAGACTCCCTGCTGGAATAGCTGCATCCAGGCCCAGCTTCTGAGCCCATTTGTGTTTCAGAATGGGAAACTGGATTATTTCTGTGAGGTACTCAAAATCTGAGGGGTTTCTGCCACGTGGGGCCCTCACAGTGTATGGGAGAGGCAGGAGAGGACTCCAGGCAGAGAAGGGCAAGGGGACTGCAGTGGTGACCAGGAATTGTGGCAGCCTCGGCACAGCAGCAGCCTGTGCTGTGGCAGGGGTTTAGAGGAGAAGGGGGAGGCAGTTCTTCATGTGTTTATGGGAAGTCTTCTCCAGTGTGAGGGACAACAAGGCAGAAAGCAGCAGTGAGCGTGTCTGGAAACAGGACACGTGAGCTGTAGGAGTTGGCACTTCCCTGGTGAAAGAGATGAGACGTAGGAGCAGAGGAGGTGCAGAGTCCCTCTTATCTCAGATACCCAGGGGAGAGCTTTTTGGAAACTCTGTGGATGTAAGTGTTTATCCCCCCTGGAAAAGAACCAAGTGCTTTGGGGAGTGGATAGGAGGGAACTAGAAAATCAAATTGCATCTCCTTCCACTGGCATCCAAACCCACACCTCAAGGCCTCCCAGCAAGGGCAAGGGGGCTTCCTCTGTATTTCACACAATTAAAAGGGACCCTCAAGTCTGAAGTCAGGTTGAGGTGTGAAGCTCATTTAGATAAATCACCAAGGAGGCATCTCATTTGGAGCAAGCACGTGGCAGGGCCGAGGCACTGGGGAGGTGTAGTGGCAGGCTCGGGCTGGATGTCTGGGAAGGCAGGAGAGGTGTGAGCTGGGTGCACCTGCTGGGGTTTGGCTGACTCCCACTCCTGGGGGGCTGCTCAGTCACAGCTCCATTTGAGGTCTTCTCTTGCCCCCAAGCTGGATTTCAGTCCTGGGACCTATCAGTGCCATCAGGAGCCATGAAGTAGCACGATAGGGTAAAATATATCTCAGCCATCTTCCCATTCAAATGGGGAAAACACACAGAGACACAAGCAAACTCCCCTTGGAGACCTGCTGTTACCAGGACTCTGGAAACGAGGTGCCCTTGCACCAACCAAGTGTAATCAAGATGGGGAGGGCTGGGAGGGTTAGAGGCACTGGGGAAAAGGCTTTGAAGTCTTTTTGACTGTGTCTTCTCCCTAAGGGCAGCCTCACTGTGCTTGGCTCTAGCACAGGCTGAGGTGTAGCTGTGCCTTTGGGATAAGGTAGGAGAAGGATGTCAGCTCTTGGGATGGTTCAGTGTGGTAGCCCAGGGCTGTCTGGGCACCCACAGAGCAGCAGAGACCTTGGGGCTCTTCAATCCCCATGGTCCCTCTTTCCTAACAGCATTATTTAATTCTTCCTAGGGGCTGAAGTCCCTCTGCTAAATAGGTCAGCCTTGCAGGGAATGCAAGTACTCAAAATACACCTTTTATAACATCATTCCCAGCATTTTTGTTGTCTTATTTACCTTGGCCAAACAGTTCAGGCCCCAGACAGGTGCCACTCCATTCCCACATCTTTGCATTGCCCCCCCAGTTCGATTTTTTCTGTTTGGTGAACAGCATTTTTGGGACAAGCAACTTTTGGAGACCTCGTGGGCTCAGGTACATCTTTATGCCTGGAAATGTGTCAACCCTAGTGAGGGTCCTCCTGGGAGTTGTGGAGGCTGTGAGATGCCCAGGAGGGCTCCTGTGCTCCCTGCCAGGTGCAGAGAGGAGTGGGCAGCCTTGCAGTCGTGGGGCTCCTGTCACACACTGAAGCTAAAATGCCCGGAAGGACAGCTTAGCTGTACCTTTTTTTTTTTATCCTGGGCTTTTTTTCCCCTTTGCCACACTTCAAATAATTTGATGTTGAATATTTAAGACTGTTTTGTTGTCTTCAGTTCACCTCATCTGACCTCAAGATCTTCAGGGTAATAGCAGATGATGATGATGATAATACTCTGCTGTTCCACAGTGCCACTTCCCGAGAATCCGTGAGCCCTTCAGCAACATTTACTTGTTCAGGCCTGCAAGCCATCTAAAGTAGGTTAATTTATTATTCCTGCTCTGTGTCTCGTGAGAAGCTATGACTTGTTCAAGTGAGCTGGAACGACTTGTGGGCTTGAGATGTGGGGCAGGAGAGACCCTGAGTGCTCTCAGCACAGTCCCAAGGAAGGGCTCTTCCTGGAGCAGCTGGCATGAGGGCATGCAGGAGGTGAGGATAACTGGGGAGGAGGGAAGATCCCTGAGGAGCTGAACAAGAAAGCTACACGTGTAACAGTAGATACCAAGCTCCCAGACTTTATCAACTGTAGATTTGTATCGACTGCTGCAAAAAGGATGGTGATGGAGCAGCAGTATATGGATTGCAGATGAGGATGGTAGGTGGGAGGCTGGGTGAGCTACCAGGGATCACATATATTAAGGGGCAAAAAAATCCTCCTTTCCTAAAATTAATGAGCCCTTCCATTTGCCAGCCTGGCCACCCCTCCAGTGCAGCCCAGCTCGTGTTGGCTACAAACCCTGGACCACAAGATCCCCATCTCTGCGTGGGGTAGAGAGGCAGGGATCAGGCAGGAGAGGATCCCCTGGCTCTTGGCAGCCAGAAGGGAATGGCGAGGCTGTGGGAAGAGGGCAGGTCACTCCTATTTTCTCTGGGAGGCCGGAGGCAAGAGGCACTGTGGCTGGGAAGGGAAGAGCAGCGCAGTGGATGCTCTGGCGGAGCGGGGAGTGCTCGGTCTGTGCCCCAGCTGCCTGGCAGTGATGCCTGTGCAGAGGCTGCTGGTGGGGATGGGAGGGCTGCCAGCCATGTGGCCCTCCAGGGGGCTGTATTCTTGTTTTTCTTCTCTGTGACATTACATAATGCGAGGTAGAAAATGTTTGCACGGTAGCTGTATCGGTCCTTGGGGCGAGGGGAGAAAGGGAGGAGGCGGCAGATAATTTGAGGCTCTTTATTAGACCAATAAATCATTTATAATGCACCAGCTTTCAGGCTGGGCTCTTATTGCTCATGTCAGCCACAGGATGCTACCTGGTGACTGAAGCAGGCAGAGCATGGGCTGGCTCCCCTAAACCAGAGGGGCAGAGCTGAGCTGCACAGGGCTCGGGGGCAGAGGAGACCACGTCCTTCACAGGCCCTGGGGACAAAGCCCATGCAGCTGGTGGCAGGCATTTGGCCTTGCATGAAGCTTCTTGCAGCCAGAGCAAAGACAAAGCATCAGGAGCAAGTCATAAGTGAGGGATCAGGTGGGCACCTGAGGGTGGGTGGGTCACCTGCCCTCCCCACACCACCTGCAAGCAGAGATGGCAAGGATAGATATTACCCCTGTGGGTGATACACCCCAGTGCCTCTGAGCCTTGGCTGGTGGGAGCAGAGGGCAAGACAGGTATTACTGGGGGCATTCCATTACAAAAGGGCATCCAGTGCCTCTTATCTTTGTGTTTTGGTGGAGCTTAGTGGAGCCTGAGGCTTGTCAGGCAAATATCTCCTGGATTTCTGGTGTGCCCGGGGTGCCAGCGAGGTTGCTGAGGAGGAATGTCACCCATCTGGGAAGGGCTGTGCTTGCCTAGGCTTCAGCTTGTGGTTTGCCACATTTCACAGCTGTGTCTTGTTCAGGTTGAAGTCATCAAGTCCTGCAAAACTACACCTTTCAATAGCCTTCCTGTATTCTCATGTGCTTCAGACAGCAGCAGTTGGCTTAATGTTTTGACAAACGATATCCATATTGACTTCCCTCCTCCTTCTCCTTTCCTCCTCTCCCTCCTTCCACAGCAAAGAAACCGCTTTTGACAACTCATCTCTGGAGCTAGGCAAACACAGCAGAGGAGACAGGTGAACTCTCCTTTTAGGAGAGTTCACACCGGCGTGGGTCATCTGAACAAACATCCTTCCCTGTTAAGTAACCAAATACTTTAGTAAGGGGCACCACTAAATTGGCAGAGCATGTTGCTCCTGTGCTGGGATTTAACACCCCCCCCACCCAAAAAATGCTGAGCAGCTTCAAATAAACCCAAAGGGGTTCCTAATGGGGAGCAGTAAATGTAGAAAATCCTAATAAATACCATTCCCTCTTACGAAATGCACGTTTGGGGTGGGGGAGTTGCAGGGCACGCCTGTTTCTGAGGGATCTGATTTAACTGTAAGCTCTTTAATATGTTCTTTGTGTCCTCATGGACAGCCTGATGGAAGCAGCAGCTAAAAGCAAATCACAGGGTGAGAAGGTGAGTCTTGCTGGTGAGAATTAGCAGTGTCAGGAGGGAAATATCACACACCTCGCCGACTGAATTATGCATTATGCTGCAAAATCCCTGATGTCAATAGGCAAATGCTGTTCCTGTTGTTTTGCCTGTGATGATTGGCAGCAAAGGAATTCAAAT
This sequence comes from Chlorodrepanis virens, assembly GCA_003286495.1. NCBI lineage: Eukaryota > Metazoa > Chordata > Aves > Passeriformes > Fringillidae > Chlorodrepanis > Chlorodrepanis virens. The sequence goes on along the minus strand of LTAT01000001.1, from coordinate 85,944,502 downwards.
CACATCCACACAGCAATTGTCCTTCTGTAACTAAGTCTCTGCTATTCAGGGGGGTGTGCTTGTGCAGGCAAAATCTATGCAGCATGGTGGGTGCTTTAGGAAGGGGTTTGGAAAAGGGTGGCGAGAACATTTTCATTCTTTTAACAATACAAAATGTTGTCAGGTTAGCATGTGCTGGATGTGGCACCTTCTCTTTTTTTTCATGGGCACCGAACTCTAGGTGTTACCTCAGACCTTAGGAGGAAAAGGAGAAGTCCATACCCAGGTATTGAAAGTGATTTGAGGCACATGCCTCCATGGAAGGACTTTCACCAAAAAAAGGCAGGAGGGTGGGAAGCAGAGCCAAGCAAGATGTCATCCCCTATAAAAGCAGTAGTGGGGTCATCAGTGTCCCCTCTCCATGTGGCTGGACTAAAAGCATTGTGAAATTACATGTAACAAATGGTAAGAAAATTATTATTTTAATGAACACAAGATTGTTAATATTCCCTGTGATTAGATCTTGCTAGTGTGTTTGAAGAAGAGCAGATAACAAAGCTAAAGAACAGAATCTGCTTTTATTTGCTGCTTAAGTTGCTTTTGCCCTGCTACCAGAAGACATAAATCAATTACTAATTGCATTCCTAGTTTGAGGTGCTGTGAGCATTCACATGTTTAATCTGTCCCGGGTGCTTTTAGAAACACTTGCACAAAGGTGAGAATGTGAGTTACACAGAATTTTCTTGCTCTTGTTAATATCTTACCTTTCACAGAATAAGGCTGTGTGAAAATCTGTGGGTTATTTTTTTTCTGCTTGGTGACAAAATGAAAAATTTGGAATGAAGAAAAACAGACATCTGGGGTTTAAAATAACATTTTTTTTGCATTCTTTGGATGACACTCTTTCAGAACATAACTTCATCTTGTACCACCACTTCAAGATGTTTGGGAAACAACTAAACAAATCCAAAAATATTTTACCAATAACCTGCTGCATTAGAATTGTTGCTGCAAAAGGGAATTTTATTGCCTCCCCCACCCTCTCCAAGTGGAATAACCCATCTGCCTAAGGAATGCAGCCCTTCCCAGGTTATGAGCTCCTGAGAGGATTGTGTGATAGAAAAGAAAACATGGGTTTGATTAGATGGAGGCTGAGACCTCAGCCCCCTGTGGCACCACCACTGCCTGCCCCCTGGCCCCTGAGCAAGAGGGCACAGGGAGGCAGGGGCTCAGCAGGGAGCTGGGAGGAAATGTGGCAGGCTTTCTCTCTGGGTCTGCCTGCTGCCATCCCCACGGGGCTGGCAGGACCCTCAGTCACTGCCTGTGACTGCTGGGAGGGGGCATGGGCTGCCCCTGGTGCGAGTCTGGGGTGGAGACAACTGGGAGGAGGGAAAAGAGGACCGTAGGTCTGAAATTAGGAGGACAGGGAGAGTGGAAAAGGAATCTAGAAGTGCTGGAGGAGCCAAGCTAACAGAGGGCAGGAGAGGCTGTGGCTTCCAGGAGAGATTGGATGCCATCAGCACTGTCACACAGGCAACTTAAAGTGAGCCTTCTGTCGGGAAGAAAGAGTTAAAACAATTTTGAGCCTTGCAAGGCTCACAATCTCAAACTATAACTGGTGAAGCCTGGCAGCTGAGGATTATAAAGATAAGAGCAAGGGTAACACACAAGAAGGAGCTGGTAGAGGATCAGACCACAGAGTACTAATGACAGCTTCTCACAGGGCGAAAAATGTGGGATATAATCCCTGGTCCAAGGAGCATGGAAATCATCCCAAAACCTTTGCTCGGACAGAGACCATCACCAGCCTCTTCCTCCTGAAGCTGTGAGTGTCAGCCTTTGGGATGCTGCTGGAGATGGGAGAAGCCCCTTGGTGCCTGCCCCTGCAGGGTTCAGCCCCCTGGCACTGGGCAGCAGGTCATTGTGGGCGCTCTGTGGCGTGGGCACTGCCCACAGTGCCAGCAGCTGTGACCTGGCAGCATCCCCCGTGCCCACGTGCTCCTTGGCTGCTCCAGGTCAGAGCTGTCTCCTCTCATTTCAGCTGCTTCACTGCACATCAGGCATGCTGGGGAGCCAGGAAAAGGTGGGGTAATCCAGGTTCACCTACTGGTTTCCCACCTCAAATGCTCTCACCGGTCCTCAGCTGTCATTGCTTCTGCAAGCAGTCTGCCATATCCCTGTCACCTGGCTGTCCTGGAGCTCCTGGAGCAGGTCCTCCAGGTGGGCAGGGAAGAGCTGAGGGCATGCTTCAGGTCTGTGTTGCAAGCAGGAGCCCTGGACATGATTGTTCCAGGGCAAGGAGACCATGCTGGTTTCTTCCAAAAGTGTGGGTGCTGCAGGTGTGCCAACATATCCTAATTTCTTCAACTGTACCCTCTTGCAAGGCAGTTTTAGACTCTGACAGCAGCCTGACCTCTCTGTAAAGATTTGTGCAAAGAGTCCTGTGGCTAAGATAGACCAGTGAAAATGATGGATTACGTTTGTCCAGTCTATTTCAGGATCTGATTTCTGCTGTTAGAAGCCAAGGGAGAACGTGGACATTCACAGGGCTCAGCAAGAGACTTGTCAGGCTTTTCCCACAATCTGGACTGACTTTCCTGTACCTTTCAGACACAACATTAAAGACTCCATTATGGAAAGCTTGGAAGATGGCTCTGAGCAGAGGCAAACCTGCAGGTCTCCCACAGTTGCAGTAAGGTGGAATTGCTTGGCATTTCCCAAGGATCTGAGCAGTTTGTGACTTTGATAGCACCTGTAAAGTAAAGGAAAGCTGGAGTCAGGCCTGTGCTCACAGGCAGAGGAAGAAGTGAGCAGAGATGGGGTTTAGGCAGTTCAAGGATGGAGTGGAATAAGCTGCCCTCTGCTGCAGGTCACACAGTCACACAGGCTATCCCTTCCCCAAACTGCTGGGTGCTTGGCCCCTTGTTTTCTCATCAGGAGAGACAAGCCTAAAGAGAGTGAGGCTTGCAAAATCTGGGCCCCTGTCAGCAGTGGAGACCTGTGAGATCTGCTGAGCCTGGGCAAGAAAGAGGGCAGGCACTCTGGAAAGAAGCTGCCTCATCCCTACATCACTCAGCAGGAGCAGCATGGGGTTTGTGCTCCAGCCCTGCAGCTTCCAAGCAAGCTCAGGGCAGCAGGCATTTACCTCTTTGTTGTCCACTATGTCCTACTGCAGAGAGAATATGTCAAAATCGTGGGGCAAACCCGTGGATTTCAGACTCCATTGCTTCTTGATAGGAGCACACCTGACATCCAGAAATGCGTGTGGTGTGGCTGAGTCAGGGTCATGGCAACACTGAAAGGGGCAGTGTGGATGTGCTTGGGAAAAGCTGGAAAGACCAGAACTGTGGACATAGCTGGGATGCTTTGCTCCTCAAGGACCATCACACAAAATAGCCCAGAGCACAGATGGCTATTGAGAGTCTTTCCTAGCAGCCCCTTTCTGAGAAGGCCAAAACCACAAAATACTTCTCGGTGACTGTGATCTTGGAGCAAGGATTTGCTCTACACCACTTCCCTTTTGCAATGTGCTTTTTTCGTCTTCATAAAAGGCTTCCTTGGCAAAAGGGAGCAGCCAGCTGGCCAGATCTGGCCAAGGGGCTAACAAAAGTATTCAGCTCTACACAGTTAATGCCAGCAAAATTGTCTATTCAAAGAAAAGTCATAGTTTTGACTCTGTTTTTTCATCAGGGTTTATTTTTCCAGGACCACTGCCAATATAATTTTTTTTTTTTTTTTTTAGCTAAAAAAGTAACAAAAAGAAAAAAAAATCCTAGCATGTTGAAGCCATACACTTTGAAAGCATCCCTCATCCTGGCTGATACCACTGCTGATTCCCATCCATGCTGCTTTAGATCCAAGTGGTCAATGCTTTTGCAATGCCACTTTCTTTCATCCCAGAAGTGGAGAGAAATGGTGACTTACCCCATTTCATTGAATTCCTATTTTTAAATGTTGAAAACAATTTAACTCCTGATGGCTATAATGACATCCCTGCCTTCCTTTCTCCTTCCTTTTTTAAACCACCTTGAAACCTAGGGGATGGAACTGGCTGACAGGATTCCTTTAATTATCCCCACTCCCAACACTCATCTCTTCCATGGTGTCTTCAAGGGACACCACTGTGAAAGGTTCTATACACACAAGCACTACATCCAAATGGAAGCAGAGAACACAAACGAAATGTCAGGAAAGTCACCCTTACAGAAATTAATAACAAATACAAGCAGGCACATTCCATCCGCCCCATTAGTCAGTAGTGCTCAGATACCATGGTGATGAGCCTCCCTATAAATATTTCCACAGCAGCAAAACTGCCTTAAAGGGGCCACACAGCCTCTCCCATGCACCTGGGCAGATCCCATCTCCAGAGGTACCGCTGTGCTTCCCAGACTGGGTGGCTGGCACCTGAGCCACGTGCCCGAGGAGGAAGCCAGCACCATCTGCTTTTCCTTTTCCTGTTGCGAGCCCCAGGAGCTGCACAGCCCTGCTGTCACACCTGTCACTCTGCAATTCAACCCCAAGGCACTGCTGGGGAGGAGGGTGGTCTGCACTTTGCTGTGGAGCAGTTTCTCAGAGCCAAGGAGCCAGGCAAGCACAGCATTCCTTATCTGCACATCCTCGGCATCTCCCAGCCTGAGCCCTCACCCAGCACAACCACAGACATCAGCTCCAAGTGTGGAGCCAGACGTGTGCTTGTTCACCCTCTCAGAGGCAAGGGTTTGTGGGGCAGAACAACAGCTGATCAGGTTGTTGGGCATTTGGGAGCTCCTGTTCACAGAGCCTCCGGAACAAAAAAGAGCCAAGCAAGAGGGGCAGGGAGGGGAGGGGAAAGAAACACGTGCTCAGATGTTTAGGTTGCTGCAGCCAACTTCTGCCCACGCTGGAGGAGAGCTTTGAGTTTCTTGCCCTTGATGTAACCACCACCAGAAGTTTGTTTTCACAAAACCTTTTTTTTTATATTGAAAGCTACAGCTCACACCTCAGCACCTCCTCTGAGAAGAAATGAGTAACCCTGTTATTAACCTGTGGGCAGCATCACCTGGAGGGTGATTCTTCACACACCTGCCGCTCCTCAGAAATAGATGGGAAACTTTGTACTGCAAAATAATTTCAAAGGGCAGCAGCTCCAGTGGAATATGGGGCATAAAACCAGAGAGAAATGATCATGTGAAGAAAAGCTGACCTAGTGTTGATGCAGAAGACCCAGTGCATGGTTGCTCTTAGTGCCTGTATAAACAAGACAGAAACCACTTGGAGCTGCTGACTTCCACATGATCCCAGCAGAAAGACTAGGAAAAGGAAGAAAAAAGAGAAGAAATGTCTTTCCTATAACTTAGTGAATCCCTGGCAGCAATGGGAAGGAATGGGAACCTAAGTTGATTGGGCTTGTGCCCTCGTTGGGCCCCCTCCCACAACAGCTGTAACCAATCAAGGTATGGTAGAGCAGGGCAAGGTAAAGGCTGTGTGCAAATGCCTTGCTGAGCTTTCTGGTGTGTCCTACAAGAGCCCCTGTGGGTGAGGACTGAACTGGTTTGGTAAAAACAAGACATTAGCTAGTTGGACTGATGGCAGGGTGAGAGGAGATGAAGAAACCTACAGTCCTAACCAAGAAGCTGCTGCTCCCTCGCTCCATTGCTGCAGGCAAGTCTCCTCTCTCCCCTCTTTTCTCCCCCACTGCATCTTGCACACTTCCTGACTTTCTAGCCTGGTGTTTGTACAGTAGTTCCCAAGCACATCCTGGATGTATTTTGTTTCCCTTAATTGCACTTTTTAAATGATACCTGGAAGTCTTCAGTAAATGGTGGCTGAGTGTGTGAGCAGTATGGAAACACAGTGCCTGCCAGCCCCCAGGTGCTGGGGTATGTTGTTGAGTTGCTTGTCTGCCCTATTTACATGGAGACTAATCAGCTCCCCATGGAATTTCTGTTTGATCCTTTGGCCTGTCTCAAGGGAAACACAACACTAACTGACAAGATATGTATATTTTGGCTTTCAGAAACTATTACACTTTGCAAATGTCACCCAGACATTGAGCTTTGTGGTTGCCAGGGAAACATCATGGGAGATAACCTGATCGCAGCTGTGAACTGCATCCCTTCCTCTCCTGGTGTGAAACCTGCACTTCCAGAAATGCCCGCTCTTGTCTTGGGGTATTTCATCTTTAGAAAGCAGAGGCTTGAGAAATAAGGTTATTTGCAATCCAGAAGGTATCTCCTTCTGAAATGGAGCTATCTGGGGAACTTGCTCCTTGGGCTCAAAGGCCATGGCTCAGCAGCAGAGGGTTTGTTGTGCCCTGATAACATCAGTGGTGTCTGCTGGAACAGCCACTACCCCATTCAGATAATGTGGGACAGAATCAGTGTTGGGGGGGTTGTACAGTGTCAGCCTGGGGTGTGAAAAACTCGGTCTCCCTGGAGCTATCAGCTCAGAGAATTGCAAGCTGGAGCTCCAGATAAGATAGATGGAGGCTCCTGTCTATGACCTGGCATAAAAAGGGCTGTGCTGAGTGGTCCCAGAGGCTGTCAGGGATCGAGTGCCTCTCGCAGTGAGGGAACCTCAAGCTGTTGTTCCCAACAGAAACGTTCCTCTTCTCCCCTTACACATTGTCCTATGTGCTGTCAGGTGGAGGTGGGATGTCAGGAGATCTACTCTGATCTTCCCTCTGGCCAGGCAGGGCCAATCCCCTTAGGAAGGCTAAACCACATCCTGCCTTGTAAAGTGATAGTAGTCCCAAGCCTCTCTCTGCCTGTTCCTCCATCCCTTGAAGAGGTGTGGCAGCCCTGGACACAGATGGTGGTGAGCTCTGGGCTGGGGCTGGTGGGACACAGGCCATGGGTGTGCCATGTATGCTGGCAGCAGCTCTGGTGAGGGAGAAAGCACGTGGCCCCAGGGAAGCCTGATGTGTGTCTTCCCTTCCTGGTGTGACAGAATGGCACTTTAAAGATGTGAGATGCAGCTCTTTTCCCTGACACTCAAAGAGCCAGTTGACAAGCTGCTGTCAGGGAAATGTTGTCTAACTCCCTTTCCCCCAATAATTTCCCTGGTAAAACTGCAGTGCAGTGGAATCAAATGGTGACAGAAACCAGTGGGGGAATAGATGTGTTTTCTTTCTTTCTATTTTTTTTCCCGAGTGTGAGTCTGTGTTGGGAGCCATGTGCGCATCGGTAAATCTTGCCGGTTCAAAGAAATGTTTTTAGTGTTCATATTCAAACTTTCCCCTCTGTTAAAGGAACAACAAAGCCTTGAAGATGCTCCCAGCTTGCATGGGATTAAAAAGAGATCGTGGCTGAAGTGGAAAACAGCATCTCATGTTTTTCCTTTGGGTGACATGTGCAGAAAGCCCCTCTGCTGCTCTTTTAGCTGCTGCTGTGAAAAGTCCTCTCTGATGAGGAGAGGTAAACTGTAGGTGGAGGAGGGAGAAGAGGGGCTATGGTTATAAAACCACCTTGCAGGCAGACAGCTCGTGCCCTGGGTCATGCCAGAATTACTGTGAGCAAACCTGGGAGTGGGACTGACAGTGCTGGAGAGCTGCTGTGCACTTGGGCACAAGAGTGAAGCTGGCCCTTGACGGTGTAATCACCATTAACACCTCCTGTTTGCCCCAGTCATTTTCCTTAGGTGGTTGGCTGTGGTTCATTGGTGGTTCCTCCCCTCGTTTCCATAAAGAGATGAGGATTTCCTGGGTGTACAGGGAGAGGGAAGGAGCAAGAAGGCTGCAGCTTCCCACCAGCTTTGTGCAGTACGGCTGGTCCTTCTCGTCACCTGATGCTGGAGTAGCAGTGCGGCTGCAGGGCTCCTCCTCTCATGCAGTGTCTTTCCTTTCTAAGGAAAGTCTCCATGATTTGATTTTATTAGAAACTTTTACTAAGAGCCCATCTTTGCCATCCTAACTCCTGTCAGGCTTCACTAAGGGTTTTTAGAAGGAGCTTTCCTTAGTTTTTGGTCTTTCCTCTAAGCTTAGCAGAGCAGAGAAGACCTGATTGTGTCTCTCAGAGCTCTAACCATGACAGGCTGGTCAGTCCTCTCTTAGTATTCAAAGTAGGGTGTTTTACTCTTAGGATGGATGTAATTTGTTTTAAGGCAAATCCTTGGGGTTTCATTTTGCTTTCCAAAGTGTAACAGCTGCTTAGGCTATGTTTGCTCGAGAGCTGAAAACCCTGCAAGGGTTTGTCCATGAGTTCTGCCTTGGGTCATTAGGATTAATCCAAGCAATTGCCTTGCCCTTTCCTTGAAAGGGCTTAGGCCCATTTCACTCAGTGATGAATTTGGCCCCAGAATTTAAATATCTGCTTCTTTCATACTTCCCATCCTCAAAAAACCCTTAAAAAAATCAGATATCCTTTGGTAGAAGGGCGCTCTAGTTCCTGCATAGAGCAAATGAGGCAGAGGGATGTGAAATTCATGAAATGCTGATTTTTGCCTTTTTTTTTGTTTTATTTTAAATAAGCTACATCAAATTCCTTATCACTCAGTCCTTAGAACCGCCTTAGCACAGTGGAAGAACTGATTGCATAAATGCCAGCTGTAACTCTTATTTTGGTAACAAGGCATTACTAAAGGCAGAAAGGCAGATTAATTCAGTGCCACGCTCTGATGAGACCTGTGTCCTTTTGTCTGGGCCTGGCTTAGGAACCCTCTGCTACCTGGTTTTTGCTTTCAGCCTTGGATGTGGGGACTGTAGTAGTGGTTCAAAACACACATCTGTTATTGCAGCAAGAAGTCATGAAGGGTGTGCACATATAGGTTAATTGTCAAGGGAAACCGACTTCAAGTACCATCAGACTGTTTTGAAATGTAATCGTGACATCTAAGAGGATGATCTTTGAGAGATCAGAGAGTGGAAATTATTCTCTTGCTTTGCACATCTGAGTGCAGTTTGGCTACAGTCAAAATAGCTGTTTCAGACTACACTGTCAGTTTGCTCTTATCTCCCTTTCCTCTTGTTGTATTATTAATAATAATGAACAAAGTTAAAGATGGCGGTAAAGACCCATCAGCGTGGGGCAGGGCTGGAGCCAGCCACTGCCTCTGAGTCATTGTGGACAGTGACCAGCGTGTGAGTGCCCCTCAAAGGGGCAGGGAGCTCTTTGCCACGCTGCCTGCGGGTGTTTGAAGGGCAGGACTGCTGGATTTGAGCTCGCTGGTTCGCTTCATCTTGCCCCCTCTCTCCCCTTGCACAGCTGCATTTAGCAAAGGAGCTGGCAGCCTTAGAAAGTCACCAGGAGTAACCCAGCTGCCTCCACGGGTTCACGGGGAGAATGACTTTGTAGCTGCTCTCAGCCAGTCCATTAATTGCACATAATAAGGCATTTAGTGACAGAAGGATGGTTGATGAGCCTTAGCTGAAATAACAAGGGCCTGCCAAGAGCTGTGTTTCTTTGTCAGGGAGGGTTGTGGACAGTCCTAGCGCTGGAGAGCAGAGCTGGAGCCGTGCAGGGATGAGAGCACTGGGAACCTGCTGCTCCCTGATCCGGAGGGCTCACAGCTGGCCCAGCACTGAGCAGGGAAGCACATCCATGCTGAAGGACTAGCAGGGCTGATCTGCTCTGGGGGCAGCAGGTCCCTGCACCTCCAGCACGGTCTGCCTGATGAAAGCCTTAGGGAGCTGCTCCACTGCCAGAGGGGCACCTGGGGCCTGCTGGCTGCACCACCAAGCACCTCGTGGGAGATGAGTTGTTCCAAACAGGCTAGACATGGGACCTCCATCCCTGTGAGAGAGAACAGGGCAGATTGCATGGAAGACCAATGTGGACTGGGAAACTTGGGCTCTCTAGTTACCAAGCTGGTCCTCTTGGCTTTGATGGGAAAAAGACTAAGGGGTTGAGGTGGGTGCTTGCCCCAGCTGTCTGACAGATTCTTCGTGGGCTGACAAGGGCCCAGAGAAGAGGACATGGCAAGGGGATGCACTGGCAGCTGTTTATGCAGGGAGGAGTGTTAGGGGTGTCCATGCGATGCAGCCAGGCTTGCTTGGAGCAGCTCACTCCCTGATTAATACAGCAGCTGTCCCCACAGCACCAAGCATTTCACCAGCATCAGCCCCTGGTGTTGTGGGGCTCCCTACACCTCATTCCCAGCTCAGCTCTGTGGGGAAGCAAGGCCAGGAGCTGTCACATCAGAGCCATGCAGCTCCTGTCCGTCTCGGTGGGGAAACAGTGACAGCATCCATGCTGGGAGAACCCGGCCTGTGGAGGTGATGTGGAGCCCAGGATGGTCCCCACAGCTGGAGGGAGAGCAGGCTCTGCATGTCTGTGCATGCAGGCTGCTGCTGCAGTGCCTGGCTGGCCCACAGAGAGGGTCACCCTGCAAGGGCAGGGGTGTATCTCCCAAAAATAGCCAGCCACACTTGCAGTGGGCACATGCAGGCAGTGCCTGGAGCCCACAGCTGGAACATCTGCCTTGGTTTTGGGCTGTGCAGCTGCCTGGCTGGTTGGCACATCCCTCACCTGGAAGAAGGTCTGTGCTAGCAGCTGGCAGGATGTGTTCCTTTGTCTGACTGAGCACTTGGGAATGTCAACGTTTCTCCAGGCTAGTTTACTGTTCTCCTTACCTATTTATTTTAATGTCTCTGTTGTGTGCAGCACTACTTCTTCTAGAGGGTCTGGCTGCTTCACAAAGGGACAGAAATATTACCTCTGCATGGAGAAACAGGGGTACAGCACAAATGGCTGCTTTGAGCACAGGTTTTCCAGCCCTGACCTCTCACTCCATCATGCTAGGTCCAGAAGGTACAGAAGGCAGGTCTGGCACAGAAACCTGCAAGGGAGGGAACAGCTTTCCAGGTCGGATTAGAGAGGTGAATTATGGCTTGTACAAAAGGTCTTAGGAAATGTGGGGAATTGGCAGCCCTGCTGGCTGTGACACCTCTGGGGATCTTTCATGCACCCCTTTACCATGGTAGAAGGGGCATTACCTGTCCCTCTGCTCAGATGGGGACATTCTGGGGGAGCTGTCCCACGAGCCGAGTGATGCCATCCGCTCTGAGCAGTGGGTGTTAATGCTGCCACCTTTATTACTATTTTTAATTAACACCCTGTCATGACTTGGCAATGCTCTCTGTGCCTCAGGACGTCTGGACAAGGTCTGGCTACCTTCCTCCCCAGGGCATTCCTGACAGCAAGCCCAGGGCTTGGAGGCAGACAGCTCCTTGGTGACACAATATCAAAGCACACAGTCAAACAGCTGCTCCTGCCTGTGCGTTCTCCAGCGCCATCCTTGTCCTCTTCCATGTCCTTCCAAGGAGAGAGGCAAGGAGCTGGCACAGCTGGCCTGCCCCACTGCTGGCAGCAAGCCTTGTGCTGATGTTTTGGGCAGCCCTGCTTTGCTGGTGTGCCTTATTTGTTGCACAGCTGAGGTGGAGAGGACACGGGCTGATGTCAGATCCTAATCATCCACCTACAGCTTCTGTTCTTTGCTCTACTTCTCTCCATCTGGGAGGAGAGCTGGAAAGCTCTCCTCCTTCTCTTCCTCTCTCCCCAAAGGCTCCTACTCATCTAGTCTAGACAGCCTTGCTTTTACAGAGTTGTTGAGGTTTTGCCTTGAGCTCTTCAAAGCCTGGAGACCTGAGGCATGCACTGCTCATAGGAGTGTGAAACTCTGTGGCCAGAACCCATGACTTTTGTTTGCTTTACAACAGGGAAACACATCTGCAAATCCTCACATCAGAAGTCCTGGGTAGATCATAACAGATCTTTGGTAGGATGCAGGGAAGTGGAATGTGTTCATTCATAGAAAATTGCAGCTTCAGCTGTCAAATTATTTTGATTTATTCCAAAACAAAGTGTTACAGTTGGTATGGAGGGCTTTTTTTCTTTCTTTATAAGTTTGGGTGAAAGAGGGAGATTTGTCACACTTGTGCAGCCTAGATTTGGAGGGAAATGTCTTGATCTTGCTTCTAAAAGGGGGGAAAAAAGAAGCATCAGGGCTGGCTTCTCCTGTTGTCTCACTTGATCTCCTTGACATCCTGCCTCATCCAGCTGCAGCACGCATGGAGCCACCAGTTATGTTGCAGACAGGTGGTTGGAGGCTTTGGCTCAGGAGGCAGCAATCCAGATTAGTTTCTGGGCAGGTACTGCCCTCCTGCCTTTCCCACCTCTGCTGAGTGCAGGGAGAACTCCCCCAAACACAGCAGTGGCTGAGTGGAGCTCTTGATCTCCAAGCTTTGACCACACACCTCCCAAAAGGGAGACCAGGCATGACTCTGAGTCACAACCGCGTGGATTATTAAAAAAACAAAGCAGCATCTGCCTTGGAAATCTTTCCAAAAGGGCTCTGCCACTCCTGCCCCCAGCAGCAGAGGCTGCTGAGCAAATGGCTGCCCCTGGGCATGCAGAAACAAACTCCTGGTTCTCCCAAACCAGGAGACAGGGAGGAGAGCTCTGCTCCTGGGCTGTCACAGCTGTGCACAGCATCCTTGACCTCGGTGTGCTGGAGCAGCGTGCTCTGCCCTGCTGCTCTGAAGTCTGAGCTACAGCAGGGAAGCGTGCCCAGAGCAGCTCACACTCTGGAAATTCAGATCCTGGTGGCTGTGCCTGGAGCTGAGGGGTTCTTGGTGGGAGGCTGTAGGACAGGTCCATTGTGGACAGCTAGCTCACGGGCAGGGATTGCTGGAGCAAACTACTCTAGGAAGGAGCCTTAATCCAATAAGTAGCTCTTACCTCACAGCCAATGCCAGACCTCTGCTCCTTCCCAGCCCTGTTGCTGGAAGTGCCATTATTCTGGCAGAAGGCAACACTGACTCTGATAGCTCTGGCTTCAGCAAAGGAGCACAGAACAGCCAGTGAGCCTCTGGGCTTGTCCTCACAGTCCTGGTGGCACAGAGCTGCTCCTCTGGGCAGGTCTGGGGGTGCCTCCATCAACACCAGTCCGACACTGCTGACTGAGGCCTTCCTCTCCATTGCTTATTGTTCTGCCAGACCCCGAGTGCTGCAGCTGAATATTTCAATGCCAAGTGTCTGCCCCAGGCTGATTTATCTTTTTTCCTTTAAACAGAAGCCACAGCAATAATTGGATCTGTTGTTTCTCAGAGCGAGACTAAGGAAAAATATGTTCATAAAAAATGCTGCTATGCTGGAGAAATGCAATGCCTCTGGCCTCAGTGGACATCTGCAGTCCCCACTCCTCCTCCTGCCCACATGAAGTCATGAAGGGATGCCCAGCTGGCCACCTCTGCTCCACGTGCTGTTCCTCATGTTCTGGATACTGGAGTCTCCTTTGGAGGGGTACAGAGCTCTCTGAGCATATCAAGACAACCAAACTCATTACCTCTGCATTTTGTACCATGAGGACTAGAGAGTATCTCTGTGTCTTAGTCTCACCCCTCTTTCTCTTTGCTCTACAGGGCTTCAGTGAAAAATCAACTCATTTTTATAAAAACCAACATATGACATGAACCCTGGTGCTGTAAGCACGACCTCAGGAGAGCAGCCTGTGAAGAGAGCTGTCCCTGGGCAGCACACACATGGCAAGGGGTACAGCCTCCCTCCAGAGAGCAAGGCTCGGCCCATGTAAGGCCACACCTGGGCTTGTCAGGCAGTCCCATCCAGCCCAGCACTAACAGAGGAAACCAGCAGAGAAAAGCATGCTAAAGAACCTGAGTCTGTTTTTTTCTACCTCCAGTTCCAGCTGTTATTCTTTTAGTGAGTGAGAGGAATTCAAGCTATTTGTTCCTGGCTGTCAGACCTTAGCTTCTGGGCTGTTGCCTCTTATTTGTTTTTAGTTGCCTGGCTCCTCACAGTGATCTATTTCTTCCTGTGTATTTCAGTATTCCACCCTATGGGCAATGATTTCCCCTTTGTCACCAAAATATTGCATTACCATTCATCTGTTTTTTCCTGTGCTAAGTTTGTTTAGAAAACCAAGGAACAAGAAAACCAGCAGACTGAAAGGAGTTTCATCCCATCCTCTTTTCAGTGCTGCCTGCTACCAACTCCTTTCTAGTCAGGTTGCTCCTCATCTTCCAGTGCTCTCACTAATCCTCAGCTTTGCTGGCTTAACTGTTAGTTTTCCTCTAGCAGGCATTTTCTGTGGAGTCCAGGCAGATGAGATCTGCTGCCATGCCTTTGTCCAGGGATGCATTTCACCAAAGCAGTGCCATCTGTGTAGAACATGACTCGCCTGTGGTAAAACCCACCTTGCCTCTGAATTTTGTTTACCTTCCATGTAGGCCTTCCCTTGTCAGGAGGTGTGCATGTCCTGCCTGTGTGCTCAGGTCTGTGTGTCCATCACATGCTGTTCTTCAGCCTTCTAGTACCACATTTCCTCTTCCTGGCCTGCTTGCTAGATCCTTTAGAATCCCCTGCTACCAGCCCTTTGCTTTATTCTGGTATCTCCCTCTGAGTTTGGATTTGGAGTTTGTCTCACTGTTTCCTTCACTCAGTTAAAGGGCATCAATCTTTTACTGGAAATGTCCATATCCAAGTCCTCCTCCCTATCAACCTTTGTACCTTTCCTTTTTAATTCCTGATCCTCCTCCTGAGAACTTGAGCTGATATTTCTTTCCATTAAGGTCAACTCTCAATTTTCTTTTTGACAAACAAAGTAGTTTGAGTGCTTTATGTGCCTGCTGGAAAGCTTGGGAGGGGGTTTCCCCCTGGACCACTGAGATAATTTGGCTCCTTTCTAGATCCTCTCCTTCCAGCAATACTCTGAGTGTTGTTACCACACTGGAGGCAGTGGGCAGTGGGATTCACCTTACCAGCAGGGATCACGGGTATATTTCACTTTCTTCCTCGTTATTCCCAGTGGAATGCCCATTACCTCTGGCCACAGCTTTATGCAGTTAGCTCATGAGCTCCAAAACCCCTTCCAGAGCCTCTGCTCTCCAGTCACAGCACCCTGGGAGTCTGCCTGGAATTTCTTATTCCAGGAGCAACTTCGAGTAGTAAAATGCCGTTTAAGTGGGCTTTGCTGGCTGAACTGTGGAGGCTGCTTTGCATGGCTGCCCTGTGCTCCTCATTATTCATCACTTTGAATCTCTTTGTCATTTATGCACTGTAACAGCACTGAGATTTGCATCTCCTTCCCAGAGCTGGAAATGGTGGAAAGTGTCAGGCCTCAAGCAGCTCCCCAAAGAGCCCTGCTTGAAGCACTCCCATCGGCAGATGACAATTTCTTGTTGAGATCTGTCAGCCAGCTCTTAATGTAGTAAACGTGTGGTTTATTGATATTATATACTGCTGATTTTTTAATCAGAGTGTTGTACAGTCGAGTGTCAAATGCCTTACAACAGTCCTCCCTAAAGCTGACTTGGAGCCAGCCTTGGAGTCAAGTGGTAGGTGTGATATGTGTCAGATAATTGTGTCATCTCATCAGGGAAGGCCCACAAATCTAGCTGAGCCAGCTGTTAAATATATTCCCCTCCTCTGCCATCACTTACTGCCACAAAACTCTTGGGAAATTCATTCCAGTCTCTCCAAGCTTATTTCTGCCTCCCTGTGTGCCCCCACATGCTCTGGAGCAGGTTTTGCTGCATCCTTCTTCCACACATCAGTGTGAGCCTCTCCTCGGCCAGGCAGTGTGTCTGGAGCTCAGCACTGGGCAGGCCCCAAGGAAAATGGGAAGTGCAGTGTGTGGTCCTCAATATCCTCTGTCTCCAAGGCAGCTGAGGGTGTAACTGTTCCCCTAATGCCCCTGCTCCTTCTGGTGTGCACAAGCTGGAAACCTGGATTCTGGGGGAGCGGAGAGGATGCTGAAGAGGACCCAGTCCTGAAGGAGATGTTCACTCATCCCAGAGCTAAACCCAACACTGACTGGCCCAACCAAACCTTTCCCTGCTGAGAAGACCACTGATGCCATCTTCTTCCATGGCCCTTGGTGGAGGCTGGGGAGACCATGTGCTGGGGGCTCTGGAGGAGCAGAGGGGGACAGGGGACGGGTGACGCTCTGTCCCCTCTCTGCCCTGCACTGTAGCTCTGATGCACTTGGTCAAAGTCAGCCGGTAAAGGCATGCGGTGATAAATAGTGAGAGACAGGAGTTCCTTGCAAACAAATGAGCCTCAACTAACCTCATTTCTTCTTTTGACAGGATAACAAGCTTAGAGGATAAATTCTCCCCTGCCAGAATTTGTTTCTCTGCTGCCAGCCACCTCAGCATTTAGCAAAACCCCATTCTTTGCTCAATTCCAGGCTGCTTAAAGCAAAGGCGGGTTCAGACCACCCTCCTCAAGTTTTGGATTCAGTCCCACCAGCTTTTTTCCTGCAGCCTGCTGTACTTGTTCCCAATCCCCTCACCTCTGGAGATGCTCAAGCCTCCCCTCTGCCTGCAGCTGGCAGGAGCACTCTGGGGCACTGCTGGGGCAGGATGGCAGAGCTCACACCAATCTGAGACCCATGGCAGAACTGGTGTGGGAAAAACCAGCTGGGTGCATCAGCAGCAAGGACATTTCTTCTCAGCAGCCCTCGCAGTGTATCTGAAGAGGCTGTTCCTGGCCAGCTCAGCAGCACTGGTAAGTAAATTGGCAAGAACTTGGAATTTTCCTTGGGTGTCTGTCAGGTGTCGCTTGGTTTTGAGACATTGCTGGTGTTGGACACTTTGGAAGTGCCTTTCCTAGCCCTCTGGAAGTCATGCAGGCTCTCAGCTGTGTGCCGTGCCTCTTGTTAAAGGAGCTTTCTCTCAGCAGAACTTAGAACCTCGCAAGAGTCCAGAAATGCCCAGAAATACATAAAGTACTTAGGAAAAGAGGCCAGGTTTGCAGAAATCTGGGAAGGCCACCCACAGGCTGAGGAGTTTGGGGTTCTCTGCATGTGACTCAGGGTTTTGGAGTGCTCTGGTTATCCAGCACCTCTAAAAAACCCAGCTGTGAGATGCAGAGCAGCAGGCACACGAGTGAAAGGCTTCAGTAAAGTGCTGTTTAGCAGCATCCTGAAGGGACCTTCTCCTACAGGCTTTGAGTGCTGGGTATAGTATTCATCTCTGGTGGCCCTTTTCACAGTTCCTTTGTTGCAAATAAGAGCCTGGAGCCTTATGTTCTCTCAGGCAAAGGTACTGGTTAAGAGGACGTGTTTAAATAATTAAAAAGTGCTTTTCTCCACTCACGGCCATTGCGTCACATCCTCGCTGAGCACAGCTCTGTGTGCAGTGCTAAACGGAGCCCTTTGCCAATTCCTCCCAATTGGTCAAGGCCTTGAAGAGTGAAATCAGCAGCATTCAAAATGAAGCAAAACTCTGCCAGCATTAGGTTTTGTTACAAAGTGAAATTTGCCCATGGTTAATTTTGAGGATTTGTTAAGGGGCACAGCCTGGGCCCCAATCCAGGCGGTGCTGGCAGGATAAAAATCCTCCCCACACCACCAAGGCAGACATTTCAGGGGCACCATTTGCAGCGTGGTGGTCCCTCTGTGCAAAGAAAATAGCTGTCCATTTCAGCACAGGCTGACCTACTGCCTGCTCAGGGACTGGTGTGGCCTGTCTGTCCTTCTCCAGAAGTGCTGAGCATGTACAATTCCCACTGACTTCTTTGTGGGTTTGACAGGTTAGATCCAGAGTTTGGGGGATTTTTATCACATCTGGTGACATCTGAAAAATGGCAGATTAAAATACAGCTCAATCTTAACCCTGCCTGCAGATTAGCATTTTAACCAAGTTCCCAAGTGCTGGATGAAGTGCATCAGAGTGCCTTTCCTTACAAGAAACTACTGCTTGAGTGCAACTGTGATGCAAGAGCAGATCAATCTGCCCCTTTAGATTGCAGCTGCTCTGAAGTTTTGCACTTGTCCTGAATACAGAATTCAAAACAAAGCTTGAGAGCCTGTGTTGACTGAGAATAAGGTTTGTGCAAACCCCTGCCAAGTGATAAGGCAGCTCCCCCTGGCTCTGAGAACGGAGCTTTCATCCCCAGCCACGCTCAGGTGTGAGGGGAAGCTGGAGCTCCTGTGAGAACATCCAATCCTGCAGCTCTGGGGTATGTGGAGGCTCTTGAAAATGCAGACTGGGTGTCTTTCACCTGTGGTTTACCAGGGAGGCAAATCAACAATTTGCTTAAGAAAATATCTTTACAATCCAGCACATTGATTATCAAATGTGTAACAAATAGATGCTTGAAAGGTGCCTCAGCTTTGCATATCTGGGTTTGAATTCTGGCTCCACAGACAATATGGTTTTCTCAAAGCTGTTTCCTGCTGTGTGATTGCCTCGGGCTTAGATTGGTCACTGAGGCTCCAGAGTGCAAAAATCAGATGGGATGTGCCTATCTTTGTTTTCAACCAAGGGACAAACTTCGCTCTTTGCAGTGCCTGCAGAGCGGTGAGCAATGAGTGTTTGTGGGTAGCTGGGCTAACAACCTGCCTGACCTTGCTGGGGAGAATCCCTGCTGCCCTTGCAAGACAAAGTGAGTCTCCCTCTGCAGCTGGGAGTCACCTGCCTTCAGGGAGTTTCACAGCAGAGGGCATGGGGAGATGCTGTGGGTGGGGGAGGCTCTCCCTGCCTGCCTCTGTGCCCTCTGAAGGTGCAGAATTGCAGGCTCTGCTGTGACTGTAGGCATGAACAGTCCACAGCCATGCAAAACTTTACCTTAAAACTGAGAAACTTCCCAATACAGCTGGAAAAAGTTGTGCTCTGTTCTGCTGCAACACTGCCCAAGCTACCAGCTTTCAAACCCCACCTGGTGTCTGTTTTGGTGCTCCTTGTGCTCCTTTTTTCTGCTGAATGCTGCCCCTGTCCTGGCTTTGGTGGTGTTGTCCTTTCTGCAGCAAAATGCCTCTTGTCATCTCTGCAAAGAGGCCCTCAGGTTTTGGGGACAGGCTCTCCACCACGGGGTGAGCTTCTATAGCCCCTTTCTCTTCTCAGGGCGGGTACGTCATTGTCTCTTCAGAGCCTCTTGGGAGGTTTCTGTAGGAGGAGAGGGTTTGCACCTAGAGACCGGGTTCTCACTTTGGACTGCTCAAGGCCTTCCTGCTGGCAGAGAAGGTAGGAACTGGTTTCAGACTAACTCTGGGATTTAACTTTAGAATTCCCTTCAGGTGCCTGGCTTTGCCTGCCCATCTCCCCAGCACAGTGTCACACTGCACCAGCAGCAAGATCTGTGGCAACGGAGCTGGTGATCTCTCTTGCAGAGCCCCAGATACTGAGCCATCAAAAAGAAGTTAATGAGATAACCAGGGCTGACATGGAAACAAAATATTGCCCTCCAAAACTCTTCCCCTTGTCGTTTTCCTGCACGTCTCGGTGCATTTTGTGGTTTTCTGCACTGCTTGTGCACAGCAGCCCTGATAGCTGAGTGCACACCTTCTGGGGTGGCTTGTCCTCCTCCATTCTTCTTGCTCAGCCCTCCCTCATTGAATCTGATTGACTCTGAGGCCATTGATTTTAAATAAGGTCTTGGGGGAAGGTCTGAGGCTTTTGCTATGGTTGTGTGCAGCAGGCTCTGAGTTCTGCTTGGGAGCCACTGAGCACTGCTGCTCTATTAAATGATGGTCAGCGATAGGAACGCAGTCATCCCTTAATGCCCCAAATTGCTGCTTTTAAACAGGCAGGGTTTGGCTCCTGGCCAGATCTCTGTGCTCCTGGCAGAATGATTCATTACCTTGTTCTGGCAAATGTATTTTCGTCTGCTAGTTTAAATCTGATTTCTAGTACTCTGTGTGGGTCTCACAGCTGAGGAATTTCCTGCCCTTTATCCGCCTGTTTTCTTCCAATCTGGGCTAAAATCAATACACTTAAATAAATAAAGCCATTGGGCCTGCGAGTACCTCCTGCTGTGTCAGCGGCAGCAGTAAAGCTGGGTGGCCAAAGATTAGTTAAGCCATTTTCTTCTTCTTTAAGTCAGTTTGCTGTTGTTGAGGCATGCTAGACCTCAGCAGGGTGTGTTTACCAGCCAGCAGATCCAACAGCATGTCTTGGCATCCCATCAGTGGCAGCTGCCCCCGTGCTGGTCTGTGGCCACCCCGACCCATCAGGGCTTGGGCTGAGCATGGTTTTCTGGCATCTTTTAATGCTTTGTGATGGGGGAGTTCTGCCACTGAGCTCAAGAGGATGAGGGCCACAGGGTGTAGCCCTGTCCTTTTACAGCACTTCCCAGGTGTGCCTTTCACTTCTGCTCTTTCCTGGTAGACGTGATTTTCAGGTCTTCTGCTTCTGAGAGGGTTATACACTGCATGGCAGGGATTGCTCCCACAGCTCCTGTCTGCCCTGCAGAGGGGGATGCTGGCAGGAGCATCCCACAGCAGGATTCACACATCCATTTCTTCTGGGGCCAGGGGAAAAGGGAAGGGGGGCATGAAATGAGGTCTTCTCTTCCCTACTGCCAGGAATTACCCCTGAAGCACTGAGTTCAAGGAGCAGAGAAACATACTTAGGATTTCTAGACCAAGCCTTAGGGTTTCTGCAGCCCTGCCCTCGTGTGTAGGGCATGGAGAAAATGGGGTTTTGTTGGTGAGCTATTCAGTGTATTCCCTGCCCTGGGCTGAGTTCACTGCTGTATGCTGGGCAGAGAAAACATTAGTGCAGTGGAAAACAGATCCTCTCCTGCCTTCCTGCCCTCAGTTCCCCACAGAGCCCACAGTTCTTCACAGAGCCCAGTAACTCAGCTTTGCATTCGTGTGAAGAACAGAAATTGTGCTCCTGGGCCTCAGTCTGGTGCCAGCTTCCAAATTACAGTGTAAGCCCTGCTCCAAAGGTCTCCCCTTGACTCAGGGCAATCGTTCAGAGATGTCTCTGTGCAGCAGCTGCAAGGATGGAAGGAAACTGCCTTTTTAACATTCTCTGTACGTGCTGGGTCTTGGGTGGTTTCGGGGTTTTTTTTGTTTGGTTGGGGTTTTTTTGAAAGGAAAATTATTTTTAACTAAATTGAAAATAGTGACAAACATAAAATTTTATTTTTTATTAATAGAATCATAGAGGGTTTGGGTTGGAAAGTGTAGGGGGATGCAGTATGGGTAAATGAAGGTGGTCTAGAAGGTGATCTTATCCCCCAATGAGTTGCAGCTGGACCAATTACTAAAGACGAGAAGCAGGCCTGATCATAACAGGCCACACCTGTAGCCAGTAAGCACAAGGGGTATAAAAGAGTGGATTGGTGGGATGAGGAGTCAGATGGCTGCTGCAAGGATCAGGAATAGCCAGTGCTTGGAGGAGCTCCCTGTGAGAAACATCGAGGTGGTGTGGGGCTCTGGTGATAAGGAATCCTTGCAGTATAATGATGTTAGAACTCGTGCTATCTAAGACAACAGGAAAGGACCTTTAAAGGTCATCTACTCCAATCTCCCTGCCCTCTGCAGGGACGGCTTCAACTTGATCAGGTTGCACAGAGCCCTGTCCAACCTGACCATGAATATTTCCAGGGATAAGGCATCTAACTCTCTGGGCAACCTGTTCTTAGTTTTTACAATGAGTGTGGTAGAACATTTCTTCCTTATATCTAATCTGAGCTGGCACTCCTCAGTGTAAACCCCCTAGTTCTATCACTGCTGAAGTTTGTCCTCCTCTTCCTTGGAGGTCCCCTGTAAGTGCTGAAAGGCTGCAATCAGGTCTCTCCAGAGCCCTCTCTTCTCCAGGCTGGCCCACCCCAGTT
Source organism: Chlorodrepanis virens (assembly GCA_003286495.1). Classification (NCBI taxonomy): domain Eukaryota; kingdom Metazoa; phylum Chordata; class Aves; order Passeriformes; family Fringillidae; genus Chlorodrepanis; species Chlorodrepanis virens. The sequence goes on along the minus strand of LTAT01000001.1, from coordinate 85,923,017 downwards.
CTCTCAGCCTGTACTCACAGCAGAGGTGTTTCTCTGATCCTCTCTGTGACCTCCTTTGGACTCCCTCCCCCAGCCCCCTGCCCTCCTTATGCTGGGGACCCCAGAGTTGGATGCAGGACTTCAGGTGGGGTCTCAGGAGAGCAGAGGAGCAGAATCCCCTCCCTCAGCCCCCTGCCCACGCTGCTCTGGATGCAGCCCAGGATGTGTTTGGCTTTCTGGGCTGCCAGTGCACCTGGCTGGCTCGTGTCCAGCCTCTCAGCCACCAGTACCCCAAGTTATGCTCAGTGGAGCTGTTGGTCCATCCCTTCATGCCCCAGCCTGTGTTGGTTCCAGGAGCCAGCATGACCCAGGTGCAGCACCAGCCTTGTTGTAAATCATGAGATTCCCATGGGGCCACTGCTCAAGCTTGCCCAGGTCCCTCTGTCTGGCACCTTTGTCACACACCTTCGGGTGTGTCAGCTACACCACGCAGCTTGGTGTCACCTGCAGACTTGCTGAGGGTGCACTTGATCCCTTTGTCTATGTCACTGATGAAGATATGAAGCAGTACCTGTCCCCAGTAGGGACACCACGGGTCACTGGTGTCCATCAGGACTCTGAGCCACTGACCACCACCTTGTGGATGTGATCTCCCCCTGCTATTTGCTGCATGATGAAGAACAGTGTCATAAAACAACTTCCCACTTTTTCTTCTGTGATCATCTCCCCAGCTCTGGCTGCAGCTCACTCTTGGGAGCAACCAGGATGTGTTACAGCCCAGCAGCTCAGCACAGTCAAGGAATGAAAGTGCAGAGCCTTCCCTCCCTCCTTGCCCATAACTGCAGGGCCTGCAGATGAAAGCACTTGGGGGTTGCAGCATCAGGCACAGAGGTGAGTGGGAATCCACATCATCACTGCAGCCTTGCAATTCCTTGGCAGTGGGTGGGATATCCAGAGCCTGCCATGCCTTTGTCTCTCTGGGCTGAGCTGGGATGCCCTCAGATGCCCAAATTGGTGAGGTCACCATGCAGCAAGTCTGTGTGCTGTGTATGACAGGGCTGCCCCAGGAGTTCCTCTGAAGGTGAGTGCAGGTATCACAAGCTGTGCCCCCATCTGGAGAGATGCAATGGAGTGGAAAGGAGACAGGCTCTGTTTACACACAGATACCTGTGCAGCCAGCAGTGTTAGTGAGAGGAAACAGAAAAGGACATGACAGTTACACTGGGTTTTCATTAAATATTAAATGGAGTGAAGTTTTCTAGAGTGTGCCTGGGCTGTTTCCAATTGTCTGTCTGATGGCATGAGAGAGAAGCCAAGTGGGTGAACCCTGGGCCTGGAGGTGCAGGGTTTCCTGCTCGGGAGCTGTGCTGACAGGAAGCATTTGTGTGCAGGCTGCCCCAGGAGCTCGTTTCACCCACAGCAGCAAACCTCCTCCAGCTGTCCCACTGCTGGTACAGCCCAGAGAGAGGAGTTAACTCTTGCAGGAGTCTCCAGCAAGAGGTCAGGGAAGGCAGGCAACTGGTGCAGAGCTGGCCCAGGCTGCAGCAGCAATGGCAAGTAGCAAATATTTGCCTGGTTGCTGGTTGGGGATAAGGAATTAACCACCCATGTACCCCCTTTCCACCAGGTTTAACACAGAGCAAATTCCCTGTATGTAAGGAATACTGAACAACTGCTATAGCTTCTTTGGGTTTTGGGGTTTTTGTTTGTTTGGTTGGTTGGTTTGGTTTTTTGGGTTGTTTTTTGTTTGTGGTGGGTTTTTTTTACGTTTTTGTTTTTTTGTTATTTCTTTTCCCCACTTTTGCCCTGCCCCAGAGCTGTAACACAGCCTGGGCACAGCCCACCCATCTCCTCAGCAGCCTCGCCTCTCCTTGTGCAGGAGCTTAGCAGGGCAGCAAGAAGGAATCTCCTAACTTGGATTGGGTTAATAAGTTAAAATGCAGAGCCTTAATCCCTGCTGCTAAATCAGAATGTAATTCAGCTTATAACCACAGCCCAATCCATGTGAATTACAATCACTTTAAATACAGCCAGGACTAGCTGGGATTTAGCATCCTCCCAAGAGATCCTGGAAATGAAAACTGGGACACTGCCCTGCTCTGGGTGCCATCAGAGGGAGCTGAGGCAGTGAGGCAGAGGGGTTTTGGTACCTCCCAGGCCCCTGAAAAGAGGGAACCGTGGGTGCAGCCCTTGGTCAGGGCACATGGCTGAAGGATGCATGTGAGCTTCCTGCAAGAGCTTATCCCTGGGGAGGGGGACAGAGGCTGCCAGCAAACCCACAGCACTTTTATCTTTAATTTAGAATGTTTATCTCAAGAGATTCTTCCAGCTTTAAAACAAACATAAGGAGATCTTCATTTGCCTGGCAGCATCTGGCCTCTGAAAGCAGGCACGTACAGTACAGTCCCTGCAGCAGGGCTGATAGGCAGGGCATGTTCTCTGCCTCCTTTGTCCCAACTTTAACCTCGGGCAGGATGAACCTTGCCCTCCCTCTCCCTGTTTCAGGAAACCCCTAAAGAAAATGGGTCTTTCCAGAGCTTGAATCAACAGTGGGCACCTGACAAGTGTTCCCATAAGTGTCTAGGAAAATCTTTTACTGCTTTCACTGTTACTTTATGAAGTCCTGGCTTCCACAGCTTTGATGGGGAAAGAACAATTGTTCATTGTCTTCCCGTGCCACCTCGGCCTGGGGAATGGGAGCAGCCAGACCTTCTGCCACCACTGGGCCACAAGCTTCCCCAGGGAGCCTCAGGCAGTGTCTGGGGCCATGCAAATTCAAGGGTTCCACAGAAATTGAGGGTCTTAATGGATGCTCTTCCAAGCATTGAACTGGAAAGTCCCTGTGGGAACAAGGCATGACTCTTGTGGGCTGCCAGGCACAGATAAAGAGTTCAAGGCATCCAAGTTACTACTTAAATTAGTGGGTAGAGGTTAGAAAATGAGATCTTCTGCTCAGAGTGGTGCCTATGTTTGAACCTTTTTAGGAAGAAACTGATGGTGGTTTTTTTCACATCTCTCTTTTTTGTGGTTTCCTTATATTTCTGTTTTTCCATTGGTGAAAGGCTAGTGCTGTTGTGCTATCACCTAGCCAAAATGAGAATGCATGGCAATTTCTCAAAGCCTGGCACATAAAGTGCCTGGTGCACTGGGATGGAGAGCTTGTGAGTTTTCTGTGGGTGTGATGAGGGAATGGAAATGATCTGAGTTCTTGGGTGCTTTCCCAAACCCAAGCTAGCCAGTTTTCTATGTTTAGATACGGTTTACTTAGCAGCACTGCTAGAGTGGAGAGGACAGCAGAGGATTTTCAGGCACCAGCAATGCCTCCTGATGCAGCCTGAGACTGTTCCCTGCCCCAGCCTGTGCTGGGGCCTGGGCTACAACAGGGGGAACGTCCCAGCTCCCCACACAAAGCTCCCAACCATACTGCTCTTGGCTCTTTACAGAAATACACAATCAGCTGATCAATCTCCTCCCAGGCAGCTGGGCCAGCTTGGCCCCATCGTTGTTCTGACATCCTCCCTGTGTCCTCCAAGATGTGCCTCAGGGCCATTGTCCCTCTCAGCAGCTGCCTGGGCATTCACCAGACTTAAGGGTAGGGGATTTTTTTTCTTTCCCTCTGAAGTCATCAGAAGATTTTGAATTTTTGCAGTGCTTCACAATCGCATTGTTAGTTTCCCCTGAGTTTACAGAGAGAGCTGTGTGCAATGCTTCCTCCTATTTTTGTTGGTCTAACTGCAAAAAGGAGAGAGACCCTCTGTAGAGTGTGACCAGGATGGCCTAGCCTTTATTCCTGAGGCAGGGCATCACACCCCTTTCCATCAGGGCTGCCCATCCATGGGCACTGCATGTTGGAAAGGGAGGTCTCATCTTTCTATGGGTGACCCACAAAAGGTGCTTTGAAATGAGGGTGGTCCCAAGAACTTGCACTGCAGGAAGAGGCCAACCTGACCCCGGAGCTGGATGTGTTTCTTGGCTTTGCCCCACTGGTACCAGCAGCAAGGACCTGTCTGTGTCAGGGTGAGAGGTATGACAAAGTGTCATACCAGGTGTCAGAGTGAGAGAGGGGTATGACAAAGTCCCAGGTGTCAGAGTGAGAGAGGGGTATGACAAAGTCCCAGGTGTCAGAGTGAGAGAGGGGTATGACAAAGTCCCAGGTGTCAGGCTGGTCCATGCAGCCATCGTGGCTCAGGGCACGGGGATGTCACCTCTGTGCTGGTACCAGAGCTTGCACAGAGCAGGGGCACCCACCTCCTGCAGGGCACTTGGCTGCTGTGTGGGTGCCCAGGGTGGTTCAGGTGGAGCACCTGCCCACCTTGGGGAGGAAAGCTGCCCTCCCCCAGACCCACCCCAGTGGTGATGTGCCTGCAGCTGAGCTGGGAAGTGTAGCTGTTTCCACCTTCCAGGCCTTGTGATGCTCGCTCCTCCCAGGGGATGGTGGTGGATTGGATCTCACCTCAATCAAATAATTTGTTTTTAATGGGCATGATGTCCTGGCTGGAGGTTCATGCTTCCTGGGGAACTTCTCTGTACAGACCCTGCTTTGAGATTGCTGCTCTATGCATGCCCAAGGATGCCTGGCTAGAGAACAGCCTGAAGCTGCCAAAGGACAGCTTGGGAGGGTTTTGTTTTCTTGGTTTTGTGGGGGGGTTTATAGGCTGTTTTGCAAGGTTGCTTTTGAAGGCTTGAAGTCTCTTCCTATTAGGCTTTTTCTCAGGGTGAGTGTTAAAGGGCACTTCTTCCACCAGGAGACTCCAGAGCTCTCAGACTGGCAGTGGGCAGGCTGTCCCTGGAGAGGGCATGGTGCTGTATCCCAACATGAAATTATCCCTCATCCCACGTGCTGCCACACACAGGTGGGCATTGACAAAATAATGCTTGCAAGAGACTCTTACAGGGAATTACAACATCTCCCTCCTTTATTTGGGTGCAATACTGGAAGGACTAAGCAATTCCATGTGAGTCTGGCCCCAGCTGCAGTTACTCCTGTGCTGGCAGAGATGTGAAGGCCACGCTGAAGGCTTCAGGGAGATCATCCTAGAAGGGAGGAGACTGGAGATAGCAGGAGCACTGTGTGCTGATCCCCACTCTCTGCAGTGGAGTGAATGTACAGAGGAGAATGCCAGGACAGGCTGACCTCCTACTCTTGCCTTCTGCAAAGGTGACCTCGGGACCAGAGCACTCTCACCAGCAATCAGACTGGTCCCTGCTGGTGCTGAGACAGGCACAGGATTTGATTTCTCTCCTCTCTTCTGGATGTGCCTCTTGGCTCGGGCACTGTTCGGCACGGGGATGCCTGTTGCGAATAACAAACAACCAAAATGCTTTGTCAGCATGGAAGCCCATCAGACCAGCAGAGGCTGTGTCTGAAATACAGAAGCAGTGCAGTTTTTGCTGAGGATCTCCCCCAGAGACAGACAGTTCCTGCATTATTAACAAGGGTGCTGATGAATCCCTGTTAATGAGACGTGCTCGCTCAGCCAGCCGGCCAAGGAGCCGTGGCCGTGCTGTTCTCAGCTCCACACTGCAGCCTCTGCCTTGGGGAGCAAGAGATGATGGCTCTGGGGAGCACTTGACAAGGCTGTGCTGTAAGGTTTGGCTACTCTCCCTAAAACTTGCACATGTCCTGCCAGACTTGAGCTAGGTAGATGTGGAAATCCAACGCTGGTTCTTTGGTGGCTGTAAAAAGTGAGGTAAAATGTTGCCATCCCCTTCTCTCTTTCAAGAGAAAGATCTGTATTGTATTTGCAGGGACCCCCACGGCAGGGAGGAATGATGAATCTGACTCCATGTTCTCAGAAGGCTAATTTATTATTTTATTATGTTATATTATATTAAAGAATACAGAACTAACTACCTAAAGAATACAGAAAGGATACTTACTAAATGCTAAAAAGATAATAATGAAAACTTGTGACTCTTTCCAGAGCCTCAACACAGCTTGGCACTGATTGGCCATTGAGTCAAAACAACTCTCACAGAATCCAATGAAACAATCACCTGTGGGTAAACAATCTCCAAATACATTCCACATGAGCACAACGCAGGAGAAGCAAATGAGATAAGAATTTGTTTTCCTTTTTCTCTGAGGCTTCCCAGGAGAAAAATCCTGGGAGAAGGGATTTTTCAGAGACTGTGAATGCCACAGATCTGTGTCTTGGTGTGTACTTCTGCTCTAGAGAGCATTGCCAGCCATATTCTCCGGTCTGTTCTTAAATGGCTCAACCAGGGGAGCTTCCTTCTTCTCTGGCTCAACAGATTTCCATGTTAGGAAAAATCTTTATCCTTTTTTTTTTTAAGTCAATTTCATCTTGCTCCATTTATCAATTCTCCTTTTGGCTTCTGGATGCAATTACTCTCCCACTGTGGTCATTATACCTCCTAGGATACTTGTAGAAGAGGATTTTATGCAGCCTTAGCTGACGTTTGGCCAGGAAAGGCATCTTAAACTCTTTCAGTTTTTGCTAAGTCAAGCCTCCTCTGAGCTTTCCTAGCTGCATAATACTTTTTTGGCAGTTTAACACATGAGATGGTATTTAGGAGCCTCTGTGTATACAGAAAGACTGGTCAGCCTCCAGTGCATCACATAATGCCTCTCCAGTCCAGCACGCTGTCGCCTGCTCTGATCAGACTGCAATCTGTGTTAACTCCCCAGCGGGGCTGCCAAGACACTTCACTCTGCACTGCAGACACTCTGATGCCTTCCAGATGCCACAGATGATGTCACATTCCCGATGTCATTGTTGCCTTCTGCAGAACTAATCTGATAACCCAGTCTGTTTGTGCTGCACCCTTCTGTCTGCTGGTGGGTTTCTGTAATGTGAACAGTGTTGATCTCCAAAGTTTGTCTGTGCAAGTGGAGGGCAAAGCAAACCCTGCAGGAGCTAAGAGGGCTGGTTAAGATTGCACAGGAGTAATTTGAGTAGCACTTTTTCTGTTGGTGGGGTTTTTTTATATTTTGAAGCAGAACTTCCTTCAAATCTTGTAAGGAGTCTGTGGAGTAAGGGCAATGTGGAGCCTGCAGAGTTGGGGCAAGGAAATGAAAGGAGCAGTGCTGGAAGGGCACCAAATCTCCCAACAAGATTGTGCAACACCAGAATGATTGATAAATTAAAAATATTGACATTACCTCCTTTATACTTTCAGATTTTAGGTGTGTGACAAGAAGGGATGCTAAGGTAGCCTTGAGGCCCTGGTTTTGGCAGCAGAGCTTTGCAATGTCCCTCTAAGCTGACATGAAACACCAAGAAACCCTGACAAGATCTTGTAGAAGCCTGCAGCAACTGATGACCAAACCCAGAGGTGCTTTGGACTGACCCAGAGAGAGGTGAGATGGTTTGTTTTGGCATCAAGGAAGGCAGAGCTGAAGCTTTGGCAGGGATCACAAAAGGAGAGATACACCAAATGGGCTCTCTGCCACCTGAGAGGCAAACTCTTACCTGTATGCAAAGTGGTGCAGCCCTGGATAAAACATTACTGGTGTAGGAATTTAACAGTTCAGATGTGTAACAATGAGAAATAGCACTGCTAATTCTGCAAGAGCAGCACTGCACAGGACCTCCTGTGTTCCCCAAGCAGAGGTGAGTTTTTCTTCAGAGCAGCCTTGGGCAGTGCAGGGGAAACAGCCTGAAAAGGAGCCAGGAAGTCCCCGAGGGTGGGATGGGGAATGGGATTGAGGCAGTCTGCCCTGAGCAAGAGCCTAGCTTTCCTTCTTGCCTGCAGAAGCTGTAACTGTACTGACAGTCTGTGCCACGTGTTGAGTCCTCCGCAGGACCGAAATACCTTGCTTAATTGGTGGCAGCAGGTTATGCTATCTAAGTTTTGCAAGCCTATTGATCGTGCTCTAATCATCTCAGAAAAAGAACAGGTTTAAGCGAGGCTGCCACTGATCCCTGAGGTGCCCCAGCACCCCCTCCTCAGTGCCCTGCCTCTCCAATTACCATCCCCTCGTGCTGCAGCTGTCCTGCTGGCTCTCTGTCACTGTGGCAAAGCACCTGGAAAAGCCCCTCTGAATTCCTCGAGAAAGCTCTGTTCCACCAGAGGGAACATTAGCACAGAGGCTGGCCTAGGAGCGCTGGGCTGCGCTCACAGAGGGTGGGCTGTAATGTGGATGTTGCTACTTGTGCCTCTTGTGCAGTGGGGTGCTGCCTGCCGAGGGTCACCGTTCCTCCATCACCCTTCTCTCCTTTTGGCAGCATGCCCCAGGTTTGTGCCGGGAGGGCTCTCTCTGTAGGGCCAGGTGATGCTGTGGGCAAGCAGCCCTGTCCCCAACACATCAGCTGTGAGGATGCTGGGGGGGGGCGTTTGGGGCCCAGGAGGCCCGGTGGTGCTGTCGGGGAGCTCCAGCTGTGCCTCGCCCATGCACCGTGAGCCTGCTGGAGCAAACCTGGGCTCCGTGCGAGCGCGGAACCCCTGTTTCCAATTAGCGCCGCTATTTGGGAAGGGATATCTACTGCTGCCGATGTAACCCATGGCAACCATGTGTGGAACCGACGTTCCTGCTGGATGGGGAGAGGGAGTGGGGTGAGATGGGGGGCCAGGGCAGCGCGGGGGGATCCTCGCAGGAATTGGGAAGGCAGGGGGATAGGCATCCCCTCCCTCCGGGTGCCTCTCCTGCCCCCGCGGCGCAGCAGCGGCGGGAGGTGTGGGTGAGCCCATCGGCATCCCACGCAGCTGGATAATTTATGGGCAGCGGCAGCAGCTCACCGTCACTTTGTTTGCAATTTGCCTCTAAATATAGCCGTGCTTTCAGGGGGGAAGGCGAGCTCCTGCCGCCGTCTGCCCGCGTCTCCTCCTCGCCGTGCGGGGTCTCTCCGCGCCGGGCGGAGAAGGAGCCGTGCAGACGGGTCACCAGCGTGGCACCTCCTCCATCCCATATCCCACATCCCACACGCGCCCTGCCTCGCTAGGAAAAGGCACCGATGAGACACAAACCTCCCGGGCTGGTGGTTAAACACTGGCGACAGCGTCCTGCCCGGCTGAGACTGGCAGCTTGCCTGGGTGTGCCGAGCCCGGCCGCTTCCCAGAGAATGAGCTCCCATGGGAGGCTTTCTCTCCGTGCTCTTTTTCCTTTCAGCAAAAAGTGCGGTAATTGCATTAGTCCTGACAGAGGCCTGACACCAAGGCTGGAGTAAAAGATTGCCTGTGGATTTCACCTCAGCTAACTCCCAAATCTGCTCTTGTTTATCCCCCTGGTGCAGGTGCCAGCCTTGCCGGCGAGCACAGCGCTCCTGCAGGCACGGTGACAGCACCCCGGTGGTGACAGCACCCCGGTGGTGACACCTCCCAGCCCGGGACTGGGGCCAGGTGAGGAGGCATTCCATGGCCTGGCATTTCTCATCCATGCTCGTGCAGGTAAATGCAAGGTTCTCCTTTCCAGGTTGTGAGTACCCACAGCCCTGCGCTACAGGTGCTGGGGCTGCAAACCACAGTTCTGAGCAGGGCGACACACCAGGAGCTGAACCCAACTCAGGCTGGTGGGAGAGGCACTGAAGTGCTGACGAGGCATTATAATAAGTTCCGAGCAGAAATAAGAACCTACTTATGTTTTAAACATAACATTAATTAATAAAGAAAAAGGTATGCTGTAGATACTAAAAGCCCTCAGATACTGAGGAGAAAAAAAATCTCTTTTGCCCATAATTTAGAAACTGCCAGAGCATGGCCCCCTAGACCTAGATGACAGCATGGTTACATCTGGGGAGGGGATCCCTCTGCAGTGGCACACTTGCTCTGCCCCACAGAAGAAGAGCTCTCAGGAAGGAGTGTGAGGGGAAAAGGAAAAGGTCATTTTCAGACTGCACCACTCCATCACATCAACGTTAATTCCTGCTGGGCCGTTGCTTTGGATGTAACCGAATGCAGTGAAAAATGACTCTGTCCCAGTCTGGCAGTACACTTCAGCAAACCTATCTAATAGGTTTATTATAGTTTATTGAGCAAGTGTTAGCCCAGAGTAGATCAGAGCAACCGCCGAAATGCTAAATGGTCTCAGCAATGATGGCATTCCGGGAAGAATTATTGTGGCAGGATGGGTAACTCAGTGTCTAGGGCCCCATGCTACCTCCATCACTGTCAGAAGAAATAATGGCCAAATTTCCTCCTGAGCCTCATGGCCCATTGGACTAATCTATAGGGGCCAGCCTGTCCAGCACTTACAGTACCTTCAGCTCCACCAGCCTGGAGGATCCTTTACAGTCCCTTTCTGTGAACAGATTATTCTCAGCATGAGAATCCATGATCCTGCCTCTCCTGCTACACACTGATTGGAAATTCCCTTCTCATGGTGAAGCAGTGAGTGTTACTGGGCCACAACCCCTGTGGGGAAAATGTGAAACTTGTGTCCCAGCTCCTGGTAATGACACAATTAACTCTGGCGGGGAAAGGCTTGAAAAACACTTTACTCTTTCTGAAAAAAACATCTCTAAGCCTTGTAAAAAAAAAATGGTCTTGAAAATCTTCTTTATAGAGAGACCATATTTTATTACCAGACAGAGTTAACAGCAAAGATAGTTTACTACACCAACAAAAAGCTAAATGTCCAATTACTATCTCTGGAAACAATGTTAGGGAGAGAGGAAGCAGCAGAAGGCTCCACCAGCATCTGCCTGCAAACTTAACACCATCCTGCCCACCAGATCCAGATTTCTTTCATTCAGTGTCCAAACCAAGGGTTTATTCTAGGAACGCTCTCCCTGCAGAGGGAAGTTGCAAGAAGCCACCCCTCCTTTCCTTACAGTCCATTATTTATGTCCCTATCTTTTCAGGAGAGTTGTAGAGTGAAAATAGAGTGCTGAATGGCATCCTGGGGATTTTACAGCAGCTTGTGACGTTTCGGTGCAGGTCTCCAGAATCCCCTTATTTTATGCCAATACAGGGTCTCTGTAGAGGGCTGTGGCTCTGGCCACCCAGCGTTTGTGAGGCTCCAAATGCAGTGCTTGCAAGCTTATCTGAAAAGAGAGCTCTGCTGAGAAGAGGGACTCTGTAATCCTTGTTCTCCAGCCTCTGCTTCCATCTCTTCTCTGTCAGTTGATAAACTTTCATTGCACCAGTCTCCCAGTTACTGAGTATATGAGTTCTTCAGCAGTTTCTCTTTTGGATGCTCTGTTTCTCAGCAGAATGACTTGCAACATGCTCTCTTAAGTGATTTCATAACAACCTGCAGAAAAATCCTGTACTTTTTTCCTGATTACAACCCCCACCTCCCCATAACTAATGCACTATTTCTGACACCCACAACCTGAATTACCCTAGTGCACTCCCACAGAGACTGCATCAGATGTATTAATGATCCCTCCAACTGATTCAGCCCCTGGCACAGAACTATCTTCCCCACTGTCAGGTTATAAGGAACAGAGGTTTCCCTCACATTGGACCAGCTGTCAGCATCAGCCTGGGCTGAATTTTAAGCTCACAGCCCCTTTCTGGTGTGCGTGTGCTACCCAGGAGAACCTGCCTTGTGAAGTTTCCACTTGAAATACACCAGGATCAGGCATGGTTGTACACTGGAAGGAGTGCAGAGGGTGGCAGTACCATGTACATATTCATATAAAAATCCCAGATAACGAATTGACAGGACAAACTCAACTGAGCTTTGTGCTTAATGATGTTTCCAAGGAGTGCTGCTGCTGCTGCTTGCAGAACTAGGGGTGCCAATGGGGCGTGTAATTGAGGGCTCTACTTGGTGTGCCTTGGTGAGTTATTCCAGGGAACTGAAGGAGAAGGAAGAAAGCCAGAAGAAATCAAACGTGACCACGCTTTTTCCACGTATGACCATAATTGCTAATGTTACTTGAGTGATAGCACAGGGCCTGATGGCTTCTGCTGCTACTCTGTATTAACAAGCAAAGAGGAACTTTGAGGTGACTTATCCTCCAGCCTTGTCTTGGTATCCCTCATGTCACCAGGTAAGGGTATCCTTCCCCTCATTCCCCTTTTTTTTTTTCCTTTGTATAAGCAGAGAAATTGGCTTTTTCCACCCTGTTTTAATTACAGGAGCCATGTGGCCCCTCCTGGAGCGGCTGCCAGAGACAGTACTAGTGCAAGATCACCAGGCCAGCAGACTGACTGAAAATATGTAAGTAGGTTACAGGGGGGTGGGGGAGGCTATTAAACACAGCAGGATCCACTTAACAGAGCACCTGTTAGGGGAACAGGCAGACACAGCAATACCTGCCGGCTCTCCTCTTCCCAGCACAGCCTGGCTGGGCTCAGGCAGGATTTTGGGAAGCTGGGCAGAGTGGGAGGCTGGCAGGGAAGGAGCTGAGGGTGTTGGGATGCTCTGGCCTGGGTGGCTGCAGGGCTCAAAGAGCTGACACCTGCCTGCTGCTGGTGGGGAGCTTTTGCTGCAGGTGGGCAGGGAGCAGCTTGCCCTCACCCCATTCCCTCTGTGGGCACAGGGGGATTGTGTACTGTCCCCAGGGCAGGGGACAGCAGCAGTGAGGGCAGAGCCAACAGCCTGGCTTTAGACCTGGGCTCCTTTGTAAAGGCTTTTGGGGAGTTCAGGCAGACTTCATCTTTCCTCACAAAATGTGTTTAAATTCGAAGTTTTTAAGGGTGGTATTTTGACATTTCCCTAAATAGCTTAAGGACTGCCTTATCTTTTGGGGAGAGGTTTCTCTGCCCACCTGGAGAGCACCTCTAGCATTTGACTAGCTGGGTAATGTTTTCCTTCTCCTTACCAAGGTAAAAGTGCTCTTAGTTACATGCAGCATGAGGAATTTTTTTTCCTTCAAATCTTGTATTTATATAAGCTGTCTGCTGACAGATATAGCCAAATCAAACATCTAAATAGGATTAATGCAGGCAGCTTATTACTGGCTCTTGAGGAAGGCCAGGAATTATGGTTATCAACCATAACAGTGAAGTTGGGGTGTCTGACCTCAACAACTTATATGTGAAAAATACCATACAAATATCTTCTGAACTGGTGAAAAGTAATTTCATATTCACTGAATAACAGAGAAGAGTGCAAACTAAAATAGCTAGATCTCAATATCAGAGTATATTTTGGTTTTTTTCTTGGTGACAGGAGGATGAACATAATTGTAAGTGAAATAAGTTTTGAGCCATATTTAACCCTCTCAACACCCCATCAAGACCAAACATAACTGTGTCAATCTTTCCAAACATAAAAAATTGCCTGACCACAGAAAACCACACGGTCTGTTTAGTTTTGGGTCCACTCTGCTATTGCAAGGGAAATAGTCAGTGATGTCTCCTGCCCTTGGATGGGATTTAGCTGCAAAACCTGTGGAAAAGCTGCCTAGGTGCCTCCTGGCTGACAGGGAGCCAGGTGGGGTGAGGTGTCCGGGACACTCCACATCAGGCTTATGGCTGGATGTGATGGCCCTGCACAGTTTTGTGCTGGGGAATGTAGTGCACAAGGGCATGGTAACAAATGTACATTTTTTTCCACTCCAGATGGCTCACTCAAATTAATCCTGCAGTCATTCAGACTGGAAGTACAGTTCTTACCTCCTGATGGTTACCAGCAGCTTGTTTGAACACAGCTGATGACTCCCAGTGGTGTTCTTGATGGGCAATGTCTCCATCTTTTAAAATCATCCTTACAGACAGGTGATTAGTTCCCTTATTGGCATTTTCACCTGCAGGAATGAGAACTGAATGGGCTGAATGATCATTTTGCACAGTAATTTATGCATGTAGTCCAATATAGCTCATACTGAGGATCTATTCCTCTTTTATAATTGGGACAAATTCTATCTCTAGAAGCTCTTCTTCCAAGAGAGGATGAAATACCTAAGCCATCACCTGTCTAACACCATTCAGCTGGTATTTATTTCTGACATGTTCGTGTAGAAGGCTTTCCAAGCTCACAGAGATATTGGGAGGTTTCATTTATACAATACTGTGAGATTGCCTGATCAAAGGCATACAAGTGGAAATCATTACTGTTATTTTCAGACACATCTTTAATCACAGCCTCTCCCTATTCATGGCAATCATTGCAATTGTAAATCAGAAGTGAGTTCCCTCACCACCTGGCCACTTGGTGCTCTTTTAATTTCTGCCTGTTGCCTGTACAGTGAAATTTCTCCTGCATCCTCCTCCACCTCTCCGTGACACAAACATGTGCACTAAAAATTTGCTATGATAGCTCTACTTTATGTGGATTTGTTTCTGCAAAGAGAGGTGATATTGAACTTTGAATTGAAGAGATTTGAATCTCTCCCACTAGGAAGTGGGGATAATGCTTGGAGCTGTCAATGCAGGGACCATTCACCAGTGCCTGGCAACCTTGCTGAAGTGACTGAATTATATTCCCATCAGCAGAAAGTAGGAAATGAGTTACAGTGATTTAAACATGGGACTAGAGGAATTTGACCTTCTTACTACAGAAAGGAATAAGCTTGTTAACACCCTGTTTTCTTGATGATGCATATACTTTTTGTCTGATCATGCACTGAGCCCCAGTGCTGGGGTAGCTTCTGGCCAGAAGAACTGAACTTTCTCCTTTCTGTTGTTTCTGTGGGATTTGTGCACCTGATATTGTGGTAGAGCTGGTCTGTAGTCTCTCCCAAAGACAAGGGGCCCCTCACTTCCAGAAAGACATTGAAGTGTTGGAGCGAGTCCAGAGAAAAGCAATGGAGCTGGGAGAGGGTGTGGGGAACAATTCTGAGCAGAGATCTGGGGGTTCATCCTGGAGAGGGGGAGGCTCAGGAGGGACACTTTCATTCTCTACTACCTGAAAGAAGGATGTAGCTTGGTGGGGTTTGGCCTCTTTTCCCAGGCACCAAGCGACAGGAGAAGAGGATGTGGCCTTAAGCTGTACCAGAGGAGGTCCAGGTTGGACATCAGGAAGAATTTATTATAGAAAGAGTGGTTAACCAAAGGGATGGGCTGCCCAGGAAGATGGGAAAGTTACCATCCCTAGAAGAGTGCAAGAAATGACTGGATGTGGCACTTAGGGCTGTGGTGTAGTTGAGTTTAGGTGCTTTAGGTGGTGTTTGGTCAAAGGTTGGACTTGATGATCTTGGAGGTCTTTTCCAGTGTTAATGATTCTGTCATTCAATTCACAGCCAGTTGTTTTTTTTTTTGGTTTTTTTCTCCTATCTCTCCCATCTGTAGAGATCTTGGGAAGTGTGGCAGGTGAGGATGGAGAATCTGCAGAAAGGCCCATGTGAAAGTGCCCATTGGAATAATCTGACAGCTGTGCTGGAGATCCACTGGGGCCAAAGAAGACCATCTACTGCACTCCTGAGGTTTCTTTCAGAAGATGGATCTTTTATTTCCAAAAGGTTACAAGCACACAGAGTGGGGTGGCTTTGCCCAGCAGCTCAGGCCAATCCAGCTTGACAATGGCAATGGAAATCTGGTTTGGTTTTGAGCCTGGCTTTGATTTGGGGCACTGGAAACAACGAGAGTGCCAAGAAAATGTTGATGTTGCTGACTGCCTTAGATGACAGCAAATCTCATACATCCTGACCAGGGAAGTGCCTCCATTCCAGCAGCTGCAGGTACTGACTGTTTCCATGTGTTTGTCTCATTTGGCTGAAGTCCTCTGTGCCTTTTTTATAAAGGCTAAAGTGTTTCCCAGCTCCCATAAGCAGAGATCAATGTCTCAGGAGGACAGGAATAGGAGATGGAATGTTCCCATCTGAAATCACAAATTCTAGTCTGGGCCTAGGTCATCTGAAAGTTGTCATCACTTAGAATTTCAGTCTACTTGTATTTGCCCTGCATGATTAAATATTCATGCTGGGATATTGTGCCATGCACGATGAGAATATTCAATGTAACCTCACTGGAAAAACTATTCTGCAGATGTAGTCAGTGTCCTGCTGCTTTCTGAAATGAATTCTACATTTGTCCATTCTCTAGCTTCTCTCTGATGAATGTCAGACTAGTCCCAAATGTCCACATGATCATCCCATTCTGAGACTGACATTTTTACACACAAACGCCCTCCTTTTCTTGCCCAATCAAGTGAAGGGGGTAACATGCCAAATAGCCTTCTCATTCCCAGAGTGGGTGATCCATCTGAGAATGAAGAGACTGCTGGGGAGCAAACCTTTTGCTCAGGATCACAGCAGAACAGCTTCCAGTGCAACTAGCTGATGGCTAATTTGCTTGGGGCTGGCAGCCTGGTGCTTTCAACTGCCTGAACTTAGCTTAAAAAAAATTATAGTGATTAAGTAAACACAGCTATAATGGAAATCTTTACTCTGCATATTACAAACCAAAATGGCCATGAAGGGAGCAATTATGAAATCTCAGGACTGTGGTGAGGGGAGGAATCATTTGAGCTGTGCTGTTGTTTGTTTTTGTTCATCATTTATTTCCCCTGGGAAACTTGGCTCTGAGGCAGTCTCTGCTGCATTGAGAGACTCCTTACATTTTTGTTAACCCAATTTCCCATCCAGTCTTAAGCAAGATGGGAGGAATTATAAGGGTTCTCCATGAAATCACAAGACATGATGAACTACCTCGGGGAAGGATTCCTAGCTCCAGCTTCCAATTCCTATCCTAAGCCCCCAGCACAAGTTGCACACCAATCGTCCTCTCTTTTTCTGTTAGTCATCACAGTGACATGACGGATTTTACAAAGACTTAAGGGAGTGGTGAAGATAATGCAGGAGTGACAGTGTTAAAGCTGTACTAGTGGGAAATGCAGTGATGATTCAGATGTGGTGGTCTCTTACCCTTTCTGGAGATCTGTGATTGGTCCTACTGGGTCTTTGTACTTGCCTGATTCAGTAAAATTATAGTGTAAAGCTGCACCAGGCTTTCAGCTTCAGCTGAGTTTTGCTGATATTTGTTCAAGACCAGAGAGAAATTAGCTGGTGGACTAGTCAGCTGTTAGTAGAAAATTGACTGAGAAATAGAGAACACAGCAGAGAAGTAGTTGGCAAATGATGGGATGAGTGGTAATTCCTAGGTAGCAAAAAGATTGATGCAATCCAAAAGCCCAACATACTTCCCAAATGTATATAATGATAGAAGTTTAAGAGCTGCTTCAAGGGCAGAGACCAACTTGGAGACCTTTTCCTTGACTCAACAGGCTTAAACAAAGAGAGGGAGTCCAGCATTTCCATTTGATCCCTCCTTAAAGCTGCAGATCTATCAGTGTGGTGTACAAACATGACACAGGCTACCAACTGCAAATGGTCCAAGATCTCCATATGAGGGCAAACATTCCCAGGTAAGAACTGAGTGGGCTTCAGGAATGGAGAGCAACCTACCCAGGCCTGAAAGAAGAGACCAGAAATGTCTGGCAATTCCTATCCCGTGGCTGTGTTAGCTAAGGAAGAGCACTGCCCTGGTAACCATCCAGACTTTCCCCTGCCACCATGGTGAGCACATCCCAGAGGGGTGGTGTGTGAGATAAGAGAATAAACTTTCTCCTTCCCAGGCAAAAACACACTCACTTCAGGTAGAAGGCTTCAGAGCTGAGCTAGCTGGTTGCCAAGGCAGTCTGGAAAAAGTGGGTGGTGTCTAGGGAACTGAGTTTGGTGGGAGAGGGACTGAAGGATAAAAGAAAGGACTTAACTTTTAGGGATGGGAGTAAATATGGTAGGATTTTGACAGCAGGCTTCTGCTCTTGCCTCAGCAAACCAAGCAAAAAAAAGGTAACCACAGCAAGCACACACTAAAGCAATTGTTACTATTACTCCTATTCCAGGGCAATAATAAAGTACATACCTGCAGGTTGGTCTGAAACCACCTCCCCTGCTCACCCTCACTTCTTCTGGAAGCCAATTAAGCCCTTCCCGAAGAGATGCTACATGAAACAGAGGTTTTCTGAGATTGGTAATGGCTGTCACCCCAGCAATAATCATAATGAATCACACTTGGGCTCCTGTTGAGCTGATATTTTCAAAGAGATGCTGGTTCTCGATCCATTCATTAATATTAATTAGCATGAAGTCACGTTTCATTTCCCACTTATGTGCCCAACCTGCAGCATCCTTGTGTGTCCTGTGCTAAGGAACCAGATGCCATTTATGGCTGGCACAGAATAATTAGCTAATAGTTGAAGAATACGTATCTCAAGTTATTTAAATATTTATGCCAGACTTTTTACATTTTGGCTCCCAGCCCTCATCTGGGGGTTGCAATGCAATTTAGGGAGAATATGAGAAAGTTTTCACAGTTGTCTGCAGAAAGCTTTAATTATACATTCTCCATATGGATGCAAATGTTTGATGTTATACAGATGTTGGCACCAAGCTGACCTCCAGGTACCACAGTAGAAATAGCAAACTTCAGTAAGCAGATCAGAATCTAACTCCCTTGTTG
>LTAT01000001.1:85828166-85904770 GCA_003286495.1 Chlorodrepanis virens | reverse complement strand
CCTGATCATGCTACCTCACAACCTCTTGTGCACCTGTGCATGGGAAGCTGCATTTAGGGTTAGCACAACGTAGAAAAGGCTAAAGCATCAGGGTGTTATCAACACTATTTTCATGCTAAATCCAAACTGACCTCCAGGTACCACAGTAGAAATAGCAAACTTCAGTAAGCAGATCAGAATCTAACTCCCTTGTTGGGACTGGATGCTGCATAATGCAACAGTCACTCTTTCACCTTCTGATCCACCCTCTTTTGTTTAGAGACCTCTTCTGCCAAATGCTTCCAGCCAAACCCTGCTCCTGGGGGCTTCTGGAGGAGGCTGGGACCACAGAGATGTTATCAGTGAGAGCAAGGACACCCAGAACTCAGAGGAGCTGGGATTCCTGGTGTTTTGAGAAATTGAGGAGTGTATCCCCCCCTCTGACTCACAGTGTCACACAGGGATGTTTTGGAAGAAAATTAACTCTATCCCAGCAAAAACCAGGACATAAGCTGTCATATTCCCTCCAGAATCTCATGTTTCTTATCAGGTGTTTGATGCCATATTCCAGTTCTAGCAAATAACAAGAAGGAAGAATTTCAATGAGAAAGGGAATCAGATCAGAATCAAGAACCAGTGTTAGCAGGCAGCAGTGAGGGGTATGTTTGCCCAACATCAGAGTGGAAGTGTGGGTTTTTATGAATAATTATAGAAACTGACGAGACCTTTCAAGAAAAAAAAATCTGAAAATTTCTTAGCAGAAAAATACAAGAGAGATTTCAGCTGATATGCAATGGCAGAGAAATATTAACACTGCTTCTTGTATCTGGCAGCTTAAGCACAGCTCAGAGCACTGCAGACTGATGTTTATTCTCCAAGGTTAAACTTCAGATTTTCTTAACATTTATAAAATATACTCCCATTTAGAAACAATACAATGAAATAAATATTAGAAAAGATTAATATAACCATTCATATTTAAGAAGAAAAATTGCTTCACTGCTTTTGGTCTTTTAAAGATAATGTTTTCCTGTATTTACTTCAAATACAATCTAATCACATAACTTCAGCACCTGCTGTCCAGAGTCCTTGGGGTTAGGTGAGATACAGACAAAAGCCTTGGTAAATACCTCAGCTTTTCTGTCCTCCTACTTTTTACCAGGATATAAAATAAAGCAGCAGAAATTTCTTATCTTCCTCGTAGAATGCTGTGAGTAATAACTTGCAAATGCCTGCAAGGTTCTAAGAACTTTAATCCTATTTACTTGAGAGGTCAAACTCTTGTGCTTCCAAGAGGAAACAAAGATTTTATAACGTGGAAAAAACAGAGGTTTGTTCCAATGCATACATTAATCCTGAGAAGAGCCAGTTATCCTTTCAAGCTCATGGCAAAGAATTGTAATGTGTGGTAGATAATTTATACAACTTTATGTGAATTAAGATCAAGCAGTTTTTCAACACCATTTGTTATTTAAACCCATGCTTCATTGCAAGGCTGTGCACGTCTGTCTGCCTTTGCTCCAAGACAGTTCAATAGAATAAGCTCAGATCTAAAGGTGCTTCTGCTCTCAGTGAGGTCTACCTTGCTCCCTTGAAAAAGACAACCTGCTCTGCCAAAACCCCTCAGAGAGCAAGTGGAATGGACACAGAAGTTTGTATATACATTAATCAGCCCTCATTAATGCAATGATAACTTTAATGTTTGTGCTAACCAGTTTTCAAAAACTGGGGCAACAAAAAAAGTCCAAAAGGTCATGTGGTAGTATATTATAGCTGTGGGACAGAGACCAATCCTTCTATGCAACCCCATTAAGTGACAAAATAATAGAATGGAGATTTTTCATGGAGTTGCTGGTATACAGCAACTCATTTCCTGACAGTCAAAAGCTTAAGAGCAATGATATTTGTTTATTGAGAATCTTTGAAAAAATAGTCTCTGTCATGTAACCTCTGCCTATACACTCAAGCTCAAGAAAATCCTTCCAAGTAAAGCTTCTAATGAATTTAATGTGCTCAGGCTACACAGGAGCTATACACAACCTAATAAATAAATTGGGTTACATAGCTCTACTTAAAATGTATTTAATCTCACCTGCATGAGAACAGATTAGCAAAATGGTAGACAGTATTTTTCCTAGGCATTCCCAGCAGTTGTGATAAACTGGCATCTCATCACTTTGGTTTATTTTAGCTTATGTAGAGCCCATCGGAAATGAAGAGTGAAAAACTGTCTGTAAGCAGTGTATTCTTTTACATTGTTGTCATAGTACATTGTGTCATTTCAGCTGATATTAAGAGTTGTCAGATCATATTAATGCTATAAGTCAAGGAAATGGTAATGGGATGAGACACACCAGATACAGATACCAGGAGCTAAATCACAATTCATTTGCATGTCTTCCTTGACTTCATTAGTTGACTGGTATCTCACCCTGATCACAGCAGTCTTCAGAAAAATAGAAATATTTTGCCAAAGTACATGTAGTTCAAGTATTAGTACTGGGAAGTTAGACTACATATTACAAAAGATGCTAGTTTTAGATAAGTGTATATAAATATATTTTTGAATCTTAAGCTCTGAGAGACCTTCTTTTTTTCAAATAATACTACCCTTAAGATAGCTTTTCATGTTCAATAACTCTAAGTGCTTTTAGCTTTTCAGCAAAGAGTCTTATCAGTAGGATTCTATAAAACTATATGGAAAACACATTTATGAATAGAATAGCTGTATATACATAGATATTTTCAAACTCATCTGAGTTTTAAATTCTATTGACAGTCTGGAAAACAAATATGTTTGATTTGGGATGTTTCCTGGTGGTTTGGTTTTGTTTGGTGGGTTATTTTGGTTTGGTTTGGGATTTTCTTCCCTTTTAAGGGACAGTATTCTTGACAAACATTAAATCTTTCTGTGTCAATACCAGAACCATTATTTCTGATACATACACCAAAATTTCTTAAATTTCTCAGCTCCCTTTTAAGCTGTAAATAGTGAAAATAATCTTTTGTCCAACGAGTTTAAATCCATTCTCAACTCTGAGTCGATACTCAAGAACAAGAAAATTCTTGAAACACTTCAACATGTGCTTGCAAAGAAAATAGGGGGGTTGAGGTACTTTCGAAAAATAAAACTTCTCATAATTTTCAGGTTTAGATAACCAAGTCATCAGTAGAAATAAAACTGTTTAAAAAGGGTTGAATACATCTGGCTAATATGAAAAAGACTCCAATATACTATCCTTCCTTAAGTGCTAGTCTCAGGAAAAAAAAAAAAGAACAACACTAAAAAAACCATTAAAGAATCCTGCCTGTCTTCTTACATTTCTGGTTTCCAAGAGGATAGCAATTTAGTGAGTCCAGAACTCACTAAAGTTACCATGCAATTTGAGCCATGTTGGATTGAGCATTTGATAGACTAACTTTGCAATGTCTGCACAATGAGCACAATATCTTCAGGACCAGCCAGGCCACTGTACATGACATAATGTCACAATTTCCCTTAAGAGATTTCTCAAGTAAAAAATATCCAGCAGCAAAGAATAATTGACAGCCAGATCTTCTGATAAACTTGATGGAAAGTCAGAAAAGACATTAAGGATACAGAAAGGGGCTATAGATGTTTCACACAGATGGAGAACATGTTAGATATGATCTTATTTATACAAGATCTTAGCTATAGCTGACATGCTAAGATGGGGTTACAGAATCAGATTTTGGTTTCTTTAAGCACTGGGTCTGTAGATCTTCTTCCTAAAAATGTTTGATGTTTAGCCAAGTTACAGTTTCAAATTTTATGTTGGATGATAGAGCAGTGCATACAGCCTTTATACATATAAAACATTTAGCACTGAAGTCCATAATCTTGATTTAGTTCTGTAACTAACCATTAGATAAACAACAAGAGCAATAAGAGAATAATTCAGCAGTTATCAAAACACTGTGTTTCTCTAATTGTTTTTATGTAATTTTGAAAATAGTTTAACTATGGGTCACTTAGAAGGTTACTGCAGATACACAAGATCTTTGGTTGTTAAACTCAGTGGTCAAATCAATCCCATATTTTATTTTTTTCTCAAATCGGAACTGATTATAGATTTTTTTTTTTTTTGTTTATAAAATAGGAAAACTCTGAAAACCAACCTCTGTCTGAAACTTTTTTAGCAATGGCATAATCTGATATTATGACTTAGACTTGAGACACTGTAGAAATTTAAGCATGTCATAAGATGAATTTATCCTGGCCACCACCTCTGTAACCTGGAGAGTATTAACAATGTTTAACTTAGTGGAGCTCTTTCTAACACCTGCTAGTCCTGAGCAGCTTCTTTCCTCTCGTATGCAGTGGCATTGATAAAGTACACCAACATGATAAAATTGTCCTCTCTTTAACTCCCTGTCTAATTGGGATTCTGCTCTTGGGTTTTGCCTTCCTCATTGAAAAAATCCAGTTTGAGCAGAATGAAGCAGACTTCCTATTCTTGGGTTGGCCAAAGAAATTGAAATTGCTCCTTGAATTGAAGCTTTTGGCATTTATTCCTTCCATCTTAAAAAAAGCACCGAATTCAAGGTGCTAACCATCTGAATGACCCTTTTTGTCTCTAGATTGATGTTAAAAGAAGCAAAAAAAATCTGAATAAATGCAGCTGTTACTTGTTCTAGAAATAAAGTTATTTCCATTCATTTCAGCTACCTCTTCAGTGAGTTTTTGTGCCTCTTTGCCCCAGATATGTAGTCTACAGTGTAGAAGAGACGAGGTGATCAACAGAAAACAGCAATGAGGTGTGCTGTGTCTATTTGCTACATTGATGTTTTCTTACACAGTTTGGTACCTGATGAAGGAGAAGCTTCCTTTTTTTTTTTTTTTTTAATTGTTTTTATGTAGAATAGAATCACAGAACCTAAGAATAATTTAGGTTGAAACAGACCCCTATGATCATAGAGTCCAGCTGTTAACTTAGCCCTGCCAAGCCCACCACTAAAATGTGTCCCTGTTTTCCACACCCACACATTTTCTGAATACCTCCAGGGATGGTGACTCTATTGCTGCCTTGAACAGCCTGATACCGTGCTTGACAACCCTTAATAATTTATCTATATGTTGGATGCAAATGTATCCTGAGGTGTATTTTGGTGGCCATCTTTGATTTCCATATGATTCAAATAGAAATTTAAAGATTTTTCATCCTCTTCAGAAGTCAGAGTTTTGCAAAATAATCAGATGCTTAAATACCAGTCCCACTGACGTGGCTGCTTACACACATTTCTTCGACAGGTCTGGGGTGGATCAGGTACAACAGTAAAACAAAAGCACCTACTGCATCCCCAAAGCTGTGCTGAGATGTCCAAGGTAGGATTGTTTTCCACATTGCTTCAACTGTTAGCAAAATGATTGACAAGAGGGTTTATCATCTTTCTTGAGCAAGTTCATCAGTGACTAACAGTCCTCTTGATAATCACTGAAATACCGCACCAAAACAATTCAGCTATTAATTTGTCAGATCAGAGTATTCTTCTGAGTCATAAGGCAAATTCATTTTATTTGAATGTCAATTAATAAAACAAGGAGAAGGGAAAAGAGACCCAAGCTTAATAAAATCCCTCATTACTCTATTAACATAACTGTAAATAGAAATTTTTCTCCTTCTATTGTTTAAATTCGTTATATTACTTGGCTTCTTAAATAGAGGAGTTTATATTTTAAAAAAGCCAAAAAACAAAACCCAAACCAAAGCCACCAAACACAACCTTGTTCAGGGAAGTGTATGATTTAGGGGAGAAAGCCTTAGGGTTCTTGGGTAGCATATCTGATTTCAGGAGCTACTGATGAGGAGCTACTGATGAAAATCTCTGTTCAGGGAAGCCAGCAGAAGTCAAAGGCACTCTTCCCTCCCCAGATGATGTTAACAGGCATTTTACAAATTCTTCAGTGAGCAGATGATTTGCTTAGCACTCTTTGGGTGGATATATGCAGCAGTCTTCAAAATGGCCACAGACTGATCTCTGTTATTTCGCAGTAGCAGCAGCAGCAGCAGCAGCAGCAGCAGCCCTATGATCTGTCACTTCTCTCTCATCTTGTATTCCAAGTGCATGTCTATGCATGATGTTAATAGAAATTACTCAAGAGACTCCTAACTTGCCTCATATATGTGGAATATCCAATCTGGGCATGTAATTCCCGGTTCTTCATCTCTAGTAGTGGGCTTGCCCCTTAAAGGACCCGAGGAGAAGTGGATCCTGCAATCAGAGAGAGCTGCTGTCTGTGTTACATATCTTAGACTCAATTAATGGCGTGCCAAGTGCCCCTTGCTTTGTCAGACATGTCTTTTCCTACTGCCCGAGAGCTCTTAGAGATAATTGATTCTGGCACTTCTATTACTACCCAGAAACACAAGGGCATATTTTTAACATTCACTCATACAGTGATTCGAGGAGAATGGTTTTCCTACAGGATAATTCTTGCACTACCTAATTGTGCCTTTGCTGAGAATGTGTGCAGACATGGCACTCCAATAACATGGTGGTGAGTGCAACATAAGAGTGATAGATTCAGAATGCTTTTTCTCTCAGCTTTCTTGTTTTTATATGTCTGTGCTCCATATTCAGTCAATGAAACAGCCTTTAAATTAAAGAAATTCCTAGTGCTCCAACATCTAGAAAAAAAGAATATTCTATCTGATATCTTCTTCCTTTTTTTTATTCTTTCCTTTCTGTACTTGTTCACTTGTAACTAAACATGGGTGAGAACTAGCCTGTAAGTTACAAAATTTCATAGAAGTCATAAAGAAATAAAGAGAATTATGTATGCATTCATGAGTGGTTTCATCACAGAATATTTCTGGGATGCAGAGATAGAAGTACATACAAAAACTCTTCATTTGGTATCATTGTTCCTGATTTCCTTGTCCAGCTGTGTGCTTGCACACAGACAAATGTTTGTGCTATGACAATTCAAGAAATGGGAAAGAATTGGAAGAGATGGATTTTTGGTGCTTCTGTATAGGTAGATGTTCCAACATGTATTTAATTTTCCTGCCAGGTCCTTAGACTAAAAGCTTATGAATATAAATTTTGTCAGTGACTTTTCTGTGATGTAGCCGAAGGAAGAAATAACAGCACTATATTTGAACAATGCAAACTTGGATCAAAAATTATTTTCCAAAGTTGATATGCCAAATATTCAAAAAAATCTTATTAAATTACAAGTGAAAATCTACATGCAGACAATGAACTGCACATGTCCACAAAGACTCAGTTATACACCATTTCTCCTATTATCCCTAGACACAAGCCTATTTGCTCATAAATAATTGAATATGGGTCAAATTCACAGCAGCAGGAATGTGACTAAGCTGAGAGATGTAGTCCTTACTGGGATCTGCTGCCTTGTGCCTCTATCTAAACATGGAATGCACTGCTCTCTCAATACTTCAGCTTGAGAGGCTGAGTTCAAACCCTTGTAACTAAGATTTATATGAGGGCAGAGGACTGGGCAGAGTTTGACTAGTGGAAATGGCTACTGAATCTTCCTCTTCAGCTATCCAAGCAAGACCAAGAAAAACTACATTTTTTTTTTTTTTAATATATCTGGATGAAGCAAGCCCCTTTGGTGTTTCAAGAGCATAAAAATCACAAATTGCTTGAAAATGTTGGTCCATCTCCAAAAGATGGGCTGAAGTACACTTTCTTGTGCTGTCAGAAATCTTTCAGTAGAGTATGAAATGTGAGCTGAGTAAGAAAAGAGGCATATGGAAGATACTTTAAATCATTTGAGTAGGTGGTTCTCTATGACTTGGGCTAATTGTATGAACCTCACTGTTTCCCTGCTTCCTTGGTCTCACAAGCTCCTTTGTTTCTCTCTTTTGTCCTCCAGAAAGTCCCGCAGAAAGAGGGGTTATGGTAGCCTCAGTTTTTCCAGGGCATGGGGCCATAATGGGAGCTGTGTGCACAGAAAACACAATGGGTAGAAATACAGTGTTACAAGACACTTCCTCATTGAGTTTTTTCTCTCTCCCACCATCTCTAAACATGGATATCCACACACAAGACTGCTGAGCAGGGATCACAGGAAGAAAATTATTCCTAACCATGAGACATGAGAAAATTATACCTGCATAGCCACAGAGTTATTTAGTACATTTTATTTGTAGGTTGCTGCTTTTAAATACTGAGGGAATTTATGTCTGTTGATAATTAGAGATGTTTATGACATGCATTAAGAGTAAGCCTCCACACTGGCTTTTTGGAAACCTCTGGATTCATGTTAATGGCTTGAGTTTGCTAACAATTTACAGGCACTTACCACTCTAATACAGCACTTACTCATTTGTTCTTCATATTTTTATTTTTATGTGTATCTCTGCCTGAGATCTAGAAATTACTTACTCCATCACCCATGCTGCTTCTCCTACTTAAAGATGTAAATGTGTCCCAATTGTACAAGATATTTAGCGTATGCTTAATTTTAAGTGTATGAATACTCCCACTGAGGTAAATGGGACCACGGCTAAGAGTTAGGCTCACACTTGTATGGCTTATTCAGAGCTAAGAGAGAGCACAGACTTGGCTTCCTGAATCCTGCACCATCCAGGATTTTGCCTCATGAATTAGTGCTATGTTGTTGTGTAAATCCTCTGTTGAACATCATCCTGCCAGGTCCTCTCGCTTCTCTCTTGTTTTCCTGAGGTGTCAAGCATCTCATTTACCTGCTTGAAAGTGTTATTTTCTAATGTAGCTCTGAGTGAATAATAATTTCTGGAGGGTTCAGGCCAGCACTCATCTGCATGAGCATGACACTAGCTGGTGATCCAGGTGTAATCCTCAAATGGCAATGTGTTGCTGCGTGGATTTTACACAGTGAAGTACAATCTATCAAAACAGTGCTTTTCTCTGCTTTCCATATTTTTACGACCAGTGGATGGTTTGCATGATGGGTTTAAGGTCAGTAAAGGTCAGCAATGCAGTCCATCTTATGTTCATAGAATCATAGGATGGTTTGCTTTGCAAGGGACCTTACAGGTCATCTAGATTCAGCCCCAGTGCCATGGGCAGGGTCACCTTCTAGTAGACCAGGTTGCTCAGAGCCCCATCCACGGTTGCCTTGAACATTTTCAGGGATGGGGCATCCACAGCTTCTTTAGGAAGCCTGTGCCTGTGGCTCATCCCCTTCACAACAAACAATTCCTTCCTGACATGCAATGTAAACCTCCTCTCTTTCAGTTTGGAGCCGTTCTCCCTTGTCCTGTCCCTGCATGCCCCTGGGTGTTCTGCAAAACACACCTGAAGCCTCAAAAAATGCAGTCAGACAACACAATCCTTATTTTGGGAAACTTGACCCCAAACTGCTTCCTAATCCTCCAGAGACTTTACCCTTCATGAAATCTGACTATTTCAGAGACCCTGACAGATGAAATTCTGCTATTGCCCTAAATGTTTTTTTCTGTGAGGATCAAAGCGTTTATACACTGCTTGCACAACCCTCATAATACAGAAGGATTTCTATAAAAACTGGCAATTTATTCACATTTTAAAATCAAAATTATAATCTGAAAATTTGAAAGATTGTTTGTGTGACCCCTCTCTTTTTTCCTTTATGCTTTTCAATTCTATTCTCTACACTTTTTGGAGTAGGGAATTCTCTTTTTTTATGATGTTTTTATATGGGACAGATAAGAGGTGCTCTCTTTTGAAAAGGAGAAAAAGGAGCTTTCTCTTCCATAATACATGGTCCTTACCACAAAATCAAAACAATTACAGCTGTGCATGCCTTTTATTTTTTTACAGCTTTTTGCATGTTCTTCTAGAGTGCTATGCAGAGATAATTCTTACTATAATATTCACAAAATTATGCTTCTTAATACACTTGTCTGTTAAAAGAAATCTTTAATACCAGCAAAAGATTCAACATCTCTAAAGAAACATTAAAAAATCCTTCAAATTTTCTCAATCTGCTAAAAATAATTATTCATTGAAAAAAGGAGGTAATGAGAGCAGATAAGGAGGAAGGATTATCAGGTAGTACATTCACATCCAAAAGCATCAATTCCTGTTTTATTTCTGCAGGTCATCTTTTACACAAAATAGTATTTCAGCAACTTTTTGTTTTCTTTACAATTGCTTTCTAAAGCCCATCAACGAAATAAAGAAAACAACATTTTTCAAACTACTCCAGGTATTGAATACAAATGGACCCAAACAGAAAAAGGAAGGCTTTTTGCTTGTTGGGAAACTGTCCTGCTAAAGTTTTTAGAAGGGAAATCCTATTTGGAAGAGTAGCTACCAATCCCTCCAAACAATATGTCGTGTTTCTGGCCACAGCAGGGTTAACTTTTGCAGCAGGCAGGAGTGGCAACAACAGGACCCTGGGGTTATGCAGAGGTGACCTCTCGCTGTGTGGAGGGGGCACAGAGGGTCAGGGAGTCATGTTCTTTAGGATTTGCCAGGGAATGTGGTCTGGCGGCGCCGGGCTCCGCATCCTGACCAATTGCGTGTGAATCGTTTGCTTTTCCTGTACTCTCTCAGTATTGTTCTTACTGTTCTCTTTCTTATTTCATTGCTGCTTCTAATAAATGCTCCTCGTCTCAGCCTGTGATCTTTACTTTTTTTTGTGCCTCCAATTCTCCTCTCCAGCTGCTGCAGTGTTAGGGGAGGAGTGAGAGAGCAGTGCTTGTCTGAGGTGTTTCAGTGGGAATACTAAATTGAGGAATACCATTCCTAAACCCTGACATTCTACACTGAGATCCCATGGCCCAAAGGCATCCAGGCAAGCAGGGAAAGAGGATAAGTGGAGCAAACAAAACATGATTGAATAAAACCATTGTTTTTACAACTGATGTAACCATTGAAGAGTTTACACTCAAAAAATACGGATTTCATGACGTCAGGGATGCCAAGAATATCTGAGGTTGAAATTTTTAAAAGTCAAATTTCTTCTTGTCATCACACTTCAATTAAAAAAAAAATCAATTTCTTCTCCATTTAATCAACTGATCATGTTTCATTTTAAATATGTGCAGATGAACACAATTGAAAGTCACAGTAAGACAAATTCTGTAATAGTAATATGCTCAATATCTGGATAAATGCCTATCTGATGCATGAAAACATCACCTACCAAGTTGTCTGTAGGTTCAAATTTCAGCAGAAAGGCATAAATGTAAGAGTCAATAGTATTGCTTTTATACTTATGTATATACAAAATGGTCATTCATTACAACAACAGTGAATATTCCTCATGCCCTTAACACATATCTTCTCTGAAAAATCTCCTCTTAGCTAGTGAAGAATTCAAGGTCTGTATTTATTGCTCAAGGCAGCCATTTCTTTACAGCAAATGGATTCTGGAAAAATACTTTATTAGGATTTAACTGTTGGCTACATGTTGCTCTGAGAAATAAGACAGTGTGTATTTTTGAGCACTTCACCTGCCATAAACAACCTTCAGATCTGTAGATAAAACCTATTATCTTCATGCACTTGATTTACAGAGCTATTAGAAGTGGTTTTGTATTTAGCAGGAGGCCCTCTTGCAGCACAAGAACCTGCTTCACCAGCCTGACATCAATCAGAGGGAGCTAATCATGATCATAATGCCAGAGTAGTGACTGGGAGGATGGTGGTATGGTCAAACCCTGCGACGATGAGGGGTACCTGACCACTACTCTTTATATTCCCACTCCTATCAATTCAGCCTGTGTTTCAGTGAAATATATTCCCTTTTTACA
This sequence comes from Chlorodrepanis virens, assembly GCA_003286495.1. Classification (NCBI taxonomy): domain Eukaryota; kingdom Metazoa; phylum Chordata; class Aves; order Passeriformes; family Fringillidae; genus Chlorodrepanis; species Chlorodrepanis virens. The sequence goes on along the minus strand of LTAT01000001.1, from coordinate 85,893,071 downwards.
TAATAGGTGCTAAAAGTGGAAATGAACTACAGTGGAATGATGATTAGCAGCTTGCACATAGCATATGATTATTCACATAGCGTATGATTCCTATTCTTCTTCCTCAGACAAAGGATTTACAGGATCTGATTTATCCACAGGTTGAGGCTTGCAGCTGGGACAGGCACAGGCCACCCATTGAAATCAGTAAGAAAGCAATATATCAGGTTTGCAGGAACAAGCCTTATAAATTGGCTTTTATAGGTGTTCCTTACTTGATTGTGCTCTCCTCATACACAACTGGCCACAGCTTTGAAATAAAAAGACAGGTAAAGGCAAGCACTCCTCATTATAGTCACTAAAATAAATTGTTTAACTATACTCCCTCACTGACAAAAGTCCAAATCAACTGATGGTTTCTTATTCCAATTCTATGTGCTATTACATCCCTTCACAGTAGATAATTACCCCAGTTGAAAGACACGTTGAACAGTTTTTTTTCTGATCAGAAAGAAGTGAACAATACCACTCATGGAATTTGCAATGAAATAAATTCCACGAGCAGGAAATCTGTACCCAAATGATTTGCCTACTCAACTCCAGGAATGACTGAACACAGAGTAAAATTTTGGACAACAGTTTAATCAAAAAACAGAGACCAGAAGCTATCAGACAATGTCAGAATATGTGCAAGAGAAGAAAAAAATTTCAGTATGAGAAATATGTGGTTTTCTAGGGCATTGATATTCATTTTTCCTGTCTGTGCATTTCTGTTTACATTCCATGTAGAATGAGTGGTCAAATATTTACCAAAAATAAATGCTAAAATTGCAAGTGGAACCATTGTGATGAACACTCATGCAAATGTATTTGTGGTTGAATGGATTGTGCCTTTTTGCTGTCAACAATGAAAGCAAAACCCTGTGGTTGATTTAATACATCTCTGCAAGGCATCTAGATGGAGTTTAACACAGAGAGCACAGGATATTTGAGGCTTGCCATTGTGCGCAGAAAAGAAAAAAAATTCCCCAAATATATTTGGGGAAAAAGCAAGTAAACTCTTCTATTTGAAGATACTATTATTTGGATAGAAAGAGAAGATAAATTTGTCAGATAAAATATTTATGGAGACTTTTTAAAAATGGCTTTTTCTTCCTGACCAAAGCACATCATAACTGAACTGTGTACAACCGAGACATAATGAAATGACTTTCCTTAGATATCCAAAACTTATACAAACCTATTTAATATTTTATAGTCCCAGTTTGACATTTCATGAGATCAGACTGACAGCCTTTGACAAAGAACAAACATAGAGCAAAGAAAAAATGCACTAAAGAAACAAAAAATGAGAAAAAGTTCTGAAGCCAAAAGTAGCGTATCTTTCCTTTCAAATGATTTTGTTTTAACACATGGAAAACAAAACAAATATTTAAATGAAGATGTCAGCCAATGATAATCACAATTCAAAAGAGAATGCTGCCTGATCTTATCAAAGGTTGAAATAAGTTTGTATGTCATCTAAATCAGATTATTCCCTTAAAATAGAAGTAAACCACCAAAAAAAGAATAAAAAGAATTCACTACTCTATTCCAACAGAAGTTGCAATATGTGTTTAAAAATAAAATATTAAATTAAAATAAATGATAAAATTAAATTAAAAATAGAATTTAAAAAGTAAAATAAAATAAAATAAATCAAACCAAAATAAAATACTATTTTTTTTCAATTACATGATTGTCCAAAGCTCCAGGATGAGTTTCCATGTTATTCTGCTGGCTAGATATCATGAAAAATTTCTCAGTGCATACTGATGAACTCTGATTCAAGTGTGATCAAAACTCAGCTGCTTCTTTGGAATCATGGATTATTAAAAATATTTTTAAAAATCATTATTATATACATATTTTTAAAAGAGATTCTGATGAGAAAATAACCGAAACCACCATGTGTGGCATCTTCTTCTTTAAGAAAGGAGAAAATTAGTATTCTACAAATAGATAAAATGTCACCAGAGAGTTCACCTTTCTTCACAATACTGTAATTAGTATTTCATATACTATAATTTTACTCTTGATGAGATAAGCACTTTCTGAGGAAATTTCAATACCTATATTGCTCGTGCTGGCAAAAAAAAAAGCAATTTAAAATGACAAATTTTAATACTTAATGGAGGTCCAAACCTTTTGATATAGTGGCATGAATATCAAATATTTTAGGTACCTTCAAGGTTCTAGTGACTTTATAGCACTGCAAACAGGCCCCTCTAAGCCCTTCCTAATTTCTCTTTATTTTTCCTAGTTCTTTTTGCCAAAGTCATCCTTCTGCATGGCTCAGAAAATCTGCTTTTTTTCTGCCCTAGTCTGAAAGACTGTCAGTTTTGTTCAGATCTAAAGAAATCTGAGATCGCCACTAAGGGCTCCCTTTCATCAGCAGGTGTCAATTGAGCAGAATTAAAATGCTGCAGAACACCTTCAAAAATCCAAGGTGCCCATTTGTGTAAGAAGTTGCAGCTAAACACAGTATCACATATTTCCTCTTATCTTGTTGTTGTGCAGGGACTTGTGTCTGCAATTTCCAGACAAGTTAATTTTGTTCCTAAATACCAGCTTACAAGGTTGCACCATACCGCAAAGCATTTTTAGAGGACTTAGTTTACTTTGGTGGTTTGCAAGGATTATTAAGTTACCATAAATCAAAAAAAAAAAACAAAACAAAAAACCAAAACCAAAAAACCAAAAAAGATTTTTTTTTCCAAGACATATTGAAGATCAGAAAAATATTATTACTTCATTTAAGAAAAATCCCCTTAAGGCAGCCAGAACTCACGCAAACTTAACGGGACTGGGTTCTATTACCAATCATCCCAAACTTACCAAAAGGAAAACAAAAGCCTTCAAACATTTCAATTAAATCTGTTTTATCTTAACCTGAGACAGGCTTCTGGGGTTTTATGTCCAAGCCAGGTGGAACTGGATGCTTTTTGACTGAGATTATTATGAAGTTCCCCATTGGTTCAAAGCCAAAAACTCAAATGGAACAGGTGTTCGCCTACATGGCTCAAAGGCAAAATACATATTCTTGCTTTGTCAGAATGAAGATAAAGTCCCAAATTTTACTCCATTGGAGTGTTAAATCTTTGTTCTCATGAAGCACAAAACAGAGACAGAACAAGAACTGACACTTCCCTGTTGGCTAGGCATAACAGCTGTATTTTCAAAGGAAAATGTGATCTTTGACTTTAAATTCACTCCAGCAACAGCTTCCACCCTCAGTAGGAAGCACTGGGTGACAAAGGGCTTCCCTAAGGGGGTGCAGTGGGGACAACTGTTCCCTGCTTTGCTCTGAAACTAGGACACTGTTCCCACTGCTACAGAACAAGTTCATTTAGTTTCCCTGTGAGCCTTTGAAAGGATGCAGGTGCCCAGCAGTTGGGGGTGAGGGGGCAATGGCTCAGGGAGAGGCAGTGATAAAACCCCAAACTGGGCAAATCTGTGCTGCTGCTGTGTGGCAGTGCTGACACACTAAACCCTGAAACCTTTGTGCCAAAAGCTTCTTGCTAGTGCAGGCGAGAGGAAGTGATTCCATTAGGTGCTGTGACACTGGCATGTGCTGTTTTGCTCAGTTCACCCCAAAATAAGTTACAATAATGTGGAGCTTTGAAGCTTCCTGCCCCAGATTGTGAAAGTCAGATAATAACGCCATGCAAAACTTGAACAAGCTTAGTGACAATTTGAGTGGACATAAACTTCTTAATTTTTTTTCTAAGAGAAATTGCATGTGATAAGGGAACTGATATCAAGGACTCTAAAAATGCCCCACTATAGATAAAACTAATTTTTAAAATTGTCAGTGTAATTGGCAGAAAACAAAATGGAGACACATTTTAAGTATCAAATGTCCCAGGAGCTCTGTGTCCTTGCAAATGCTTAGGAAACAGCTTCAAGCCTAGAGCAGGAAATTAGTCATCATACTTGGCTAAAACTGACCCACATGTCTTGCCAAAAATGTTACTGAAAAAATTAGCTTTACAGCTCTTAAAATTCTTCGTGAACTCATGAAATATTTTATGAACACAGACGATAAGGAAGTGACCATTTCAAAGTCATTTATTTTAGTTTGGGATTAAAAGGAAAAATGCAAGTTATATTTATTTTAAAAGAAGCAAGCAAAGGGTCAAAAATAGCCTCAAAACCCGCAATGTGTGCGATTTATCAGAGCTTAAGTTGCTAGCTTGTCTTCACTATTCAAAACAAGCAGCCACCTCAGTAATGAACTTTGTAACAGGATTCCCCTAGGGAATGGCCTGAAGTTCTGTCAGGGGAGGTTTAAGTTGGATATTCGGAGAATGTTCTCCACAGAGGGTGGCTGGGCACTGGAACAGGCACCCCAGGGAAGTGGTCACAGCACCAAGGCTGACAGAGTTCCAGAAGGGTTTGGACAATGTGCTCAGGACAAGGTGCAACTCTTGGGGATGCCCTGTGCAGGACCAGGAATTGGACTCAGTGATTCCTGTGGGTCCTGCTCAACTCAAGAAATTGTACGATTCTATGAAAAAAAAAATTCATAATGAATGGATGGAAAAGAAAGAAGCTATTGACATAGCTTTACCCAAAGCTTTTATATCAGCAGCTGTGTCACAGACATCCACAGAGAAAACCCCTGCCATTAGGACATGTTAATTTTTGTCTATTAAAACCCCAGCGTAGACAAAGAATTTTTACTCGCCTTAGGAGAATCATTAATTTTCCAGAGGTCAGAAAATATTAATCTGTTCAAATAAAAATGTTCTGTAAGAATGTGTCAATGTTTGCACAAGTATCTTTGCTCTGAGTTTAAGTCCTTTAGTTTCCCAAATGTCCAGTAGTTGCCTGTAAAATTCTACTGCAGGGCAAAGTGAAGTTTTGTTGGTTCATACCTTTTTTGAAAGGTACCAGGAGGGTCCCACACTGACTGGAACTGCTATTTAAAAGCATTTCTCTTGGTCTGCCAGGCAAAGAGTTGCTTGGAAAGATCTGGGGGGGAGGATTTCCATTTAACAGTCATTTCAGGGAGTTTGCCTGTTAGTAGTAGATTTTCAGAGTCCATCGTCAGAAGAAAATCAACATTTTTGAAAGCATTTTTGCTTCCTGCCCAGGGAAACAAAGAATAGCCACAGCTGATCCATCTCTAAAAGGTGTCTGGGGTGAAAGTGATTAAAAATAAGGCAATTTCTCAGTAACTAAATCCATGCGCTGCACCAACACTTCAGACCAAAGTTTTTATAAGAACTTGTTGGCATGAAATGCTCTCTACATCTTTACTTCTTCCCTATTTTAAAATCATTGGATGGAATCAGTGCTTAAAATCAGTCCTAGCTCTGACAGCTTTCTTGCCTGCTTAAGTAGGGCAGCATATAACCCAGAAGTTGGTGGTCCAGGGATAATTGTTGAAAGAAGCATAAAATTACTTACCTAGAAGAAGACCTCAGCATCTTGGAAGCCTTGACATTGTCCAAGCAAATTTAGTTTTAGATTGTTTATTAGTAGATTCAGCCATCTATTAGTAGATCAGCACTGCTTGCTGATTGCCCCCTTGAAAAAGTTTTCTTAATTACACAATTCTATGTCTATACTGTATTGTCCTGGCTGTATTTAAGACAGTAAAACAGTCCCCTCAGTGGGCACATAGTTGTCTGAGACATGTTCAGAGTTGAGGCAGTGTAAACCAGCAGAGTAAGAAGACAGAAAAGGATTGTACCTGTCCACAGTTGTGCAAAGATTCTGTAAGAAAAAAACTATTAAACAGATTTGAAATAGTAAAAGTATACTGGGCTGTGAGCTAGGACAGGGTAGGAATGCTGATGTGCTGGATTAGATAATGTTCCTGGGAGGCTTGTGAGGACTGGAGGAGATGTGGAAGGAAAACAGTAGGAAATTCTGTCTTCCTGACTGTGACCAATTCCCAACAGAGGAGGTGAAGGAGGAACACTAAATACAAGCCCAGCTCGGGCAGTACACCTCCCACTGCAGCCTCAATACAGAAATAGGGATCTATGTATAAAATGTTCTCAAACTGCAATCCTTTATGAAGCAAGCTCTTTCCTTGCTGTTGTTACATTGAAACTTGAGGTAAGAAGTATTTGCAATGGCTGAGTCCCCTGGTTGGTCTTTGGAGAAGCTACAAACACATAGCCAAGCCTTCAGTTGCTAAGAGCTGCTCTCAGCCTGAGGTCAAAAAGAGAAAAGCCTGGGAACAGCAAAACTTCAATTTTGCAATGATAAGTGGGTCTAAATTCTTAATTTACTGTTGGTTTTTCATTGATATGAGGATCACAACCAAACTATAGATACCTATATGTAAGTGCACTCTGTATAAAAAACACGTGGCATGCTAAGTACGCAAAAAAAAATGCATCCTATTACCACTGGAGGACTGCACAGCCCTGTTTTGTGTGAATATTGTCTGTGTATAGGATGTGCATAAACTTGCACTGTTACTTTTACATTAAAAAAAAACCAAAATAAGGTGACAAAAAGAAAAAAAATTACAAAGACATAATTTTAGTAACTTCTTGACAAGCACTTAATGTCTTCCAGTCAAGCAAGAACAGAAAATATGTTAGTTGCTTTTTAAACTCTTATTCCAATAAAAAGTAATTATAGTGATTAATTGCATAATGATTACTGTAATCACAGCCTATTCTTAGTTGATTAAGAAAGACAGAAGCAGCTCAGAGAAAGCTTTCCATTAAAACTATTTATGTTTATTTTATTTGTCTTTTGCTAATTTTCTTATCTGAACCCATGAGTGGCAATATTTCAAAGACAGCCTTGCCAGTTGCTTTGAGACTAATCCACTGTCCATCAATAGAAACTCCATTTAAGAGATTGACAAATGTGTTAAGTGTTATTATAAAACCAAGAAATTCTTTTAAACTACTACTGTTTTTTCTGTTGCTATTACAGTTTTTTCCTCCTTTTTAACTGAGTACTTCTGCCTCATTAGAATATTTCAAAAGAATTTCCATGTACTTTTAAATACATATAAAAATTTTAGCATAATGCATATATTGAGAAGATGTATGAACCCTCTAAAGAAATGATAATGGGGTGAACAGATGTGGGTTTACTTTTTGGGGGGATGGAAGTCTTGGATGCCGGTGAAAATCATCACATTTCCATCAGTTTGGATGGAGTTGCCATAAGTGACACCATTTAAGACTCTGTCATGTTGTTCCTCCTCACAGTCCATTGGGACACCGGCTTTTATTAATTTTTGTGTGCTGTGAGATCAGAAACTGCTATGACAGTCAGCATCACAAAACTCAAAATAGTCTGAGTGATGGACAGAGATCTCAAAATATTGAGATCTACTTTTGACTTATATAGGGAAATTGAGAGAAGAAAGCAGCTAATAACCAAGGCAGATGCTTTAGTTAAAACCTGCTAACTGCAAAATGACTCATTAATTCCTAGGTCCCACCCTTGAGCTTGATATTTCTGCACTCCAGTATGTGAGATGTTTTTTGGGCCCAGAAGTACACAATGGGGATGTGTTCCAATGATAAATGGCTGAAGTGCCTGAAAATATTTGTGATGAGTATCACACAGAGCCTGGGGATGCAAAACAAATAGAGAAGGATAAATAACAAATAGCTGTGATATATAAGAGGCCCATAATGCCTCGAAGGGCGTCAGCTCCTCAGTGTGTGAACTTGACTGTGTGAAAACCTTGATGAACTCAGCTGTGGTCCCAGCAACACAGCAAGATCCCGTGTGACTCTGTCCCAAAATGTTCTCCTAATGCCATATTAGTCTGTAACAGCTACAGAGTGAGCTCACCTCTCCTAAGTCACATTCCAACCCTTCAGCCAGCAGCGGCAGATAGCCTTTCCATGATGATGCAAGCTCAAGACAAGCCATCAGACTTTAGTCAGCTTTTGGTACATTGACTACAGACAAGATTCTAAAGTCGTTCAGATAAATGTCAATGCACAGGGCAGCTGTTGCAAAGGGAAAACACTTTCTACTGTATAACTCCTCCACCTGGTGGCCAGGTCAGGGATTTGGCTAGTCCAGGTGTTGGACGCAGGGCAGACCACTTCCCAGCTCATCATGCCCTTCCTGCTTAAGGTGCAGGGAGGGCACCTTAGGCTGGGCTACCAGGTGAAGCTCAAACTCACTGGGCCCCGACCTTTTGTTTTCTGAAACTGGACAGGTAGCCCATATTTGGTCAAGCATGTACTTTACTGGTAAAGAGTATCATGATTTCCCAGAAATTCTTTACCTTTTGTTTTCCCTCCTGAACCCTGAAAATAATAACTTTCTTCAAAAGTGAAACCATCTGTAGAAAGGGACCAGTTATTGAAAAATATCACATTTCAATTTTTAGAAGAATATATCATGGTTTGGAATTGTCAAAATATGCTGTTTTGACATTTGGAAATGAAAATAAAAGGAAATTTGAAAGGTCACTATCAAAACAAAGTGATTCCAAATTTATAACTGGGTTATTAACTCAATTTCTTTGAAAGAGTTATTTTAGTATTGTTTTGCTGTTTCCCCCCCCTCAACTGTCCTTTTTTTTTTTTTTTTAACTTTTTTACTTTTCTATCCTCCTTATCCCTCAACTATTCTGTAAGGCAGTGACATATTTAGACATCCTGCAGAATTTTCAGATATGCTAGGATGCATTTCTTCTTTCGTAACCAACAAGAGCAAGAAGCTTCTTTACAGCCCACATCTCTAAATCCTGAAAGTACTTGCAAAACGGAAGGCCTCTTTTCCACCTGGCACTCATCTGTATACTCCATCAAACTGTTTTATAGTCCTCTCAAGTTAAAAGACATGTAATTATCACTACTGTTTTTTATTATAAATTCATACAGACATTAGAGGTGCATTTCTCTCCGTCTCACTATTTTTTTCCTTGGGCTGCAGCTTTTTTAGTATGTTCTCCATTGCTTACTACTATTCTCAATATATTCTTTGCAGTGAGGATATATTGAACCTGTCAAGTTTATTTAAAGAAAAGTTAAACTGGGGAAAAATCAGGAGTGTGTTGCCTAGACAGGGATGGTAAGGTATTCAAGACAAGGCCTTGCTCCACTTAGCAGACTACAAATCCTCCAGATGTCGAGGGAAGCACAGAAAAGCAGATGATAAATGGCAAGTGAGAAACTGTACATTGATAAATGGGACTGCAGAGAAAGAATATATCTCCATCAAATCCTTCATTGTTGCCTGCAACCCAGTTGAATTGCAGAGTGCTATTTTTATAATCAAACCTGCCAGTAATCAGTCAACGGGAGGCATGGCCCTACATGTGTATGAGCCTAGAAAGTGAAAGGAAATTGTAACAGAGAGCAGGGAAAATATTCAAGTTGTTCCTGTCCCTAAACAGATGTCCATCTTCCTCATCGACTGTGGACTCAGTGTCCTTTAGGGAAGGAACAGGAATCATGAACCCTGAGAGGAGAACAATCAAGGAAAAAACATTTACAGAATTCTTATACAGCCAACGGTTTTCCTTAAAAATGTTATTGAAGAAATTAATCAAAAGCTTTTCTTCCTCTATAATTATATGATTTTTGTTATTACTTGGTGTGTGGTCCCTTGAAGGATGTGTTCATGCCATAGATGGGCTAAAGACATGTCACAAGCATTGGGTAGTCGTGCAGCACCTGTTATTGAGCCTTCTCTATTAAATTGATCCTCAGATACAATAACATTGAATCATCTAAGAGGAAGAGACAGTAAGCAGAGAGTGACCATGAGATAATCCATCTTGCTTGGATTTTGTGGAGGCCCTTTAAAGAAGGCCAATCTTTGGAGGCAAAAATCTTCAGAGAAATAGAGATTCAGGCTTTGGACTGCAGGGACACTTTAAATGGCTCCAGAGTACAGCCTGAACCCAATTTAGTAATTTTGGTTTCTTATCCACAGACAGAAATCTGATCTCAGCTCACTGCCCTTACACCAAGCATAGTTGGTTTGAGTATAAGCTTTTTTTGATGAGTATGATTGTTGACAACCCCTGTATTTTGATGCGCCCCCTAAAAGAGGCAGGTTAAGGAGTTGTAGAAGTACTTTGTTATGGTGTATCTTACATTCTTTTTAAGGGAAAGGTAATTTTTGTACAGGCACATTTATACCAATGTATTGTCACTTGTGTGGCTGTAGGGCTTCATTTTTATGGGAGAGTTAAATCAGTTCAACCAGGATATATAGACAGCTTTATATTATTGGTTTCTCGAAGTTGGGATTGAAGGCACTTGAGACAGTAGTTCATGCTCAGACTCAGGTGTTTATTATTTCTGATCAGTGAAACAGCCTCACAACCATGAGTTCGGCAGCCTTTCATTAGCAAGGCACAAAATGACTAACTATCTTTTCTTACAAGGTCTTTTAAGACTAAACTATCCAATTAAGAAATGACACCTAGATTGTTTTCCCTTCTAACCCAATGACTGATCCCTCGAAGCCTGCAATGCGGACTTTTCTGTCCAATTACAAAACATCAACCAAACCCCTGAAGAAGAAGGAAGAAAAAGGTAAAGATGAACAATCTGCCTCCACCCTAAACCCTCCTCTTGCTTCATATTTATTTCTATATTCTAAACCCCCAAACTTTAAGTTTTCCACCCTGTGATATTACATACTTCTAACAAACTACACACCTGTAATCCCAGTGCTATCAATCAATTTTTAAAGTCTTCTCCACTGCCTCAGGTCAATTGCAGTCTTCTCTTGTGGGTCTGTGCCTCTAAGCACAGAAAGTTTAAAATTCTCAGCATCCAGGATTCCAACATGATTCTACTGTTCACACATCTTTCAGCCCACAATCACTCCAAACTGAATCCATCCAACACAGAGGCTCCTGGGCCCTACTAATAACTGGACAGGGATCACATGAGAATCTCAGGTGTTATAGGACTAAGGCAATAATATTAGTGAACATAAACCACAAACCAAAAGTCAGTGGAAAGACTTCAATGAGCTCCATTGTAATTGCTGTACAGCAGGATAGGCATTAAAAAGTAGCAAAAAATAGACATCTCTTTCCATCTACACATTTGCAAGTCATATCAATATTTATATATAGATGTATGAGACGTTTCATAATAGGATACCTTGAGGTCTTAAAATGGAATGATATGGTTTCTTGCTTGTAATACAGTACTGAAAGAACCTCAACTTGCTATACAAAATATCTTTCCCTTCTTTTACAATTTAATTTTAAATACCTTCAGGAAGTTTAAACTCACATATAATATGCAAATTATCCATATTCTGAAACATCACACTGATTTACATTGTAATTGTTCCATTACTGATGATAATGGAAGTTGCATGTCCAAGAGTACTTATTCTTATTAGGTAGGAACTCTGCAAAATAGGCTGACATTGCTTTGCTTTTGCAGCAGTTATTACAGTGTGAATGGAAGAATCATAACACATCAGCCATGTTGCAAGATATTGAAAATCATCCTGGAGAGAGTCTTATTTCTCAGAGGTATATCGCGAAGAAAAACCTCACCAAAATAACAAAAAACCCCACACCATCTATTCAGGACTTGATGAATACAGCTAAAAATACACTAGTAAATATTGAAATACTAGTGATATAGTTCATGCCATGAAAATTCATGCTTAATATCAGCAAAGTTATGAAAAATAGTGATGGGCGAAAACTTGCATATTATCTAGGTCTAACTAGTTCTGACAGTGCCGCCTACATTAATCTGTGACAAAATGATTCATGGAATGGAATTTTTTTTTCTTTCTCTCTTTATTCTTTTTTTTCCATAATTTTGCTCCTCCCACCCTTGTTCTTAGTGAATATAACATTGCTTGATAACTTTAGAGATGGACCAAAATTAGGCCATCTATTTGGCATCCATTATGGGTATAGAATCTCCAATCGAGGTATAAATGAAAAATGAGATCATAAGAAACAACAAAGATGCACATTTGATTTATGAAATTGTTAACACAGATCAAAGGAAAAGATTTTAAATTATCAGCAGTATGTATACTCAAAGAAAGGTAAAAGCAAAGATATATTAGCCCAAATCACTTGTTTTAATTTACTATATTTGAGGCTAAATACAATATTTAAAGTATGCAAATATAATAGCTTTTTATTATGTTCACCTGAGATTTATAGTCATGACATTTCTATTTCAGGGTCAGGTGAGAATAAGTAAAACTTAGATATCTTTTTTTCTGTCTCCAGGTACCATGGTATAGAAAGTTTGACCTTTGGATGGTGACCATGCAACCATTCTGAATGATGACACTAATGTTCAGTGCAGTCTCAGAAAATTCCTTTGACTTCTGTGTGTCTCAAAGTTTCACAGTGTATATTTGTATGTAAGATGTAGAGGTTATTTCCATGAAATTGTGGAGTAGGATAATTTAGGTTGGGAAAGACCCTTAAGATCATTGAATCCAACCATTAACTGAACACTTGCAAGTCCACCACTAAACCAAGTCCCTAAAAGTCTTTCAAATACTTCCAAAGGTGATAGCACATCCTCCTCCTGTTCCAGAGCTTGACAAATTTTCTGAGAAGAATCTTTCCCTAATATCCAACCTCAGTCTTCCCTGGTGCAACCTGAGGCCATTTCTTCTCATCCTATCACTCGTTGATTAAGAAGATCAAACCCCAACCTTGATTCAACCTCTTTTCAGGCAGCTGTAGAAGGTAATGAGGCATCTCCTCATTGGAGGGGAGCCTCCTTTTCTCCAGGCTAAACACCCCCAGCTCCCTCAGCTGCTCCTCATCAGACTTGTGTTCCAGACTTTTCCCCAGCTCCACTTCTCTGGACATGTTCCAACACTTTAATGTCCTACTTCTAGTGAGGGGCCCAAAACCAAACACAGGATTTGAGGTGTGGCCTCACCAGTGATGAGACAGGTGGGCAATCCCTCCTGCTGGTCCTGCTGGTGACACTATTTCTGATACAGGTCAGGATGCCACTGGCTTTCTTGGCCACCTGGACACTCTGCTGGTTCATGTGCAGCTGCTTTTCACTAGCAACCCAGGTCCCTTTCTGCCAGGCATCTTTCCAACATCTCTTTCCCCAGCTTGTAGAACTGCAGGGGGTTATTGTGACCCAAGGGCAGGACCTGGCACTTGGCCTTATGGAATCTCACACTATTGGCCTCAGCCATTCTACCCAGCCTGCCCACATCTCTCTTCAGAGCCCTCCTGTTCTCCCCAGACCAACGCTTCCATCTAACTTGGTATCACCTGCAAACATATTGAGGGTGTACTTGATCCTCTCATGCAGGTCATCAATGAAGACATAAATGAGGCAGACCTAAATACTGAGCCCTGGAGAACCACTTGAGATCAGCCACCAACAGGAGTTAACTCCAATTACCATTTTAAAATGTCTATAAATAAAATGTATAAAACTGTAGCCAGGGAGACTATAATCACTCACTAACAATTCTGATCAGACCTCTGTAACTCAGCTAAAAAGGCTTAAATGTTATGTAGATTTTTTTCAGGATTCATTTTTGACCAGGAACATTCCCTGACTTCTCTCACCGTTTGATTAAAGATCCTGCTCACAGGAGAGGAAAAAACCTCCTTAATTTAGGATGTAGGAAAGAATTTTCCTGGTATATCTGTGCTCTGAATATATAACACCATTCTATGTATTTTTATTTCTTTACATATTAACAATGGACTTTGCTGGGGACTTTCTGCTGTATGGTAACATTGGGCTTTTTTTTCTGTCACTCTTGTTTCTCTTTCTTTTGTAGAGTGCAGTCCCCACAGGATATGATCCTCAACAGCAAATCTGAATTGAGGAAAGGAAGCAAAGATGATTTCCCATAGAATTTGCAAGAATGCAGACTTTTTTTTTTTTTAATGTCCATGTGCTTCACAGAATCTTTTATTTATTTTTGCCTTAGGTAGTGATAATTCATTACAAATGTATGTGATGATAAGAGGAATTAGTTTGAAAGGAAGAGGCCTCTTAGAGTCACTCCTGCCTCTTGCTGCATTTGTTTGTGTTTATGTAAGCAAAATATGGCATGCATTATCTTTTTATGAGCCTTGCAATTTATTCTGTTTTGTTGTCAGACCTTTGGGAATGCATTCTATAAACTTTATTGAGACAAGATATCTAGAGGCGTTTGCATATTTGTGAGCTCAGCACAATATTACTTTTTAATGCACTTTTGACTTTGCATGGAGAAAATGGAGTAAGAAAATGTAAAACAAATATATTTCAGGTGGCTTCATTTTTATTACCTGCTTTTTGTTTCCCTAGGTTAAAAGCAAGTAAAGATTCAATCATTTATATTTAATAAACAGTGAGATCTACTAGCCTAATTTCTGACTCTTTCTGTGGTTAAAAAATTAAAATTACTTGTCAAGGTCTCAGTTTAAAAATCTATTAAGGATAGATCTATGCTAACTGAAAGATGCATATAATAACTGTATTCTGGTATACAGGTAGACCAAGGCTTGAGAATGTGTGACATATAAACAATCAGACCCTAAAAGGGTTGTTTTTGGACAGTCTTGAAAAGAGAAGTTGAAGCAAAATCTTTTGTAGTCTTCAGCTACCTAATGGAAGGTAGAGATGCATGTGGGACCTTTTCAGAAGCATGCAGAAGAGAAGGAGGCGATGCAGAATGGAAAATTTTTTTCACTGGGCAGGCAGACAAACTGAAAAGGTAACCAAAGAAGTCTGTCATGTTCCCTTAACTGATAGAAATTTAAGTGTGTTTTTTAAACCGATCTTAAATGATCTGTACACATTTTATTTTAGATACTTTATTTGCATTAGTGGTTTGTCACTGTCAGAAGAACAGGTTTAGGTATTAAACACAATTAAATACATTTTTTAAAAAATTTCAGTTTTTTGCACTGCCATCTGTGCTGACATCTCAGAACTCTCCAACGATGTCAGGGGTTCAAATATGAGAAGAATTTGCCATTTCTGGTTTATTTTAAAAGTAAGTATTGGGATACTATGGTGAAGTTAAAGTCCCACTGGCTCCCATCTTTCTTCTCTTCAGCTAGTTTCTTTGTCATGATTTATACCTTTTTTTACCCAAGCTGCCCATTAATAAGTTAGAATTTAGAAAAGATAAAAGAAACAGATTAGACAATATTTATGCAAAACCTACTTATACCATATAGAAACACTTCTCATAGAATCTGGAGAATGAAAGTCCCTTTGGAAAGGTTTCTGATTTGTTATATTTTCCTTCCCTGATAAATCACTTGATTTTGAAAAAATATCCTCACTGACAACTTGGGTAAGTGACACAAAGCATCCTCTCTTCCTCATAGTGTAGAGGTTCCTCTGAAAAATGTCTGTCCCTCTGAACAGAAATAAAAAGAATGTTTCCTTGTTTTATGTTCTAAAAGAGCATAGCCATTTTCACACACACTCTGTTTAGAAAAGAAGGGATATATTTGGCTGCACTGGCACCCTTCTCTTTCCTCAATTTCCCCATATAACAGATAGGTGTTAGTTGTGATTTTTGACCATGCTGTGACACGTGATGCGCACCTGTTGCAATCTTGTTTCATTATTCAGACAGAGGAAAAAAAATAAACCCAAACAAAAGCAAAGGAGCGGTTTCTCCATTTAGATACTAATGCAGCAGTGCATACATCATCATTATTCGAGAAAACATGCCATGAACGTGCTGATGGATGTGCTCAGGTGTTATGTTGAATTAGGGACTTAATGACAAAAGACAAGCAGTAGAGCTGAACAGTTTGTATTTGGAGAACCATGTCCCCATGGAACTCAGATGTTAATGACAATCATACACTGCATCACAGTGAAAAAAAATAAAGATAAATAGATTTTAAGGAAACTGCAATGTATGTTGTAACATTACAAATAATCACCATCCCTAGAAGTGTTCAGACTTTGCTATGAATATTAAAACTTTGGGGTTTTATTGAAAGTAGAAACAATATGAGTGAAGCAATAACATGCTGGAACTTGTTGCCAGAGGAGATTGTAGAGACACAGAGTATCAAGAGGTTCAAAAAGGATTAGAGAAATTAGGCTGACAATTTAGATGAGGCAAATTAGACATTAAATGAGCAAAGTCAATACAATGCTATTGAGTGACTGACAAAACAAATAAAAAAGCCATAGTCTTGAGGGACTTTGATGAACTGTAAGGTTGAATGAGCAGAAACTTCATGGAGTTTGGCAAGGAGAAGAGCAATGTCTTGCACATGAGGAGAATAAAGCCATTTATCATTATCAGGCTGAAATAGTTCTGCTGCAAAGGACCTGGGCACAGTGGGTGGACACTATTTTTAGCAGGAGCCAGGAGCACAATCACTATGAAGAATGCATGGTCCATAATTGTGTACAGTATGAGGAGAAGTTCTAGGAGACTGAGAGTGATGTTATTCTCACCGGTGCAGATTGAGTTACCCCTAGAAGAGTGTTCAGTCTTGGACCTCTCAAATTCAAGAAGCATGTAACAAAACCAGAGGTAGAAGAGTGACAAGATTAAGGCCCTGCAGTACAGAAAGTGGAGAGATAGAGGAAGATGGGGATATTTAATATGACTAAGGTGAGTGAAAGAACAAGTCTAATGTCATTCTGGAATTGCTTCAAGAACAGTCACAAGGATTACAGAGTCCAATTCTTCTTATTAGTGGCAGATGCTAAATCAAAGTGGAATGGACACAAGCTAGGGCTTAGGGGACTAGATATTGAAAAGATCTTTCTCTCTGAGAAAGATCATAACACTGGAACAGGAGGAAGAATCTACATCCTTGGAGGTTTTCCACATCTTGTTAAATAATAACTGCTGACTTGATTTAGCTTCAGCAGCATTCAAGCTCTGAGCAGCTTTGCAAGATTCGGGGGGGAGGGTGGTGTTGGCTTTTTTCTTATCTTTTTATTAATATGGACAAAGGCAAGTTTTAAAAAGACATAAAAGGAAATATGGATATATGTATCCTCTAACATCCTTACTACAATAAATTTGGACAAGTCATCTCCATTCAGAGTTTAGACTTGCATATCCTCCCTAAACAGCCTTTTATGCTGCTACTTTCAGAGAAGGAGTAAGTGCAGAAAATATTGGTAGGACATTTCTTGTGTTTTAAGAAGACAATTAAAAGAGGCGCCTCTTTCTCTCCATACATCCTCTCTTCCAAGCACATTTCTGTGTTAAAAGTTATTCCTCTACTGTTTACTTTGTCCTCTAACAGGTAAAGAAAAATTAAATCCATAGTATTTGGCCAAAGCAATGTTTAGCTCAGGTCTAACAACATGATATAGGAAAAGACATCATCATACCAAGTACTTCTTCCTTGTCTACTTATGTGTCTCCTTACAGTGTACTGATCCATTATAAGTAACAAGAATCAGCTTTTTGGTGGAAAATAATAGCTTCACAAGCAAAGCATGAAAGAAATTAATTTTCAATGGACCACAAGGAAGTCAGAATATGGAGAACTAGTGAATTTATTATAATACACCCAGATGTAAAACCAACTATACTATTTCAACAAATAGAAGAAAAATATATGTGATGTGTTTTGGTTTTCTCTTTACAGCAAGTCCAGAATCAGTATGAGTAGGAAAAGCTCATGGTTTAGAGTAGTTTTTTTTTTTGGTTTGTTTTAAGAGAAAGTAGCATAGCTGGAAAAATTAAAAGTGTTCAGGCTTACAAATTAAAGACACTGTATCAACACTGTCAAAGGACCATTTTTAGACTGTCCCAGATGCAACCTACAAAAGTAACTAAAATAGAACTCAAAGATTTTCACTTTGACCCTAGATGTCATGGCAGCAGTCTTGGAAAACTCAGGAGGTTTTGCCATTGAGGTGTTTACTGTGTAACTTTGATTTTTAGCAGACAACTTTGATTTTTTGGACATATTCCCTCTGTCCATTATTTTCCTTCCTTCTCTCCTTGAAGTATCTTCACGGACCCTTCTTGCTCAGCTGGAACTCCACGCAAAAGCTATCTATCAGCAAAAGTAAAAAGGATGGAGATTTATCTACTCTTTACACAATAAAAATAATTCTGTTCCACAAGTAAATCACCACTATAGTTGACTCAGTGCACTTATCAAGCAATGCTAGCCCAGTACTATGAGTGTGCAGCTATAATGCTACCAGTGTGATTGCCTGGGGAACACAAATGCATTAACAACTAATAGGATTATTGACCTCATGCCAGAGAAGTGAAATAATTTCTCTTTTGAAACTCTGGTTTAATTGTCATAATTACGAACTCTTTCCCTCCTGCCTTGACTTTCACAGGGAGTACATGTATGTAATAAGAAAGACATGCACAAAAATTCTTCATAAGGCTGAATGGGTAAGCAAGTTGGCAACCGATAAATACACTATATTTTTTGAGATTTTTTTTCATGCACAGTGATTAGTTCACCAGTATATTTTTTCATATAGGAAAGCAAGTTTAAGAAGTTCCCTTCCTTCTTTTTCTGGGTAATCTATTTGTCCTCACACCAGCACTCATTACCCTCCACTTTGGCACTGACAAAAATATCTGTAAATCCCACAAGGTAATGTGGGCCAGAGGAAAGATTCATGTAATGGAAGGTATTATTTTTATACTTTTTAATTTCTTTTCTACTTCACTCATATCAATTTTATTTGCTGTTTTAAAGGGTTTAAAATAGTTATTTAAACAAAAAAGTGAAAATATAAAACTGTGCTTGTTTGTTTCTTCTTTGTCTGCTTAACAGAAATTCCTGATTATTTAACATATAGCAATATTGGCCCATCCTTTAGTAACTGGGTTTTTCATTGGCAGATAACAGCTGAGTCCTTTCAAGAAGCATTTTCAGTATTTCCCTGGAGAAACTGACTTCCCATCGTGTGAACGGATGTACTCTTTCCTGAGTAAAGAACTGTTTGTACAGCTGGGCCCAGAGAGCAGTGGTGAATGGAGTTGATTCCAATTGGTGGCTGGTCTCAAGTGGTGTTTGGGCCAGCCCTGCTTAACATCTGCATGGGTGACCTGGATGAGGAAACCAAGTGCATCTTAAGACAGTTCACACAACAACTGAACCTAAGCCAGTTCAGACAACACTAATCTGGGCAGGAGTATTGATCTGCTGAAGTGTAGGAAGACCCTACAAAGGGATCTGGACAGGCTGGATTGATGGGAGAAGGCAAAGTGTATGAGGTTCAACAAGGCCAAACGCCATCTGGGTCACTACGACCCCAGGCAGTGGCCATTCCTCCTTGTACTCTGCCCTGGTGAGGTGGAACCTTGAGTCGTGCGTTCACTTCTGGGCCTCTCACTACAAGAATGACGTTGAGGTGCTTGAACATATCCAGGGAAGGCAAGAGAACTGGGGAAATATCTGGACCACAAGACCGATGAGGAGCAGCTGAGGGAGCTGGAGGTGTTTAGCCTGGAGAAAAGGAAGTGCATGAGGCAACACATTGCCTTCTACAACTGCCCAAAAGGAGGCTGTGAGGGTTTCAGTGTGTCCTCCCAGGTAAAAAGTTACAGGATGAGACGAAATGGCCTCACAGTTTGCCAGAGCCCGACTAGTTGGATATAAAGAAAAATTTCTTCACATAAAGGGTTGTAAAGCATTGGAATAGGCTGCTCAGAAAAGCGGTAGAGTAGTCACCATCTGTGGAAGCAGTCAAAAAGCATGTGGCTATAGCATTTGAAGACTTGGTTTGTAAACATGGTAGTGGCACTTAGCTGGGAGCTGGACTTGATGATCTGAAGGTTTTTTCCAACTTTAACAGTTCTATGATCTTCCAATGTGCCTATTTAGATTTTCTTGCAGCCAGGTTCATAGCTGACTTCAGAAATTACTATTGTGTTATAAAGAGACTGGCTTTGGCTTGGAGATATCCTGCAGGACCCCTGGAAAAGACTTGTTTTGTGGATAGGCTCTTTAACTGCAGGAATGCTGTTCAATGCAATGTACCAGAAGGAGCCGATACATTTGTCACCTTGATTTTCCAGGCAACTCAGGGATTCATATGGCCATAGCATTCCTGAATAGGTCAGAAATTTTACAACCACAGATGGAAAGCAGATCTACAAGCGTGTTCCCCCCTTCCTATTTCTTCGAAAGAAATGGGTGAGAGAAGGAAAATTTGCCCATTTGAAATAAAAGGTCAAGAGAAGAAATAATGGGATGGAAAGGAGATCCTTTCCTCCATTTTGAAAATCACAGGATCACAGAAAGATAACATTAGTCTAGAGTAGTCTCACAATTAGCTTTTTCTTGAGCTCACCTTCAATCTCAATCACAAGATAAATGCTATTTTATGATTGCTTTCACACACTGATGGTTTTCATTACCTCAAAGATTTTTTAAGCCAAAATTGTGCTGTTCAAATGCAGAAACGTACCACTGAAGAAACCTAGATCCCTTTTATGGGGATGTAATGAACATAAAATCCTGTCCAACTATAAATAACTTGATCATTTCTCAAACATTAAGAAGGCAGAAACAGATATGCTTGAGTCAGCGGGATGACTGTGAGAGAAGAAACGAGAAAGGTGGTTTTCCTTCTTATCTATTTCTCCCTACTTCTTTTATTTTAATGGTCTTCTTCATGTGAAGCAGGTAATATACAATGTGGCAGAGGCAGCACCTCTGCTGAGGATCCCAGTAATGGAGGAAAAGCCAATTCTGGAGCGCGTTTGCCGCATGTCAAAGGTGATGAATGGGAGATGATTTCTTAAGTCACCTGGGCTGCTCCCTTCTGTGCCAAGGTTTGTCCCAACAGTGTTTCTGTGTGTTTAATGGATTAATGAAGTTCAATGAAGTTTATTCATGAAAGAGAATGTGGGCTCAGCATTTTCTCCCAAGTAAAGTGTGTGAAAACCACTGCTTAACAGAATTCTGATTTCATTTGCCAGAAACAGGACCCAAGAGGAAAAATTCACTATCCTTTACATCATACCTTTCCTTTAGCACAAGTGACAGAAATGAGATACTTAGTGCAACTCTTGCTTAGTATTGGAGTATGGAAAAATTCTAACAATGTAAAAAGGGCCAACTTTAATCACAACTGCATGTTCCTGAGCAGCACATATGATACAATAAATATCTCTATAAGTTTTAGAAATGCACAGTTTGCTTTTGGAGCAGGAAAGGTGGAAAAAAACCAAACAAAATCTAAAACTAAAAATAAGGGTATTTTCTGTGTATGTGCTGACACAACACTGTTTTTCTGAAAAGTTTCTACCTTGCTGTGTTTTTCTTCCTTCATTGTAAAAGGCATCAAACAAAAAGCAAAAATCATGGACTTGAGTGTTTATCCTCAAATTGGAGGCTCTTGAGGGAATGCTACTGATGATTGAAAAAGATTTCCAAACTGTTTAAATTTAAAGGAGTTTTCTAAGAGTAATAAAATAATATGAAAAATCAATCTCAGCTTGTGTAGTTATTTTTGAAACACATAAACATTTCAGGGGCTAATACACTGAACAGAAAACTGTTGGAGGAGAAATTCTGTATCATTATATAAATTATCTGTTGAAAAACCATCAGATATAAACAAATAGAAAAGAAATTTAACCCCCCATAGAAAAAGAAATCCCCCTCTAATCTCATTTCTCTATTACTTAATGAAAGAAAGAACTTTTCTTTCAGATTTTGCAAGCCAAAGAGAATTCAAAGGTGTGTGGTATGAATAAAGATGAAGGTTAGGTTTAGAATGCCTTTAAGGAATGGGTTGTATTTCTAATTCTGGTTTTCACTGATTGATAATTATAAAACAATCAAGATGATCATAAGTTACTAGTTACTAGTTATTTCATAACTAGTAATTTATGAAGTGTTGTATTGCTTTGCAAAGAATCTTGAGGTCAGAAAAGGATGTAAAAAACCCCAAAACATGGGGTCCTTTTCTAATCTTCCTGATCTTTCAAATTTTAAACTTGTGAGTGTTTGGCAAGATGACGCATCTAATTGTCAGGCCTCTTTATTCATCAAGTGAAAATCCATTTTTTAATGCCCAGATTGTAAATACAGTTATTTTTTCTTGCTCTATAACATGTAGTACTCTTCTACAAGAACTATTTCATCTACTTTTGGTGTGCAAAGAACACTACAACTAAATCACATAACAGAGTACATTCTTAGCTAGTACACTTCAAATTTATGTTAAGAAAGAGACACCTGACACCAAAGTGAGGTCATTCACTGCAGAAAACAAGAAGTTTGTCTGTATTAGCAGCATTACTTATTCTAATTAATATATTACTTATAATACCATTACTCCCATATAATTAAAACCAGAGTACGTGTTTTGCGCCTCTGTTAGGCATCAATCAAGAATACTTGTACAACACACAGCGTAATTCAGACAGACATCAAGTAGATAATTTTTCAGAAGGATGAAATTAATAAATAAATTTGAAAATCCAGAGATGGAAGCAACAAATTGATGTCACAGCTATTAAGTTTAACCCAGCTCAGTTTATTTTTGCCAGTGAGAACATGTCCAATTTATCCCCCAAAGAACAGAGAGGAACATGGGGAAATTAGAAGTGAGTTTTCTTTCTTTTAGCAAGTAAAAATGAATGAACATGGGAGATGATAAGTGTGGAAAGTTCATGGAGTCTTCTCTTTTTTAAAAGATTTAAAATATTTCTTTATTGTCTTGCATTGCATAGAACTTAGTTCAGCACACAGCCAAAATGCTGTGCTGGGGAATGTCCTGAAACATTAGCACAAGAGTTAGCACAAGACCAATTCCGTGACTCCTTTAACTTATTTTGCCCCATTTCCTTTTATTTTGTTTTTATTATTCTGCCCTCCACCTCCAATATGTTGGAAAGGATTCTAAGCAAGTAAAGGGATCATCAAGAAGATAGAGAGATATCTTGATTTTCTCAAGGCTGCACACAGGAAAAATAAACTCCAGAAGCAGTGTATCCATCCTTCAGGCCAGCTGGATTTATGGCAATCGCATGGACTGTCAAATGAATGGGCAGTGCATAATAACCCTTAGTGTCTTGTTCTGCAATGTGACAATTACCTCGGTTCTGGATAAAGAGTTTGGAAATCTTCAGAAAGCATCTAACAGTGAAAAGGGATTTTTTTTTTTTTTGATGATAAATCTTTTGAAGCAGGCTTTTTTTTCTGAGTGTGCAGTGGCACACTAAATCATCTAAATGTGTGGCTTGCTTTTTTTAAAAAGCAGCATTTCTGGGATGTTGTCTAGAGTTTGGAATATGAAAGAAGAGGAAAACTAAACATGCTCAGCTTAAGATAGTAATTTATAATGTAGCATAGAATAATATATTTTGTTCCATGTGTTGACATCTCTTTGACATATGGAGATTTCTTATTTATATACACATTCATCACTGTAAGAGATAGTTGAATAAATATGAATAAAAGGAATAATTTCTTCTTGAAATACTTCTGTCTGGATAGAATTTTGCATCTTCAACACATGTTTTTTGTATATTTTGGGCTAGTAACTCTGTGGAAGGACTAGGAAATGTATAGTTTTAAACAAGAGTTTAAGGGGTTTTTGTTTTGTTCTTTTCCATACTGCAAGGAACACAAAGTAGGAAGCAACTTACGAAACAATTTTTTGTTTCAATTATGGAGTTAAACTGAGAAAATACCAAAAGTTTGATGGTTCTGAATATTAGAATTTCTTGTTTGGGCTTTAAATATTCTTATCCTGTCAATCTTATGGAAATGAAAGTTGTATGGAATAGGTGTTAGAAATTAAAGCCATTTCATATAATTATTAAATGTGCCACTCCATTCTGAAAAGGGTGCAGCATTAAATGGGCTTTGTTTGATTTTAATCAAACTTTTCTACCTGAAATACCTACTAAATTTAATGACTCTGTTCTGCAATCAAGATCAGCTGTCATTCAAATTGAGTCTATGGGAGGATACATAATTTTAATTTTTTTTTTACTATAAGATTACTGTACACAGAGCCAAAGAAAGCCATAGGAAAAAAATGTAATTATATGAGATGAAAGATAGAATAAAACTGTGGGAGAGAATAAAGGTGTATCATTCAATATCTCATATGTTCTTTGTCATGGAAGTGATTTCTGCAGTTGTAAGAAGAATGATAATTTACTAGGACTTAGATTATGCATTTGTTAAAGCAGTGCTGTACTATTACAGTGCATGTCATGCAGATAAAGCTCAGTAAAAGGAGAAAATAGAAAGGAACATGTCTCAGTGGCAGAAACTCTTCTATTTTGCTTTCATAGAATGTTGCCTAAAACTTTGCATTTCAAAAAGATCAGTGTTATTCACAAAAATCAAGCATTTAAAAATGTGAAGAAGTTGTTACACATCATCAGATTTTCACTGAAGGTAAGTTTTCATAGGAAGGAAAGTGGTAAATAATAGGATTGAAGGGAGTTTTACTGATTTACACCCTTTGAGAATCACAGAAAAATGAGTTATGGCAACAGATTAGCTATACAGAAGACAGGAAATTTTTTCCCCTCTTTCCAATTTTTCCCATCCCAGTGAGACTGGGATTTGAGTCCATTTTTCTGGTAGAAGCAGAGAGAAAGTTAGAAAAACTCTTTCTACCTACTGATCTAACACCAACATTACGCTTCTGGAGCAAGTTGTGCGAATGAGCCCTCTCGTGCCCATAGAAATGAAGCAAACTTTCAGTTCAAACAGCATTTTTGGGCTTTGCTCTTCATTTGCAAAAGTAAAGCAGATGGAACAGATGATATTTCTTTGTGGCTCTCCTCCATTTCAGAATTCATATCCTTTCACTCAGCTCTGCGCTCTCTAAAAAATTATTTTCATGCATCAAATTGTTGTCCTTGGTTAATGAGATACTGAGGGACAATGGAGGCCATAGTCCCTACATTATTACTGTCTCTCCTTGCAGAGTGCAGGTTCCAGAAGTGACCATTCCACATCTTGCCATGTTCACAGCATGACTTGAATTTTAATATAAAATTCCATTTATAAAATTAATTAAACTTATAACTCCAGCACAGGAAATGAAGGACAGTAATAAGAGAGCTGGCTGGAAAAATTCCATGCAAAGGGTTTTTCTCTCATTCAGTGTTACTCAGACAAAAACCAGTTCAATTTTTTTTTAAAGTGAAATGAGATCAGCTTGGACAAATTTGTATTGTATGGTATTGTACAGAAAAACACTTTGAAAATGATATAGCATGACTTTTTAATTTCTTGGGGTAAAAAACCTTCTATTTTGAAAAAAAATTGTTTTAAAGAGAATATTAACTAACAAATTGAGAAATGTTAAAATAATAAAATATTTAAATGAAATTATTAACCCAATATAAGGATATGATGCAGTTTTACTCTAATTTCAGCTGTATTTGACATACTACCATATTTCTAGTGAACAAAAATCAGTTCTTTGGTCATGTCGAGTTTTATCTATCCCAGATACTAAAATTAAACTGTCCATTTTACCTTGGCTTTATAAACATATAAAAATTGCATTATACCCTGAGAGGATTGATAGATAGCATAATAAACAACAAAATATTTAATCTGACCTGTTTATTGCAAGGTGTGTACTTTTCTTAAAAAAGGAAAAGCAATAGATTAATTGGTGCCTCAATAATGTACTTCATAAATTCTCATATCGGTGACTAATTTAGGAATTGGAAATAACTGGATCAGTAAAAAAAAAGTTAAAGGTAAACAACGGACTTGATAAACAGAATAGGAGACAGCAAACAGGAAAGAGTCCCAAGAACTGATCTGTATAAGAGCCTTATGAAAGTTTCTTAATGATTTGGACACAGGGTTTAAATGGGAGTTCACAGAATTTGCCGATGATTCAAGGAAGGACAGCACAGCAGAAACAGAATCATGGCAGAATCATTAGATCAAAGGAGGAAATGAATAGAATTGTAAAGAAATTTAGGACATCAAATAGTCTTGAAAAAGTAATTAAAGTTTCTCAGATGAGCTAGGGGCTTTTTGCTCAAAAATAGCATGGGAAGACATTGGTTCATCATAGGATGTCTGAAAAATGTCATTATTAACCATCAAGAAAAAGGCAAATGTGGAAATGAAGTGCATTAAGCAAAAGGTTTTCAATAGAAATCAGAAAGTAAACTTAGGGAAAATAGAAGGCTATAAGAAAAAGAATAAATTATTTTTTTACCAAGGGAGACTAAAATGCTTGTCTCATTTCATCTGGTTAAGCACAGCCTGAATAGGGAATACGATTTCTTTTTGCAAAAGACATCGCTAGGGACAATAATTATCTTGGTGAGGTTGAGTAAAAATAAAAATATACATTTCCCATAAAGTTTTGTGAGTTCAGGATGGGGGTTTTTGTTGCTGTTGCTGGGGGGGAGGTGGTGGTGGGGGTGATTGGCTTATGTCATCATTGTTTTGTTTTAGTTTCTTTAATCCACTTGGATTTCCATGCCAATTTGGTAATACTTACAGAATGGACACTGTTAAGTGTAGGCTTTAAGACTAACACTGCAGCAGATATAAATTCTGTTGGTACTTCTTCTTCTGAACTGCATATTCATCATTTTTTAAGACTCTATTTCCCAGCATCTAGATGCCACTTGTTTGAAACCCCTAATTTAAAGAATGCCCTAGTTTGCTAACATTTTATGCTCACCAAAATGGAATTGTAACTATGGGGGGAAGTGGGGGGGGAGGAGGAGGGGAAGCAGCTCTGGAAAAATGAGGATATCATGATATCAATGGTATCATTAGGTTCTAGCCACTTAAGATGATGCTATTTTTGGCTGCAAAATACTGAACATATTAAAAATTTTACATTTAGAAAACACTGATAGATTTGTTGACTGTATCCTGGACTAATACTCACAGTATCTTCTTTTTTTTTTTTTTTTTTTCCAAATCTCTTCCTACATTATTTTTTGAAGTAGTCATCATACCTATATTTTTTAAAAAAATGATTTCTGTATAGAGATTTCCCTACAAGTTAATTCATTTCTCCCAGGGGAAGACATTGCTTCATTTTTTTTTTTTATTTTATTGAAGCATTAGGAATAGTTCCTAAATAAATCTATCAGTGTTCTTTTTTTCTTTTTTTGTTTTTTTCCATTTTAATGAATTCTCAGACTTATTTATAAATGTGAATTAAACAGACATGGAAAATATAACTACCCATGCTGCTTTCCAAATGGTTCAATTACAGGTAGAACTCTCATGGGAGACAACATTTACATTCAACGACAACTCTGATAAATATTTTCTCATTTTGGCTGAATAACATGGTAATTTCTGTATTTCATAGGGACAGCTGAAAAAAGAAAATAATTGCTATAGCATTACTGCCTTGTCCTTTATAACCTCGATCTTAAAGAATAAATGTCCCTTAAATGTGATTGAATGAAGACTCATTAATGGAAGTTATATGAGCTAATCAGACTGTCAGTCTGCATTTTTTGGTGTCCGGAAAATGAAAAGCAAGCGAGACACTTACTAGAAGAAGTGAGACATGGTTTTTGCTGTGATAAAGATGCAATCCAATACAAATCTACTGAATGTCATCTTCTCTTGGAGTCAAAATGACATCTTTATTCTCCACACTTTTAATCCTGAGGCACCTCACAGCAGCAACTGTCAAACTAGTGCTAATTCAAAAAGAGCCCTGGAGGTGAAAATGTTTGACAGCCTCTCTCAGTTATCCAAATGAAAAATCAGGTTGTTTTCTTTCACCATCCTTTTTGTCCACTTTTGTACAAACTTCCTTCAATTTGCCTTTCAATTTCTTTGTCACTGCCAGCCTCCCCAGTTATTCAACCTTAAGATTCCTTTTCCTCTGCTGTTAACGATTCAGATAGAATTTTTTGTAGTGTAACACAAAAAAAAAGGTGTGAATTACCTAGTATGAATGGTAAAGATACCTTGTTTTAGGGCTGTAGACCTCATCTTGAGAAGAAGAAAACAGCCTCAATCTTATCTTTGTTTTGCAGAAGGACTCCCTGCTTTCTGAATATATTAATTTACATAATTAACATTACAGTAAAAATGAAGTAAAGATTAAGAAAAAAGCGTTAGTACCAAAGTCACTTGGAAGTAATCTTATAGGGCTTGGGCCACTCTTGGCTTCTAATTTACTCTGTATTGATGCTCTGTTAAGTGTTACAGAGGCATGAAATGTGGAGTAGTGATTTAAATTTAATGCATTTAGGATGATTTTCTATCTCTGTTGCTATGAACACCATCAACATTATAGTATGCAGAATATCCAGAAATTAAATAGTCAGAATAATTGCTCAATCACTCCACAGTATTTAAGGTCATTGGGTCACAAGGCCACTCTTTCATTAAATTGCAAGTCACTGAGTTCTCCTGAAAGACCCAGAGAGTCTCATAAAAGAAATGTTTGTGGATGACAGGAAACGTGGAATGGCCACAAGAAAATATGAATGGAATAAGTGTAGCTGAGACATGCAGTGCACCACAATGCAGATGTCCTAATTTGTGTCTCAAACCAGTGCACATCCAATGAACTAAAGGTGAACCCAAAGTGAAAAGCTAGCCAGGAAAAAGGTTTAGTGTATGGCTGAATATCTGTGTCTGGAGGTGGCTCAGGCCATCCCATCAGTGTGGTACATCAGCAGCCTGGAATTCTCATGGACTAGGTGTGAATAGACATGCAACAAAAGAGACCACAGGGCCATCTAAGTGTAAGACCCCTGTCCTGGCCGGGATCAGGGTGACAGTCATATCCCAAGGTTTTACAATCTAAAAACTGAATCATTTTGCATCAAAATCATGCCATTTATCAGTAAAAATAATTGCTTTCAGAAGCCTGGAAAAATAAAAAGACGTGGTATGCAAGTGAATTTTTTGTTTCTCTTGCATCTTAACCAGCAATCAAGATTCAGTGAGTCAAATTTTAGCCAAACCGTTCAGCGGCTGGGCAAACTCTGGGAACAACAAAAATTATAGTTGCATTTGTGTATATTTTCTGAAGACTTAAAGGAATAATATCATGTTCAAAAAGTCCCTTGCTGGGGATGACAAGAAAAAGGCAAACTGCACATTTTTGCACAAAAACATGCTGATTTATTATTCTTTTGTGAGTATTTTGCATTCTTAGCCTCATTAGATTGGCTATGGAGGAATTAATTTTAAACTATTTAATGCAGCACTCTAGAGTACTACTTTCCAAAGGTCTCTTAAAGTACTTTCACTGACATCAATGGAAGTGGGATTTTCCCATTGTGCTCTGTGAGCTCTGGATCCTATTTCATGTTTACAAGTTATTTCTGTGTTATTTTTCCAAATTGTCGAAGCTTTTTTGTAAGGTTGACATTAAGCTGTGAAGAGCAATGGGACTAAATTCACCATCTTAGAGCCAGTAGGTTATCTCCAAAAGGATGTCATGGCTCTGATTCATTCATGAAACAAGGTTCACACAATCTGTTATGTATTACAGTTTGTCTGACTACATTTTCTTCTTTGTATCTTGGCCAAGACATTTCAGTGTTCCTGTTCCTTTGAGACCCTCTGTTTAACATGTGAGTGATTTCCAATGCAGAACATAATAGCTGCAATTGATTAATTAACTCTTTGTTAATAAACCCACCACTGAAATTCTAGCTTTTTAGTCCAGGGGCTTCCACTTCACTTTTATACTTTAAAGTGGATTTTTAATGGTGTGTGAAAAAACCCCAAATGTCAGGATTAATTTTGATTATTTCATGTTGCTCCTCTGGACATAAAATAAGAAATAGAGATAAGAAAAGCTGGATAAGGGTTTTCTGTAGTCATCTCACTCCAGACAATCTTCAAACAAAGTAAATTATAATTTTTATTGATCAGCAGGGAAATTCATAGTGCACAAGGGAATGTCCCCATTGGGCATACTGGTTCTCTGTTACTGGCACAGTTATCTACTCTCCATTTGCTGTTTTCTAGAGAAGAATGAATCAATCTTTTCATCCTTTAAAACAGACTGCTGGGAAAATGCATCGAGGGTCTTTACCTTTTCAAATAAAATGTATTTTAAGAGGAAAATGAAAAAATCTGCCTTGCTGTGTGAAGCCCTATGAACAAAACATTCATGGCATGTATAAGCAAAGAGTTAACATTTATGTGGAGTTTAATCCTCTTTTTAACTGCCATAACCATGAAGTTCTCTGATTTGCTGCTATTCTGGATTTTCAAGAGCTCATGAGGAGACCATTCAAGCCAAGCTTCTGAGCAGAAGAGCAGTAGTAGTGCACATCATCTGTACTTGCCATTCCAATCCCTTCCTAACATGAGGGAGATTACCAGTTCTGTGTAAATAAAAATCCATAAGGATTTATCATTTTTCTGCAAGTATATGAATTGATCTCAGATAACTAAGCACAGAATCTTGATTTGTCCAGAATAATATGACTTGTAGAACAACAAGAATAAAGAGTGCTGATTTTCTCATTTTTAAAATAAATATCACATTGCTGATCTGCATGGAATATAAGTTTTAAAATTCAAATAATAAAACTCATGGAAGAATTAAAAACCTTTAATTCTACTCATTGCATGAGCCTACTACTACCCCAGGTACCAAAGTATCATATGATTTAAATTTTTCTGCCTAACTCCCTTATTTCATTCATCAGACAAAGTTGCCAAATCCTTCTTCAAACTGGTCCTGGAGCCAAATAACATCATAGCTCTTACAGTTGGTTCCAAAAATCCAGAAGGAATAGATTTCCACCAGAAATGTAACTGTAAGTAAAATTGAGGAATCACCATAATTTAGAAATGGATATTTTAAATTTTCTTTCTTTGAAGTGTCATGTGGATATCATAGAATCTTAGAAAGGTTTGGGTTAGAAGGGACCTTAAAGCTTACCTAGTTCCAGCCCACTACCATGGGCAGGGACATATTTCACCAAACAGGGTTGCTCAAAGCCCGATCCAACCTAGCCTTGAACACTTCCAGGGACTACTTCTCCTGGCAACCTCTTCCCTTACCATCCTCACAAAAAATAATTCCTTCCTAATACCTAATAATACCTAGTCTCTTTCAGTTTGAAGCCATCACCCCTTTTGCCTACCTCTACATCCCCTTGCAAAAAGTCACATATTGGCAGATCACCTGAGGCTGCGATAGGAAGCAGACATTTGACCAAGTTTTCCCTGGCTAGAAGTCACTAATACCCTTGCTTCACACATTGCCATTCCTTAAAAAATCCTACAAATGTGCCCTTCACAATTTCTGGCTGAAGAACACTTCATATTTTGGTTTTGGTAATAAAAATCTCAAATAATGAAAAAGACTTGGCAGGTTTCTAAGGATCTCTCTCAACATCAGAGTGTCATGCTGACAGTCTGACAAGTGCATAATTCTGGATTCTTAGTGAATTCAGGATATTGCATCAGGTACTTGCCTCTGCAAACTCTTAATTGTAATAGTGTTTTATGAGTAATTTAACTGAGATGGGATTTAAAATATGATTGGGAGATTTGGGAAAATTACTTCAAGAATAATAAGCAAAATGGAACATCACTAAGGATAAAGGAAAAGACTGCCTTTGTCTTGCTTCTGCTCTGACAGATGTTGCAGCTGTGGCCTGAACTCCAGCCCAGAAACATCACAGCACCTTGAATTATTTTATTGTGAATATTTTCATTAGCAGGGTTTGATCAGTTTATTAATACTTATGAAACTGGGATGTGACTCAAGACATTGTCTACATTGTGATGACAGTCCAAAGTTATTTATTTTTCCTAAAACGTTCTTCTGTGCTCCTCTCAGCTACATCTTCTAGTTCTCTTGTCTTATAATTTTGGAGTATAAGGTGTTTAAAATAAATGTCATCTATTTTAGTAAAGTCTAATATCAAACAACTTTGCCAAGCACCCTCCATTCTAAAGCTTATTTACTGATTAACTGTAGAAAATTATTACAGGTTTAGTAACATGTTTTACTTTTCTTTTAGCCAGTTCAGATATTCACTGTCAGTGAAGCTGCTTAAAACTATAGAATCCTTATGGGGCTTATTCATCACTGAAGTCTTATTTTCTGAAGTAAATTAATGATTTGCTATTCCTGGAGACTTTACTGTGCTTATCACTGTATTAACTTGCATCAAAAAAATCACACTAAGCCATTTTTCAAACCTTGACAAAAATAGCCTAGAGACATTCTGGTGAATGAAGGTCTTGAGGGAGAAAAAAAGCAGGTATATTTTGAATAATGGAAATGTACTCAGTTAACATCAGGTATATTTGTCTGAGGTTATTTCTACCATTCAGGATCAGCCTTCCTTTTTATGAACAATGTCAGAATATAGTTGGAGATGATATTGGGAGCATTTGGAAAAGGAAACCCATGCATAGCTGTGAAGACTTTGGCTTGACTGTGAATATTGTTTGGGTGCCAATTGGCATTGGCATTGTGCAGCTGACACTTGGAGATCGATTCAAAAAATCCAGAAAATGCTTGCAACAGGCAAGAAAGACAGTAACATCTCAGAGGCAGATCCCTGGCAGAGGAAAGAGTGGAGATGAGAGAATAGATTTGTAAATGAACAGGTATTTTATCAATGAAAGTGGGACCTGGAAAAAAGAAAAAATGCAAGACAATGTTGAAAAAATATTACCGAAAGAAAAAAAAAGAAAGAAAAAAGGGGATTTTTTTTTGTTTTCTTTTGGTTTTCTTCCCTACAGGAGAGGAATAGTATATCCCATCATCTCTTTTCTTCCATGAGGTAGTAGTTAAATGCTGCACTAAAACTAGTAACCATGGAGGTGTCTTTCCAATGGCAATTAGCATTGTGATAGATGTTAACAAGAGAATCAAACAACTGACCTGGGAAGAGCAACTGTTTTGAGGACAATTTTTTTAATTTGAGGATTCCTATGAAAAAGATCTTTGATCAACAGTCATAAAATCATAGAATTATTAAGGCTGGAAAAGACCTCCCAGATCATCAAGTCATCAAATTCCATGTAACTAAACCTCTCACTGCATGTGTGTTTGGTCAGGTAGTACAGCAAGGATGGTTTCTGGGCTGTACTGTAATAAAGACTGAGCTACCACATGTCAGAGTGAAACAAGCAGCAGCTCATACAGACTAGGAATTACATGCACATTTCAAAATCTATGGACAGTAACAAAATTGTAAGATTGGTAAAAAAGGGGAAACAGAAATTAATTAATTCTTGGACTTCACCTATCAGGTTTATGCAGAGATTTTGATGTTCCAAGCGCTAACTAAAAAACATCAAAGAAAAAGTCAGAGCTAAGTAAGTAGGAAATAAGAAGAAATAAGTAGAAAAAAAAGTAGTGCTTCTGACAGATCTTGAGTCTTTTTCAAGGAAGTTTAAATAAGCATGAAAAATTATGAGTTAAATATTCTAAAGCAATACAATAGAGAAGACAACAAACAGATCCTCTCACAGACATTCTTGTGACTGGACAATAGGAATTCTGCCTAATTTGCTTTAGTTATTCCCGTTATATATTTAGTTATAGTGAGATTTAACATTTCCTATTTTCCAGTTTACTTGTATTGCATTTTGGAAAGAAGAGTAGGGTCTAGGAAACTTGTCAAATTTGGAAATGACAGTGCTGTATGTAAGAATAATAGGGGTTTGTTATTCAATTTGCAATAAATTTTCACGTGGCTCTTGTTCCAATAAAGCAGTTTGGATTTATTGCAAGAATGACGGAAGAGACTAAACATATCCTTTCCATCAAATCACTGTTGGCATTCAGAAATGAAAACTGAAAAAATAATAATCATGTTTTGAGAGTCTAACTGGAACACTGAAAAATGAAATTGTTTAATTCATGTGTCTCTTACAATTTATAGCATTTAATGTTTTCCTTCTAAGTTAATTAGTGATATTTGGAATAGAATACAATTAGAAATGCAACCTAAAATGCAAAAAAAAGCTCATATGATTGCTCTACAATTCAGAGACTTATCACTATAATCTCTTGTGTGCAACTTTCACCCTTGTGGCTTGATAAATAATTTCTCTGTCATTTCATATACCTGACCTGATTAACAAAGGATTGATTATTTCCTAAAACAGTTTTGTAATTAATACCGAAGTCACACTCCATCCCCCTTGTTGATCTTTCCCTCTACATGTTTCTGATAAAATATAATTGTGTTAATTCTCTCTGGATTGATTAGATATAATGTTCAAAGGGAAATCTACTTTATTGCTGACCTAACATACCTTTGTTAATAAGAATTTTTTTTAATATTGCACTTCAAAGATGAAAGTTTCTTAATTAACAGCAGAAGCTTTACTGAGCCTAGTCTATTACCATCACGACACCATTTCCTGAGGCTCTATTATTTTCTTTATTAACAAAATCCATTGGAGATATAGGCTTGAAAGTAATATTTAGACACAATGAAAAATGTACTGCTCTGAATGTCAATATTAATTTTTAAAATAAAATTTTAAGAACTAAACTTTTTATGTAAAGAAGAACATCTTAAATGTGTGCTTGGAGTGAAGTTCAGCACTTCACTTCCATTTGGAGGATTTAAATGGCACTCGAGTGGTTCACATGCCTTCAGATCTGCAGGGGGCAAATTTCATCCTTAATCAAGGCAGTTTTTATTATGTTATTTGAAAAAGTGATCTTTGCTAAGTCTGAAATTCATCTCAATATTTATGGTTAGTGGATAATGTGCTATTTTTAAAGTTACAGTTATGGTAGCTGATGTCAAGAAAGACATTTTCCTGGAAAAAATCTACACTGTAACCATTCCAGCAACTAACAGTCAAATGAAGGATTTCATACAGTGGGCCATAATAATATATATAATTCACCTATGTAGAAAGGCTGTCCAGAAGGGCTTCAAATGACTTTTATTTATCCATATTGATATTTACTTAGCCATTTGTGGTATCTGAAGACCACGTATCTATGGCCTATTTTTAACTACTTCTCCTTTATTATTTTCTATGTTCATTATTTAAAAAATTATTAAAAAAAGAACTTAAAAAGAAACAACTTTTTTTGTGTCTGCCTGTTGACAGAGGAATATCAGACTTCAGATTTCTCAGCAAAACTAAGGTTAAAATAACTAATGGTGGTTCTTCCAATGGGAAAAAACCCAAGTAAAATAATTTCTAAATAGAGATGCAAACCAAATTTTCTCTGAATGAAACACACTACTCAAACATTGAAGCCTGTGTATTTGAGGAAGTGCAGTCCTGTACCTGCTCTTCAGCAGGCAATACTGGCAGCTTTACACGTTCATGGTGAGATTAATTAGGACCAGTAAAAAATGCATGCATTATCATTAGCATGTTGAGGGTCTTAAGCCATCTCAAATTTGAAGACCGACATTGATCTCCAAAACTCTTAGAATTTATGCAAATTATTATCTCCCAGTTTAATATGCAAACATGAGGGAGAGAGAAAACTAAAATTCCCAAGAATTAAGGAGTTCAGGTTTCAGGAATTTTATTCTGTTATTATAGAAAAAGTTGCCAACGGTTTTTTAGAACTTCTCCATCCAGGAACATAAAGAAGAGAGAGCTGCTTTAAAATGGATTTTTATTAGTTTAAAGAGAACACTGATGAACTTGCCGAAGAGAACATGAGAGTCTCTTTATTTCTTTATTTCTATGAAATCTTATCTTTTTATACATCTATTTTTTTTGAAGAGTATTAAAAAAGAAAATATTCACTGAAAAGAGCTGTAACCCACTTGTTATCACATTGATTATATATATATACATTATAATTAGGAATATATGCTAGATATTTACAAAATAATCAAAAGAAAACTTGGAAAAACATAATACAGTTGCGGTGTCACTGAAATCAATCAGACAAATAAGAAAAAACAAGGTATAAAAATCTTTTTTTTTAAAGGAAAAGCTTTTGAGAGTGCAGTATTAAAGATGTGTGCTTTGTTCATATGCAGTCTGGCCACAGAGTTTGCCTTCTTTTACCTCCTAAATACATGTTACAGAAAATCACTTGCCTTTGGTTTGTCTACTTCCATTCTTTTGGGTTTCAACTTCCTATATACCACCTGTACATTTTAGGATGCCCAAAACATAGAGTGGAAAGAGTTTGAGTACAGAGCAGCTCACCAGAAAAGGAACAGGAGAATAAGATTACTAATTACAATAATATTCATACAGACACATAGAAAAGCAACTTCAGACCAAATTCATAAACAGGATTTTTAAAGTTAAATGACATGAAACAACCTTCAGTTCCAGTCAACTGTTTTAAACTGCTCTGGAATATCCTTTTGTGAGCACTGTGTTCCAAGGAAACTCTAAAGCATTTAGAGAGGATCCAGAAGAGAAAAACAAATTAAATGAATAAAAAACTTGACTTAGGAGGAAAGTCTCCAAAAGACATAGTGGTTGAATCTGTGTAATGAAAATCCTATGAAGGTCTGCTAATGATTTTCAAATATTTTAAAGGCTCCATAGAGAAAGAAATAAAATTTTCCATGTACCTATTGGAAGGAGAATAGTTGTGGTGGGGTTAAACTGCAGTGGAGATCTAGGTCAGATAGTAGGAAGAGATCTCTATAATGATAAGAATAATTAAGATTGGAATATCCAAGGATGGCAGTGGAATTCCTGTCGCTTGAGTTTTCAAAAGAAAAATAGAAATGTATCAACTGTTGTCAATTTGATTCTACCCTGGGGCCATGGATAGATAAAATGATTATTTGAGTTCCCATCTACATGTATCTAAACTCTACCAATCTAGGATACTGCCTTTGCCACTTTATAGGCAACAGCTTTTGTGACGATGCTCATGAACAAAATCAAACACAGGGCGTGAACCTATTCCTGTTGCTGATACATTTTTGAGAGGCAACTAGATAATAATGTCTCCTTGTCTGAATCTCTTCAGGCAGGGATAGAAAGGTAAGGACACTGTAGGCAGTAGCAGTACTGCAATTTTCTCAGATTTCTGGAAAGACAGAAAATCAGAATGCATGTTTTTCTTGTCTTAAAGCCATTCATCAGCCATCGGCTGCACAGAAGATGATCTACACTTAGAGGTGATAAGATATCTCAATGAAAATAATCTTCCCATTGCTTTTGCTCTATAGAAACAATTGAATACTGCAGTGGTAAGTGCAGCAAAGCAGATTTGTGCAATGCGTTTGTTGAACTCTGGAAAGAAAATCTGGCGGTCTCATTAGAAAAAGGAAGGCCCCCAAGAAGAGAAATCTGCAGAAAGGCTGAAGTCAGGAACATTAATATTACTCCTCACTAGTTTTGTAATTTGCAAGTTTTGCTTGAAAAATTGATTTTCATGCTTTTGACCAAGGACAATACAATAAATTAATGAAGATACATGTCTTTGGAAATTAGTTAAAAATATATTAACAAATAAAGGTTGCTGCTGACAAGTCAACAACTGTAGAAGATGCAGAATGCAATTCAATTGATGTGAATTCTAGTTCATTGTAGGAAAAATATCATATCTATAATCTAAATATGAGATAGGTTTTCAAATTTCAACAAAACACAGAATTTTAAAATGGAAAACTCGCACATTATATTTATAATGGGCTTTAAGTAGAGTAATGAAAGTTACCTATTTATTACCAGTTTGATTTGATGTCTTTTTAAGATGCTGTAAATAGTGGACCATCTCAGGCTCAACAATTGCATGCAGAGTCCCTTGCTATTTTGACAATGGCATGAAGACTATTGCTTCCAGTCTCTTCAGATCAAGTTCATGTGTGACTGCATTTATTTGAAGTGTTAAGGTGGAACTCATCCCTCTTCAGGAATTCCTAAATTCTAATTCTGCTTTTTTGTCTGTGGTGAAATCAAGTCAGCTGATCTACCAGCAGGGGCATGATTCAGCTACCTTATCACAGGTACCATTTGAGATGCCATTTGAGATGGGCTGTCCCATCTATCCCTCAGCAGCAAGTCCAGAAAGCAACGTCTCCCATGAGTTCAGCATCTT
The DNA here is from genome assembly GCA_003286495.1 of Chlorodrepanis virens. Classification (NCBI taxonomy): domain Eukaryota; kingdom Metazoa; phylum Chordata; class Aves; order Passeriformes; family Fringillidae; genus Chlorodrepanis; species Chlorodrepanis virens. The sequence continues at coordinate 85,855,215 of LTAT01000001.1, read as the reverse complement.
GGCTCTCACCTCTGTAGGTGCCTGGCATAGCCTAGGGTATCATTATGAAGACAGAAACTGCTCTCTGGAGTTTTCTGACTACACCTCCAGTCACTACAATGGGGACTTAGAAACCTACCTTCTATGCAGACACCTCTGCTTTGGGAACATAAACATAGGTGAAATTATTTCCACATTTCATATAATTATATATATATATATATACATACATACATACATATATATATAATTTTGACCTCACAGTGGCTGAGAAAAATCTACTTGGAAGTTCTCCTTTTTTTTGATGTGATTTCCCTGTAAAGGTCAGCACAGGCTAAACCCATTGACCCTCTGGGCACATTTCAAACCCCTTGACTGAGGCTTTCGCCTTAGGGGAGAAACAGGGCATTGGGGAAGGATTATATTATATTGTGCAGCTGAGTCTCTTTCAATTTAGTTTCACATCAGTCATCCATGACTCATTCGTCTTAATAATTTACATGGGCACCCAGAGATATTGTGATGGCATAATTAAAAAAAATTAATAATTAAGGGATCTAAAGTAGGAAGTATATGAATGAGGATGTCACACTGAAATTGATCTATTGAGGATGAAGTACGTCATAATGGGAAAATCAGATACAGGGCTCCTATATTGTTAAAGCAAAAGGAAGCTGCCCGGGTTATGTTGAATAATCTGAGGTTTTAGAGTCTTGAACTTAACATGTGAGGTTTTTCTTTATCCACATTTATCTTGAATAAGAGAAAATATATCCACTGGTGAGTCAGTAGCTTCTTTCTCCATTAACAGATATAATAGCTGTCCTGTCAAAAGGATTATCACAGGGATTGTCACAAAAATTACTTAAAACTGTGCCAGTCGAAGCACTGATGAATAAACTACTTAGAAAAAATATGTACTACTGAATCATGATAAATAATTCCTTTCACAGGAAATATTACTCAATCAGAACTCAACTGTGTTGTGAACATCTTAACATGATTAACATTCTGTGCCCTCTGTGGTCCTGCTGAAATGCAGCATATATGTCACTATTTTCAAGTTTAACAAACAATTATTTTAAGTAGAAAAACTTCGAATAAGAGAATGTTATAACAGAAACAAGAAATAGGGAGAACCAAAGGAATGAAATAGTACAAAGCAAGGAAGCTATATTTTCCTGCAATCATAGAATCATTAATATTGGAAAAACACCTGTAAGATGTCAAGTCCACCCTTTGACCTAATACCCTCACACCCCCAAAACCATATTGTGAAGTGCCATATTCAACTGTTTTTTGAACACTTGTAGGGAAGGTGACTCCACTCTTTCCCTAGGGAGTCTGTTCCAATGCTTAACCACTCTTCCAGTGAAGAAATTTTTCCTAATGCCCAACTTAAATCTCCCCTGATAGAATTTAAAGCCACTTCCTCTTTTCCTATCACTAGTGGCCTGGGAGAAGGTGGTTATCCCCCCCTCGCCACAGCCTGAGTCAGTTTTGCATAACCTTTGCTTCACCTTGTACGTGTCTTATGATTCAATAATTTTATAAGTAGATTCATCTTCATATTTTTTCTTTAAGAATAATTTCTTGCAATTGTTTTTGGTGTATGTCAGTTAATATTGAAGCATGATTGTTGCAGGTTCAAGCAACTTCAGTGCAACTCTTGGCTGTCATTACTGTCATAGTGCTGCTTATCCTACAGGCTTCATTATTTTTCATCTAGTTTTTCACTTTTTCTTCTTTCAGATATTCAATTTTCTGGTTTACCCCAATGGTTCAAGTTTTTTCCTTCAATTATGTGCGGGATGAGAAACTAAGCAAGACAGGAAAAGCAGTGTATGAAAGCTGCTGTGTCCTAAAAGAAGTACCAAAATATAAAGAGATGCAGTCAGGTATAAAGAAAAGTAGTTATGCACTTACCTATGGTAATTGTAGAGGAAGGGCTTATAAAGAGGAATATTCCTTAAACTATCTCAGGATGACATTGTAAATATGGATATGCACATACAAGGTAAATACCATAAAAATATTACATTGATATCTCAACAGTAAGGGAAGATTTGATCTCTTCCAATTTCTAGTCTGTCTTCTGGAAACAATAATTTCCAGCATGCACAGACAATAAGGGAACTCAAGCACTGAGAATTATGCCATGTTGCACTAGATAGGAGGACAATGTCCATTGCCCAGTGCATTTTCTCCTTAATTATTACTATTGCTCATTAGAACTGACTCATATAATTTTGTAATTATGTTAGAATTAGGAAGGGGAGATAGCATGCATAAAAATTGACAATATTTTACAGATTACACATACAACAATATATAGTCACAATTTAAAATTTTATTTCAATTTTTATTTCTGAGTTTGTTTACTGGTGTTCAATTTTAATAGATTAATGATTTACAGATAATGAAATAATCAGAAGAAAAACACCTTAGAAGAAAACCTTAGGGTAACCACTGCCTCCATTTGACACAATCCTTTTTACAAAAAACCTATGTCCACCAAGCATCTACTGTTTTATTCTATCTTCAATCCCAGCTTCTTTGTGTCAAGCAAGATGCTATGAAGTGAAACTGCACCTACAGTTTCCTGAAAAATAGGATGTTATGCCCCATATGCTATGGGTATAATCCACATCCTTCTGAGAGAATCACAGGGCTGCTAAGCATGAATCTTCATGGCTGTGAGTGCTCTAAAAGGGGGGAAATTTTTGTACTGTAGTGCAGAAGTGCAAAGGAATGTGTACATGCTTTATACCATATTTTGGCTTCATATGACCAGAAGAGGCTTAAATGCAATATAATTCCAAAATGAACTAGCAATTATCACAGTTGCTTTTCTAAATAATTGCATAGAGAGGGTAACTGGAGTGAAGAAGGGCTGGAATACCTGCACCATTGACACAAGATGCCAGAGCAATAGCTTGGAAAACCTTTGAAGCTGGGCAATTTCACATGGTACAAGTAGGGTATGAAGAAGTTACAATAGGTGAGGTAATATCTAGAACACAATTCTGCCATTTCTGGGCCAAGCATCTAACTTTCTCAGATGCTGTATCATAAAACACATATGCATTCTATAATAAACCTTTTAAACTTCCTCATCAGGCTGGGGGTTGGAAAAATATTTTTCCCCCCAATTTGAAGTTTCAATAGCCCTGCAGGCAAAAAAGCAGGCATTTTGGAGTATTTAGGATAATTTCACAATAAACTAGAATGCTGAAAGAGGATTTCTGCGTCAAATTTAAGGCCCTTTGCGATTATATAGTCCTAGAAAGTGAGTGGACTGGATTGTTTCTCTTAGTGTTGTGTCTTCCAAGAGTCAATAATGAGCCCAGTATTGTTTGACTAACCATCATTTGTTTGATGAAGGGGCAGATTACTCTGCAGCAAGTTCACACAAAGCTGAGAGCAGTGGCCAACACCACAGAGGGCTGTGCAGCCCCTCAGAAGGGCCTTGACACATTGAAATAATGGGCAGAGAGGAACTTTTGAAATTCAACAAGGGCAGATGCAGGATGCTGCACCTGGGAAAGAATAAACTCACAGAGCAGCACAGGCTGGGGGCTGACCTGCTGGAAAGCAGGTCTGCTCCTTCCAGAGAAGAACCTGAGGGGGCTGGTAGACAACAAACTATTGTGTATTTGGGAAGAGGCAACATTTCTATGCTGTGAGAGGATACTGGATGAAAACTATATTTCTATGTGATGAATAAGCATCAAGTACAGTAAACAAATGCTTAATAGAAATAAGAGTTATCAGCTCATTCAAGTTCAGTGTGAAAGTTCACAGAATGTAGAGATTACACTAACAAATAAAAACTGAGGAATAACCAAATTACCATTAAACCAGAGACTGAGCATTTAAATTTTTTTGTATTCATGTGATACATAAGATGACATAAGATCTCACTGCTTAAAAAAAAAAAAAAAACAAAAAGAAAGGAGTGAATAGATGAGAACTACTTGTTTGTGGCATAAATAAATGACTTGCTGTGGGCTGTTGTGCTGTAGGCTGTGCATGTACATAGTCTGTTATGAAACCCTTTCAGGGGTTTTTGGCTCATTTCCTGTACTAAGTTTTCAAAATTTCTCCACTATATTGGCATTTTCTGGAACTTCCGTGTTCATTTTTCATTTCAGCTTGGATCTGGTTATTTTTTCTTTTTTTTCCTTTAGTAGTCTCATTTTCCTTTGTTCTCAAAGTTTTAGTTTTTAAAGGATTATTACATTATTGTTTTCCCCCCTGAATCAGCTCTGTCATCCTGTGGATGACTGTCTTTGGTCACAGACCTTTTTACTATGATGGAGGTCAACCAGTGGAATAGAAGACTTGTGGTTTTTCTGTCCTTTGAGACATCCAAAAACCAATTAGCCTTGAGTATTTTGCTCTATATGACTCTCTTTATTAGGGGATTGGTCCATGGGTATACTGAGGTGCTTTCCAATTCTTTGATCTTATGCTAAGCTCTTACCCTGTGCTGACCCAGATTTATTTCTGGAGCAAGTTCAAATGTGTAAGGAGGCTTTATTGCAACATTCAAAATGCATAAAAGGCTTCAAAAACTGAGAAATGCAACACAAGGTGAAAACACACTGGAATCTAGGCTGTGTAAAGGCGTTTATGCTGAGACTGAAACTACACTAAGAAGTATTCATGTGGCTTTCCTTTCCAAATCATACTGGAACAAATCATACTGGCACACCCTCCCATATAATTCTTTCCTAAAATATTATTTTGTCATTCAGAATCTGCTGAACTTCTGGTAACACTTTTAAGGAAATATCCCATCTTTACATTTTTTACACTACATAAAATAGATGAGTAGTTCATTTGTGTCTATTAATATATTGGAGATGAAATGGTAGAAAATCTAGAAATAAATTATTGTTAGAAGAGTCCTTGATATATTGCTTCAGAAAATATTAATTTGTTATGTCTGTCATGCCCCAGGCCATCAGCCAGTATCTCAAAGGTTTCTCCATAATTTTAGGGAGTCTAAAATCACACATAATCCCAATCTTACCTGTCTCCCTTATCTAATCATACAGTATTTCTTTCTCCTGCCTTTCCTGTCATGTTGGTCTCTTGCAGTCCCCTGCTATTAGGCCTACAGCACTATCTATGAGCTCAATCCAATTGATTCCCTGGCATTACAGTTCTTTTATATGCCTTTTATTTCTCAACAGATAAGGGCAAATCTTCTGTTTTAGATCTTTTCTTTCAAATATCCTATAATCATGTATTCAACATAAAATCTTGTTTTCAGGGAGAAATAAAAAGAGAAAAAGGAAAAAAAGGAAAAAACACCAATGCTCTCGCTGTATTGTGATTTCTGTGCATTTTCATACTCATTTCTGATTGTAAATAATTAACTCTTCATCGTTGGAACAGGCTGACATCTGCAAAGAAATCTTAACATGTTTCACATCAGGTGTTTTTTTTTAGCTTGATTCCATAAGTTTATGCAATGTCCTAACAGGGATGTATGTGCCTATGTGTCTGCACAGAGAAGCATACATAGGCAATTCTTTAAATCTTAATAACCTGATTTAAAAGTGAGTTCAAGAACTATGCAGAGACATTAAAAATACTAATTTCCTTTAAATTTCACATAGGCATGAATAAGTAGAAATTCCCTTTCTAATGCTTCTACTCAGAGTTAGATAATCTCGATCTATATAATATGACCAAAGAATCTACAAAGGAGAAGCACACACTAGGGTGGCATAACTTCTGCTGTCCATGTTTATTACTTCTGTGGATTATCATATTTTGCTTCCTTTTGTTACCAGATTTCACTCTTCTTCCTCCTTCCCTTAATTTCTATGTGTTTGTTTAATTACTAAAAGTAGATTGAGAGCAAATGTAACGGTCATTGAAAGACAAATGTTAAATACATTTTCCTCAGAACTGTTAAAGGGAAAAAAAAACCGGCAAAAATAAAAAGATCCTTTTTTAGTGCCTCTTATTCCACCATCACTGTTTTACAGGTTTTTCATCAAGGATGCAGGTCTTTCTGGTGTTGTCAGCCTTTAAGCTGTATACAAGCAGTGCGCTGGGCTTGCTGAGGGAGGTTATAGCACAGTACTGCCAATAACTAAAATTATATCAATTCTATGCTTTAGATACCGACAGAAAGCAATAATCTAAACTGAGGTGATGTATAAGATAATGTCATTTTAGCTGAATTAGAACTGTAGTACTTGATACGAGATCTATGGACAAAAAAAGACACTATACCTACTGTGTGTTGTCTCCTGTATCGTTTTGGGACATTCTGTGTTTTCTACTATCCTACTGTATGCCAAGCTGGCACACTTTGCACGGCACACAGCTGTGGTTTCTCCCTCAAAGAAGTGAGAAGCTCTCTCTCTTCATGCTTCACTGGCTCCTCAGACCTTCTGCAAAATCCTTCAAAGACATGTGAAATAGCACTGTGTGTATGGAGAGCTGACACAGTGCTCAGTGAGTCACTTTGCTTCTGGCAGCAATAGAGCCAGATTCTCAGGGTGCTCTCTGTCTTCAGATACCCCATTCCTCAGCTATTTCCTCCACCTCTTGCTAAAATGCACCTAGTGGGCTGAGCGCCTCAGGTCAGCTTTGCATCTGGGGCTTCTTTCTACCATGCATGACCTGTTCAGTCTTGGAGCTCTTCCAGGGAATTCTTTCACATGGACATGCAAATGTCAGCTTAAGTCAGCCTGTGCCTAATTTAGGTGTGTTCGTCCCTAAGTTTGGTCATAAAGCATCCCAAAAATTGACTTAATGTTTTGCATTGTCACTTGCCCTCCCTTCCTCTGAATGTTTGTTTTCCACACCAACCAGCTAAGACACAGGACCTAATCAGAGGTAAACAGTTTCTCTTGAAGGTATTGGATGCACGAATGATAAGGTTTGACAAAATTCTTAGCTACCGAACAGATTAAGTAAAAATGAAGCCTTTAATCTCTTAAAAGGTATTAAATGCTAAATCATAAAACATCTCTAAAAAGCAGAGGTTTTGTGTCTCCTCTGGATCCTTTTTCTGTTCCTGTGAGAAAAGTAATCAGTGGACAACCTGAACATGATATTGTTCTGCCAAACTTGAAAATATCCAGAAAGCTCAGAAGTACTTACAAGTTATTTATTAACAGCAATATTATACAGAACTGTCATTATGTTCCAAGTAGTAGAATATTTTTTAGACAAATTGTGTCTTGAAATGCTTTTTGAGGTCATAATATACACCTTAGTGACCCAAATTATAGCAATTGAAAAAAAAAAAAAAAGCAAAAGTACAAGAGATAATCAGTGAAAAACTATTTTGAAGTGTGCCTTGTAAATGTATTGAGAAGAAGAATGTGATAAAAAGAAAAATTGCGACAACAAATAGTAGGGACAACATTTTAGAAAGAAACTACAGGCTGGTGTTGCATAAATGAAAAGGGAAGACACTGGGGAGGCTGCTGAAGTACTGTGATATAAATAAAAAGCTAGAATGACCCCCTACTAGGCTTTCCCTTTCAACTATGCTGGAAATATGCAAACAATTTTGTTGGAAACATATCTGCCACCTAAATCGTAAATATTTTAAATATTCCCTCAAGTTGTAACTTTGTTTTCTACAGCTTGCTTTTAGTAATATATACTTTTGGAAAGCTTTACTTACAAAATGAAGAAACATAAAATCCATGGAAATCCAAATTTTTTGCTAAACATTTTTTATTTATATTTTATTAACATTATAAACATTTATTTATATTTATTAACATTTTTATTTATACCTGCTTATAATGCAAAAAAACACTAGTTTTATATGTTGTGAAATTTATGAAGACTGGAATAAGAGTAATCTCATCTAAATCTGGCACTTACAATGGAGAACTTGACATCCAAGCTAGCCATCCAGGGGTACTTTAGTCTCTGAAGAAAAACAAATAATTTTGGAGCATGATTCATATCTCTCTGCACATCTGCACCAGGTTAGATAAATGGTGCCCTGCAGCGATTATTTTTGCCTCTACAGAACACTGAGGACATTTCATTTCAGCACCTACACTGAAAACCTCTGCAGGTAAATGAGGTGAAACTTCTCCTGAGCTTCACAGACTCCACAAACCACGAAACCACTTGTTTCCTTCATTAGCTACAGCCTAAAATAGCCAGATTTCTAGCTGTGCTGTCTCCTATTAGACCCATCTTTGGGCAGGATTCAGGTCTTAATGCACAAGTCTTGGATGAGATTTAATATCACCTTTTTAAAAGTTTTCAAGGAAAAATCATCTTGCGTGTGATCACATGGCACATAGAGGACAACTTAGGGATCAGGTCCAGCCAGCACGAGTTTAGAAAAGGCAGGTCCTGCCTGACCAACCTGATCTTTCATGATTAGATTACCCTTCCAGTGGATGAGGGAAAGGCTGTGGATGGTGCCTACCTGGACTTCAGCAAAGACTTTCATACTGTTTTCTGCAGCTTTTTCCTGGAAAAGCTGGCACCCCACGGCTTGGACAGATGCACTCTTCTCTGGGTTAATAAAAAGTGGCTGCATGTCTGGGTCCAGAGAGTGGTGGTGAGAGGTGCCACATCCAGCCGGTGCTCAGTCACTGGTAGTGCCCCCTAGGCATCAGTGTTAGCCCAATCCTTTTTAATGTCTTTACTGGTGATCTGGATGAGAGGATCATGTGTTCCCTCAGAAAGATGGCCAGTGACACCAAGCTGGGTGGGAGTGTTGATCTGCTGGAGGGCAGAAGGCTCTGCAGACAGATCCATGGCCAAGGCCAGTTGTACGAGGACAAGCACCAGGTCCTGCCTTTGGGTCACAGCAGTGCTGCGGTCTGGGGAAAGAGTGGCTGCAAAGTGAAAAAGAACCTGGGTGTGCTGGAGAGCAGCAGCTGCACACAGGCCAGCAGAGAGCCCCGGGGGCCAAGAAGGCCAGTGCCATTCTGGCCTGTGTCAGCAGTGCTGCAGCCAGCAGCACCAGCGCAGCCGCACCCCTGTACATGGTACTGGTGAGGACACACCTCGAATCCTGCGTCCAGTTCCAGGCCCCTCAATCCAAGAAAGACACTGAGGTGCTGGAGTGTGCCCAGAGAGTGGAAAGGCCTGTAGCACGAGTCTGATGAAGAGCAGCTGAGGGAGTTGGGAGGTGGTAGAGTCAGCATCCCTGGGCGTGTTCAAGGAACCATTGGACATGGCACTTAGTGCCACGGTCTAGATGACACGGTGGTGTTCAGTCAAAGGTTGGACATGATATTTTCAGAAGTCTTTTCCAATTTAATTGATTCTGTGGAAAAAAATTGCCGCTCACACACAGGCTGAAAAACTGCCCACAAATGTTAATCTTAAGTTTTTAATTTTAATCCAAACTGTTTGCCTATCAGAATCCAGTATCTGATCATTGCTGAGCTTAACTTGACATTTGCCCTAACTTTGCTGCCAGTCACAGCTCTGGAGTTGACAGTGGGGTATGTGAGAAAAGACCCATTAGCAGAACCTATAGTCAGGATAAAACGCTGTGACAGACATTTTCATTTCAGTCTGAGTCCAACTGCCTTGATATTGACTTTTTCAGGTTCAGTTGTCAATTAATGAAACAAGTGTAGGGTTTTCTAAGATGTTTTCAATGGTTTAAATGGCATTAATTTTCTTAGTTTTCCACAGTGACTATAAATTGAATAATATTGGTACAATCTCTGTTTTTTAAAGATTGGACACCTTTAATTCTGAGACTGCTCGGTTATATGATGTGATCATCGTCTCATATTTATTAGGTATGTGTGGGAAGGGGGGCACTGACCTTCAAAAGCTCCATCTGAAATGATTTAATCAAACTTTAAGACAACGATTTCTGGCAAAAGAGATTAATCTTTTCAGATATGGACTGTTATACTCTCTATTTGCATACAAAAAATGTGCCTTGGATGTTGGTCAAGTTGCCTATAAATATGCAATGAGTAATGATAAAGCTAAACAATGTAGCATCTGTGAACCTCAGACCCAATTTCGTATCAGTCTCCACATCTTCCTATCATTAAGCTGTTAAGCTTTGTGGTATATGTTACAGGAATATTTTACAGATAAAAACCAACAGACGCATTTTTTAATTAGATTCGACTACCGTCTCAGCACCATGAACCCACCTGTAGTGACTTTAATTTTATGATGATTATCTCTAGGACATTTCTTGAAACAAAAAGAAAGAAGAAATCTCCCTAGCTTGAGGGTGATAGACTTCTTTATCTGAAACAAACTAGTTTTATTAGCATGCTGCCAGAAAACAGAAAAAAAAATATACTTGATGATCAACTGGAATAAAATTTAAGATATACATACAAATATGTCTTGTTTTATATATGAACATTTGATTCTAATTCATAAGAATATTGAATTATTATTTGTGTGGGAGTTGTTTAATAAAATGCAGAAAGACCACATAATACAAAATGGTCATAAAAAATGTTGCTGTGCATGTTAAGAGCATTTATTGATCATTAAATGCATAGGATGACCCAGGTGAGAGTCCTGTTCTGCAGTGTTTGATGCTCCAGGCAGCGACTTGGGATTGTAGTATATGATAGAGATAATTCATGCTTTGTAATTATACAAAAATTATAAGATCCAACCATGCCTCTGACACCCATGGCCAGAAGCAGGGCTTTCCTTTCTATTTAAAAGATTTCCTGGACTCGCCCAGATAAAATCATGGCTATTAACGAATGAATGAGTCCTTCTCGGGCAATAAGCAGCCATTTCCCAGGAAGGTCTAAACATTCAAGGAACTGCACCTGGAAGAGATTATATCGAGGACTGGTGATGTTCTGGCTACAACAGAAGACTATCTCAAGGAGCCCAGACAGCCATCCAAACCGATGGACTGACTTTTGTACAGGACTGAATCTGTATAGTTCCTGTTATACATATGTAGGAACTTACAGAAATCTTAGGTCATTTCTGCTCCAGGCAGAATAAACTGTATATAAGCTGGCTACCTGGAGCAGTTGGTGTGACACTCTGGGGAGACCCTGACACTACGTCGGTCTGTCCCAAGTTCACCCAGTGTCAAAGTCTGGGGTTGACCCTGTCTTGGCTGCGGCGTTTTTATAATATTCTATTTTTGGTTGTCGATCTAATAAATTTATACAATGTTTTTATAAATTTGGCTGACGATTTGATAATTTACAACAGAATGGTCTGTGCTTTTCTGTTTATGGCTCAACAGAGAGTTGCCCAGAGAAGCTGTGGATGCCCCATCCCTGGCAGTGCTCAAGGCCAGGCCAAGTGGGGCTCTGAACAAACTAGCCTAGTGGAGAGCATCCCTGCCCATGGCAGGGGGCTGGAACTGGATGAACTTTATTTAGGGTTCCTTCTGGCCCTAACTGCTCTATGATTCTATGAAGTCATCAGTGGGTGTATTTCAGTGCATTTTTTCCTTCAAATTAACCATTCACTCTGTCCATACCTAAACTGAGCAAATATTCTCGAAGATGAAATAACAAACTCCTGCTTAGCATGGGAAAAGCCCAATACTGACTGCCATCCATGAGGACATGAAAAAGACTTCATCATCCTGGATCATCTTAAATTATTTGGCTTGCAATATTCCTCGTCAACTAGGAATATCAAATAGGACCTACACAGAGGATTTAAATGGAATTCTGATATTTAAGTTGCCAATTCAGCATCTACTGCAGAGAAAATAATGTCACGCATTGACACAGCCACCACTAGATTCTCAGTCTGACTTTTCACAGAAAACTTTATGGATTTTGTGATTTAAATTTCCTTTGACATTTTTTATTACACAGTTTTGAAAAAAAATGTCAAAAGGTAAGAAGAGAACAGTGAATAGTATCAGAAAAACGGAGAATGTGATGAAAGAAGCAACCTTTTGGGTTAAAAAGAAAAAAAAAAAAAACTGACATTTTTATATAAAGGAATAATAGATATTAGAATGGTGGGCATTAAATGTTACTTACGGGGAAATAAGTAAGGTTATAAAAATACTATTGAGGCTGAAAAACTGAGCAACCCTAAATGGTTACCCTTGCAAACCAAATTCTTTGTCTCAATGCACTAAATGACACAGGCATCCCCTGTGATCATGTAAAAAATGTCAACGTGACAGTTAATTGACAATGGCCTTACTGCTTCTCAGAGGAAAAAACAGTCACTGTAATACCTCATAATGAAATGCATGAGGCAGCCTAAATGTACTGATTGCTACCAGCTTCCCCTACAACTGATTGTATTTGTGAGATTGTTAGAATATAGCTTATAATGAGAAATTAACTCAACCTTGAAAACAGAAAGATGTTAGGTTCTCTTTAGTTAACCTCTGAATGTTATGAATTATTGCATAGAGAGATATTCAATTGCAATGCATGCAGATCAAACCCTCGCTTCTATTATTTTGTCAGTTGTTTACAGAACATCAAGTTCATACCCATCAGGGTTTTTTAAACTATTGTGTGAATAATTAAATCATACTGTCTCCCCTGTACATCCATGCAGGACCGAGTAACATCATTGTGGCTTCCTAACGTTTGCTCTATAATCCATATTATTTCCAAAGACATTTTCAATAATGTAGTTCTGCTCAGAGAGCTTCTTACAATTTTTTTTCAAGATTTTTCTGTTTTTCATGGCAAGGCAATTCATTTTAGAATGTGTAACAATGTGTATCTGGTATTTTAATATAAAGAAAGATTTGCTGCAGAAGTTGCTTCACCACCCAGTTTTTGAAAAGCAGCTATTTTGCAATTTGAGATTTTGTGCATTTCACAGTCTAGAAGTATGTAGCTATTACAAAACTAAATGTGCTTTATGTATAGGTTTCTGCTTGGAATCTCTGATTTTCCACACAACAGGGACTTCTGTCTCAAGGCTAAAAAATCTTTCAAAAAAGGGTTGTTTGTTCAGCTTTCTTAATCAAATCTTTAAAGAACATCAGATCAACAGCAAAATTACCTTTATTTACTGTGCAGCATAGATTATATATATATATATATATATATATATAGGTTGTATAGTTTGCACCCCTTTGTTTCTACATGACCCTTTGGGATAAATTCAGCTGCTAGATAATATCAAAATCTGAGAGATTCTGTTGTAATATACTCTCAACACTGCGGCATCGGGGGAGTCTATCACTTCAGTCAGTGGTAGATGCTTCAAGGGGATAGGTAAGGCTAGGAGATTGAGAGTCCTTACCTAGAAATATGCTGATGATGCTGTTGTACCTTCACCAAATTATTGATTTTGTTCCAACTTAATTGCATAAATGAACAAATTTTAAGGTTTAGGAGATTACAGTGAATGAACTGTGAGAATATACATTAGGTCCACCTTTTAAAACCAAGAGAAGAACAATTGAGAGGGATCTTCTATTGTTACTATTTTCAAGCACCTTGATAAATCCAATGCTATTGTTTTCATTGTCCTCATGCCATTCAGCAAAAGTTTTGTTTAATATTTATAAACTTTATATTATTTCTAAGATAACATGTGGAAGCTATAAAATGCTCCTCCATTCTGAAGATTTTGTTTATCTGAGCAGGAGTAGAAAGACAAATTCATGACTGAGTTGTGAATGTCTTCTTCATCCAGAAGTTACAGCGGTAGTTTAGTAGAACATATGATGATGAAAAAAATCCTTTCACTACTGAATATCACACTTTCTTGTCCTTGTTTCCTTACTACTATAGTAGCTTAGCATTTCATTTAACATTCATGCAAATTTATTGAATAAATAATGATCACCCAATCTGCCAATCAGTTTGAAGTGTCAAGAGAGTAAGCTTTCATACTGGGTCAAAAATCCTGCCCCCATGAAAACATGAAAACCCAAAGCCACCTGTATTAAAGCAAACCTGTAAAGACCTACCTCTTATGGCAACGCTAGTGGGTGCAATTGTAATATTATATTAATGAGCTTTGGGAATTAATGATTTAAGAATTCCTAGCCTCTCAGCTCTGATCCATTAGTGGGTATAGATTCAGTGGGAGTTAGCACAATTGGGCAAAGGCTGCCTAAGTGGAAAATTGATCCTGGTAAGTGCTAGCTTACTTGCTTGACACCTTAATGGCTCCTGTTTAAATGCTTTGAACTTTTGCTCTGTGATAATGTGAGTTCTAGTCCCACTTGGGATGTTGAACTATCACAAAAGTCATATAGAGCAGAGGCGAATCTGTCATTCCTTTACATTTTAATTAAAAGGACAAGTTGAAAGCAATGGAGAAAATATAATGAAATTACCATCCTCATCATCTAGCTCTGGAACTGGTAAATAGACCTGTTCTGTCATTTAATCATGGGAATGGTTGGCTAGGGACTTGAAGCAGGCACTGACAAGTATTAAAAGGTTCTCTCTCCAAACTCTGAGCTCCTTAGTCACTGTCTCCCTTTCTGGCCAGCCTGGTGGAAATAAAACAAAAAAGTAAGAAAGAAGAAAACCCCAGCATAATTCCAAATACTTTGAACAGAGTTTGCATCTCTAGCACTTATTAATCAGACATAATATAAATAAAATGAAATAAATTATTAGTTTCAAGAACACCTCCCAGACTAATTAAATAGTTCTCATAGAACTCTTGGGAGATGGGCAATTAAGTAATTTCCCAAACAGATAATTTGTAAAAGTTGGGTAGAGAGACGAAGTAGGGGAAGGCACTAGGGAGCACAGTTAATGATAATGTGGAACTTCCTCAGGTCCCATCCTCTGCTAAGATTTGTTGAGTGAGACTGAATCTACAGGGGCAAAAAAACATTTTCTTGGGTTATTAAACAAGCCTTTTAGAAGTAGAAAAATTATCCCAGATTTAAAATAATTTAAAATTTATGCCTCCTTCTTTCCCTCTCAACATCTATTCTGCCTCAGTATGACACAAAATTTAACCCTTTATTAGCAGAAAACTTTGAGACTTCTCTGAGGTTAGTATCACTTCATAAGTATACTTGGAGAAACTCAGCTCAGAAGCACAAGATACATTTTGTTTCTGTATAAGATTTCGAATTTGGATTGTTACAAAGATTTACAGGCATCAAAACTTTCTCCTTGAAAACCTTACACAAATTTCAGAAAAAACATATACAAAGGTTCCAAATTATTTTCTATGATCCATTTAACTTTAAATTTCAAGTTTCTACAGAGAGCATCCACCAGAAATCACAAACTTCCGCTTTGTTTTGCAGACTCCAGGTCTGGGTAAACCTTTGAGCTTTTGGATGTTTATCCAAGTTCACCTTGAGGTTTTTCCATAACTCTTAGGTGTGCTACTGCACGAGAGGAATAAAATATTGACTCTCCTCATGACCAGTGGCTAGAGTTTCTATTTCTAAAATGGTCAGCATTGAATGAGCACAACTTGGTAACGTAAGCACTGGTACTTACTCTTGTCATCTTCCTGGCAAGATGACCAGGGCAAATGAAAAAAATTATATGTGGTTACCTCTGGTATTTAAATATTAATGTCAAAGCTACCTCTGATGGCTAAACACCAGCAAATAAAAGTCTCCACTGCACAGCATTTGGTGTGCCATCAATTCAAAAATAGGAAGAAAACTCTTTTCAGCTTGAAGGTTTATCCACATTTTTAATGTCCAATTTTCTTCTGAAATACCATATTTCAGCAGACAGACATAACTGTTCATGGGTTGTTTTCACAACTACTTTTACTACACTGAGCCAAAGAGCTCAGAAACAGGCTCTAATTAGATTTCTTTCATACTTTTAACCACCTTCCAGGGTTACTCTCATCGAGTAATCTTATGATATTTGTTTGACCCCCAGTGTTATAAAAAGTGGTGGATATTGTAAGGAAAAATTACAAATTAGTAGTATCCGAGGGAAAGTGTCTGGGCAGAATACTTTTAGAAGGAAAAGAAATGGAAGAAACTGTAAACCACCTTTCTTTCTTTATTTTAATGGTTGATCCTAAGGAGCTACTAGTTCAATCATGCTACTAACAGGGTAGAAGGGCTGGAAGAGTCTCCCTGAACTGTTAGACTTACCTGTAGCAATTGGATTCTTGGTCATAGTGGCTTGGCATGGCTTGGCTTGCAGCTTGTGGGAAGTCATATTAAATCCAATGAGAAATGGCTCACAATTACATGGACCACTGCCTGAATAGTAAGGCTGGCGTCCTTCTACCAATCAAGTCCTCTTCCTAAAAGTTGCCACCATGACATACACAGATACAAGGACAATCACCCAGTTTGGCCAGGTCAGTGGTTTACCATGTATTTAATATTAAGGGGATTTTGGGGACTTCAGGAAAACTCAGTCCAAGAGTTTCAGAGGTAGTATTAAAGATACAGCAAAACTAAATGTTTAATCCACAACTGCTAAACAAAAGAAAATGTACCTTAAATTACGTGATCAAAACTAAGCTAGTACTGAGAACTTTTGTTAAACTGTGCCACAATTGGATATATAACTAGTGTTCAATGTTCAGGTAAATACTTTTACAACCAAAACACTCTGGCAATGTTTACAGTGATGTTTAGGCAAAGCCAGACATCTACTTCTCATCAGGTGGTCCATATCTGAAAAGCAAACTAGGCTCCCAAACAGAGTATTTAGAGAATCCCAAAGGAGAACTGAGCCCACAGCATTATGAATCATAATCAGACACATCCTTTCAGTCTTTCATTTCTTCCCAAAACTTCACACAGGCCTCTGATATAATCTACCTGAAAGAAAATTAATAAATAATCAAAACCCAATCTGGATGCCCTCTGCCCTCCAATTGAAACCAATATTTGCTCACATTATCTGGCAGAGAGGCCAAATACAGAGAAAATGAATTCCTGGTATCTGATAAATAAGTGGGATTTATTTACACAAATTTGTTTAATTCTGGTCTCCCGCTTGTCTGCTGGTTCATCTGCTCTATTTCACTCATTTCATGCAGCAGAGGGTTTTTCAATTATAAATCTGGGCAGCATAGTATATTTGAGCATTCTGTCAGCTTGATTTGTTTTTATGCCTGTAATGAATTTTAAACTCTCTCCTCAAAAGTCAGCATGTACAATCTGGAAATAGAATTTCTGTTGGTTTTTTTTTGTTTGGTTTTTTTTTTGGTGGAATTACAAATAACCAGAAAAATGGGAAAGGACTGAAGATTACTACCAACCCTGCAGGAGCTGGTGATGAATCCCAATAGAATGAGAAGAGTATAAAGCTCCTTATCCTTCTGTTTACATGGGGTTGGTGGTCGGAGACAGGGATGACACACACCACAGAGATCCTTAAGATCACAGAGAGAGTTTTATTGCTCAAACTCACTTTATACAGGGGGTTTGAAACACCCCAACCTAAGCTGCTGATTGGTCTGACCTTAACACCTCCCAGTTCTCTGACCAGTGAGATGTCTGCAGCTTAGGGTGGAACATGACTGGGGGAGGTCCCTCTGTCACCCAGGGACCAGTTTATGGAACTGAGCTGGGTTTCTTATTTATTGTCATATTGATTGCTCAGCCACAGACCAGCTGTGATATTTATTTACTCTCTATCCTCCATACTCTCCTCCTTATCTTTCTTATTTAATCCATTTTATTTATTATTGAGTCTCTGATCATTGTTGATATGCTATACTGAACACTTAAGAAAAGCTAAGCCACAATTGGCTTAAATAGTCAAAATTTTTGGGCTTGATTATTTCAATTACTAGAAATCAGAAACTATAGCATTCCTTGTTGGCAGCAAAGAATCCCATGGGAAAGAGTAGGAAAAGGTGTCTACAACTTCAGGCACAGCCTCCTCATGTAGGATAAATCTATACCAAGGTGAGATCATCAGGACTGAGCAGTTTCTCCTGGAGAAGACTGGAAAACTGAGATATTTCCTATGGTTGTTTCTCTTTCCTGAAGATGCAGGACAAATGGAAAGCACGTGTTTTCAACATCATGTGTGTGCAGACGTATTTTTTTATAGCTGAGACTATTCCCTGCACTTGTAAGGATGACTTGGATTACTCTAGGGAACAGGGGTTGTATATTTTTGAGAAAAGCTGACTCTATTGCTCTATAGAACTCCCTGGAAGAAGGTTGTAGCCAGGTGTGGGTCAGTGTCTTCTCACATATAATAAGAGATAGGTCATCAGGAAATGGCCATAAGTTTCACTAGGGGAGGTTTAGATTGGATATTAGGAAAAAAAATATCTTTTGAAAGGATGGTCAAGAGCTGGAACAGACTGCCTAGAGAAGTGGTGTAACCACTGTCCCTGGAAATGTTCAAAAACCTGTGGATAGGATGCTTAGGAGACACAGTTTAGTGGTGGATTTGACAGCGCTGAGTTAATGGTTGAACTCCATCTTAGAGGTCTTTTTCAGCCTTAATTTTCTTGTGACTCTATAATTCTAAGACATTGAGATGCATTTACAATATGTGTAGAAAAGTTGCCAAAGAACTGATGTTTCATCAAAGGTAAATAATTGACGAGCGGCGTCTAAATGATGTTTTTCTTGTCTCTGTAAGAATAAAGTCTGCTGAAACACCAAAATTCTACTGAGGTACTATGGATCATGTCAGTAATGAGCTTTCTATGAGGTGAAGGTTAGAGGTATGAAATAGCAGCTCATTTCAGGGCAAAACTATTAAATGCCCTACTGTCAATCTGATGATGTCCTCATGTTCCCTGTGCCCTATGAACAAGGATGTGTTTTTCTTGCTAGATCTGTTAAATTTATTCACAACCTTAAGCAGTAGAAAACACGCTGCTGTTTTGAAACTCGGGGCATTCCCAGGACAATCATCAGTAAGTGGCTAGCAAACAGAATGGCAGAAGAAGTCTGTAAGAAATCAGAGATCACCAAATGTTCAATACTTACTGGCTGGAAAGTGGATAGGTAAGAGCTTTGAGAAATCAGGTAATTAACCCAAAAGTCTCTTCTGTCAATAGAATGTACTTGCAATGACAAGTTATTTTGCTACACAATTATGCGGTCATACCTTTTATATTACTCTATCTGGATTGTGTGGCAAGGTTTTGGTGGCTAGAGAGTTACAGGTGTTGGCTTCTGTGAGAAGTTGTTAGAACCTTCCCCCAAGAGAGACAGAGCAAATGATATCCAGATCCAAAGGTGGACCCACTTCTGGCCAAGACTGAGCCCACAGCAATGATGGTAGCACCTCTGGGATAACATATTTGAGAAGAAGAAGAAAAGAGCATAAAAAATGGACGTAAACTGCAGCCAAAAAGAGAAATGAGACTGTGTGAGAGAAACAGTTCTGCAGACCTGAAGGTCAATGCAGAAGGAGGGGGCAGAAAATCTCCAGGCACTGGAGATTCCCCTTCAGCCTGTAGTGCAGACCATGGTGAGTCAGGCTGCCC
Organism: Chlorodrepanis virens; assembly: GCA_003286495.1. Taxonomy (NCBI): domain Eukaryota; kingdom Metazoa; phylum Chordata; class Aves; order Passeriformes; family Fringillidae; genus Chlorodrepanis; species Chlorodrepanis virens. The sequence goes on along the minus strand of LTAT01000001.1, from coordinate 85,835,907 downwards.
CCTTGCAGCCCATGGAGATCCTGAGTAAAGCAGATATCCACCTGCAGCCCCTGAAGGATCCCACGTTGGAGCAGGGGGAACCTGAAGGAGGCTGGACCCCATGGGAAGACTGCCCTGGATCGGACTCCTGGCTCTCTCTACAATGGAGCGCTGCTAAGCAGGTTTGATGGCAGGACCTGTGACCCTGAAGGAGACCCATGCTGGAGCCTTTTGTTCCTGAAGTACTGCCCCCCACAGAAGGGGGGCTCCATGATGGAGCAGTTAATGAAGAGCTGTAGCCCATGGGAAGAATCTTATGATGGAAAAGTCTGTAGAGAATCGTCTTGTGTGAGAGGGACCTTACGCTGGAGCAGGGGAATAATGTGAGAAGTCCCCCCCACCCCCTGAGAAGGAGGAGCTATCAGAGACAATGTGTGATGAACTGACCACAGCTCCCATTCCCCATCCTCCTGCACTGCTGGGGGGAGGACAGAATGAAAATTGTATATGAAGTTGAGCCCGGGAAGAAGGGAGGGGTAGGGGGGTGAACTGTTTTCAGGTTTTTTTGTTTTTCTCACCTTCCCTGATTCAATTTGCAATACATAAATTTTCCAAGGTCCAGTCTGTTTCACCCATGGCAGTAATTGGTGAGTGATCTCTTGCTGTCCCTATATTGACCACAAACATTTCAGTTTTTTTTTTTTTTTTCACTTTCCAGCCGAAGATGGGATGCATAGAGCAGCTTTGGTGGGCACCGGGCATTCAGCCAAGGTCAACCTACCTTGCTTGGTCAAAAGTAAATGGGTTATTTCTTCATTGTGACAGGGTAACTGCAGTGTATTAAATCTGTGCAGGTATTTGGTGTTTTTCTGCACACATACTAAAATACTGGCATCTTTGCAATCTCTTTTTTTTCCACATAACTTGGAGTTGGAGTTTCTGAAAATGCATATGAGTGACTGAAGGCAAATTGTACAGTTTTTTGAGCTCTGAAGACTTCATTTTATTTTCCTGAGTGAAGCCATTACTTTAGCCCTTATAGGAGTCATCAATATAATTCTTATGGTAGCCACACAAAGAGTTTACTGGCTCTCTGATGAAACTAGAATGAATTTTGCTCACATTATAATCTTTCCTGCCTTTGTCACCAACCTGTCATTATCCTTACTTGTTGCTCCAATTAAAGTAATGTTCTGTGGAATATTGGAGGAAGTGAAAAAGTAGGATTTTGCCCCTATGATTTCCAGACTCCACGAAGGGAAGGGAGGAACTTTCCCTCTTCTCTTTGGGCATGGCTGGCTGAGACTTTGGTTTTTGACCTTTTGGGAAAGACTGCACAGCAGAGCGAGTTAACAGTCTTTGATTGCTCTAGCATTGATATCCTAGAGCCAACCTAGAAAAGAAAAAATTACAGAGACATGTCCAACTTGGGTGTGTGCTACTTTTCACAAAGAAGGAAAAGCATCTTTCACAGTCAGAAAATCCCTGTATTGTTAAGAGACCGTAGGTAGCTTAACTGATAGCACTAGATGATTAATTTTTTTAGGTACAGTTACATGACTAGAATCTCACTGCTACTGAATGAGCAAATTCAGGTCAGGAGAGCATGGTCTGAGAGAAGGGCTGTTTCAACAGACCTTTGTTTGCATATAGGACTTGCATTTACCTTGAGAACAGATGAAAGGAGTAAGCTTTAAGCCTGCCAGGGGAAGAAAAAGCTTGTCAGCAAATGTGCAAATAAAGGTGTAGGAGCATCCTGACAGCAAGAGATAAGTGACCTTGTAACTCTTTGATTTTTTGCACTAATAAAAGCCACCTTTCTATAACATTCAGAATAAAGATACTTATCCTGTAGTATATAATTTTTTCTGCAAAAACATATGTTGCACATGTATGATGCTACTGAATTTTCCTCTGTAAATGTGCTAACACATAGAGGAAAGGCAGATGTATCATTGGCCCCCAAATGAATTGGCACAAGGGAAGCTTGCAAAATAAAATACAGTGAACACAAAACAATGAGGGGCATGGTGGTTGGAGGACAAATTAGACACAACTCAGGAGAGGAGCAAGTTTTGCAAAACAGCCAAGGAGGCAGTGAGATGAAGAGAAGCAGAAAATTCACTTTATAGTTCAGAGGTCTTCCTCTCCAGTTGTCCAAGGATTTGAACTCCAAGTTGGATCCCAAAATGTGGTTATGTTCAATCTATTTAGCACCTTATTTTACTGAGGAACTAGCTTTTGACTGAATTTAGACACCTCTGTGAACTTTGTGTAAATTTTCAGCTTATTTATATTTGGAAGTAATAATTGTATTGACATTTTAGTTCTTCTTAAAAAATGTCAAAATCTTATCTAAGTTGGTGAATACAGCTTTTGCTTCATAATTTCATGGCATTATTTTCTTTCAAAACTAATGCCATTACACACTACTATTAAATGAACAAACTCATGCTGCTAACATCTTGTTACACCAGTGTGATGTGGAATTTGCTGAGTTTCTTATTAGATTTTTTTTTCCCTTTCACTGCTAAGCTGAAGCTTCACTGTGATGTCAGCTATAGTTCATGACAAAACACATTTAGTAAATGAACGAGGTTTCTGTAGATGTCTGCACCAGAGCTAACCATGTTCAACACCTTTACTGGTTGAAAGAGAGAAACAGACATTTGAAGGCTGTGAGTCATGAGGTCCTCAACTGTTGAGTTGACTGGAGCCATAAGAGACCTTTTTATGGTTCATGACCTTGAAAGGATCCTGGCTCAGCTGCAGACATTGTCAATATCTATGGGTAACTGAATAATCCCACAGCTGCCCTTCAGCAGCCACACTGTGGCCTGCAGAAATGCCTTCATAATACTTCCTAATTTTCCCAAATTATTAAATTAAGACATGATTTTTAGGGTCAAATCAAAGCTCCAGTTGGCTCCACATTTTTTTTCGTGACTCTGATACTTTTATTGTCTCCTGTGTCTATTCCTTTTGTTGTTAAAGAGTTCCTAAAAGTATACAGCTGATGGTACTGGCACAGCTGAAATGTCTTAAATGAACACAGTCAAGAAGATAGATGCTTTGGACTTAAAAGGAAAGTATGGATTTGTTTTTCTTATCTCTATTACTGAAAGTGCTATGAGTGGATTTTCCAGAATGGTGCTATAAAAACAAAAGTTGATTGATTAATTCAAAACCTATAGCTAGGAAATGTTTCCCAAGGATATTTACAGGAAAGGCACAATGGTCTATGAAGGGAAGTAACTTACTATGTGCACACTGATGGGAAAATTTACTGTGATAAGTTTGGCTATGGCAGTGACAGATATAACAAAATCACCATTTTTAGAGTCACTCCTTCCTGTTATGCTGAATCAGAAGATGAGGATTTCAGAACTGCAAACTTAGTGATATTTCCTAATTACACCTTTCAAACATTTAAGCATATAGAAAACGTGACTGTGTAGATATAAAAATACATGGAGAGTTTGACTTCAGATTGTAGCAAGTTCACTAAAACTAGCCCTGGTTAAATGAAAATATGTGTCAGTGCAGTTAAATGAAAATATGTGTCAGTGCATTCATCTTATGCTGCAAGAGCAGTAAGGACAGGGAGGGTGATTTTGACAAAGCTTAATGCAAGTTTGTCCTTTGCTTTCAGAGGTCTTTGAACCAGGTTAAACCACTGTGTGTAAGAAAACAAGAGAAGAGTGATAAGGGGTTTGAACTAAATACTTAAGAGGCAGGTTAGACATGAAATGTTAACCAAACAAGAAACTTCAGGAAATTTACCTGAAGAAAATAAAAAAGATAAAGTTGAAACAAAAACGTCCCTCCCTGAATTGTTCCTTTCCTGGTGTGGTTGAGATAATCAGGTTGTTGTTCCTCCATCAGCATTTTCCCCTCTTCCACCAATCTATTTACTTCAGTTGGCAGATTTAGAGGTATTCAGCATGCTTCTCATGAACCATTTTTACTACAACATTTTTTGTAATCAGAGGTAAACTGTTGGCTATTTCCCTGAATCATAGCTACTTGCTTCTAATGCAAAAGTGTGTCCCTTTTGACCTTGCTGAGGTACCAGAGAGGACAGCTCCTGGCTCACTGACTTCACCCTCCTGCTATCAAAAGCACAACCTGTTTCTGATGTTTTCCAGAAATAAATTGAACTTGATTTAATTTCACCCAGTGATGACACTACAGCTTTGTAACCTCACCCTTCTAAAGGTTAAACATCATCTTGTAATTACCAGCTTAAATTTATTAATGATCAATTTATGAGCTATTTTTTGTGTCAGTTAGGCAGCCCCTTTTCCTTCCTGACCTAAACATAGATTTGATGTATTTAAAAGGCTTTACCACCAGTTTAGTTACACGAATTCAAACTTATGTATATACTGTCATGAATATAATTATTCCAAATGTTTGTAGTGCACACTGGCATAATCACTGGCATTTCCAGTGAACAGTGAAATAAAAATATTTTTAGTCAGATCCCATGTGCATACCCTAGAAGAAAAAGATATATCTATTAATTTGAAAGTCAAGGAGAAAGAAATTAACACATGAACCCATTTATTCTTCAGTGTACTTTTCTCCACAGGAAAACTCTTTCTCAGATTTATTGATATGGGTGAATAAAGGTTTAAGAACAAACATTTGCTACTGTTATGACATTATTTCATGGTTAGCTAACAACATAATGGGCATTGAGAAAACAGCAGCATATACAGATATCTAAAAAATGTAATGAATGTGCCCCTGTAACAAAAATACATAATACAGTTCTCTTCTCCATCTTCATAAAATTACTGTTTTCTCTTTTGTTTTTTTGTCTTGGTAGCACAGATGATGTATGGATGTGAAACTCGCATATCAGGATTATCTTAATTTCCTTTGTTATGATAAAATATGGTAACTTAAAATTGAATTTTGTAGTAATGAGGAATAGGAAATCACTGATCCTTGTTGCTGGTATTACTGTGTCTGTAACTCTTTGAATTGCTGTCTGTTCCTGAGGCAAAATGTCCTAATCTGATTATTTAAAATTACATCATTGATTAGGTGTGAACAAATAGACTCATGAAATGAAAGGATGTACAACACATCATGATTAGACTTTCAGATGCTCCTGGCAACATGCAGGTTTAAAACCTCTTACATCTAACACCCCGTCCACTGCCCCCCTTTAGAGATATAGTGTAGTTCTGCTGGAGTCAAATTTAGGATGTTCTTAGCAGAGGGACCTTAAGCTACTTTTACAAAAAGAAAATCCGTGACAACAAAGCGCAAAACATGACTTTAAAATCTCTGCTGAGAATCTGGTTTTGATAATAACAAAGGTAACATTTAGGTGAGAGTTATTCTGAAAATGCTGCTCAAGACATTAATCAGGATTACTTCACTTTCAACTCCTCTCCTATGCCTGTATTTCATTTGATGCACCTTTAATCTCTGGGTTTGGCTAGAAACACTTAGCTGTGTTAGGTACAGCATTTAGCAATTTTGTGGAACAATAACAAGAAAAATGAGAATGAATCTTTCTGATAATAGGACATTAGGCTTCCCTTTTCCTTGTGCCTATAGATCTGAACACAAAGAATGCTTTAAAAAAATTTAAACCCATCCTTTTGAATAAAGGACAATGTTTCATATTAATAATAAAGTAATAAATATTCAAATCATGCTATTATCAGTTTTAAATCCTAAGATATATACAGTATGCACTGGGACTTTGAGAAGGCAATGCTGCTTCACAATCCTTGTACATTTGTATATCTTGTGCATTTTGTTAGACTACTTGACTCATGGTTGCTGGTAGGTATCGAGGAGAAGAACACAGAAGCAGATGCGGAAGGAAAAACTGGCTTTGTCATTCACCAGTTTAGGAAGTCAGAGGACATTGGGAAGACCACGCCTAAAAGGTACACATCGCTTTAAGCTAGTCAAGTTGTTCCCTCTACAGAAAATGAAAAAGGAAATGGAATTTATCCATCTTAGATATCTAGAGTTACAAAAGATGAAGCCAAACCTTAGTTTTTAACCCAAAGAAGAAAAAAAAAGTCTGAAATAAAAATGTTCTTAACACAAGACCTGACATCCTAATATTTTATGGAAAAATTTTTAAATTATAACTAAATAGGCACATATCATATATTTTTTCCAGTTATGAATTGTTTGCAAACTGTCTTGAAAGAATTCTCAATTTAAATTGGCTAGTGAATGCTCCTAAATCAGCATTTAATGTAAGAGTTTTATAAGAAGTAAATGTAAGAGCAGAAAAATTGAACTTAACCAGATCATGTGTGTTATTGTTATACAAGGTACAACCTAGAACTGGCAAGGTTAATTACTATAATCTGAAAAAAGACAGTATAAGTAAAATTCAGATATTGCTATATCTGTGTAATTAAGTTGTAATTGCAGCATAATTGCATGGTGGTCTTGCTTTGCAGTAGGTTGCTAAACTGGATTTGCACAGTTACTTATGAATGAGTTAATGACACCAATTTTGACATCATATTACATTTTTTTTTGTTACAAAATTACTTCAAATTATCAGATGGGGAGTGTATATTTTTTCAATTTTCTTCATTGGAGAATGTTTAATAACATTTGCATGTCTTATGTAGGCAGCATGCAAAGCTTGTAGGAGTTCAACACAAATCTTAGAGGGTTTTACGTTATACATTATGTATTATTTCTCATAACACAGAGCTCATAAAAAATACATATCACTTGGGCTGATAAAGCTGTAAGCAAAAGAGGGAAGACTGAAACCTTAAGGCAAAAATTTTCTAATGAAATGTAATAAATACACAATAGGAATAATGCTCAAGTAATTTTTGAGAAGTAGTGGAAGTGACACAGTCACAGACACAGTCATCTAGTCTCATGTGACCTCCTGTTACCCAGTTACAGGGAATGATGGACAGCTGCATCAGGAGGGGAAAGCATCTTGTACTACAGAGGAAACAGACTCTTCTAAGCATTTTTTCTTGATAGATGTAATAGTTGTCACACAGAAAAGGGAAAAGAGAAAGGAGAAAATAACTCTTTAGAGCATGCTATCCCTTAAGCAAATAACAAAACCTACAAGGTGGCTTTAGAAGCTTGGTAAAATGTTGGAAGAGATAAGGAGTTTTATTGTAAGTTCATGTTTTATTCATGCAACTAGTTGTTCATTCAATGTTTTGGGCTCACTATTTTTTTTTTTTTGGGTTTCTTTGGAGAAATAAAGCTTCTTCTGATCACAGTAAGGAAGATTTTGCCATGGCTGTGGCAGGTCTTAAAATGGTTGTCCTTCCAAAATAGCTGACAAAGCAATTCAACACAGGGTGTTCAGAAAGTAATGACGTTGTGCCTCTACCTTAGTGTGCAGGGTATTTATTGTAACAAAGACCTCTGAGGGCATTGCTGGTTAGCCCCAGAGCTCTCTGCTGTCTGCCAGTGCAGCAGGCAGCAAGCATGAACCCCAGACCATGAACATCCATAGCTGAATGTGTCCAGCACCAGCCTCACGTAGAGGCCAGCTAGCATGAAACAGCCCTCTGCACTGCCAACAAAACTCGTGTCAGCCTCTGGCACCCACACTGCATCCTGGGAATCGTTCTTTGCTGTGCTCACTTCCCAGTACTGCCTGGAAGTCATTTGTCAGTAAGTGATTTGGCCAGGTTGTACAAATTCTTCCCTGTCAAGTTTATACATTATACATTATATAGAGAAAATATATATCAATATGATATATATGATATATATATATATATATAAA
>LTAT01000001.1:85806377-85828150 GCA_003286495.1 Chlorodrepanis virens | reverse complement strand
TAATCTTAATTATATCCTAGTTAATTATAATTAACAAAACAATTTTTTATCCTAGTTAATTATAATTAACAAAACAATTTTTAACACTTCCTTTAATAAAAACTGAAGAAGTGAAAGTTAACAGAAAGCTGTTCAAACAGCGATTTGTATAGGAAATTCACAAATCAAATAATATAGTACAAAAATCCTGAAAACTATTTTCACTAGATGAATAAAAAATCCTAAGAAGTTAAGCACAATCTTACTCAAATGGATTATGTCATCTGTGTAAGTCATTTATAATGGTTATTTAATAGAAGCTCAGGTTTGCAAACTTTGGGATTTTCATTTGTGAACTAAGTTAACTCTCCAGCAGCGATGAGCATCCAGTGTGGGCCAATGTACAGCACATCAGCCATGGATACACAGTAGAACAAACTCATAATGCAGGTTGAACCAGCAGTTTTGGCAAAGTAATGACATAATGAGGTTTTAAGAGAAATACTCCAACAAAATGCAAAGCAAAGAAATAAAGTGAGGGAGAAAGCTCACTGGAGATTCCCATGCATTTTTAATTTTTGCAGCCAGGGTTTGCAGCTAAAATTTTCATAGGAATAAAGTTAAAAAACAGCATTATTTTAAATGTTTAATTTAAATGTTTAAGCCCACTATCAAGCTGAGCTTGTACTTTTAGCTGTCTTGAAGATGTCTTTGGCATATCTTGCTTTTGAGTAAGCAAGCCCCCCTGAAATACTTTGTCTGTCAGAGTGATGATATAGGCCCTCTTTGTCATCATGTTCTTTAAAGAATAAAGAAATTTGGACTCAGAAAGTCCTGAAGAAGAAAAGAAAAACCAGACAAAAAAGACATGATTGCTGAACAAACTACATTTATGAACAGCACTGTAACTGATGTCTCCCTTTAGCAGCAGTCATCACCTTCTCCTGTCACATCCCACAGACACAAGAAAATAAAGAGTTTAGAAACCAGATTTTCTCTAAAGTGGTAATACCATTAGCTGCCTTTAAGCACTTCTGCTTTCATATCAGAAGATTCAGTACTCTTTTATAACTTTTTACCAAAATTGAAATTCTATCAAACAGGGCTTCATTTGCCAAGCAGAAGTAGCAGTATCCATTAAATAAATGTTTGACTGGTATGCTGCTGGAATGCAGGCACAAGAATTGATATTATTTGCCCAACAACCCCATAACAAAACCTCATCACAAAAACACCCAATTTTTTGTCAGGGAAATATGATATATAAGCACAAGAAATTGCTGATTTTACATCCAGACGTCAGGATCTGTCTCAAAACATATGAAACTTATAGACTTGAATCATTAGAAATATGGCAAATGATCTGTTTTCTTCAGATCTTTCTCTATTATAAATTTATTTTTGGGGAGGGGGGGGGCATGCACATAATGAATTTGCATAATAGTTCCAGATATTGATCTGATACTGTAATTTTCCATGTCTGCTTAAGTGTACAAAATTATGTCTAAAGCTGTCATTAGAAATAAACAGGGTACGAACAAAGACTATTAATAGAAAGCACAGGAAAATCTCCCTTGGGAAGTATGTTAAGAAGGCTTTTGAATTGCATATGCAACAGTGGAAGAAATGAGAATACAGTACATCATGGTATCATAAAATCATATGTCTCATCTATACAAAATTTTGTGTAAAACCCAAGAAGGACAGTGACATTGTACATATGCTGTGGTTTGATATATTAGCAGAGACGTATCTACTAAAAAATATCAATTATTATAACTCAGTAGGTTTTCATATATGTATATGTGTATAAATATAAATACATATTGCTTTTTATGCTACTGCTACATAAGGAATGTAAAAAGCTAGAAATTAATAGTTGGGTCACAAAGTCCAGTTCTAAATACTGTCAGAAAATCATAATGTAGAGGTTTAGTAGCGAAAGAAATAATGACAGACCTATTATGGTGAGGCTGATAAACAAACCAGTCAGCTCTAACTGTGTGATCTGTTAGTTGCTACGACATGATCTCTGGTTTATCACACCACTCATAAATAACACTGTTCTTCCAGGACAATGTCTTGATTTAGTTTTGTTTTGAAAGTACTGCAGCTAACTCATAGTCGTGTGATAGCTGAAGTAATCATTTCTGATAACAACCAAGACAATCAGACTTTAAAAAAGGACAAAAACGCACAACCCCCCTCGCAAAAAAACCAAACCAAACTAAGCCAAACCAAACCAAAAAAACTACCAAAAAACCCCAACCTCTGCCATAAAGCTTTGGCTTTATCACCATTTTTTATCATCTTTGCTTATCCTATTTGGAAGCTGACTGCTATCCCCCCCACTGCATCTCACTCGTCCCTCCTTATTCACAAGAAACAGAGATAACTTAGACTCCCTCATAATGTTCTGCTTGAAGGATTGCTGAACAAGGCATTGGCTGGATTGTCTGCCTCCATGTTTTTCTGAAATGACTGTCTGGCATTGAGTCAGATATCTTAGTACTCTGAAGGCCTGAAGTCTGAGTCTGGTCACTTCAGAAAGAGTGAGGAAGCCAAGTTTCTTCTTATGCAGTACCATAGAATCATAGAATGGTTCGAGCTGAAAGGCACCTTCTAGCTGCAAGCCCCGTGCCATGGACAGGGAAACCTTCCACTAGACCAGGCTGCTCCATGCTCAAAATGATTGGGTGAAGTCTGGCTTCCAGTCATGCAGAAAACAGTTTTCCAACCCTGGTCATCTTCTAGGGTGCCCTGACACCCTAGAAGTGTGTCAGGGCAAGAGACACACTTGTGATCAAGACAGGAAAAGAAAATCTGAACTTTCAGATCTGTTGTGGACTAGAGCTGAATACAGAACAAATTCTGCTCAAATAGGTTTGGTATAACTTTTCTTAATTCTGACCAGAAATAAATTGTTACAGAAAGAATGCTGAGATTACTTCAATTTCAGTGAAAATGTCTGCTTTTGCCAAAACAACTTATTTATGTTTTGCTCATTACTTTATACATTCTAATTCCAAGAAAATCATGTTCCCTCTTTTAATATCTACATTAGCTGGAAGCCAAACCAATTTTTTTTTCTAAGGTTGTGGGTTTCAGATAAAATGTACTTTCTCACAGTAAACAGGTCCACCAACACTAAGTCATCACAATGTTATCAGTATCCACAGTCAGCACTTGTAGCCCAGGGTTGGATGGACCCTGATGCCATACCCTGCCCATTCCCCTTTGGAAAAGCTTTGAAAAATCAGCTGCTTAAATTCACAGGGTACAAGAACCACAAAAGTTGCTAGCCCTAACATGGGGAGTGCATTCAGGGGAGATTCCCAGCATCATCTAGCAAGTTCTTGTCTTGTTTTATAACTGAAATTAAACTTTTCCCAAGTCAGAAGACACTGCAAAGAGACATGGCTTTTGTTGTCACGGGACTCCAGTTATCAAACAGGCTGTATTTCAGAGTGGTGTAACCCAGGCAACTACAGGACATTACCTTTGAAGAAAGGTATCTTGCAAGAATCTCTTCTTCCTTCCCTCCTGCATATTGTCCCATTCTGTCAGCAGCTATGTTCTTAGGAAGAACTATGGATAGATACCTCTGAAACGCAACGTGGTTTGTTTTGTGATGGTCCAAATGGCATCCAGTGACAGATATATTTCAACAATACATTCCCAGAAGAGGACACTTCTGTTCCTCTGACAGTACCTGAATGCTGCAGACCATCTATATCTTCAGTAAAATATTCTGAGATTCTCCAACAGTTATATGCAAAATTATTTGCTTCTGTTCAATAGGAAAGCACATTTTTAGTGTTGTTATTTTGTTTTTCTTATTTTTTGGTTTTGTTATCTCAAGAAGGAAGATAATGGAGAGATCCATGTTCCTTTCTCAGACAGTAGTTTATGACTTTATTTTCACTACTAAAGTTATGCATATTTTCCATCAAACAGTCTCAAACAGACTAGATGTTTAATGCTACAACTAGGCTTCATTTGATGATTCAACTTAAAAAAAGAAATCAGATTATAAGTCTACATGTATACTATATTCACTGACATCTGAGTGAGATCCATATGACAAAGACTGCGGCGTTCTGCCTTGCCTCTCCCTCTAACAAAACACAGAGGGTGCTGTCATTCACCATTATGGTTGGGATTCAGGGTCTTTAGAAGCCTAGCAATAAAACATACTGAGGCTTGAATACATTCCTTCCATTCATGGCTGAATGCCTTTTAATCACCAGAAATTCTCTGAATAGCCTCTACCAGAATAAAATAAGGTTTCATTTAAAGTCTGAAATTGCTTTTATTTTAGGAATCATGTCTTATTTCAGTTCCATAGTTCTGATTCTGCTCCATATTCAACAGCTATTTATTCTTAAGGAAGGTCTAACTTAAGTTCTGGGTTTAGGAAAATAATAATCTGAAGTTTGCATGATTCTGCTGCATGCTATTTCAGGTGGGCACACAGGGACTATGCTCAAACTCAGAGATTACATGCATTTTACAAGAGATTGCTTTCTAAACACTCTTTGAAAGCAGCATCTTAAAAATCTCAGATGTTTCACTAGCTCACACAGCTAAAAAAAAGGTGATTGTTTTTGCAAAAAATGTAATTATTCCAATTTTTATTGGACAATTAAAATCACATGTTCTTCTATCCCTGTGCTTTTCAGAATTTTTCACTGTAGGACCTGCTAAAAGTGAATTTGCAAACTCTATGGACCTTCTCTCTTTTTCTTAATCGCAATTTGCCTCTCAAATTCTGCAAACTGAAACAGTCAGAAGTTACTTTTATGCTACTTAAAAGAAATAAAGTGATATATTTTAGAAGCAGTGGATATAAATTTATGTTTACTTTAAGTAATGGAAGTCCTATAAGCTAATAGGTGTAAACTGGTGTCAAAATTATATAAAGAGCTTAAAATTCAGTCAGAATGATGCTTTGATATATTTACACTCAAACTCCCATTTCCAGTTTCACACATTACACATAAATTACCAGATATCATAAGGCTGGTAAGAACTGATAATTCAGAGCTGTGGATCTAGTTCAGCAAGAAATGATAGGTTTTCTTCTCACACAGGACTATAGAAACATCATCTGAAATGCAGACATATGCTTTGAAGTAGAGTAAGGGCAAAAAATTCCCAGCATCTGCTAACAACTGTTGTGAGCCTTGGATTAGAACTTGGATATAATCAGTCAATTTGCATCAATCAAGTCTATTTACACTTCCAGACATAATGAAATATGACCAAGAAAATTGAATACATGTGCATAATATTTCAGCAAAATGCATTCTTGATGACAGTGGGTAAAGAAACTGCAGAACTCGGAAAATACTTCTGATTTTTTTGAGTATTTTTAGAAAAAAATGTAGCCTTTGCTGAATGGTTTTGGCAGTTCTCATAGACACTTCAAAGGGCATGACTGGGCATTTCTAGGTGCTACAACACTGAGGATTTAATTTGTGACTAAATAAAAAAAGAAACTGATCATCTGCAACTTTCTGTAAAGAATGGGTTCAGCCATCATTTTAATATCAATTGCAACCTATAGACTGCAGAGAAGGTGTATAGCATTGCCCATATATAAACATATTTATGCAATTATAACCTTAGGTATTTTCTTATAATTGAACAATGATGAAAGACTTAACCAAATTATCACAAAAGAATCAAGGTTTTATCCGGCAGCCAAACCATTACTGAAGGTGTGACTGGACATTACTATAACAATGTTAACCATGCCGACAGCATGCAGAAAAGGTGATCCCAGACAACAGCAGCCAGTAAAACTCATCTCTCATTAATTCAACAGTAAAAAGATTAAGCCTATAAGATTTTCTTGAAAGCATCTAGACAAGTCTATTATGTGACAGAAAAAATCTGTCAAGAATTGGTCACATTTTACATACCTCCATATCTGTATTTAGTTCAGTAAATACCGCTGATTTTTTTTTTATTTTTTTATTTTGTGTATGTGCAATCATTAAAAAGTTTCTTTAGGACACCTGAACAGCATTTCCGTTATATAATTTATTAAAGCCCACTGTTTTTCTGTTTAGTAAATCAGTGAATGATCTAAAGAAAGCAACATTTCTACATCCCTTTTCTCCAAGCAGTGCACTGCAAGCTATGGATGTGATGAGCTATACAGAAACTGAGCAGGCTGCCAAACAAACTCCATGCTGAACCTGCTGGTGGTAATCCCACCACACAGAGCATAGAGAGGCTGGTAAATCCATCTGTTTCTGAGAACTGGCCTCCCATCATTCCTGCATTTATCTTTGATTTAAGCATTTGATTTGATTCACAATGCTGCTTAGAACAGGGATTTGAAAAAGCCCTTACAAGAGATAGCCAGATCTGCTCCCACTGGCTTGTGTTGGTGTTTGTGTACACCACTCCTTCAAAATGCTATGACTTTATGTTTGTTAATCCATGCCTCTAGAAGGAAGTGTATAATTTATTCTCAATACATCAACAGGGCCTATTCAAATCCAGGCTATATGAGAAAATGAACCTCAGTGGAAAACGATGTGACCTAGAGATCAGTTCTTAAATTAGTTGTTTACGGGTGGAGGGATCAAAACTTGCAAATCCCATAAGTCTTATTCTCTTCGAGTGGGAGTGAAGGGTCCTAGTTTATAAAGCTGTTTTTCAAATTTTATGCTAACTATAAAGTGTTCCAAAACCAGATTAAGATCCTCAGGCCTTAAAATTCCTGCAGGGTGAATTACTTTACAAAAAGAATTGTTTTCTTTAGTAAGGAAATCTATTCCCGCAGGCTGGTAAAATTTAAATCTGTGATGGCATCTCTAACAAACCCAAAAAGCCCACAGGTGGTGGTTTAGCTAAATAAGCTCCTGTAACAACTTAGTCTTTATGTCATTAAAAATGCAGCAAAGTAACTTGAGTTTCTAAAAGTATGAGTTAAGAAGAAGTACAGAAAGAGAATTACAGGCATGACTTCCAAAGCCATGAGAGATTGCAAGACTGTGAAATTGTAGAAAATCTGAAGATATTTCTCTTACCTTAATGGCAGATTTTCACCATGATGTCCCAGAAGCAGAGAACACCTTAATTTCCAAAAAAAGAAATATGTCCATCCTGACAAAAAAATAAAGAGGAAGAAAAACTGAAATTGGAAAAAGACTTTCAATTTCAGAAAGTTTGCTTCTCTTGTACAGTTATGGAATTAGAAAGCAATAATGAAGTTCTGTTTGGTGCCAGACGAAAGGAAGTTTAATTATATTTGCTGCGAGGAGATCATAGTACTGTGAAACATTTAATGAGTGCTAAACTAAGACAACACAACAGAACTGAAGGCTCTTCTTGTGTGGCTGATTCAAAGAGCTTTTGGAAAGTCACCATCTTTTATATCATATTTCATATCATATATTTATACATGAGATTTTCTTAGCTATTATTGACAGGATGCAGATTTTTATTTAAATTGCAGCATATTAAACCACAAAACAAATTTTAGATTTGTCTATAGTAAGGTCATTGAGCCTCCATTTCTGGACCTAAACCTAGGATTACTGATATATACGCCCCATGAGAAAAAAATGGTCCAGGTATACCTAATAATATCAAAATATCTATCTTATATACAACTGCACATCTTTGTTATCCATCCTGTATCTCACTAGGCCAGCAAAGATACTCCATCCACTTAAGGCTGTAATACTTAGCATCCAAGACATGCACACACACTTACATGTGTACATATGTTATGACTATATACATATATACTTTTAAGTATATACATATATACTTTTAAGGTAATACACAGTGGTAATATAAAACCAAAATATTTAAGTCAGGACCCTTCTGATATCATCTCTTCTTCCCAGCACTGCCAAGCCTACCAATAACTCATGTCCCCACATGCTACATCAGCATATCTTTTAAACATCTTCGAGCCTGGAGACTCCATTGCTTCCCTGGACAGCCTGTTCCAATGCCTGACAACCTTTTCCAAAGAGAATTTTTTTTTAATAATCTAATCTAATTAATCTCCCCTTAAACAACTTGAGGCCATTTGCTCTTCTCTTCTTCCAAAATTCTGGCTAGCTGCGTTGAATACGCTGATAATTTTTTTTTTTTTTTTTTGTTGAGTGGAAGCGTATTTCTTATTTTCCCTGAAATTGTCAGAGCAGTAACAGGTCCCTTAGCTTTGGCTGTTTGGGGAGTCAAACTTATAACAACCCTTTGTTCCTAAGATAGTTTTAGAAATGATATGAGATGATTTGAGAGTGAGACTCAGCTGTCATTTGAAATTCAAATTGAGGGATTTTGATGCTACTAACTCTGAACCTAAATTTGATGTGGGTCTTGGCCTCAAATCTAGCCATCCCAGAGCCTGAGCCTTTAAATCATAGACTTAAGTGAGGTTGGTAAAGAGCTCTAAGTTCATCAAGTTCAGCCATCAACTTAGCACCACCACCATGTTCACCACTAAACCATGTATATCTTCAAGTGCCCTATGCACGTGGCTTTTTTAACAGTTCCAGAGATGTTGACTCAATCATTTTAGCACTTATCTAAAAGTGACCAAGCCCTTTCAGTAGTTTAAGCTCACTCACCACTGTCATAGTAACTCCAGTCACAAAATAAATTCACAGGTAAAGGAGAATTTGCAAGTAGCTGGCTCCAGCTTGTTCTGTTTCTGTTTCCCAGCTGTTATGTTTAAAGCAGCAGGCTATTGACACCCAGCAGGGAAAGTAAAAAAAAAAAGCAAAGAACCCCAAGCAAACTGCCTGGAAAATAACAGTGGCTGAAATTTACAGGGACAATATTTGTCATCGAAGTTTTGTGGATTGTCCTTCACACTAAGAGAGGCAAGCCTACGTGCTGCCTTTCCCTTTGATAGCTAAGGTGATGAATAGCAAAAAAGATGAACCAGAAAAAAAATGTGCCTAGAAAAACAGTTTTTCTCAACAGAATGTTTTTTTCCTTCTTGTAATTTGCATATTTATCTGATCAAAATTTTACTTAAATAAATCATGACTATGTCAAGGGTTTGCTTCTCCCTCAGTTTAATAGTGTAGAAATCAGGAAAATGTATTTTTTGTCTTGGCCTTTCAGAAATCCTAGACAAGAACAAGGATAGAACACACACTTATGAATTTGATATGGGTAAAATGATTTAATGAGTTACAGCTTATCAGTTGAGTTCTATGAATTATTGTTTTCATGAGTTTCAGCTCTCCCTGCCTTTCAGGTTAATATAAAACTTTAAATCAAGGAGAAGATGAATTAGCTTAAATAGCCTGACTTTGAACTCAGGATGGCTACAAGGAGACATGCTGGCAGTTACCTGGGCATAGCTAAGAGGAAGGTGTTTTATTTTAAGCCAGTGTAACTGAAGTCTGTACCTAAAGGAAAAAGTTGGTGGTTTTTTTCATCATGGATTTCAATGAAAGTACTCTGCCTTGTACTCTACCTAGTACTCTTCTCACTAATGTGAGTGAAAGAATTGGATGATAATGACTTCTGAAATCTAGGAGGATTTCCTTCTTTATTTTCTTCCATTCTATTTTCTTTCTAATTTCTACTACACTGGTGGTGCTTTTCTCCTTTTGATTTGCTCTTAAAAGTTGACCTTAGTTACTTCTCACACTGTAGGGACTACATGGCTGTGAACCAGTTTAATGCTAACGAGTAAAAAGTTCTAAAGTCTAACAATAATTAAATGTGCGCTTGCAAATGACATGCACTTGCAATTGATGAGGGGTGAAATGCTGTTCTTTAACTCAAAGGAAAAGTAAATTCTTGGTTTGGAGAAGGGAAAGATCAAAAATAAAATGAGGAAAAAAATTGGTCAGAACAGCTGTGAAACAAACAAACAAGCAAACAAATAAATATAATAATTTTGAATATGCCTGTTTGAACTTCTTGCTTTACCAACAACAGTGGTGTCCTTCCTGGAACAACTTAGTCTTTGCAAGACACTGCATTCACACAGTATAGCAGAGTTAGAGGAGAGACAAAGAATTCATTCTATCATCTATCTATCTATCTATCTATCTATCTATCTATCTATCTATCTATCTATCTATCTATCTATCTATCTATCCATGCCAGAAAAAACTTGCCCTCACAGGGGGGAAAAAGGCTATTTGCAGTGCTTAATTTAATTATACAGAAAAGTGTTGAGCACCTTTACCCTGCTTCTGATCCCCTTCTAGCTAATTCTGATCCCACCTTTTCCTGCTGAGGCTTTTTTATTTTATGGTGAGGAGCAATGACCAGGGAGATTGAACTAAGCAAACTTGACATTGGTCATTCCTTGCCTTTCCCCCAGGCAAAATTGTAGGGCATAAATAAGTAACAGTGTTGATGTGTCTTTGAATTCAATTGCACAAGAGGGAAATGTATGAATGGTCTACCTTATACTGAATTTTACAAATAATAAATCAAAGGGTGGCTGATTAAAGGACTATCACAGGAAGAGCACTCAATATAGACTGCAGTACCTGTCCAATCTCAGGAGCCCTGTAACACATGCTCATGAGAACAAAGAAAGAAACAAATGCATCAAGTTTCATGCTGTATGATAGAAGTTTTCATTAGAAGTTCCCTTTCCATGACTCTCAGATTCCCCTTTTTCACAAATGAATCCTGTAATTTACAAACTGTGCCTGCCATGAGGTCTTGGTCCAAAAGAAGAAGTTTCAGCTCTGTAGAGAAGCCAGTAAATGCCTGCTCCATCATGGCTGCAACGCCAGCTGATAAACTTTCTTGACTTTGTGACTTATCTTAACATATCAACAGGAGCATAAGCCTATCTTCTTATCACAGAATCACAGAACTGTTTGGGTTGCAAAGGACATAAATAATACCTAGTTCCAGTCTTCTGCCAAGGACAGGGACATGTTTCACTAGACCAGGTTGCTCAAAGTCCCATCTGATCTGGCCTTGAACAGAGAATCATCAAGGCTGGCAGAGATCTTCAAGATCATCTAGTCCAACTGCCAGCCCAGAACCACCATAATCACCCCTAGCCCATATCCCCAGGTGCCACATCCAGGTACCTCTTGAACATTTCCAGAGTTAGCAACTTTATCACTGCCCTCAGCAATTTATTCCAGTGCCTAATTACTCCTTCAGTTAATTTTTTTTCCTAATGTCTATTCTGAAACACCCCTGGTGCAACTTAAGGCCTCTCATCTTTTCACTTAAAACGTGGCAGAAGAAATGAACCCCGCAACAGTTCGTCCCCCTTTCAGGCAGTTGTAGAGAGCAGAGGTCCCTCAGAGTCTCCTCTTCCCCAGGCTAAACAACCACAGCTCTCTAAGCTGCTCCTAAAAAGATGTGTTTTCCAGATCCTTCACCAGATTTTTTGTCCTTCTCTGGACAAAAGGACATTGGTGCTGGACTCAAGTACCCCAATGTCCTTTTTGAAGTGGAGGGCTCAAAACTTAACTAGTACTTGAGCCGCAGCCTCACAATGCCAAGTGTAACATGAGAATCATACAATTTGTTACAGCATGATACTGGATAAATGGCAGATATCAGCCCCAGACAGCCACAGTGCTTCTCAGAAGTACATTTTCCTGGTCTGCTTTCTAGGTGTTTTTTTCCTAATTCTCTTTGGAAAGCTGAATGGATCATACATCTCAAGGGAGCAACTTTTTCTTGCTAAACTATAAAGTCAGACCCCATCTATTTTTCTGTTATCTCTGCTATGATGCTTTCAGATTGATAGACTATGAAATAAAATTAAAATTGACCACTCTAAAACATCCAGTGTGATTTCACTTATAATGCAGATTTTAAAAGATAACTTTTTATCTGATTGTTGTGTAAATTAAAATGATCTGTTTACTAAACTTGATTCTACAATTTATTTTTCTTCGGCGTTAGACCAACATTTGCTATTGCATTACAGTTCCCCACTATTTTATGCTTTTGCTGCTCCAGTTTAGTCACAATCCTTGTGGATAAACTCCATTACAGATGCTTCTATAAGCATCTCCATGGTGAAGCGAAAAATCTAGGTCAATTTTTCACTGAAAAGTGAATCAAATTTCTTTCTGATGACATTGGAAAGTGTGATAGGGTAAACTCTGATGAACTCCTAAACTTTGATCAGTGCTACTAACCCATGGCATGACATTACGCACTTCTATGTGCAGCAGCCACTAATTAAAGAACTCTAACACTCAACCAGCTATATACTTCATTACAGTTGGGCTTATCAACTGTGGTAACCACATGGCATTCTCATTTACTTCTGTGTACTTCCAAATTCTCTCATCTTCATGACACTGTGACCAAGCAGAAATACGAAAGAGAATTTAGCCTTATGAGTCTATCTCCTGGGGGAATTACATAAGTAAATGAATATCTCTGAAAACATGGATTAAAAGAATCTTAAGTAAGGTGTTTGAAATCCTCTGCTGTCCTGGGCAGTTTCAGCAGCTTCCCTTTTTTAAGCTTTTAACCAAAATATCTTAACAAAAATAGCATTCTCCTGAGTCCATTGTGTTTCTGGACATGAAATGCCTATTAGAGTTCATAGTGCTTTATGGAGTGGGTTTGGGATTTCACTAATTTCACTTTTAATACTCTATCTTGCCAAGCAGCTTGGTGGGTTGGACTGACTAGCTCTATCCTGCCTTGTACTGTAACCTTTTAATCCTCAATCAGTCCCACAGGAGCAAACAGATGCACATGAAACCTTTGGCACAACTCAGAATGAAGTCAGGTTATGCAGTCAGAATTACTGATACATCTAATGCTGTCTAACTTTTAGGATATTTCTGGTCAAGTAGGATAGTTTTCTCCTATTTATACCCTCATTGATGGTGCCATTTTATGTAAGGAGGGCAACATCACAGTAATTCCTTCTTGGAATGGTATAAGGCAATCTCCCTGCTATCCTTCATGATGTTCTTTGAGGTCTTCTGATGAAAGCTGCTAAAATAAGCACCATGTATTATTCATATATTAATTTGTTCTGGCATATTGGTTTCAGGACACTTCATTTAAGTGCACTAGGAAATCAACATCAAAGAAAGGCAGTTACACACAGTGAATACACTAAGCCATGGAGCAGGCTAGGCTTGACACAGCTCTGAAAAGCAAATCAATAGCACAGAAATGGTGCAATCTCCTTATGGTCAGAAGAAAAAAAGAAAAAGCGATGGAAAAAAGAGAGAACAACAGCAAAAGAAGGCCCTCTAATAACTTTTCTTTACCTCTTGAGGCAGCTTAGTAGTGAATTAGGCCTAATTGATAGAATTTTGTGGTGTAGTCCAAAATATGGATAGAGACCATATAGGTAAAAAAAAAAAAAAAGAAAAAAACTGTGTGATCCCTGAGTTCCTTGGCTTTCAGCCTGAATTTTTTCAGGAGAACTTCTTTAAGTATTTAAGATACTGCCGCTGTTTATCAGTCTTCAGAATATCTTGGACAGGAGATTCAAAAACTGATCCCTCCAAACTTCCACATCATTTCTGAGGTTGTGGAACAAAGTATCAGCAGAAGAATTTTTTAAAAACTTGTCCCTATTCATTGTCCAGGGTTTTTCCTTAGAACTTTTTTTTAAAGATCTTTATATACAGACATATTTGTATGTATATTTATATATATATATAAATATATATATATATATATATATATAAAAATATTAGGCATGGTAATATTTTTTGAGTTTTCCTCATTTTTCTCCATCCCTTTGAAAAACTGTTTTCATATATGTATATAAAATGAGACACTCTGAACTCTGGGGGAAAAAGTAGAATTTTGCCACATAGCACCAAGTTATTCCCAAAAACTTTATGGCATAATTACTTATAATGAACCTTGAAGCTTAAACTCTAGATTCCATAAACAAGGCAGTATATGTGCACTGAGGGAAGACAATTCATAGTAATTTTGTCAGCAAAATTTTTACAGTAAAGGCCTAAGCAACACTTCATCTATCTGTCACTTGTCTTTAAAGGGCAGATTACTTTTTTCCTCAATCTTGGCACATCCAATTAAAGTAGACTTACAAGCCAGGCAGGTGTAAAGTGCAAGCCAGCACTTGTTCACATTAGCAATTATCAATGGAAAAAATACATAAGTGCTGAGGCTTGGCACAACAGTTACCCTGGCAACTGTTCGTGCTCGGAACCTCAGCAGAGACTAACATGACAGTTTGACATCTTTCCCCATTAAAAAGAAAAAAAAAAGATGATTGCATTCTCTATTTCTCTCTCTGTTTTTTTCCCTTCGTCTCTTTTCATGCTGTTTTTCCAAAGCTCTTGGCAGTGAACCTGTCTTGTTTAACTCTAGTTGAACACCTCCCAGAAGGAGCTCCCCTATATCTTGCCAAACTTTAGAGCATCTTGTGTGAACACCTAGTGTTAAAGTTACCTGGCCAAGCCTGACACCCAGGAAGGAAGGATGGTGGGTTGGAGAAGCTGTATCAGTGCTATTGGCACAAGAGTGACAGAAACTTGTTGGCCAAGTTGAGACAGCTTCACTCAGTGTTGGGAAAAAAAAAAAAAACAAACCCACAAGGATGAGAGGAAAGGGCCTCAAGTTGCACTAGAGGAGGTTTAGATTTGATATATGAAAAATTTCTTCAGGGAAAGAGTTGTCAGGTTTCAGAATAGCCCTCTCAGGGAGAAGTCCACCATCCCTGGAAGTGTTCAAAAAACATGTGGATGCTTTGGGATATGGCTTGGTGTTGAACATGATGGATGTGATAGCATGATGGTTGGAGTTGATGATCACAAAAGTTTTTTCCAACCTTTACAATTTATAATTCTAGGAATGCCTTGCTTTTTTGGTCCTCATATTCTGGAATATCCATGCACACCATTCGTCTATAGCAACTTGCCTTAAGATCCTGGCCTTCCTGACTTATGCATCAACCTTGCAAATAGTTCCCTTTTTATATTTTCTATCTTCATAAATACAAGAGAAAGTCAATCAGAAATGGACTACATGCAATTTCCATACAGGGGGAAAACCCCACTCCTCCTCAATTCCGCTAAGGAACTCAGCCCAAGCAATCTCTCCACAAAGTACAGTGTCAGATCATACCCAATTTCTCAACCACTGAGGTCAGAAAACCTTGAACATTCAGCATTCTTCTGGATTAGGCTTCGTTCTGTGGGAAGTTTGTGGACTAAGTCTTGTGAACTTTTTGACTGTTAGCTGCCAGTTCTTTTTTTTTCTATTTGGCATTTTTAATGTCAAATTGATTTAAAGAATGAGATCAGTACATAGAAATTTTGCTAATTAATGACTGTTTCAGTTAAAGCTTACCTGATTCCTTTTGCTACAATTTATGAGCTTTTTTTGGTTTTGTTTTTTTTTGTTATAATGTTCCATTTTAAAGAAATATTTTAACATCTTTTGTTTCCTTCAGACTTATTTTGTCTTTATATTTGTTCACATCTTTCAATGTTAAAAAGTTAAATATTAAAAGTCTGCATCTCTCTTGATTTTTTTCAGTGATTTATATTTTTCCCTTTTTCTCCCTTGATGTGTGTCATTCATGTCTTCCAGGTCATCATATTCTTACTCATTGTCATCTCTAAGTGGAGAACAGAGAAAAGACTGAGAAAAAGTGTCCTTTTTTTTAGGGTGTAAGTAAAAGAAAAAACATTTTGGATGTCTGGTAATACAGTAACAGCTTTCATAGTGAAACTGATTTGATAGTCTGGTCTTTACTCTTAAATTCTAGACAAACAGAACACATACGCTGAAAGATATGCAGAAAATCAAAGTAAACGTCTCACATTGTTTACAAGAAAATTCTGCATTTGCTTATTATTGCACATGCTATAGCCCTAGACCTCACAGATTTCAAAAGAGTAGGTTTTGGCTATGGAATAACATTGACCTGAAAATTCAAGATGTGGAGCCAGATCTTACTGCCTGCATTCCTGTGATCTTTTCCCATGGGCAAACAGAATCTGTAGTGTAATCTTGGTTCTGTCAGCAGGATGAAGGCATAATAAACAAAAGTAATAAACATTTTACAACGCTAAATGATCTTTCACAGCTATTCAATCTGACAATTTTGACCAGCATTAAATTTGCTGGAATGTTTCTAATAATGAACAAGAAACAAAGTCATACTTCCTCTGATACACTTGCATTGATTCAAAGAGTGAGCTAATAAACACTATCACTACATTCATATTCTGGGACTACCAGAAACTTGCTCCTTTTCTTGCTATTCTGTGGGCTTCATTGCAATCTCTTCTGCAACAACATAATTTAATTTAAAAATCATGATGCTATAAGTACTTGAGAAGCACTTAAAGCCATTCAGTCAGAGAAAGGTCATGTTAACATAAATATTGAAAAGAATGATAATTAGGCAAGAAAAACAGCAAAACACATTAAAGAGAAATGAGGCAATTTTTAAATGTTAACATCTCAATTCAGAAATGTTTACATTACATGTAATGGTTCCATTTTCAATGAGCATTCCACTAAAAAAAAATATTGCTGAGCAAAATTATGAAAGAGAATTACAACCATAAATGACATTGTACCCATTTTATCATCCTGAGAGAAAATGAATTATCTGAATCTTGTTAAACACAACAGAATTCAAATCATCCAACCATGACTTACAGCAGAATGAAGCAAAGTGCTCTCTTACTAAGAGAAATGTAGTCAATTTTTTTATGGTAGCTCATGATTTAAAATCCTGAATATTTGAAGGAGTTGCAAAACATTTCTTCCTATGAATTCTCCAATACATTTTGAGCTGAGTACAGGTAAGAATGTCTTAGCAATGTTGGCAGTTTCATACCCTGAAATATGCTGTTGTTGCTCCTCAGAGCATTGTTTTCCACATAACCCCACCTTGAGATCGAGAAGCTCAGACTTAGTGACACGTTTAAAACTCCCAAACAGGCTAAGCTGATTTTCAGGGTAACTTTATCTTACAGTATGTGCTTATCAAGTTTAATTTTGAGGCATGGTTTATCTTAACCCAAAACATTACAAGAAACCTTAAGTCTTTTTTCAAAAGCTTCCTCGTAATAAATATACTGAGTCAATTTTTCTTTTCATTTGTAGCTATTGCCATTTGAATATGCTAATTTTAAAAGAAATTTTAGAGTAAAAATTTAAAAAGCCCTCCCAGAAAACTGTGAACCAGTGATTTTTATGTACATAGATGCCACAACCAGAGTTGGAACACCATGATATTGCAACAGGAGCATGATACAGCTCCCAAAGAAAAGTCATTGCAATGCAGATAAAAGGGATGAAAAAATAAATGACTAGGCAGAGACATAGAGCACTAAAGACGTGCTTATGATTTAACTTAGGGGATTTTTTTAATTATCGTTGCATTTGCCACAATATAAAGCCTCACAGTTTAAGCTGCACAATTATCAGGTCAAGAAAATATTTCTGGGTTTATTTACTTTTTAGTCAAATGGGAGGGAGGGATGGTAAAACAGAAGTTAGATATGAAGAAGAAGGTTTTAAGACATTGCAAAAAGGAACAAATTTAACCAAGAATTTTTTCTTTAATTGCTACCTCCCACACCCTTCTTTAAAATGCAAATGAATCTACTTAGTGAAGTGTCTTTAAAAGGGCTGTCATGGGAGATCACCCTTATTTGCAGAGACCTGAGAGAGCTTAGAGTGTATATATGTGCATATAAAATATCTTGACAAAAATTTGTTCCCGTGGTTTTCATTCTCAAAGGTGTGGTTTTTTTCCCTTCATGCAGCACATTTGCCAACAATGTAAATGCCAGCAGAAGTCAGTACGGCATCACAACAGCAGCATGAGAATTACTGGGCATTGTTGTAAACACCAAGATTCTGATTCTAGCAAAAAAAAAAATGGGCTCCATAAAGTTCTGCTACCTGTTACACTTCTTACTACTTTTGTCTCTGGGCTGTTACCCGTGAATTTTACATATCTAAAAATAAGTGTAGACAGCAGGTGCACAAAAGTGCAACAGTCTTGTGAAGCAGCAACAGCAGAACAGCAGAAGCCATAGCAGAATTGTCGCTGTGTTTTTCTTCTCCTTGCTACTAATATAGATGCTTACCCAGCATTGCTCATTGGGACTATTGTAGGGTTATTTTCAGGATACCTAAAGACAGAACTGCAGTGATTTCTGTAAATAGACTGTTTACAAAATAAAAAATGTCTTTTGGTCTAGACCCGAAGTCTCATGATGAAGCATCTACCTGCAGAAAGTTTCGCAAAAATGTGCTTCTACAAAAGAAATTTAATCCTAAATTTCTCAGCTTTACTGGTATTTTGAAACAGTGTGGAAAGTGTGTCCATGGGAAAACCGGGAAAAGTACAGATTAATAGAAAATAATGTAAAAAAATAGAGTATTAATACATTCTTCTTTGATAGCCTATGTAGGGGTGCAAAAACCCCTTCCTGGTCTTGATTTGTGCTTTTTTGTAAAACCCTCTGGGGGAAATGCTGCAGCCTCCTAAGCAACTTAGTCTGGTGTTTTGCTTTCCCAGCAGTTTCACCCAGTGCTCTCTGATGCAGTTGAAGCCTTTGCTTCTAACTATATTCAATGGGGACAAAGATTATGTTTTACTCCTTTTCTTTTTGAAGGTCTTTTCTGCATATTTGGAGATGATTATCCTGTTTTCCTTCAGTCTTTTGGTCTCTAGACTAAACAGTCTCAGCTCTTTTAGGGATCTTACTGATTTCATAATGTCTGGTTGCCTTTTTTGGAATTTTAGCAAATTCAACAGATGTATAGTGATACCAGCTTGACCAAACAGAGTATTTAAAATGTAAATATGCTTTACACAGCATTTACACAGAATTTCTTGATTCTAGCAGAGGAAATTCCTGTTGACTAATAAATATAAAGATGGCAAGGAACATATTGAGGGAACTAACATGAGTAACTGGCCGGTGGTTTATCATATCAAATTAGTGAGTTATAACTGCATTTTTATTTATCAGAGGTCAGATCTTTGGATGATATCAGTGCTGAGCTCAAAGTTATTTGATTACCAATATACGCATGATTTTCAAAAGAAAAGTAAGAGTTACTCCAGATCCTACATTTGTATGTTCATGTATTTCTGCTGTTATGAAAACTCCTGAAGAGAAGATTTTCCAAGTGGTGTATAACCCTCTCCCGAAAGCTGGGCTGCAGTGATGACACGGACCCTAAAAACCTTAGCTTTTATGCTTATTTTAAAATCAGGATTTGGAGTCTGCACAAGCCATTTGATATGGGGAAGCAGCCTTTTTCCAGAGGGATTGACTACGTGTGCAACAACCTAAATCTGTGGAAATGAATCAACTGAGTCAGCTGCCGATGACTGCAAAAATGGCCCGGATGCCATTTACAGTTACCTTTTTAAAAGGGAGCTTGAAATTAGGAGAATTATAGCAAAACTGTCATTGAGGAGAGATCGACTGCCTGGAATTTGCAATGCAAACCTATTATCCCTTATGCAGAAGGAAGATAAGTGGGGAAAAAAAAATTAACAGCCACAAGAGTTCTCTCCCAGCTGCAGTTTCATCTTATTTATTGTTGCTATTTATTTATATATATGTATTTAAAAGTTTAAATGATTTGTTAGTTATGCATCAAGCTAACCCCTATAAATGCATGTTTTATTGCAGCTGCTACAGCTTTTAATATTGTTTATTATTATTCTCTTAGTACCTAGAAACTAGAGCCATACTTTAAAGCCCCATTGTGCAAGCTACTATATGAGCAAGTGACACAAAAACAGATGCCACCTCAGAGGGCTCACAGCATAGGATTTTGAAAGCATGGGTCATGTGAGCAGGTGGACCTCAAGAGGGACAGGTGGGGTGGCAAGGTGACATAAATGTCAATATGTTTACTTGAAGAAGCTAGCTTTGCAGCAGAGATAGGTGTGTCATTGCTGAATAGAGGGAGAGATCTTTCTATTCCCTTGCTTATTTGTGCTTTCTGTTACTTTGTGGCTTCCTCTGGCTCTTTCTGTGCTCCTCACTACCACTGTATGGAGCTAGTGAGGGAAAGAAGGCAAATGACTTCCAATAGAGACAAGTTCTAGGTTTACCTAACACTATTGAGGTGTCTTTTGCACAGCTGGAGGAAAACACTAATAAAAATACCTTGGATTAAAATTACTAGCATCTGTATTGAGCTATGAGCATCTATTCCATAAAAAAAAACAAAACAAAAACCACCAAACAAAACCAAAACTACTATCAAAGGACTATAAAGCCTCCACAGCCTTAAAAGATCAAAGAATAAGTAAAAAAAGAAAAAGGTAGCAAGCTGGTTAACAAATGCAGACTGGAAAAGCAGACAATCCAGCTGAAATAAATCATAGTGCATCTGCTCTGGCTTTTTCACACTATGGAAGTTCTAGCCTGAATTCTTCCTTCAAGGTTGTCATAACTGGAGAAGAGATGATTTATTGGCTACTCTTGACCTGTCTGTGTCTTTGTAGGTTAGAACCAGCATCCGGTTTCCAGTGACTTTCACAAAAATGTACATTCCCTCTTTTAGAGTTTCTGATGTAAAGTCTGGTCCTATTGCTAATCTATTGGTTGTCATTCACTGTTCTGTTCAAAATGAATTTTTTTAATATGTTTGTGCATGTTCTGGATTCATCTCCTACCTCAATAAGCCTTTCCAGGGCCTGAGATCAACTGAAGTGGTTTCAGAATTAGTCAGGGAACAGGAAAACATAAGTGCTGGTAAATTGTGATCTCAACAAGGGCACCCAGCTATGCATTTAATCCACTTCATTACTCCTCTCACCTCTCTCCAGGACCCAGTAAAGGTTTTGATTGAACAAAATAACAAAGCAGTTATAGAAGTGCCACTTAATTAGAGAAGTTGTGGATGCCCCTCCCTTGGTTTTGTTCAAGGCCGTGTTGAATGGGGCTTTGAGCAGCCTGGTCTAGTGGGAGGTGTCCCTGCCCATGGCAGAGAGGATGGAACCACATGATCTTTAAGGTCTTGTTCTACCCAAGCCATTCTGTGATTCTGTGATTTAATTATGCCCATTGTACGGTTAATTTTAGGATCTGCTGTTAAGGTCATCTCTTCAGTGAGAAAGGAGGCAACGAGAAACAGCAGGTCAATGAGATCCAACTGGGGAGCAATCAAGCTTTAAAAATGTTTTCTGTGGTTTGAAGGTTAGTATTTGCACTTGGCTGGATAGCACAAACTTTGGATAGAATTAGTATGTTTTGATTTGGATTGTTTGTTTTATTTCCCTGGAAAATATTTAGATAGCATGCTTTTTAAAGTGTGCTGCAAGTGGCTGGGATTTTCCATCCTACTGAGATGTTCTGGGCTATCCCACCTGATCTCAAGCAGCCAGAAAGCAAGCCAGAAAGCCATGCCCCTATGCTAGGCAGATGATTTCAGTAGCAGAAATTATGATGATTCCTGCACTTGGACACCTGAACTTGTGTTGTTTCTTGTAATGACTCTCTCTTCATTTACTGAATTTATAAATACCTAGAATACAGGTAGACACTTGTCTATTGTGTAGATACATGACAGACACCTGGAAGTAGTTAGCTGAATCCAAAGACACACTAGGAGATAAGCAGTTTATCATTGGAAAAGAGCCTCCACTTGAGAGAAAAGAACAGCTGTTTATCTGCTGAGCAGTTGAACAACAATTAAGGAATAACACAGAATTCAAATATATCAGTTTAATGCAAAAGGCAGATGGACTTGGATAATACAGTATTATCTCAGCACCAGTGTTAATCTGAGACACTTACAATTAAATCAGAACCTGAACCCCTACACCCTGTCCAGAGACAAAAAAAAAAAAAAAAAAAAAA
>LTAT01000001.1:85792918-85806344 GCA_003286495.1 Chlorodrepanis virens | reverse complement strand
AAAAAAAAAAAAAAAAAAAAGCATCCAGAGTCAAATGAAAATA
Source organism: Chlorodrepanis virens (assembly GCA_003286495.1). Taxonomy (NCBI): domain Eukaryota; kingdom Metazoa; phylum Chordata; class Aves; order Passeriformes; family Fringillidae; genus Chlorodrepanis; species Chlorodrepanis virens. The sequence continues at coordinate 85,806,301 of LTAT01000001.1, read as the reverse complement.
TTGACCACTAAAAGAGAAATGCCATTGACCACTAAAAGAGAAATTGTTGGATTCTTCCCAGAGATATGACCCAGCCCTGTCCTTGAAAATAACTGACTTTGCAGAAGAAGATGATGAAAAAAAAACCAAAAAAACCGCTGTTTGTGAGGAAGACAGGATTGAATTCCTTGAACTCTCAACCAATCAAAGCTTTTTCCCTTGATGAATTTCCAAGCATCTCTGGAAATTCTTCTTTTTAGAGCAACTATGCCCATACCAGTTTTTATTTTCTTTTCAGGGTAAAGTTGAATTATGCTAAATTATAGGATAAATGAAAATAGAAAAGAAGCAGACTGCAGACTACTAGCTTAGGATGGATATCTGACATTTAGAGAGTGGCAAGGTGAATCTCATCCCATACTTAGATATGGATTTTTTAACTTTACTTAGAGCAACTAACTTAGGAGGACTGGATCCCCGTTTCAAGGGATAATAAGCATGCTAGCACCTTAGAAGACTTAGGAATCCACTCCTTTGTGCTGCAGTTCATCCTCTGCTTAGTATGGCTAATCTGTCAGATAAGACTGTCTTTGCCTCATAACAATATTGTAATGGCTAAAAGCAAATTTTGTTTAATCCATAAAGATTAATGTAATGGCAACTATCATGGTGCATTAGGCAGGTGGAATCATGAATTAATATGAAAAATCAATGCAAATATCAAAATAAAGTATGTTTTAACATGGAACATTGACTTCTGCAGGTTATGGTAGGAGATAGAAAGGTGCCATAAGTCTTTATTCTCACGATCTCAGTATTTCTATGCATGCTCTGTTCCATTTCTGTTAAATCTCAGCAGCCATTTAGGATTGACTCCACTTTAAGTCCTTTGCTTAGGTAATCAGTTGAAATTGCTGTCAGTTTTGCTACTTTTTTCCTTGCCTGAATTCTGGGTCATCTGCCATTTTTGTAGTATCTGAAGAAGACTAGAAAGGAAATAATATTTAATCTTCTGAATAATTGTACAACTTTAGCAGTGGAATTCCTTTATCTACTCCTTTTACTCCTCTATATCCTAGTGAGGCATACAAATGTTTGCCAAAGATTTTTACTATTTTCTTGGCTACTTCTCTTGGAATTGCAGAGTCTAACACATTTGAGATGATATACTTCAATATTTTTCAGCTATTCTGATTACCTTGTGATCTGACTGTAGTAAATAGGAGATCTCTTTACCATTCTCTTGCTGTTCAAAATAACCCAACTAAAATCTGTCTCTCAGACCATAGAATCATAGAATCATTTCTATTGAAAAAGGCCTCTAAGATCATGTCCAGCTGTTAACCACACTCATCAATATACTGTGTCCCCAAGCACAACTTCCACACACCTTTAGAACACTGCCAGGGATGATGAGACCATCCTGGACAACCTGTTCCAATGCCTGACCACTCTCTCAGAGAAGAAATTTTTCTTAATATGAATCTTCCATGACAATACTTGAGGTAATTTCTTCTCATTCTGCCACTTGTTATGTGTAAGAAAAGACTGGCCCAACGTGTTGTTACAATGAGATGCATTACCCTAACTTGTGCCTCATTTGTGATACCTGGTGGAGACTCTCAGTGACATCAAGGTAAATTTTATTTGTGTCCTTCAGAGGCAGGGCAGAATAGCATGCTGCAGCCTTTGGCTGATAAGGGATGACACCTCATAGAGATGCCGTTCTTCTACTTTCCAAGTCTGGGAATATATACCTTTGGTAAACTGTGTTGGAGAAAGCCATAAATGAGGCTCATTACAGCAGAAATCTATATTCTTTCCTATATCATTATTTTATATTGGAAATAATTCAACACGGATATCCCAAAATGTACACAAGTCTGTGCATTTTTTGACCATCCCATGGCACACTCTTCACAAAATGACTGAAACTATGCTCATGCTAGAGATTCAATATTTTCTATTTTAGCTGATTACCAGTGCAAATTTAAAGGACACTGTCATAAACCACCATCACTCATGTGTTTTCTGGAAATATGTTTCTGGGAATGATTTCAACCAAAAGGCAACAATCCTGCATTTAGATAAAAAGCACATACACACACACACACACACACACACTCACAAGGAGGAGAAGAGGAAAAATATACAACAAAAATTTCCCAATCAAAATATCAAAATGCAGTTGCCAACATTGTTCTCAAAAAAAATTATTATATTAAATTTGCCTTGGAAAGTGTAGGAACCAAGCTTGATAGACCCAGCTCAATTCTCAGCCCTTCCATTTTTATCATATGTGACAAGGTTGTAGGTTTTAAGCATTTTTCTCTTGTGGGAAGGTGTTTTTTAAAGGAAATGTCCCAGAAGTAAAGGCAGGGCTGTGATACACCATGAGAATAGGAAGCACAGCAAATTGAGGGAGATGAAAGTACACTCATCTGTGGTCATTTTCTTTTTCCTTTCTTCCAGCCAGCAGGGCAATCCAAACTTGGAGAAGTTTTAAATTTAACAACTTTCATACTGTATTTTCAAGATTTGTTTCTGTGAATGGCAGAGCCCACAAAGATTTGATTTCTTGGGGATTTTATCTTGTGGTAGCTCTGTTTTCCAACAAAATCATCTAATTGCTCCAGGTGAGCTTGCCTTACTGTCCTCCTGGGAACTCTCATGGAAGAGAGGTTTGCCTAATGCCTTGGCAGTGGGAAAGTCTTCATTTGATGTTCATGACCTATTAGACACCAAGAAGCTCACTCTGAGATCAGTAAGGTGCATGGTCCTTGCTGTCCCCTGGAGTGTGGATTGGGACTGATGTTCTTCCTGTGATTAGAGCTCTCTCCCAGCTGGGAGGGAGCTGGAATAACTGGTGTAGTTATTGGTGTTGATTTTGTCACTTGGGTTCCTGCTGTTTACTTCTGTCAGTTTGGTTAAATGTGCGTTTAAGATATATATTTAAGTTAACAGGAGAAAATGCATGACCCCTTTAAAGAGAATTTTCCTGTAGATGGTCTGCTGGGTTTAAAAATACAATTAGCTGAACATCTCCACCATATAAAATCCGTAACAGTAGACCACATCAGAAACTGAGCAGAGGAGAAAGGATGTCTCCTTAGGAGACAAGCAAGGAAAAGCCAGAAAAAAAAAGAGAAAGATGAGGATAAACCACCAATGGACATAGGGGAAGATTATAGTGATTTTAATGAAACAGAGCTGAAATTATTTTCCATCAAACTATGCGCACAACTTACAGAGAGGGAGTCTGGCATCTGTCTTTCCACCTTCTTTTTCTCCCACCTGCTGATGTCATTTTGCTACTGGCAGCAGACACAGGTAGCAGGGCTGATTTTTGATTTCTTGGTCAGTCCTTTTGACCCTTGTTGCCATAGCTCTAATACAAGTTCCCTTCATTCAAGCCCTTATACCACCTCATCAAGTGCTCTTCCTAAATGAAGTTTACAAGTGTATTTAACTACCAGAGAAATATAATTTCCTTATTCTTTTAATAAATCTGCAGTTTTCTGATTGGAGAATTCTTCAGAAATTTGCTTGAACTTCTTTTCATTATAATTTTTCACTCTGGAAACTTTGAGTAATTCGTTCTAAAGTGCCTTTCAGTAATGGAGCAGTGAATAATGAGAATTTATTTCCCTTTTCAAAAGTAATTAATAAACAAAGAAAAGATATTGCTTTCCTCCTAAATCAATAGATTAATAGAATGTTCTCTTCCTGACGGCTCTAAAAGTAACATGAATTAATGCAATGCTAGTTCTCAGAAATAAAACTGTTATAGTCGCTTGATCTAATGCTACATGTACAATACAGAAGTGGAAGCAACTCCTGAACTCTCTAGATGAAAACAATACTTGCTGTGGCAATGCAAAGGTGCCTTTTGTTTTAGACAATAGTTTAAGTAATAGGTAGGTGTAATAAGAACTGTCTTTCCTAATCAATTTACTTAATTGGTCAATTCAGAAAAGATATCTCATACTGTCTGTGGTTCAATTGATGGAAACAGAAGTTGTAGCAAGGAAAAGCAGACAAGCAACCATCCATTTTGAGAGCTTGGGGGCTCTGTAGAGTGTTTCCTGTGATTCCCAGTGGAGTGCATGGCAGAGGATGCTCAGAAGAGGAGTGAGGGCATGGGAAGCATAAGGACAGAAACAGTTCAGGACTAAAGCAGAAAACAGAATCAGATTTTAGATATTCATTGACCATATTTTGATGTTAAAGTGAATTGGAAAGAGACTTTGAAAGGTGAAAAACAAATGTGTTTCAGCGGAAAATCTATGTCATAGCACTGAGAGGTGTTAAAGGGCAAGGAGGCGAGAGTACAATCTTTGAAGTCAAAACTGGAATCTTGAAGCAATAAAAGGAGGCAATCATGTTCAGTAAACAATTAGGGGCAGTACTAAAGACAGGCTAAAAACTATTTGCATGCCATATGAACTAGAAAATAGGACCAGAAAGTGAAGAAAGAATCATAAAGAAACAATTAATTGTGTTCACAATAAAGAAAACTATCAAATAATAAAATGACATCAATAAAAGTGTTGGTTTGAAATTTTTTGGACTTTGTTTTTTCTTTAGAAACTCACTGCATAGAGTGGGAATAATTCACATGCTCAGGTAATCAAAAATGTTCCTTAACAGGGTAGCTAAGAGCTTGGTATAAATTAACTATCAAAATTTGACAAAGGGACAAAGACCATGCAGACAGGGCAAAAAATTGCTGTAATCAGTATGCAGCTGCTACAAAGGCTGGCATACAGTTAGGATGCAAAAGAAGGAAGAATCAGATTCCCTTTTGATGTGAGTATGAAGGGGGAAAGCAAAGCAAGAGCTCTGCAGTTTGGATTTTTGTTTTTTGAAAGGCTAAAAGGTTCAAAACCTTCTTGAATTCCATTATAGGAATGCTGTCAGTAAGACTAGATATGCTTGATTAAATAAAGAGCAGATATAATTCTCCACTCTGATTTTAACCTGCTATCATTGCATACTTAAATACAAAGTAAAGCAGAGAAGTGGCAAACTCAACCCCCCACCCCAAACAACCGAACACAAAAACCCCCAAACAAAAAAACCCCAAACATATTTTGAAGTGGAAAACTCTAAGCACTCCAATATATTCAAACTGAAACCTTTGCACTTGCCAGCATACCTCCCTGTCTGTGCACATCCCTTGCCCTCAGCTCTAACCATCCTGTGCTTATTTCAGAGCAAAACATCAAAGGCGAGAGGATTTCTCCTTGAACAGCCTGAAGCAGCTTCTTGCTTGCTTCTCAGTGTCTCTAACCCCACCCAGAGGCATGAAACCTTTTCTGGTTGTACCATCAGGAACTTACAGAACTAGTCAAAGGTTCTGCCCCAGCTCCCTGATGTATGGATCCCTTTGAGCCTCAGTCTCAAATAGCTTCATGTTTCTCATTAACTTATTTAGGGGTCAGATCTGAATTCCACAGTTGAAAATGATGCTGAAATGGGATGTGGATTAATGTGGGTGAAGACTAAGGAACCAAGGTTGCTTGGTTGACCGTCCCAACCAAAAGCAGTAAATATTATGAAGTTTTCTGTCAAAAAATGTGTCATGTAGGGAAACTGAAAAAAAAAAAAAAAAACACCAACAAATAAAAGGGCAAACAAAGTGTGGGTTATATTTAGGGACCTCAACATCTATCAGGGATATTAGTAGCTCCACTAAGAGAGTTCAACTACAATAACAATTCAACACTAGTTTCCTGATAAACCCAAGCTTTAACCATAATCACATAATCAGTTTCTTCCAATTACACCCAAAGATGAGAATCATTTCTAAAAGGACTCAATGTAGAGCGGGCAGAATTTCAGTTAAAATACTCCATTTTAGAGAACCCAAATTACAATGAAGCAATGAAATGTGTACAAGCGCTGTGCCCGTCCTGGCCTGTCTGAGGGAACTATGGAGAGATTTCCCTCCAAAATGCCAAAGAAAGAGATTGATCAGCATGAAATTGAGAGGAAAACATGCAAAATAAGTCACCAGGAAGCTGCAATCAAAGCAGCCAGGGCCGTAGTGCTGTGGGTGCTGCTCTCAGCATCACTCACTCTGCAGCCACAAGCGCTCCCTGATGCCGTTCACTGTGTGCCCCCAGACTGCTGGGCCAGCAACACTGGAACCAGGCTGGAGACAGGCATGAGGTGGGCAGCAGAAACTGATGCAATTTTTTCCCTTAGAAGACAGCAGAAGGAAATAATTTGACAGAAACCTGAAAGCAAACATCATGGAAAGACAGTGACTTCAGAAGTCTGCTTTCTGTGTGCTCTTTCTTTCTCTTTCTTATCTGCTTTCTGTGTGCTCTTTCTAACACCATGTGATTTGTTTAAATCTCCTCAGGATACTTCCAGGTCTCCACTGGAATTAAGATTTCCCTGGTTAGGAAAGTACAGGTGACCAGTTTACAACAGAATAAATCAAGATATTGGTAAGGAGATGGCAAACAGAGGTGGAAGGATACAGCAGTGTGCAAATGTGTATATATATATGGAGGGAAAAAATACTTAAAATCCATTTTGCCAAGTTGGCATGTTGCAATAGTAACTACAAAAATTAGAGAAAAGGGAATTTTAAATATCAAACATTGCAAGAAATTCCTACTGATTAGAAGGCGTGATCAGCTGGATGTTAAGTTATAAACACTGTGGAACAGGTTTTATTTTGTACTTCTGGCAGTAATTTCCCCTGTTTCCATTTTAATGAGGATCTTCATATGTTCATGCTTAAATTGACTCACCATTTTATTTTTTTTCCTCCTACCTAAAATTCTACTGGGTTTACAACTACAAGCAGAAAATTTAATTTTGTTTACTCTCAGCTCTCAGAGTACCAGTAATTAGCCGCAACCAGGAATAGAACAATTGAGATAACTAATTCTTTGTGTATTTTTATTTGTAATATCAGGCTATTACTCTCCAAAGTTCTAGGACATTGTGGAAATAATGAAAAGTGTTGGTTCATTCATAGGCCATGGGAATAAATGTTCATCCAACTCTCACTATCACTAAGATAAGATGGGGGAACCCTCCCACTTCTAAGATCATGCTTATCATAGTACCTACAGGACCCTTTGCCCACTTCTTCAAAGCATCCATCTACCAAGGAGGGATGAAAAGCTATTTCTCAGTGCAAGTAGATAGCTTCCAGCACTGCAGAGCAGGATATAGAAGCTGTCACTTATAGAATTTAATACAGAATTTTGAAAAAGAGCATTCTTATTTGATTGGTTTAAGAGTGTCTGTATTATGAAGACTAAACTGTTTACCTTATAATTTAATGAGGATGAGGTCAGCCTTGCAATTTCCATCAGAAAAATGTATTTTTGTTTTGTCATACAGCAAATGCATGCTCTGTTCCTGTGCTGTCTCCTGCACTTTGTAGAACATGAGCCCTGTGGAACCATTCTGGTTCCACCACTATGGCACAATGTGTGTTGATGTAGGGTAAATGTTCAATAGTGCTGCTCTTCATGCAGCCTCTGCAGACTGCTTGTAGACCTGCTGGCTCTAGTGATGGCATTTGTGTGGAAGGTGTTTTTTTCTCTGCTGTTTCAAACATTGCACCATTTCGTGATCTGAGATCCCATAGATGTAATTTGCTATCTCTTACCCAGTTTGGTGCAGGAGAGACAATGGTTGCATTACTTTGATCCACAGATCTCAAATAGTACACAGATGCTGATGAAGCCATGGCACACCCAGATAAAGTAGGTTTAAACTTCAATACCTTTAGAAATGGGACATGTACAACTCAAACACATTATGCTTAGCACAACATTTTCCTAAAGGGAACAAAGGGAAAACATGGTAACTATTATTGCTATGCAGTAATAGCTTGTCAGCTTAAGGTAAAGGATGGCTTTCGATGTGCATGCTTCATTGCTTAAGAGCAAAATCCTGACCAACTTAAGGCTCTGCTTATTTTTAAGTATGTCTTATTAATTGAGATACTTCATTCCTGTAGTGAACACGAATTAATGTTGCCTTACTAAAGTGTTCTGTCCTCATGCCAAATATTGTTAGACCAAGTTAGTATGGAGGTAAAAAAAAAAAAAAAAACAACCCCAAAATTCCTTTTATTTTCTTTAGGTGTCTCAGGGTCTCAAAATTAGTACAGAGACCTGAGAGATGGGTTTTAGATCAAAGAGTGATTAGCACAATCTGTGTCAGTCGGGAAGGAAGAGAATACATTTACAGAGTCATTTTTCTCAGTGTTGATGCAGTAGAAACAAAGCCTTGGTTGGTTGGTTGGTTTGTAGTGCATGTCCACTGCCCTGTTCCATCTCTCTCTGCTTTTGTCCTGATTTACAGTTTTTGGGGTTATCCCACCTCATCAGTCACTGCATCTTTCAGCATTGGGGGAACTGGAAGAAAATGCAAAACTGCCCTGTAAAGAATGACTGGTGTTAAAATTCTTTCTGCAGAGACAGAGATAAAATTTGGCATGTGAGGCATCTTAGCTGGGAATGACTGTTCTAACTTCCTTAAACTATGAATACTGGATTCAAAGGGGAAATGATGCCTCTTTAAGGGATCTTATAATCATTAAAACAGTGATTTCCTTTTTTCCTTAAAGGAAGAATTGTATGACAAATACCTTGCAAGGTAAGTGAGGTATTTCTATGGTAATTCTATGTTGTTCTCTGCCATCCAAAAGCAAGTGCAGGTAAGGAGAAGGGAGATGAAACACAAATCTGACATTTCAGCGTGTTATTAGCTATGTGCAGGATATGCAAAATATCCTCAAAATTCAGAAAGTACCTGCTTGGAAATACAGCCTGAATGCTGCTCTTGAGCTATGCCTTACATTTTAAGAACGCTTCCCTCTCTTGCTGTGGTATTGCCATTTCCAATTAAAGGCATTTTATGCTAAAACATCACTTTTTCAGTTTGTCTTTTCTGCCAGTAACTTTTCTCTCCCAGCAATTAACATCTGTTTTCTGTCTGCCTTGCTATTAAAAAAAAAAAAAATAAACAAATTATGGGTTTGGACAATATTCCCAGTGCAGATATCCTTTCCCATCTGAAACATAGTGGAAATTCAGCTCTGGCTCAGAGGCTCAGATTTCTCTATTATGATAAGAAAAATGGAAAGTCCAGACATAAACATGCCTGAACTTCAAGAGCATTTTGTTTTCCAAGTTTTGGTCTTACATGAATTGTAACTCTGCTGATTCCAATAGAATTATTTCTGGCTTAGACTATCTCAAGGGAAAGGAGGAATTAATGCAAAAGAAAAAAAAAAAAAAAAGAGAAACTTTGATACCTATGTGGTCAAACCTTAGAATCTTTTCTTGATACCTAGTAATGCAATATTTTATTAAAATTATATACTGCTTTGGATCAAGTGAAAACTAAATATGGTATTCCAAAATTGGCTTATATACACAGAGTTAGGAGGTAGTTTTTTTCTCTACGTCCAAGAGAAACAAAATCTTCATAATTCCTTTAACTTTTCTTTTGCTTTCTCCAGCTATTATATTCTTTTAAATTGGCAGTTCCAGAATGTTGCTTAGAAATTTAAAGTTTGTTAAAAGAAAATTTTGAACTCTTCTTTAGTGTCTTTTTCTTTTCCTTTCTCTCAAGCATGTGTACGTATACATAGGCTATCTCAGATGTGCAAGGAGTCAGGCCAACTATGAATATGAAATAAATATTATACATATGATTACTGCATAGTATATGTGATAAATAAACTTACTAAAATGAATATTAATAAAAATATACATAATGAATAAACTTAATCTACCTAAAGAATGTCAAAATTCATAGTAGACACAAATTCTACAGCAAATTAAAATCTTTCTACCTCTTTCTTGAACAAATTTTTGTCATTTAAGTGTTGCAATTTCTCACCTTTTGGATGCTGCCAGAGTCACAGATGCACAAATGCCACCTTAGTTCTAGACCAGAAAGATATCCTAACATCTCACCTGCATATTTCTCTTTTGATTAATAAGTTACACACATGTTCTTTCTGCATGTGACCCACATTATATTTTGTTTAGGACACTCAGGCTTCTTTTGCCATGCTTACACAATTACCTATGTGATTTTTATTTGTGATTTATAACAGAAGAAAAATGGTTATGAAACTGGTGTGGTGTCCTCCAGCATTAAGTAGGATAATATTTTCATAATTTGTAGAAAAAGAAATATGTATTATTCAGTTTAGAAAAAACTGACCAAAAATCCAGGGTTTCTTTGCTTAGGAGATTGGATCAGAAGTGTAAGTGATATAGCTAAGGTAAAATGCTGGCCTAGCCAGAATTTTGAGATCAAAACTTCTATTTCTGAGTAATGAGTACCCTGGGACCAAACAACTCTGACTGGCTTGAGTCCACACTGCTCAGGAGTAGTTCCCTCCTGATGAGAATTTTTGTTGTGGAGTTAATTGGAGCACAGTAGAGAGCCTGGAATAAAGCTAACAGTTTTGCAGTGAGAAGACTAAAGCTCCAGGTTTTCTCCCTGGCATTCTGAATAGTGCTTCAGAGGCAGACTTCCACAGTGGTTCCTTCCAATGTGCAAATCCCAGTGAGCTCAGAAAAAACCAAAAGGCAGAACCAAAAGCCTCTGTACCTCTCAAGTTGTGCTTGGTGATGCCAGAGACTCCCAAATGATCCTGTTGCAGCATTGCCAGACAAGGAACTGGAAAGAGTTCTTTACTTGTTAACAGAGAATGTGTGATTTAAATACAGCCTAATCCAATATTAACAAAAATGAGATCTTGGCAGTTTGAAAACTCAGGGAAAGAAAGGGAAAAGGTGAAAAGAGTGGTGTATGTGTCAATCAAAAGCCCAAGAGGTGAACAATCAAGGTAGATGTTGTGGTATGTGAGAGCTATGACAAAGATTTTTCAGAACAGCTCAGGATGTGTAGAACATGAAAAGATACCTACCTAAAAATGTTACAGATGTGTGAGAGGAAAATGGGGAAGAAAACAAGAATAAGAAGGTCCATTATACGAGAAAAATATTTCAATTACAGCATGATTAGGAGATACTTTCATTGCAAATTATACAGCAGCTTGGATAAAATATTTGACTTTTCAAGAGATGAGCCAGTCAGGTCATTAAGTGTAGACCCAACTCCAGACTGCAGGTACCTAAATTTGGATGTCTCAATATGCCTACAGGGGAGATGAATTGCTGATTTCTCATTATACTCAGTGGTAACCAACGTAATGAAAGGAGCCTAGAGAATTGCTCAACTCACTCTAATACAGATGCATTCAGCTAGGCTCCACTGACTGAATTAACTAGCTCCCAATTAGCTAGAAAACTGAATTAGGCATCTAGTTCAACACCTGCTCCTGGATGTCTACAATCCAGAGCTAAATCCCAGGCCGACAGTGTGATGCTGCAATTAAAGTGACATAAATGTATTGATGTTTAATCAGTGAGATTTTCCTGTTCTTGCAAAACAATAGTAGAGATTTCCAATTATTAACAAGTTTTACCATTTCTATAATAACTGTAATAGGACTGGTCTGCATTTAACCTAGTTGAAGCAACAAGTGCTTAATTAAGTCTTAAGCAAATGTGATCATCTGTGCAATTGACATATTGAGAGGATAATGAAGATTATGGCCCGCAATACAAGACAGAAATTATTGGGAAACTTTAAAGGAAAAAGCTTCCCTAACAGTTCTTGCTGTGGAGGTAAAACAGCACTCACAACACCCTGTTTGCAAAGCCATCGATAATGGATGGAGAATGGGGGTCAAGCTGCTTTTTGTGTTGAAAAGTGCAGAAATCAACCTGACTAATCAACCCCAAAGTGTTTAACTTTGGAAGGACAATGTTTTCTCTCAGAAACTGGCACTGGTGAGGATGTTGCAGACAAAGTACCTCATAAAGGAACCAACGAGTGACAGCACTGATAACCTATCTACAGCTACTGAGCTGACACAGCTGGCCTGGAGATGTATGACCAACAGTCAATCACTTTACACTATAAAAGTCTCACCCACTTTAAACTGTTAATATCTTCTAACCAACTACTTGAAGTGTGTGTGGAGATTTCTCCCTTGAGTAGGGATGCCCCTCAAGGTTCCTCCTTGAGGCTGAGTGAAAGATATTTGCTCATGGTGCCTGGTAGTAGCATCAATTACAAATTAAACATCAATTACAATACAAACAAGGGAATAACATCAATTTCTATGTAATAATTGGTTTTGATAGCTTTAGTATAATTGCTTCAATACTGCTTCAAAAATAGTGCACTATACTAGTAGGCATAACTGCCTATACTGTGTAGTAAATATTTATTTTTAGCATCCTTTAGTCTATTAATTGTCATAATCCATTTATGCAAATAATTTATTTTATTTATATAAATATATTTGGGTTGCCATTCTTGATCAAAGTTCTGCAAAGTTCCAATTACATCTATCCTTTAGACATAAAACATTGACAAAGTCTGGAGCTAAGATTGGATCCAGCAACAGCCAGGCTTCTTTCTGAGATGGAGTTCAGAGAGCAAGGAAGTCCTGCAATTCTTAAGTTGATGTGATTATTTTCTAATTGGTTTTGTCTGGAGGTCTCTTCCTATGACATCAACAGCCTCTTTGAAGTAAAAGTAGCCTATTTATATATACACATACAGTGTTGCTTATATCTTATAGTGGAATATAGAAAAGAAAAATGAAAAAAAATAGTTTTCATTTAAATATGACTTCTTAAATTAATTATTTGAAGATTTTTAATTAATCATTAGAGTATTTATTGCTTCATTTAACTTTGATTGGAGTCCCTCTATGCTCTAGAAAGAAAAATAAAATCAGGGCTTCCTTTGCCTTCACCCCAATCTCTACATCAACTGGTATTTTCTTTTTATGGTGTTCATGGCAAAAGTAGATTTAGCATTTCTAATCTTTGTTTAAGTAGATGATATATTTCTAAAAGCTGAGAGTGGAAGCACAAAAATTTCCAGAGCTACAAATATTTTTTTAGAGCAAACGTTACCATGGCATTTTGAAAGGATGAACCTGGAATTGTGTGTTTGGTCATTCAGGACAGATACAGCTGTTAGGCTTTCAGTTTCTCTTTTGCACTGTCAGTGGCTGAAGTACAAAACAGGAAAATAATCCTGACCAGTTTGGAATGGAAAATTTGAGAGAGAAACATACAGTTGTGGAATGAAGGGAATTCTGTAGTATACATTTGTGTGATAATTTAGGCTTTTAGTGACAGAGAAAAAAACCGGCACAGTCCTTGAATAAAATACCAAAACCAAGAATGTAACTTAGAAATTGTCCCTAGACTAATTAGGGTCTGGAAGGTTTTTAGTGGTATTTTTAAATCATTATCAAAACCACTAAAAACTTTCTCGTTTTTTTTCACATTTAAATTGCAGTAAATGTATTCCTATAAA
>LTAT01000001.1:85735689-85755082 GCA_003286495.1 Chlorodrepanis virens | reverse complement strand
TTCTTTCTCTCTTTCTTTCCCTCTTTCCCTCTTTCCCTCTTTCTTTTTTTTTCCCTTAGTAACAAGAAATAACACTCCAGGTCATGTTCAGGTGAGCAGTAGTATCAGATAATAACCGTAACCCCTAATACTTTTGGACTATCCTGGACATAGCATGGACCATTCCTATTTTCCTGTCCCTTTCCTTCCTCACACACTAGGAATCCCAATGAGAATTGCTGGATACATCCAGAATGTATTCACCCGATATATTCACCCAGGCAGCAGCAGGAAGGTAATTATAGATCAAAGCATCTTCTGACAAGTCAGAACACACTTTGGCAAAAGAAATAAAGGGAGTTCTAATGCTGCAGAAGGAAGCAGATGTGTACATTGCTGTGACACCAGAGAAATCAACTGCCTATAGATATTGCTATATCACACAGCAGTCAAAGAGGCTCAGTGGCTGGATTAACCTTGACCAAGAGGAGTCTGGGTTAACATCAGCTGCAGCAGGGTCTAAGCTTACAGAGTCTCTTTGAAACACCACTGCTGCTCTCGGGGTGTTACAAGTGAACATTGGTGTGAAGTATTTCTGAGGAAACGACAGCTGCATGTTGTCTGATAGCTGTCAGAGGGCTCAGGACCCCTCCTGGCTTGCAGACAGGTAGCAAGGCTGTGATCAGCTGTTCATTTTTCCCAGAATACCCCTCTGGCTCAGCAGGCTAAGATCCCTTCTCGCAGCTGGTGTCTGCAAAACTGAGCGTAGAACTGGGATTTCTCTGCCAGCTCTTTCCCTCACCTCTATACAAGTCAGAGTCGCAGTAAGCACAAAGTCACAGCTCTGTATAAGTATCTTGTGGTGTTTCAGTGGATATTTTTCTACCCAAGGGCCAGTTGTGTCAGCAGGGGCAGTAGAATGGCATAGTGCCGTTTCTGGAAGCATCAATATTGCCCCTGGCAAGCTTGAGACATGTAGAAAGGTTCTTGTAGGACACTGCAGATGCATTTATTGGTAGTTCAATGCCTGACTACTGATTCTTCATACCTGGTGTGCAGATCTACAAGGTAAAGAGGTGACAGAGGTGTTCTGTACAGTGGGGGAAGAGATGCAGAGGTTTTAGGGTGCCTAAAAGTGAACAAATGACTACACAGAGGGAATGCCTCTTTCCTTCCACTTTGTACACGGAGCCAAAGGTGACCACATTGCATAGGTCTAAAATATTACTTCATATATCCCATATCAGCACTTTTTGAAAGCAGGACTACAGATTCTTTTTTTCCAAAATTAAATGAAAACAGAAACCTGGCACTACTACTTACGTTACTTTATTTTCTTTCTAGTGGGCTTCATTTTGAGAAATGCAAATTCAAATGAATTTGTGTCATTAGTTCTTTGGAGTAAATATATTTGTGGAAAGTAATTATTCATTGTTAATACAACACATATATGATCACTCTTTTGTTTGAATTAGATTTAAAATTATTTGCTAACAGAGTGATTGCACAATATTTCTGGCTAATGGCCTTAAACAACACAGGTTTTTGCTTCAAGGGACAAAATAACAGGCAGTTAAAGTCAAGACAGCAGAAAAGATGGATATCTTCCTCCAAAATAGGGCCAAAGGAAAATGTTTAAGCACTAGCTAATGTACTACTGATTAACATTAGGACTTGTTTTGAATTTGTGCTGAAACCATGTGTATTGGATTAGTGCAGCAAAGTTTTGGTAGGAGGGGGACTAAAAAGAGTGGCTGGTGTGAGAATCTGCCAGAAACTTCCCCTGTGTTTAATGTAGCCAGTGCCAGGTGTCCCAGGACAGATCCTCTGCTGTCCAAGGCTGGGTCCAACAGTGACTGCAGTAGTGCCCCAGGGATAAAATGTTGAAGTCAAACATTGGAAGCATTCAATAGAAAGAACCAGGGACAGGTCCCTCGGGACAAATAGTCTGACCAAGTGTGCATGGGTGGGGTTAGGAAAATATGCGGAGGGATTTTCAGGGCAACAAGCAGGGCTTTGTCAGGAACAAAGGGAAAGGGAATTAAATACGCTGACTGTGGCATGGGGCCTGGTGGCCTCCCATTGCTGAGGGCCAATGTCACTGCAAGGGCACTCCAGACTGTCTTTGTAGAGGTTGCCATCAAAACTTCCTGAGGATGGAAAACGGTGAATACATCTGGGAAGCAGCTTCAAAATAGAAGTAATTTCTGATGTTGAATCCTAATCCTTTCCATGATACCAGGAACTATGCATTTGCAAAATGCTGAGTAGGCATTTCAAAAATTTTGAGTATATTTTTTGACATGACACAGTATATTTTGTTGAGATATTCTTAAAGACTTCTGGAGCTTTGCTTAGAAAGAGAACAAATGACCCAGAGAAGTTCCCACACTGATTGTCATCAGGCTGCTTCCCCAACACAGTTCAAAGAAAGCAAAAAAGGAGAACCTAGCATGTGACATACACTAAACAAACTATACACTTCTTTGTGCCTGGAAGTTACAAAAATAATTGTAGTCACCAGGTATTTTCACACTTCAGAAGAGACTGCAAGAGACTGAAACAGCTTACTTTTGTTGAGAAAACTAGTCACTTTATAAGATTGGTCCCATAAATAAAGTAAATAAATTGGTGGATTTTTACAGCTTTTGACTGGAATAAGAAAATCATAAATATTTGCCCTAAAAAATTGTAATTTTTGTATTTATATTAGGATGTTTGTTGTTCCACCCTTACTTTTCCCTAGAAACCAATTTTTTTCAGTTAATTTTCAGTTAATCACAAAATATATTTGTACCAGAAGTCGTGCTAAAGGCTGGTTTCTTCTTATGTGTGTTCAAACTCACCTGAAAAAATGCCATTTCTAGTAAATTTCTCTTCTTATTTTTGAGTTTGTCCTTCATATTATGGTGCATGACACTAAAGCAGCATGTTTCTTTTAAATTTAAATTACAATTCATAAAATTTGTTCAACATATTTTAGCAACTAACAACCTAATCTGGACCTGATCATTGCAATCTAATGGAATGAATTAGTATTTAGCATGTCTGCTTTTCTTCTAACAGAAGCAGGCATTGCAAAATAAAGAATGAAAATTTACCTGGTACAAGGCTCATTTATAAGGTAAGTGACAATAATGTATTTTTCTTCTCACTTTCTCCCTTTGATTTAAAAGAAAACAGAGGTGAGTGAATGAGGCAAAGAAGATGCAGTGTACATCAGCTTACATTCTGTTGTGTGTACTTAGTGAATTGCTCAGGGAATAACCCTGCTTATTTATATAAGAACACTACAGAATAAGAAACCATCATGACCAAGGATTGTAGGTAATGTCTTCTAATGGCCAGACAAGAAATAATACCAGCGTACTTTTTTTCTACATAAAGTTATGTCTGAAGCTTCTCTTATGAAACACCTGCCAGAGTCCATTTTCTGGGTCACTTGGTATTGTTTTTTGAATACAAGGTTATTCTGTTATCACTAACTGTATCATCTTCTGTACTGAAAATTTGTTATTTTCACTCAATTGAGCCTCATTGTCACCAAGGCTTAGTGTACAGTCTTACATAACAAAAGGTTATTTCAGTTAGTGGCAGTCAAGGCTGCTCCTCTGATTGAAGAGCCCTTAATTCCTATTTACTTAGAGTGCCAGATATTTTCAGCTGGACATTTAGAAATGCAAGCCATTCTTAACTCAATAATCGTGTTAGGATCATGAAATAGTGTTTTGAAAGTGCATTGAAAGAATGATAAATTCTCTGTTCAGCTGATTGGGTTACATAAAACAGGTCACTCAAAGCAATAAAGTTATGGGATGAAAACATGTTGCAACACTAAACAAGTCCTGTCTTCCACCAAGTTGGCAATTTTAGCTCATGTCATAAATTCTCAAGAGTAGCAAAATCAATTTCAAGATGTTGATTCTGCATATCTGCCATTGTAATCATCTATTGATCAATCTTTTCTTTCCCTTGCAGCTTTACTGGACTTTCATTTCCAAGATCAAGTATTTTTTTGAGGCTATTTAACTCACAGTTCTATTTATCTTATTTGGGAAACATTTTCTTTCCCAATTTCTGTGAGATGACGTTTGTTTCAGAATGTATTGTCTCGGTAGAAATGTTTCTTGCTAGTTATTTGGTAGATTGCTCTGAGATGACACTGATGAGAGCAGCGGGGATGGCCAAGACTGGCAGAATAAAATACCACAGAGTATAATACAGGTTATTGGACAGAGCAATTTAGAAGTTCGGTAATTATGAGTAATAAAGAACACTTGGACAGACCAGATAGAGTCCAAACAACAATTTTTCCAGTAGACCTCACCATTCACACTAACAGTTTATACCAGAGCCTGAGTCTTTTGGGTGTTGGCTGGGATAGAGTTAATTTTCTTTTTCTGGTGCGGGGCTGTGCTTTGGATTTGTGTTGAAAACAGCGTTGATAACACAGGCATGTTCGTGTGAGCAGTGTCAAGGCCCTTCCTACTCCTCACCCCATCCCTCCATAAAGGGGGTTTCGGGTTCAAAAGTAGCTGGGAAAGGACACATCTGGGACAGCTGACCCTGCCTGACCCAAGGAATAGTTCAGACCATATGGCATCAGGCAAAGCATATCAAGTCAGGGTAAGAAGCAGGAAGGAGAGGTAGACATTCAGAGTGATGGTGTTTGTCTTTCCAGATCACCATTGCATGTGATGGAAACCTGCTTTAGTGGGGAAGGCTAAATACCTGAATTCTGGTGGGATTTGGAGAATGAATCCCTTGTTTAGCTTTGCTTGTGCATGTCTCTATCTTAACCATGAGTTAAGATAGAGATAATCTCTATCTTAAGCATGAGTTTTCTTGCTTTTACTTTGCTGATTCTCCTCTATCCCCATTTCAGGGAGTGAGCAAGAAACTCTGTGAGACTGGGTTGCCATCGGGACTTGAATTACAATACTCTCCATTAAAATTTCTTTAATTTTAAATTTAACCTGATTTTTGTATTTCAAACATTTCTTCTTATTTCAGTACTGTTTCCTACTAAATTCCTTTGTCACTTAGATCAGCAGTGGTCATGTCTATATTAATAGCAACTGGGGATGAAAGTTTTGAAATGTGTCAGAGGAAAAAAAAAGAAAAAAAGGAAAGGATTTTATAAAACTGAAAACCACTATAAAATGTATGAAGAAAACTATGAATCAGAATAGGTGCCTTTAATTTAATCACAGGCATTAAAAGATAATCAGATAGAAAGTCCAGTCTAATTTTTAACTGGGCAGCTGCAGGTCTTTCTGTGAAAAAGGCTAGATCATACTTTTAATTCATAACAATAGACGTGGCTATTGTTAAGATTAAGATTTCAAATTGCTCTTCTGATGTCAATGGAAACCTTGGGAGAATAAAAAGATAATAAGAAAAGGTAAAATATGGCATTTTGCTGTTTTTCAATTGTAGAACTGATCTCTGTGCTAGGGAAGACCTTTATGGTTCTTCAGCCTGGTAGCTTGAAGAACACAGATTACTAGAATTTTGTGCCCTAAACAGAGACTAGCGATTTTTCAGCTTTTTCTTTGTTATCTGCTTTTATTCATCACTCTTTTCATGTCTTCTCTACCTTTCTCTTTCCCTCCTCCTGCTACCCCCGTGACTTCTCATTCCATCTACTTATTTCAGTTCTTCAGACAGACACTACACTAAACAAAACTGATCAGCATTTCAGTAATAAATGATAACATCTGAGTGCAAGTGCCAAATAGAGTTGGCACATAAAGGAGAATACAGGGTCAAGGAGAAACAAAGAAATTGGGGTCATAGCTCCTGGCTGCTGGTAGACGCAGGATGACAGGATTGAAGTGACTACATTAATTTTCCTTAAATTCATCAGGATTGGAATGCTTTCAATTTATTGATTTTAAACAGTTATTTACTTTATTTTAATGTGATGAAAGCTGTCTATGTTGCTTGGGCCAGTGGAAAAGCCCACTTATGTTTATGCCTGACCTTTCTGTTTTGCAGTGTTGAAATAGAACAAGTGGATCTCATGTCCAGCTCACTTAAATCTCTGTAACAGTACTGATTAAGTTATGTATATCAAAATTTGCCAAGAATCAGATGTATCTTTTCCTTTAAGACATCATAGCTTCATCCAGTGATATCAATATCCCCAAATAGCAAATAACTTTCTGCTGGAGACACAGTAAATTTTTGACCAAATATTTGTGTAAAAAAAAACTAGACTGTTTTTTCTTTCTCCTGTTCATTTTTTGGCAATTATATGTCCTATTACATTTAAAGCTATTTTACTAATGACAAGGGAGTGTTGATCACATCCGCTTGTTTGTCCAGAGTGCCAGAAATGTACTTGTGTGTCTGGGTCTATAAGAGAAGTATAATATTTTTCTAAGAAAGGAGATAGGTTGGTATATAGATAGGTAAATAAAGCAATATAAATTTTGAATAAAAGATTTAAGAAAATACCTCAAACCCCAAAATGAAAAAAAAACCAAAAATCAAAGAACACACTTTCCCCTACAAAATCCCAAACTAACAGAGCTATGTTTTGCCTCATCTTCACCTTCCCAAACTACTGACAAAAATCACCTGGCTGTATATGTTCTGCCTTTCTTAGCCAGCAAAAAAGGGTTAAAGAAAGATAGGGGTGATCAGATGCTTAAAAAACTTCAAATTCAAATCAAAGCTTAGAAGATGGCTTTGTTTTGCAAGTTCTGTTTGGTGTTAACACCCAAGATGTCTTGTTCTCCTTTCAAAGACTCTCATATTAAAAAAAAAAAAAAAGAGTAAATGGCAACACACAAACCCAGAAATCTCATTCAGACTACAAGTGCAGTGAGAAGTCTGCAATCTTCTGATACCAAAGCAAAGAACATAATTGTGAGAAATGACTGTGATGAGAGTGTGAACACAGAGCACTATGTACAAAAGATACAGGCACAAATGGCTAAATAACAGGATTCGTGCAAACAACCTGGAAACGGCTCCCTGTGTATCTGAGATGATCCCATGTGAGGAGAATAAAAGCCACTGAGACAGGAAAGAAATAGCAAAGACAAATAAGAACAAAATGAGAATTTTTTCCTTTTAATTGGATAAGTGTGTCTCAGGAAATACAGACACATTCTCCAGGGGTAGGGAAAAAAAAAAAAAAAGAAAGATTCAAAAAAAGAAAACACTATGGCAGAAGAAATACAATTGTTACAAATCTTTATGAGCCTTAAAACAGCCACCATCACTTGCAGTATTTGCCTGTCCTGTCCTTAACACTAGAATACTATTTAAATTTAAGTAATTTTATTGCTTGCTTTCAGAACAGAGGGCACTGTGGAAATATTTTCAATGGTATATATAGCTGTGCAGAACCTAGAAATACTGACATGGGGAAAAAAATAAAATAAGAAACCCCCAATTTTTCTATAAGAGATGGGTTTCCTGTTGATGTCTTCATTCTCATTCTATTTAATGCTGTCTGGAGCTTGCAAATGTTAAGGAATCTATTTGTAAGTATTTTGCTTTTTGCTTTTTGTGTTGCTTTTTGTGATTCTATCTGAATAACTCATTCAAAAGTCAATTTGTCTATATGTCTTCTCTCTTCACTTTCACGGTGTTCCAAAGGACACATTTTTAGGTATTTTCAATGTTTTCTTGATAACATTCTGAACAGGGAATTAACTGAAAATGGAAAGAATAGAAAACTTTGATGAAAACTTTGATATTTGGTGAAAAAGATACTTGAAATGTGCAAAATCACTAGAGTGGCAGTGAACCCAAGCACTTTTTACTAGTGATGTCAGCAGAAAACCATAAAGTTTCTGTATGAGCAGCAGAGACACAAATCATCAGCAGCTTGCTCTAGTTAGACAACATTAGGCCTACAAATGTGGCAAGGATTTGCTGGAGGACTTAGGATGTAGCCTGACCCTGAAAAGGTCCCTATAGTTGGAACACCAGGTATCTTCCAGGTGCTTATCTGTGCTGGCAAATTTACTCTGAAACACCTATGGATTTAGAGGTCTGGGTCAACATAATCTCAGTGTCTGATGTAAATGTGTTCATTACTGCCAAAATCAAGGAAACCAAATTATTTTTATGTTTCTGACTCATTTCAGCCTGTTTGGAAAATGACTGTGAAAAATCAAACAGTTTAACTGTTCAATTGTTAGAAGCTTCCCTGACATGATTACCTTCCTCCTAAAGAGTTTCTAGACAGTTCAGGAACTAGAGTAGGCCAGGGACCATTCCCAGTAGGTAGTCTGCAAGCAGTTCTGGAATGCAAAGACACAATTAATATGCTAGTACAGATGTAATTTATGTGATCCTGGTCAAATCCCTTGTTCCTTCAATTTTCCTTCCTGCAAAATGGAATAACAGGATTCTTTCAACCCTCCAAAATATACAGATGCATCCCTAAGCAGCTGGCTGATACATAGCTGTGAGGCTTGAAATGGGAAAATAAGGATGATTTGTATCCGTTAAGCATATGGGTTTTCAAATTAACTGCTTTAAAATGCACATTTGAATGCAGGGAAGAGCTAAGCACTTCTGAAGTTTGCATCCTATTTCATGTTTGCCAGTCTTCTAACATCAACAAACACACGGCGACACCAACATTTCTCTCTGTATCAGCTGCTTCCGCTAACAGGACTGTGAACCAAGAACTGGGGAAGTCTGTGGACATTTTGGAAGGCCCAGAGGAATTCCAAACTTGGCTACAAATGATGGAGAACTATTCACACTTGGCATGCTGCTGGCTTCTTTGAGATCTGGGTATCATATTTTCCTAACAAGAATAAAAAAGGACGGGTTGTTTATGAAATAAGCTTGTCCCACACGACCCGTTCTCAACCAGCAGGGCTGAAGGTAAACAGCCTGGGCTGAACCTAGACAAAAGAATCCCCCCAAAATGTGTCTCCTTAAGGTCTGTTTCACAGCTACCCATCCCTTTCCTGGTGTATGCTACAAGGAAATCCAGAAAAAAGAGCCAACCCAGACATACTTTTGGGTATCCCAAACACATGCACTGCAAGACATCACAAAGATATCAGCTTGGATACTTCTGAATAGCTCTAGGTTGTCAGTAATTGTCAATAATTGAAATACCTATTTTATAAATATGCAAGTTCCTTTGCACAGTCCAGCTTAGCTATTGCCCATCTGGATCTAAGCTTTTGGAAGAGCAGCTGATGGTCACTTTGATGCTCAGTCCTGATTCCATGACTCTTCTGACCATTTCTGATATTACCTTAATGGCTAGTGGCTAATAAAAGCACACTATCACCTCTTAACCCACTGAGCAAGAGGCAGTGTGTGATGGTGCTGGCAGCATTTTTCAAATTTATATTGTACACGTTACACATGCATCTGGGTTATTACAAGCTCCCTGTTCCCATCAACAACAGTAATTGCAAGCTATTTCTATAAAGTCCATTGAATTGGTACATTTCAATAATGCCCCAGAAAGAAGGCTACTCCAACTACTGTATATATTTCTGTGGTTTATGAATCAACTTTATGATTTTAATTTTGGAACTGTTATTAAAGAGACAGATTGCATTTAATAACAATTTTAGTATTGCCTGATGCTCTAACCAGCAAGCAATAAAGCAAGCTAAAATTAAAACAGGAATCCACTGCTAGGAGGCAAACATATACAGAAGGTAGTGGATTGTTGTTCTAACCTTCATAAAATATCAGCAGACAGAGTATTTCTGTCACTGTGGTGCTTGTTCCCAGGGTTGCAAAAACAAGCTGCATGTACTGGGAGACATTCTTCCAATTTAAAACAAAACCCCTTCTGTGGCTGTGTCCTATGCTTAGGTTTATCATGAAGACTAGCTGCATGAATTTTGCACATTCAAGTCCATTCATGCCCAAATTGTCTGTTATTTTTACATGTGGTTTTTGCTCACTCTTCAGCAGAAATGCAGAATTTAGAACTCCTGAATCAATTTTTGAGTTGTTGGTGCTATACATAGGGATAATTTGTCAATCACATAGGTTTTGAATTAGCACTTCTGAATTGGCCATAACTCAGCATTAAATGATTTAGTGGAAGAAAGTTTTTCAGCTAATATTCTACTGTAAACATTACTTAATTCCTCCATCCTTATGCAAGCACTTATTTCCTAGTACATTAGAATGAAACTACTGATAATATTTATCTTTACATGGAAAAAAAAAAATGTATAGTCCTCAAAGATCTTGGCTTACCTAGAATATATTAGAATTCATGGACTTCTTGTATAAAAAATTAAGATGAAGGATCTCATGGAAACAGACTCCCTCAAGATTACTGCAGTGCTTCTATCTGGCCAAGAGTTAGAATTAGGAGGTCCAGTTCACATGATCTTATGCTTGGTTTCACACCAGAGCCAAACTGAGAAATTATATGGTTTTGGAAAAAGTTTTTTATAACCTCCCAAGTGTGGGTAGAGAGTTGGGAGTTGTGGAGTTGGGGAGTTAAAATGGCTGGAGAGTAAGCACAGGTAAGGACCAAATTCCAAAAGTCAACTTAATGTCTTGTTTGGAGTGTGAAAATATTTCACAGTGTAGATAAAGGTCATTCTGTATGTATTGAATACTGTACAGAGGATGGTCTTTAAAATATTTAAATAGTTAAAATGAAACCCTTCACAAACAGCCTTTAACATGGTGTTGTCCCATTGAAGCCTCACTCAAGTATACATGGAAGTTGTAAAAAGGTCAGTTTGTAATTACAAGGGAGAGAAGAAATAATTCTTGCTAAATGCTGTATTATGCAGAGCCTAAAAGGTGAGTTAAGAAATATAGATCCCTGTTGTTCTTTAATCCCTATTGAACCCTAATCATCACTGCCCTGTGAGCAGCTCTGTTCATCACCTAATGCACTACAGAAAGCCTCAAGATTAACTTCCTGTTCTAATTTCTATAGGAAATTAGAACCTTCTAGATTAGATCACTGTGGCTGGAGGTCGCTGCTATGGAAGTGAAAAAACCTGATCTTCCCACTCTTTCCATCAGATCAGTCCTTCAAGCCTCAAAAGGATTTAGGGTGAAAGGGAAACTTGTATGTAAGCGATACAGCAAAAATTGATCAGAGGACCTCTCTGTAGTTGGAGAAAAGACTGGCAGAAAGGTGCATCTGAAGTTGATCAGATTCTTCTTTCCTCATTTGTGACCTTGATCTCTTATTTTATTTAGGAGAGAGATGGTGCTTCCTAACTGCTGCCTCAATGGAGAGCTCCTAAACAGGAGCTGCAATGTTAGGAATGCTTCTTGCAAGGAAGGACTTCTTCAAAGCAAGACACTGATCTGCAGTGCTTTTGTACATGCATATATATCACTTTTAATTTCTCACTTTCTGTTTGCCTATAATAAAATTTCAATTAGAGGAAAAGGCAGAAAGCTTCTGTTTGCATTCATACTCAAGTAATTAGTGAAAATGAGAAGGGGATGCAAGATAGTTTAATAGAGGTTTTAGCAAAATATTGTTTTCACTCAGTTTGCCTAAGAATGGCAATAATTCTTTAAGTAAATATGAATTATTATACGTGAATCATTTGTGTACAAATTTCTTTGTGAGTCAGGATTAAAATATGTAAATAATCTACATGTCACTCTTCAAAGGAGAGTAACTTGCATTTAGAGAAACTCTATTCAGTTGGAAATTGAGATGGCACAGTATAGCACAATAATAGGAACTTGCATTGCTGCAGTTCCTTAAAATTGAAAAGTACGTAAAAAAAGCTTTTTGAATTCTTGGGTTGCTTTGGTTTTTCCTGATAACAGTGCATTTTTTCTTTGTGTGGGGAAAGCTAGGGAGGCTCTGGTGTCCTGCTTGGCACTCCTCTGTTCAGGGGCATTTGCCACTCTCAGGGCAAAGGTAATTTCAAAAAGGAAGAGATAGATCCACTGAAATTAATGGAAGCCCTTTAAATTGACATCTGTGGGTGCTGGATCAAATCCTGTTTTAGATGAGTGGCTGAGCCATTGCCAAGAAAATCCTGGAATCAATGGGTTGTGGTACAGAGCCAGCTTTGGCAGTGTCTTGAAGAGGTATATCTTCTGGGGTCAGCAGGTCAGATCTCCATGTGCCAAATTCAGCAGCTGGCAGAATGCATTTGGTTGAATAAACGTAGAAATGTCCAGCAGAATAGCATAGAGAAAATTAGATTTGTTGGAGATCCTTAAAAACAAAGGTTTGAGGTTTTCATTCATGTTTTCTAGTACAGCTGATGAGACGCTTACCAAAAAAAAGTCCATATAGAAGGAAAGGAAGGACTGCAATATATAATTATTACTGACTCCAGCAAAACATCTCCAAATTGTGCAATAAAGATACATTACATAGAAACTGAACGGAAATTTTCAGTCAAGCTACTCCAGCAGTCCTGATTATGCATTCTACTTCCCTGTCTGCCTGCATGGTGATGTTCATTTCCAAAAGGAACTGGTCTGGAAGCAGATGATACAATATGTGTCTGTCTGATAATTGACCTGGGCTGAACTTCCAGAACCAACAAATGCTTCCAGTTCCAGCACTGTAAATATGACAGTAACATGGCTCTTACCCAACCATGGGCCGTCAATAAGTGGTGTAGGGAATAACCCTCTCTTTTCAACTGCTTTCTGGGCTGGATATGATGCTGTGCATTAATCAGCTCAATCCACCCCCAAGCACTTCAGTAAATAATTCATAAAACAAATGAAAAAATGTGTTCTTCAGTCAGTAAACCCCAGTGATAACTTGGACCATGACTGCAAACAGAATCCTTTAAATTACAGACAAGTCTCACTACAGTGTTGCGAAAGAAGATGGATGCACACATACTCAGTGCTAAATTAAATCAGCACACTGAAAGTGAATTCCCTAGTGATTGCAGTAGAGTACCAGTAAAATATTGGGTTGGGTGGTTTGTCTATTTCTGGAGTCTCTAATTTAAATATGCTTCTTTCTTTTAATTTTCCAGCAGGCTTATACAGAATTTGTTGCAGACATTGTATGAATAAAATGAAAACATGAAATGTGTACTTTAGGACTTGAAATGGTAAAAATACTACAGTTTTTAGATGGACAGCTCAGTGATGGTGATTTGATAAAGGAGACCTACAATGCTTGAGAATTTCAAACAACCCTGAGAAAAAGAGTCAATCATTTTCAGAAATCTGGATCTTTAAGCCTTAAAATTCTATCATTGTCTCTGCATAGCACTCAAAATGTAAAAAATGGATGCCCTGCAGGTCATGTACAACTCTGCCGCTCCAGGCTTGCATCTCTTACACTGCTGGAGAAAACAAAGTAAAAGAGTCAAATAGAAGTTATAAAAGAAGTCAAAACACCCTGTGGAAAAAACCCAAACAGACAAATCACTAAGGTGCAGCCTATAAAAAATGATAAATACAGCATGCCAGGAAGACAAGCAGGAAAAACACAACAGTCATGACAACTTCTAGATGACAATACAAGTCATGTTGCTCTCTTCCCAGTTACAGCTAGGAGATTTGAAGAGCTCTTTGGAGCAAATAGTTGATAAGACCTCTCCTCCTGTCCTCACATTCCTTTCCCATGCAAGATGTATTGGTGCAGTACTGAAACAAGACTTTACAACCAGATCATTGCAGTCTGTATCACCCTGGCATCAAGAAGGGCTCCTCTCATTTAGGAAAACTTGCTCTTCAACTAAAAGCAAGAACGTTCTGTCATATTCATGGGAATTTTATGTTTGTCTTCTTATTTGTTCAGGTCTCTCCTCCTATTAAAAGCACTTATTGCAAACACATTTAACATTAAACAGGACCAAAAATTTTATACTTAGGTTCATCCCTATAACAGTGAACTAAAGGCCACAGTGACCTCTGTGAGAAGCCTGGAATAGGAAACCATGTAATGTAAGAAATATCCTGAAAACAAGACACTTCTTTTTCATCAGGGCACTGGAACTGCAATAGGGAAATTCTGATACAAAAATGTCTGCTGCCCAAATGTTTGAAGGGAAGTCAGAAGGAATTCTCTTAATATATCAACAAAGATTAACTGCAATCCAGCTCACGAAACTGCCTTTAGCAGGGCAATCCCAGAGTGCTGTTTCCATTGAGGACCAAAGCCCACTTGCCATAAAGGAGATCTGGGGGCATAAATGCTAGATGTCATTAACAGCTTGAAAGGGCATAGGGACAGTGACTTTTAAAAAGCAGAAGTGATCAGAAGTATTTTAGCTGTGTTATCCACCTCAAGTGAAAATGATCCCTCTTTCCTGCCTTGATCCTCATAGACTCCACATCTCCAGGTTAGAGTCTGAAGGGAGATAATCTAGCCCTGTGACTGTTGGGCAGAGAAGAGGATGAGTGGAGATACTAGGACACATAGAATAGGTGGTTCTAGGATACCTACACTACACAAAACTGGCGAAAACTGTGCAGTTAAAAGTAAGAAATATCAGACCTTTTTTTTTTTCCCTATAGTGGAGCTAAAAATGGAGAATGTTTTCAGGAGCATGAGAACTGACATGAAGTATTTTCCTTATTGTACAGACTGCTTCTCTGGAGACCTCTCAGGGAATCTCTGGGGTGTCTTGTCTGTGCACTCGTGCTGACACCTGGTGGCAAAAAACGAATTCAGGAGAAACTGAATAAAGATGGCAGACAATTTGTTTTCTCTGGGCTTGTAAGGTTAACCAGTTCCCAGGTTAAGTTAACATGTCCATGCTGAAAATTATGCTAATCAAATGCCTTCTGGCATCTCTTCCTGACTCTTGTGTTGACTTCCTTAAAAGGTCATTTGGCAAAACAAACAAATATTTTTTGAGCTGAATCCTAAGAATGGTAGTCATGTTGTTCATTTTCCATCTCAAGAGATTACAAATGATTGTGTTTCAGGCGCAAAAAATTGCAATGGTACTGATCAACAGACTCAATGTTACATTTTTTCTGCTGCTGCTACGCTTAGAAGCATAGAACCATAGAGAAGCTTGGATTAGAAGAGATCTTAAAGATCATCTAGTTCCAAGCCTCCTGCCATGGGAAGGAATGCCACCCACTAGATCAAAAGTTGCTGAAAGCCTCTGTCTGATCTGACCTTGAACATTGGCAGGGGTGGGACATCCAAAACTTCTCTGGGCTTAGCGGGATTTACTAAGACATTTGTGGAACAATGTTGCCGGAATATTTTCATGGTTTTCCAAGGGCTGGATCTCAAATCTTGGATACAGATTGCACATTACATTCTCTACCTTTCTTTCTTTCTTGTAATTAGATTTAAAGCCAGCACAGGATTTCAGGACTGATTTTTTTCTTCTCATGCAAAAAGAAGCAAAGCTGTACCTTGGAATATGCTAAGGGTAGTTTAAGTTGTATACTGAGTCTGGAGCTGGAACAAATCCAATCCTGAAATGCTTAAAAAATTTACAATGCTTTCAGAAATCTCACATGCCCACCAATGTTTCCCAAGAAGTTACTTCATCTTAAGGCCTAATTCCATGTGTAAAGGAATAAAGCCTGCTACTCATGAGATCCTGCAGCTGGGAGTCATAGAGCAAAACTGACCACCTTTCCTCCTTTCAAGAATAAAAGATATGTCCCATTCAGGAATTTCTGTCACCATTACAGAAGCCTCTAACTCTCATTAACTAGCTAACTAATGTCAACTTGCCTCCATAGTGGCTATTTAATTTAACATATAGTGTGCTAAGTATTAAAAATGAGGTTTTTCTCTCCTATTTGGGAAAAAAAAATCAATCATAACTAACAATTTATTGAACTTTCATCAACCCCATCAAAATTCAAGGAAAGGCGTGAATTTGAACCATGCCGTAGCAAGGTTTGTTTCTGACCTGAGATATATTCTAGAATGGATGTGTGCAAGTTCTATGCAGAAAGGATTATTTTCTGAATGAAGATTGTGAAATGGTTGTTTGCTTGGTGTCTGATCAAGGTAAGGAATTATTGTTGGACATGTAAATAAAATTTAGAAAACTGTGTTCTGTCCCAGGCAACAGCAGAATCCATTTCAAGTCCTTAGATTTTTTGCTATGCAGATTATCCAAGTCTATAAAAATTGGGTCTGTCACGTATTCTAATGAATTGAAACTGTATTTGCTTAAATCTATTAGCTTAGTACCTTTCCCAAGAAATCTATGCACCTAAAACATTAAAGGAAACTAATAAACATACGTCTCATTGTAAACGAATGAACAATCTCAAAATATCTTTTGACCAAGAAATGACAAAAGAGATTATATTTTCCAACTGAAACCCTTATCACAAAGACTCAGTGCAGCTATCTTCTTGTTTACTCTCTGTTTCCTCAGGGAAAATGAAGGATGATAAGCAATGATGTGACCCAAATGACAGGAAACCTCAGCTAACAGATTTACCTTGTTTTGCTTCTCCCCACTACAACCATATTAAGGCTACGAGAACATCAAGCAATAAAGAAATATTTTGTCCCAGATTAAATGCTGACATTAAAAGTAATAACTTTTTATTTCATGTATTTTTTTGCTTTTTAACTATTTCTTAAAAAAAACAGAAAGCAGAGAAAGTTAGAATTACAAAACATGTGATGACTAAGAATTTGTTCATGTTTGGAGTTGTACATGTAGGCAGATAGATGCAATTTCTTTGATGAAAACAATACAAGCGGAAAATCTGATTTCTACATATTGCAAGCCTCAATCACACATGAACCTCTCCTACAGCCCTGTTGATAATCTTCATCAGCAACAGTTTTAGCTGTTCATAACTCTGCAGAGCCAGTGATCTGAGTCACTGCTCCATCTGTACCATCCTAGTGGAAATGTCAGTGGCAGCTGCCGCTAGTTAAACAGGATTTAAGATAAAGGAGACAGAACAAGTTATCAAAATACTCAACTGGGATTTCAGCTGGCTCCTACTCTCCTTCGAGTATTATATTTTGGAGTTAACCCAGAATACAGCTCTACTTATGTCACCTGTAGGAAACGCAAAGCTCCTGCCAATCGCTGTAGGATAAAAGGCTGACCCTTGGAGATGTTTGCATGCTTGCTGGTCTGTTCACAGTATTAGTGCTTCAGTCATTGCAATCAAACATGAAACACAACTGGTGAGAATGATATGACCTATTCCAATACTTGAAAAGGGACTCCTGGAGAGAAAAGGTGGTTCTTTTTTTTGGACAGAAACACTGCAGAGTGGTGGCACTGCCTTGTGAGCAAACCTCTGGGGGAACGTACCCTCCAGGTCTATAGCTCTGAACAACTGGGGAGATCCCCACAGACCAGCAGCAGCCACTAAAGAGCCCCTTCAAAATTACTCTAACAATGTTGAGAATTAGTGAGAGTTTTTTTCTTGCTGAGAGAGAGAAGGATATTTCTTTATACTGTTTTTTCAGGTTTAAGTCAAGCTCATCTAGCTAAATGTTTGACCTGAAATCTTTAAATATTTTCACTTAAACAAACATTGAATGAAAGGAAGAATAAGAAATTCTGAAAGGGTTCTTTTTTGTATTTCCCAGAATGAAATATTTTTACTTTGTAGGATGTTTGATTCACAGTATGATATAGGCACCCCTCATTGGAAAAGAGCTGATGGTCATTTTGCCTTTTCCTTTGAGTCCTATAGGAAGGAGCACCCTCCTTACCACCATCTCTATAGTGTTTTTCTCTGGGGTGGAATCCAGAAACTCTACTCTTGCAGGGCACAAACCCCACTCTCTTATTTCTGTTCCACTAAATATTAAACTAGCCTAGCTCTGTATTCCCAAACTGTTCTAAAACTATGTTTGTTCAGTGATGCATTAGAGAAAAAGAGTGCCTAAGAGGAAAAGTTTAAGGAATTTCCCACAGCTGCCAGAAAGAAAAAGATTAAATATTATTTAAAAAAAAATCACTCTTGTAGATTTTACTGTCAGCCCCATTCTGAACATACATACTCAGTGTTGCATTAAAGTTACATACTGAGGGCAGTTACATATTGCAATTCAGTTATTTTAATTTGCTTTCCCTTTGCTGAGAGCAATGTTGGATCACCAGGACTTTCATTTCTCACATATGCCTAAAGAGATTGAAATTTCTTTCAAGTCCAGAAGGTTTTTGTAGATCAACACAGATGGAATAGTTGTGTTGTTTTGTCTCTTTGAGCAAGGTATGGATACCTGGATGAGATATTCCCTAAACAGTCAGTGTGAATTAGCGCAAGACTGGGAGTCAAGAACTTGAAGAGGTTATTCAAAATCTTAGCAATGTTTTTGCATCTGGAAAATTGTCTTCCTAGTCACAAAGATGCTTCTTTCAAAAGTCTTAAGCATTTTTTCTAAAAAGTACTTTGGATTCTATTTCAGTTTTAATGGTTTCTCTTTCCCCTTTCCAGATCCTAAAGGCTCTGCACCTTTCCTCTCCAGGCTCTTTAAATCTGTAGTACTTTAGAACTATGGACATAATTCTTTTAGGGAAAAGGATTTTCAGAAAGTGGTAATAATGAGACACTTGTATAAATTAATTATTTTTTTCAAATATAGATGAGTTCCTTGTGTTTCAGAGTGATAAGATGCACTTTCTTTGATATTCCCTTGGTATGAATATGTTTTTTATCAAGTGAAAGTGCTGCAAGCCCTTTGGAAAGGGAGCTGAATATGTCAGGTTATTTATACCATGATGGAGAGCACAAGGATCTTTTCTCTACTAAATGTAAGTACATTATTCACCCACAAACACATCAAGGAGGCTTCAAACATTAATATAACATTATATAAAGAGGTCATTTTACTTTTACCTGTAAAGAATCCCTAAAGATTTTCACAATCCCTATATCATTAATTCAATAGTCTTTATTGATCGACCAGACAAGAAATTCAGGCAATATTTAATTACTCCTGCTAGGATTTGACAACATTGTCAGACCTTTGAGCACCCTGCTCAAGTGGGAGATTTCCCTGATCATGGCGCATTGGAAATAAATGATCTTTGAGGTCCCTTCCTGCTCAAACCACTCTGTGATTCTATGATTCTAGGATTTGGGCATGAGGTATCACATTATCACCATGAAGAACACTGTAGGAAACAGAAATGTCTGTGAGCTTTACAGGATTCTGAGTTCAAGGGAAACTCAGACATCATTCTTATGAGCTTAGGGACTTACTCTTCTGAAATGTAAGATATGCAAAACTTCCTCACAAATCCAAATCTTATTTGTGGATCCAGCCACAACTGCTCAAAACTGGATTTTCAGCTTGAAGATGGACCAGAGACAGAGGTTGTGGATGTGAAGACAAAGAAATTCTTATCCAATTTAGCTGATCTTACAGGGTAAAGGCAGTGCTTGATACAGCCTCACAGAAGTTCAGGGACTGGATATTTTTAAAACCAGTACAAATAACTGCATTGCCTTGACTATGGTCAGGAGATTTCTGCTTCAGCAACTAAAGACCACTCAGCTGTTAATTCAAAGCTAATTCAAACAGCCA
>LTAT01000001.1:85703653-85734236 GCA_003286495.1 Chlorodrepanis virens | reverse complement strand
TGCACCCACGTGGAGAAGAGCGCCTCTCGTCTTTTACTTTCGTCTATGCGGGTCCGTGTGGGCTAGAGTCTGAGCTAGCCGGATTTGCACTCATACAAGGCCCAGGAAAACCACGGATTACCGCACATCCCCTTTGAACTGCCATCTGCACTCCAGTACAACAGTACCTAACACAGCCCATCACTTCTTGGCCATTCATCATCTCTCTCCCTGGATCCTAATTAAATCCATGCTCACCAGCATGGCAAGTGTGTTGGCAAAGGTGCTCTTGCCCTGCTCAGTAATGTGGCTCCCTCATTTTTCCTCCCCTCTAAGTGCAGTGCTGGGTGTAAAATTCAGAGAATATTATCTTAAAAGACAAAGCTGAGTGAACCTAAAGCATAAACTAATCTGAGGCACAAGAGGATGGCGTGGTAATAGTTATGCATTACTAACAGAAGAGCAGTAGGAGGGATTTTTAATGAATGTGTAAATTCAGGGAGTAATACCCTGCCTGAAGAATGGCAAGCATAATGGGCTACATGAAAAGAGAAAATAAAGGTGATTTATGCAATTACAGGACTCTAAATTTGACTTAAATGCTTTGCAATGTATTATAAGCATTCTTGAAAAAAAGAATAACTGAGGACACAGAGACAAAGGCAAGTTAATAAATGATCCATGTGGTTTTATCAAAGGGGATACTCTAATCTAATACCTGTATGTTTTTTAAAGACTGATATTTTAGATTATGTGAAGCAGTGGACTTAGTACATGCAGATTAAAAAACCAACCAAAAACCCAAAAAACCAAAAACCAATCCAAACCAAGAAATCACTACAAAACCACTCGAAAGACTAGATGCAGTTTTCCATTGGAAATTACTGCTCAAGGAAAGGATGGTGAACATCAATATAAAAACAGTAGGCTCATAAAGAGCTGACTAATGAAGAGACTGCAATGGCTAATTTTAAAAGAGATTAATTGGACTGGAGAAGAGCTCCTATTTGTATTCTCCTGTCATCAGTCTGAGACTGGTTCCACTAAATTTGCCAATGACCTAGAGATAAGAAGAAGATAAGTGGTCATCCAAACTTTTGGCTGGAAAAACTGGAAGATGCTGCCAATATTAGGGAGGACTGAATCATCATTTAAAGAAAATTGTTAAATCCAGCTGAAAAGTCTAGATGTGTGTTGACATTCAAGAATGCGGGGAGGAAAGCAATGAACTTTGGTATACACAGGGAAGACACTACTTGAAGGCAGAAATAAACTACCGACAGGTGGATTCCCTGCCCTGTCCTTGTCCTGTACCTATCCCCATGGCCTGATGCCCGTGGCTGCCCTCCTGCTGACTGTGTTGGGACAGTATGGTGGGACAGGTGCTGGCTGTGAGCCTCCATTCTTCCCAAAATCCCAGCCCCCAGGGAAGCCACTGGTCTTCATGGCACCCTGTTACTCACTTGTAGTATTGTGTGTAATTCCAGACAATTATGATCATTACACTAACTTTTTCAGTAAATTGTATATTGAAATATTTTTGCAACTTTTGTTACTTCCTAAACATGCAAAATTACACCAAACATTGTATCCTTGTTTCCTTGGAGATGATTTTAAAAATTGTGAAGACAAATTAAAGAGTGTTTTTTGGTATAGATTCCAGTTTCAATTGTCTCCCCATACCATCATTTTCCGTAATGAGAAAGGTTAATTCTGCATTTGAAAACTAATCTTGAGCTGATCAATACCTAGAGTCCACCTCCCATGGTTCCAACAAAAAGAAGAGAGAAATATCACAAAACTCAAGAACCATAAGAATTGGTCACAAAACTTTTTGTTTTAATATGTGACCCAATCCTTAGGTGGGTGGTCAGCCCCATCTAGTACAGCACTGATATGTGTCTGCCTTCTAGGAATACCACTTGCTTTATGGATTATAATTTCAGGATCTTACTTGAAATTTATGAATTTGGATATGCAATCAGGCCCAGTCTCTGAAGAAGTGTGAGATTAAATTTTAAATTGTTATACAGGTAG
The DNA here is from genome assembly GCA_003286495.1 of Chlorodrepanis virens. Classification (NCBI taxonomy): domain Eukaryota; kingdom Metazoa; phylum Chordata; class Aves; order Passeriformes; family Fringillidae; genus Chlorodrepanis; species Chlorodrepanis virens. Next base: position 85,732,220 of record LTAT01000001.1, on the reverse strand, counting down.
ACCATGTGAGACAAGCTGCCAATTTACACATCTGAAGCATCAGTGGGAAATTTTGCACAATTTCCCATTTTTCATTTTTAGGCAAAAGATCAGATATGAAAGATCCAAATCACCTTGAGATTCCAGCCATCTTTCATAAACATCTCAGCCAATTTTTTAATACTCAAGATATTTCAATACTCTCAGAGATGTTTACCATGCAGAATAATTTTGAGCTGTATCTTGCTTTTTTCTGAGTTCAAACCTCATTCCTGCTGCCATTAGGGATCAAAATTTTTGTTGCTAATGAAGCCTGTTTGTTAAAACCACAAGTAGAGATGGGCATCAGTGAAAATTATGTAAATGTATTGCAGTTTGAATACTCATCCTCTGAAGCCTGATTTACATATGCCAAATTCTTTTTTTTTATTTTCTCTAAAGAATCACTAGATTTTAATCAGATTTCACTCCTTCAACCTCAGCTGGATTTGAACCATGAAACTAAGTTGCAAGGCTTTGTATCTTGCATTAAATCCCAGCACATATTCAGTCCAAGGCATTCTCTCCCGTCAAAACATGGAATTTTGTAGTGGGATCAGGAAATGACATGACATTCTTTATTCACCAACCAAATCTGACATTCAAATTATAACATGCCTCTATGCTGCACTGGTTTAAGTTTTGTGTTGCTCTGTGTGTCAATCTTTTCTTTTTCTTCTTCATTTACATCTCTCTCTCAAGTCAGAGAGGATGGAGGGCTAGGGAGGGCCCAGAAATCCACTTATTGAAAAGGTCTGCTTTGCAGACTTGTACATTTCCTTCTGCTAAATATGAATGGGATTAAAATTGTGGCATCTATTTCCAGTGAAATCTGAAAATGAAATGAACAATATCAGTTTTTTCTCATCAAAAGGGTAATAATGTGACCAAAAAAATATTACAAAGATACTATAGCATCATTAAAATTTTAAATCTCTAGTCTTATGATCTACAAAAGTTGTGCTGCTGGTGAGCATGGTAGTTTATCAAGTCCATTTAATTTGCTTTAGAATAAAAATCAACAATTCAGAATTTAATTCAAATTCTGAAGGAATACTTGACTCTTGATTACAATTTCATGACCTCCATTTCCTAACTGTTGAGTTGTACTTATTACTACCAAGTTCTTTGCTTTTTTATTCATTACATATAATTGCTACTTACACTTCTACCATTATGTTTTTTAGCCTGGTTTTTCTACAGAAAAGAAAGCTTCTGTAATCACTCTGTGATTGTGTGTTTGTGGAGGGGGTATGTTTCATGCATTTCCTATAAAAAAAGGAGGTTTAACCGATTGGCTATTCTGAAAGAAATTTGACATATACATAAATGTTCTAGAGTTATGAAGTTCCTATAACTTTTCTGAAATAGAAATTTGCATAGAGGCTTGGAGCTCATTGAGATAAAAACTTCTTTGTAAATCCATTTATTGCTAGATGCCACAAAATCTCCTTTGGTGAACACTTCTCTGAATGACCTGGGAGAACAGCTACAATTAGAGATCACACAGTATTTCATACAATGTCATTGAAAACCCAAGTTTCATCAGGCTGACTGATTTTAGCTGAGAAAAATTTCTTTTGAAGGAGTGCAGAAACTTGCAGGCATCTTTTAGTGCATACAAAGGAAAAGCTTTCAATAAATCTTCCACATTTTAGAAAAGTTTTGTCTTGTTTAATTTGTTTCTATATCATTCCATGGCAATGTCATAGGAAAAATGTATTTATGACTGCAGAAAATTTAAAAAAATTAATAATTATAAATGTGAAATTAAAGAACACATAAAAAACTAACAGATTAATTGATAAGAAATGTCAAATCGACTTTTACATTATTATTCCTAGTAATGGAGAAAAAGAAGAGAAGTGGTGGAAAACGATATTTGAAGAGAATTAAGTCTGACGTGTTTTTAAAACCTGAACCAAAGAGACACAAAATAAGTTTTAAAAAATTACCATAATGAGTATTACTTGTTTTGCCAAGTATAATTATGATCCTATCACTTAACTCAGAAGACAAACAAATACAGAAGAGAGAGATATAGAATACATAATGAGAGATTGTAAACACAAAATATGATACTTTTAAAAAATCTCGTTTGAAGACGATACTTGATGATATTCAGAAATGCAATTACTTCCTTTCTTGAAAATTGCTAATGGTCTTTTCTCAGCAAGCTGTGCCTCAGGAAGAAACAAGAATTATAAATTATTTTGCTATCATGACTTCAGAAGAGTGAAATAGGCAGTAGACATGTAGATTGACACATGTACTCTGTGAATCAACTGATTAAACCTTCTTCATGATATTTCTTTTCTTCACAGAGATTCAAGTTCTGTGCCAGAAAGGAGACTATAGCCCCTAATGTTGCCTGGATTTATATTATTACCTGAATAGTGGGCTTCAAATATCATTTAGAAGCTTTCCTTGATTTTGTTGGGGCTTTTTTATTGGTTTATTTTTGTTTGTTTGTTTGTTTAAGGTGGGGTTTTTTGGTGGCATTTTTTAAAAATTTCTGTTGTTATTGCTTTGTAATTAGTTTAAAAAGAGGTTTTTAACTTAAAAGCAAATGTCAGTAGTCCTCTAGAGCATCAATCTAATCTGCATAGGTGCTCTGGAATGTTTCAAGTTGCTCATCCTATCAACATCCTCATATTCAATGAAAATAATATTCAGGGATATGGAAGTGATGTTTTAACAACTGCATCTAAATATCTGTCCTCCCAGAATTGGTACACCATAAAGAAAGTAGTCAGGCCCTTGGGAATTGCTAGCTGCACTTGCACTAGGATACACAAAGGAAGAAATATGAAGAGAGAAAGAACAAAGACCGAGTGCCCTCCTTTGACATGAATATCTTAAAAGTTCATCCATGACACTGCACTTTTTTCTTCCTCTGGCTCAGTAAATATTTTCCAAAAAAGCAGGAGAAGCACAGGCTCATTTACCCTGTGCTTGCTTCCAAGCAATCAACATGAACCAGCAAAGCACTACAAACTATTTAAGAATATTTTCTCGGAATAGATGCTGTTAGGAATGAAATTATGAGCTTTCCATATCTCTTAAGTGAACCACCAGATTAGAAAACAGCTGTTTTGCTACAAAGGTATGAGCATGGATCCTCCACTGCTTTCTCTAAGAGCAGATATTGAGCAGAGGACAAGTGGGTTTTACTGTTTGGGGGAGGAAAAAAGATAAAACATAAGATCAGCATAAGCCAATGCTCCAGTCCCTTGCTGCAGCCTTTGCAATCAAGCGAATTTTGTGGGAACCCAGAGGCTATTTTAACTAGGGGAACATAACCATCACACCTTGGAGGGGCACACAAATGTGTCTATAAACTATACTTCTCTTATCTCCTATGCTACTATTTTCCCAAGCTTGCAATAAACAAAACCAGTCTTGCTTACCTCTTACTTTTACCCATTAAAACCAGGTTAAATAATTAATTTAAGGTAAGCAAGAGTCAAATGCACTGTAGCCTCAACAATTAACCAGAAACCCAAGCAAAATGCAATTTAGCACAAAACTAAACATTGCAGACCAAGTTTTATACCTTTGAAGATCCTGACTCCCTACTGCGTTACGCGGCACTGCTGCTGTCAAGCAGCAGGAGCACAGCTGAGAGAAATTCTCTAGGTGTTGTGCTGGCTCCATAAAACATGTCTTAACAACTCAGTCCCTAATGATTTCCAACACTATGTGCTACAAAGGGAAGACGCTGAGAGCCAGCAGGTCAGCATTAATCATTTCCTCACAGACAGCACTATGGAGGGACACCAATGATATTTAATAGCTCACAAAAAAAAAGCCAGTATAACCAGAGTAATCTCCCCAGCATTCAGTCAGGTACTTGAATGGAACTGCCAAACACTTTGTCTGACTCTGCTGCCTTGGCACCTGGATTTGGCATTTATGCTCATGCTTAGGGGCCATGAGCAGCCAAAAAATTAGCCCTTACCATTCATATGGGGGTAACACTGTATCAGTAACTTCAGTGGAAAGAGACACAGATTCAGATGTTATGAACTTATACAATCTTTTTCTTTTACCTACAAGATAATTGCACAAATAGAGCATAAAAATGTGTGTTTGATCATATCAGAGCCATTGCAGCCCTCTGGTGATTTAGCTCCTCCTTTCAAACCAATGTTGTTGAACATAAGCTAAAACTGCAACATCGCTGATTCCATACTTAATTGTCTTGCCCCTGCTTCTAAAAGGTCTTTTTGCAAGCATTTTTGTGCTGTATGAGGACTCAGACTTTTAAGCTCCATGCTGTTCTATTCCACTACCTGTTTATTACATGAAATTAGAGAATGTAATGCTGACTCAAAAGTGCTGGAATGCCTTGAAAAGCACAATTGAATTACTTCCTTGTTTCTGAGGACATAGGCAGTAATTTTCCTAATTGCCTGAGACCTTTTTCATTTTTGTTTCCCTTTTTTCCATCAAATGAATATGAATCTACTACAGAAAAAAGAAATGCTGGTTTTATGCTTTTATATTTTTTGAGCATATTTTCTCTTAAGCTTTCACTTCTTTTCTGGTAGAAAGCTAGCTGGAAAACACCATTCTTGTGAGAATAAGTGTACAAAAGTATGCATGTATTCTTGTATTTTATTTTATACAGAGAAAACAAAATGAGGAACAAATACATAATAGAATGTAATGAGCTATCCACAGTTACCAGGCTTGTCAGAACATTTTTATTTTTAATTTTAGATCATCTAGAGGTATGTTTAAAATTTGGGAAGGGCTCAAAGCTGCAAGAGCTCCAAAAGGCTCTTAATATAAGAGCTAGGCTTATACACTTGGGTGTCAGAGTGTAGGCCTAGAGATGGATGGAGGAGTACTTCAGATGGCTTTACAATGTACTGAGATTTTTCTCATAGTGCAAAGGACTCTTAGTGTACATGATAGCCAATCTCTGAGATCTCTGCGTGCGTACCTACCTTGATGTGGGTGAATGTAAAGACAGCATATAAATATCTGTTGTGGAGTTCTGTGGAAAAAGAGCTATATATCTCATGGAAGGATACCCCCAACTGGAATAGCCTGTTGGAGAAGTACTTATGTAATGATACATCTTTTAGATGGTTAAATGCAGAAAAGCAAGGAGAGATTAATGTCACAGGACAAGAACAAGTGGTTACTCACTTATAAATGGGCATAGTCTTTCAGATACTTGAGAAAAGCAGCCATAAAACCAACCCTGATAAGGAATCTAAGCAGTGTTGCTCAAAGTGGATGCAAATTTTCAACTTTTTTTTTCTAAGTGTGAAGAGTTCATGCACATGCAAGGCTCACTGATACCACCACCTACTTTCAAGCCTGAGTACCAACCTGCCAAATAGTCTGTGTTCTTTGGTCATCAGCATCACTGCTACCTCTCCTTGGTAGCAGTGATGGATTCCTAATGCCCTGAGTCAAATGTTGGAGAAAGTTCTTTCAGGCTGTAACAATGCAATGATATTCACTAAGCTATGCATCAAGCTCTGTCAGAAAACTACGCTGGCAGAAGTAAATTCCATCCAAAACAAACTTTAGAAAGAGATGGAGCTACATTCTCCTTGCACAAATGATACACCAGATATTACAACAATGCAGGAGATTTAAAAGTGTTACACTTTAGTAAAAAAATAGCTCTAGAAAAGAGAGATTATCCCTGCTACAGGAGCTCTGTTCAAAATCCAAACTCTTCTGTCCCTTTCTTACGAAAATATTTGAATCACAGGGGTCTAATATGGAAGAATTCCACATTTGCTATCAGTGAGAAGTAATATCTTCTTACTGTGTGCAGTTTTAGGCATCACTATATAAGACATTAAGCTACTAGGGAGCATTCATCGGAGAGCTAAGAAGATAGTGAAGGCTCTGGAGGGGAAGATTTATGAGGCAGAGCTGAAGTTCTTTAGTCTGTACAGCCTAGAGAAGAGGAGACCTCATTGCACCCTGCAGCTTTCTCAGGAGGGGAAGAGGAGGGGCAGACATTGATCTCTCTCTGTGGCAATCAGTGACAGGACCGAGGGAATGGCTTCAAACTGTGTCAGTGGGGGTTTAGGTTGGATATTGGGAAAAGATTCTTCACCCAGAGGGTGGTTGGGCACTGGAACAGGCTCCCCAGGGAAGTGGTCACAGCACCCAAGCCTGAAAGAGTTTAATAAGCCCTTGGACAATGCTCTCAGGCACCTGGTATGAACGAGAGTTGTCCAGGGCAAGGCCAGGAGTTGGACTCGATTATTTTAGGTCTCCTCCACCTCAGAATTTTCTACATTTCCATGAATTTTGTTAGCAGAATCTTGATGCCCAACTTAAAGAATTACACAGGCAAGCTAGAATACCAAATAGGGTACAAATTCTGTGGTTGTTTCTTTTTGCTATGCCTTTATATTGTCTATATAGGGATTTAAACCTCACATCTCTTATGAAAGAGTCATCCCATACAACTTCAGCTCATGTGTCCAAGCTCCCTACAAATCACAACGATTCACCCAGCTTTGATTCTGTTTCCTGCTCATCACTGTGCAGTCCGAGGGCTGTGGGGGTAAATGATGACATTTGCAGTTTTCCCACAAACAACAGCCTTACAGCTTTCTCTGTTCCTGCTGCTCAATCCTCATAACTGAGTATCTACTTTAAATGAGAATCAGGTTTTAGACTAATGCAAACACCTTCTATCACTGAGCATTTTTATAGGGTCCTGGCTAATGTTGAACAAAAAGCAAGAGATAATGGAATAATTTCACCATGCTTGCCCCTTTCATGCTATTGGAATGATATTATTTCCATTATATTATTTTTCTCTATTACATAACTGGTACCTGAAGAATCAACAAAAACAGAAGGATGCAGAAAACACCACAGAGTTGTATGAAGATGCCAAACACAATATATATTTTTCCACTTGCTGAATTTTTTCTTGGGGATTATCTAAAATTTGGTTAAAAGAAATAAACTTTTCACAGGCATCCTCCCCATCAAAATAAACAATTAATCTTCTTTCTCTCAAGGATAAAGATCCATACCGATTAACACAACATCCCTTTTTCCAATCAGCTCATAGAAAGTGTTTTAACAATTAGATATTTAGTTTAGGGTCTGATCCTGTGCCTCACCATACCTAACTTCCCCTTTTGCAATGCAGAGGTATTAAGTGTGCTTAATTATAAAAATAGGGAAAAAAAAACCCATCAAAACCAGGAAATAGTTTTCCTAGTATGGATCTCATTAGTGTCTAAACATGAGCAAATTTTCAAATTCAAAGACAAGTTTAGGAAGAAAAAGGCCAAATTAAGTTCAACACTGAATCTAAGCTAAAAGTCTAGCTTTTCTGGATTTCAGGCAGAGCAAAAAAAGAGAAAAAAAGAAGATCGTTTCAGATGCATTTTTCTTTAAGTTTCAGCACTTTAATGTTCATATCATATAGATGACTAAGTGGAGGAAGGCTGATTTGCAATCATTTCAGTTGCCAGTTTTTGCCCTCAAGAGGTTTGTTTCTCTTTCTTTCCTTCTTTCTTTCCATTTTTATTTTCTTTTTTTTTTCCTGCCAGATCGTACAAATCAATGCTTATTCCAAACATGAAACACACTGTTTTGAAAACCAGTTAAAGTTGCCAAGGCAACTACAGTGTTGTCACTCTCACATAATTTACAAAACCTATGCCCTTTGTGGCAAGGAAATTAATAGTTAAAGGTCTTATAAATCTTATACTGACAAAACAGTGAACACATGCATTATTTTCTTTGGGAATATAGAAATGAAAAGACAAAACCTCTGATCCAAAGTATCCAAGAACATGTGGGTTTCCCTTGAAAGCTAACAGTAAATTCCTTTTAGCTATAAGCAATGAATAGATGCTTTTTCTAAGTTCCAGCCAGCCAGAAATATGTCCAGAAGAACTTGTAAACTCAATGTTTTAATAAAATGACCACCCAGCTAGGAAGAGGTCATCTTTGCTTTGTACAGGAATGCTGTGAGTATGCTTTGATTATGAAAATTAAGCCAGAGGCATCTCAAACTGTGAGCCAAACTGGGCTGCCCATGTTAGGATTAAATTGAGCCCACACTCAAAAATATTGATAATTGTGCCTCAGCTTGTTCCCACTCAAGTAGATGGTCAAAGAAAAATCTATCTGACTTCAAAGAGGGGAATTCTATGTCCTTACTTCCTGCCAAAATGTGTGACAACAGGATTCATTTAAAATGTAACAGCATTTTCCATTACTGTGGGGCAGTATTTAATGAGTTTGATTGTTTAAAAGAATGTTATAAGAGGAGAATAAAATCTCATTTTGAAAATTACTGCATTTATGGCAGGGCTAATGCTTTTCCATTAGCAGTTCTGAAGAATATGCAGAACTCTTGAAGTCTTTGTTACAATATTTGCAAAGTTTTCCAGATATTTGCTGACTGTAAAAAAAATGAGGATTTGTATGAACTTCTCCTTGACACTTATCCACATTTCATTCTTGTATTCCAGTCTTTCTTAAAATATATAAACTCTTTTCAGCTTCAGCCCTTTCCTATATGATATTTGTTTCCATCCAGGCACAGCTCTTGACCTCTGCTGCTTATATTCTTCCTCCTTTACTGTATTTCCACTGGATTTAGTCATGGGGTTTAACCTCAGATCCAAAGAAATAAGCTTTCACCCCAACCTAAGCTCTCTTTCAGCTTTGACCTCCTTCAAGACCTTACTAGAAAGTAGGTTCTGCCAATCTTTGGCCAGACCAAACACCCTACTTGTTGAAATGTTTGACATGACTGGCAACTTGTGCAATGGCAAGAGCATGTGGAGCTAGCACACAGTGAGCTGATGAGAGGTGTAGTGACACCTGTGCTAAACTAAACATCAGCTGCACTTTAGTACTATATCTTATTCCATCCTTAAATTTCTACTTTGGTTTACATTCATATCTGACTTTCTTAAGAATTCCTTGATTTCTTCCAAATAGTACAAATATTTCTATCCAAGTAAAGGCAGGAACATCTGTTTATTATGCTGCTGGATCTTACCAATATGCATCAGCAAGATGGGTGGGAAAACATGCACAACAGCTTCTGTGGGCTTGCATTTCTCCTGCATTGGAGGTCAACAGCAGAGCCTTCCATGGAATCACAGAATTACAAAACCACTAATGTTATAAAGAGCCTCTAATATCCTCAGGTCGATCACAAGCTGTATCATAATTTATTGATGACTCTGCCGCTCTTATTTTTCAGAATTCACAATTGTATGTCCCATGCTAGGGAGCTGCTGAGTGGTTGCAGCCTGCAGAGGAAGGACTTCTTGGTGTCAGAAGTGCTGAGGTCATTGGTCTTTGTAGAGACTTAATAAATAATGCTCTTCCTTGTGCTTAACCTCCACCCCAAATAGACACACATAAATGAAATTTATACTTGCTGTTTGTTCAGCTCTCTGACAGTCAGTGGAAGGAAATAGCTCATCTCTGCAGGAAGATGCTTTAGCAGGGCTTTCCATCCTATGCTAGTACACATAGTCCTTAGATTGCAAAGAGTAAGATAAAATAACCTGTTGATGATGGACTTTTCTATAAGGCAATGAGTATTCCAGAACACAAAAATTGATTACTGTTGAATTAATAGAATGAATATATAAACCAGGATAAGTAACAGCAAATGATGTTGAAAGAAGAGCTGGAAAAATTAAATTGACTGGATGCAAAGCATTATATAAGAATGAAAGTAACTGTAATTACACTGTTTTTCTGAATCTGAAATGTTAGAATCACAGAAAAGTTTGGGTTGGAAGTCGTCTTCAAAGGCCATCTAGTCCAACCCCCTCTGCAATGAAGAGGGACAACTTCAACATATAGAGACGTGTGCTCTGTATTTGCTGTTGGAATTATTTTAAAAGCTTCTAACTAAACCAAATTCCAAGCACCAACCCTGTGTTTCCCACCAGAAGCCTATGTGTTCTGCCAGCTGTTTGTAAGATTACTGCAGAAAGAGGGTAAGATTTTTGTTTATTATTTGTGGAATGGAAAATATTAAATTTCTTAACATTTTGTGAGTAACATAAGTAAGAATCCTGTTCTCCTGCAGCGTTTGCCTACAGAAAATGATTCTTGGAGAAACTGCTTCATCTCATCTTAGCCTAAGCCTTTAACTGATGGGATAGGTTGAGTTATTTCTTCCCACTGAGTAATGGGTGAGTCTGGGCAGCTGCCTTAAAACAGATATCTAAAGATATATGGGAAGGATCCTGTCATGGAAGAGTTTATTAGATCTTCAATATATTTCATTTATTACTAGTGAAAGGGGGATATGATGGTCTCAGTGCCTATGAAAAATATTTAATTATCTCAAAGGGTAAAGGACAGCTGTTGAAAATTATGAAAGGAATGAAGAGAAAATGTGTGAATTTATTATATATGATTTTAAATATAATATTATTACTGGTAGCATGAGTTCTGTATTTTCATCCAAAATACACAGTTTTCAACAATTTAAGCTACTTCATACCACTTTTTCTTATAAACTTAAGTCTGAGGAAATTAAAATGCAATAAATGATATACATTTCTCAAGAGAAGATGAATAAGAATGCAGGAGGAAATGTCATAGGGTGAGATAAATGCCATGTGAGCAAACACCTTGTCATAAAAATCAGCATTATGAATACAAACGAGTTTTGCAATGCCTGCTATATCTGTTGTAGCTACAGATGTGATTTTACTGAAGGAATTTAGGGTGATTAATCTTTCAGATTCTCCCATTGTCTCTGAGAATATTTCAGATTCTCCCATTGTCTCTGGTGCTGTGGTGTCCATTCCCAGATCAAGTGATGAAACAACATCTGTCTGCTGCTGTAGCAGGAAATCCACCTGTAGTTTTGGTCTTCTGTAGGTTACAAAACACTCACTCTTCAATTAAAATCAGTACAGGGATAGTACAAGGGGTAATAGTTTTAAATCAAAGGAAGAGAGATTAAAATAAGATATTAAGAAGAAATTCTTCCCTGTGAAGGTGTTGAGGCACTGGCACAGGTTGCCCAGAGAAGCTGTGGCTGCCCATCCCTGGAAGTGTTCAAGGCCAGGTCGGATGGGGCTCTGAGCAGCCTGGTCTGGTGGAAGGTGTCCCTGCCATGGGGACATAGATGATCTTTAAGGTCCCTTTTAAACCAAATCATTCCATGATTCTGTGATTTTACCTGATAGAAAGCATATTAGATCTTGTGGAATCTCTCTGGTAATCTAAGTTTCTCTTAGTATCTACTAAGCTTTGATGATCCAGTCAACTTCCATGAAGAATTAAAGAAATGCAGCTACTATGCACAATATTAGAGAATTTCATCCTATGTCAGCTTTAGCAAAATGCCAGATATTCTAGCTATATTCAGGCTCTTCAGCACAACCCAGTTAAATACACATTTGACATAGTATCCATTAATCTTACAAAGCACATCTTGAGTTACTCAATCTTGTGACATAATGGATTCCTTTCCTACACCTTGGATGAGAAATCAAACAGAGATTGACTTTCTTCATTTAGTCAAATAGATTTATCTAAGCTGTGTTTCAAATGACTAGATTAAGTAGGGCAATGTGGGCTTTTTATGTCTGAAGAAAAATCCATTTAATGGAACTGTTCCTTTGATTTTAGAGAAAGAATTACTATCAAAACACTGGACTCTTTCCTCTGTAGTTTTTTGCTATAATGATCTAGACAGTCTTATCTGCCTGTACAGCAATTGAGGGTATTAATACTCCCATGTCTGCAATAAAGTAAGTTCTTGGACAGAGGAGACAAAGAGAGTCCCCACATGAGGCCATTTATGTACTATGGTGTGCATGGTGATGAGGACAGTGAACAAATGTCCTTTTGTTATTATGTCACAGAAATTATTTTCATGAAGGATTAATTCATTAAAAGCAACAAAAGGGCATTTTTTTTTCTTACTCATAATTAATTATGGGAAGACAAGTGTTCTGTGCAATAGAGAAGTGTAATTAGCTGGCAGCAGGGAATTTAACCACTCCATTGCACTGTGGAGGTGATGAAGACAGAAACTCCCCAGCTTGTGTATATTCTGGAGCCCTCTGCTGAACTGAAGGAAAACCTCTCAACTCCTTGTCAAGGCCCTATCATGGTAACAGAAAACTCAATGACATTTTATCAGGAGAAAGATCTCAAGAAGGAAAATTCCTTGAGATTTCCCCAGAGCCATTCTCAGAACTGTAGGGAAATTTATATTTTTAATTCTTATGAGTCTAATATGTTTCATTTCAGTTTATAGGTTAATTTTGATTTGAAATATGATCACTGGAGATATTCTGCATTGTATAAAGGAATCTGTTGCAAACTTATCTAACTCAATTTGAACACTAACAGTTGATACTTTTTCTTATAATAATTTTTTTTTTTTTTAATTCAGCATTCCAAGCAGAAAATATGAAAATATTTTGTGTTTTCTTTTGGTTTTAATATCCGTAATGTTAAAACAGAGGAAAAAAATTCTGTTTCTAAGCAAACATCACATAAGTGACCTTAGAACAGTAAAATAGATTATTCAGTTGAGAGTTAAGCATTTCCTGAGATATGCTGGTGAATCTTTGGTTTGTGTGGAAAGCGGATTCCCACACCACATTGTCAACTTTGTGAAGATTTCTAGTCCATCTTCTAGCTCAGTGTCAGAGAAACACGTTGCTGGGCATGTGGTAGACATGAGAAGACTGTTGAGTCATAAAACTGGGATTTTAGGACTTTGTAGTACACGTTGTGGTAGACATGAGAAGACTGTTGAGTCATAAAACTGGGATTTTAGGACTTTGTAGTACATGAGAACACAGGAAGTGTCAAATATATTTGCATTGTGGTACTTATGATTTTATCCCACCTAAATTGAGCTTCGAGCTCAAAAGAAGACTTTCTGTCTGCTGTAAGGAAGGTAGTTGGCATTCTTGTATCCAGACAGGGTGAGAAAATGCATAAGAGAGCAGTAAATCCATGATCATCCAGAAGAATGGACTCTGAATCTGAGAGAATCCTGAATCAAGAGACCACAAATAATCACCTATTCTGACATCAAAGGCACCTTTAACAAAATGACAACTTTTTCTCTTGAAATATTACAAAATTAAGTTGATAAAGAACAAATTAATTAGATTTTTTTTTTTTATGTTTCCAGTGAAGAAAATCTCCAGTGGCCTTAACATGAGCCTAGGAAATTAGGAAATCATCATTTCTTCAAGTGTGCATCTACATCGTCATCAGGCTTTCTTTTTAAATCTTTTCAAGTACTCACTAGATCTCAAACTATGTTTGGATAAAATAAATAATCTGATAGGATCATATATTTCCTGAAAACCTAGTATTTGGAAATAATGGCCAAAACAGCTATCATAGTCAGGAAGACTTAAAGATATCTGTAAGATTTTCAAAGTACTAAATTTAAAGGCAGTTGTGAAACTAAAGTGCCTCCAAGATAATACTGTGGTGCCACAACCTGAAACTATTTCTGTGTCAAATAACATGAAGTCCATACTGTGAGTTCCTATTTTGTAGGTCATTAAGTAGCACCAGCACATCAGCAGTGCAGTGATTTACATCCAGTGATGTTCTGACCCACATAATCAAATGAATTTGTAATGTTAGCAACTGAAAAGCAACAGTACAGCTGAAGATCAAGAAAACTGAAAATTATTAATTTAAACTGAAACCTTGCCTTGGAAATTAGCAATACAGTTTGCATATTTTTCTTTAGAAGCAGCATCTTATATTAAGTGTGATGAGCAATAAGTAGATGGTTTGCATAACAGCCAAGACACAGTTAATATTTTTTCAGTAAATGACACTTGTGATTTTGAAGAAAAAGACACTTTGAACCTGACTGATCATGAAGGTGTCCTTACAGCTGCAGTGACTGGTCAAAGTAGGCAGATTTGTCTTGTTCACATATTTCCTTTCTGTACTCCACACCCCTTTTCTTATGTACATTTGGAAGCTGATTCAGATGATTTGGTTTAAAAAAAAAACAACAACAAAACCTCAACAGCCCTAGAGAGTAATGCTGAACTAACTATAAAGCCTTTGAAAAAAAAATACACTAGTTATACAAGCTGCTTTTGTTTCCCAGATCAACAATATGAAGGGATTTCACTAGTCCAGCAAGATCACATTCTTTTGACAAGACCAATACAGCAGCTTCACAAGGCCTTGTAAAAAAAAAATAAAAAAAATCCAAAGACACTGCTTGATAATAGCTTTCATAATGTTGACCCAAATAAAATATATTTTTTCTTTGAAGGTTGTATGCAGTCTTTAAGCTTTATTGTTCAGCACTATCCTATTCTAAGAGAAACCTCAAATAGAAGGTACCACCAGAATCAGATGCTAAACAAGTTGTGTCTTTTCTAGTAGCCTTCCAACAACATTGGAACAAGAAAGAAAATAAAAAGGTAAAATTGGAAGTCACAGCTTTCAAAAGATACCTTATTTTTATGTCCACAAACAACTCTAAACAGCACTTCAGATTTTGAGGAAGATATATTGCTCTTGAAAGTTTCTCTCTTCCGCCATTGATCACACAGGTTGCAAAACCTCTGTTCTTGGTCAACGCTCACTGGACAAGTCTACACAATCTAATTTCAGACTGAGATCCAGCTTTGAAAGAATCATAGACTCCAAATCATGGAATACAAATAATAGATTGGGTTGAGTTGGAAGGGATCTTAAAAGTCTCAGGTTCCAACCTCAGCCATGGGCAGGAGTCCAAGTTGCTCAGAACTGTATCCAGCTGTTCTTGAACATCTTCAAGTATTCAAGAGGAATTGGTCTGACTGGCTTTGGAAGTAGGTTGATCAGGTGATTTCAAGATGACCTTTCCAATTTAAGTTTTGATTCTATTTTCCTTTCATTGGCATTTGCATTGGTATCCAAGGATAGGCAGACTGAACCTGCAAGAGTGGAACACCTAAACCAGAAACCTAAACCTGCAGGAAAAGGAAGGTAATTTTTTTATCCTAAATGGACAATACTTTATTACTGTCACATTACTGTAGTTAGGGGTAAAAGTCTTTCAATCATGGAATAAAGTGCTCTTAGCATCACAATAGGATATGAGGTCAGAAATATCATGTACTACCTTTCCTTTACAATGGTAATGAGAATTCTTTTTCAAAGAGCACTGTTGTCCCTATAAATTATTCAACAGCAGAGTAGGCTGTATATAGATTTTTTAAAAGGAATATTTCATTAACATGACAAATTACATCTTTAGCCACGAAATGCTTAGTTACCTCCATGAATTTAGTTGGGAAAAACACACGATTTTATATTTCACACTGTGGCAGTTAATTTAGTAGAACTAGTTAAAAAAGATTAGATCCAAGCATCGGTGGGTCCAAACATGTGCATTTCGAGGATTAATTAATTTGAGGTTTATTAATTTTACTCTCACATAATAAATACAGGTTAATACCTGTTGGCTTCATCTAATTTCCTTTCACTTTTTTATCTAAATGGACTTACTCTGATGCTTAAATCAGAATTATAGAATCAAAGAATGTTTTGGAAGGGACCTTAGAGATCATCTAGTTCAAAACCCCCTGCCATGGGCAGGAACCCCTTGCTGTGTGCTCAGAGCCCCATCCAGCCTGGCCTTGAACACTTCCAGGACATCCACAAGTTCTCTGGGCAACCTGTACCAGTGCCTCACCACCCTCACAGTCAACAATTTTTTGCTAAAATCCAAAT
Organism: Chlorodrepanis virens; assembly: GCA_003286495.1. NCBI lineage: Eukaryota > Metazoa > Chordata > Aves > Passeriformes > Fringillidae > Chlorodrepanis > Chlorodrepanis virens. The sequence continues at coordinate 85,716,482 of LTAT01000001.1, read as the reverse complement.
CCACTCTCTTTCAGTCTTAAGCTATTCTCAGGGATTTACCTAAGTAGGGACTATTAATTGTACTTATCACTTTTATGCTACCTTTATATAAATTTTTTAGTGATCTGCTTGTAATACCAGCTGTGAATGGAAAAGTGACATTCTTGGAATCTTGCTGACAATAATTATTCAGCAATCAAATAAAATATTCTCGTGGATCTTTGGTTTTTTTTTTTCCCTGATTAATGTATTTTAAACTGCATGTAGTTTAAATATCTACAATTGAACAATTTGCTACATATGCATACTCAGGTTCTTCAAATGTGAAGAAGACTATTAACATTCCTTGGGGCTTTTTTTTTTTTTGAGGGTTAAGCCAAAGAATTTTGGCGAGAGTGGCTTAGATTATACATCAGCACATAGGTCAGTTTCAGTGTTTTAAGTGAAAAATGGTAGCTGTGTACATTATATGCAGCCTGCATGTAACCCTGTGCTCATCACCTCAATTTATATCAGTGCAGCAGTATACTGACAGTTTCCTAAAGCTTAATCAACCAATGCTTTTGATGCATTTGCAGTTAGATGAAACATGGAACACTAATGGAAAGAGATTTCACTACTACTACTAAATTAAGTTCCATTTAAAGGCATTTTCAGAGTGCTACATATATTTTGGTTTAAGGAGCACTCAGGCTCAAGTGTTTTTAACATGCTACTTTTGTGAAAAGGTTTTACAGTCTTTTTGAAAAGGTTTGCTGCTCCTAATTTGCTGTAGCATTGTTCACTTGTATCTGACATGCTGCTGATTTAAATTTTTTAACCATGAGATGCAGGTCAAGGTGTACTGTTAATTATGAGTATTCTACTGTTGCTTTTTCCTTTGTAAAAGTTCTGTAATAGAAAAAAGATGAAAGGCAGAACAGCTGGCAGTGAACTAGCATGAAAACACTGCTTTCCTTCTTCAAAGGCCTTGTTTACAAAATGTAAGGTCATTTTGGCTGGAATTGAAAATGCAAGCACAATAAGGTAGCTCCAAGAAATCTCTCTGAAGGCAAACTAAACTTCAATTAAATGCCTTTTTCCCCTCCTTTTGCTTGGAAGGAGAGCAATTGGGAAACTTAAGGAACAAAACTAAACTTCACATCCTCTTTCAAGGTGTTTTATGTAGATACATACACAATGAATTGCAGTTAAAAACAGCGACAGGTTTTTACCATGACTTTCATCTCACATTCCTGCTTCAAACCCAATGGCACAATAATTTGAAAGCCTTCAGAACTGTTTGCTTCTATCGGGTGATCTCTAAAACTGTATCAGTGTTCTGATTATACAGGCAGATTAAATTACCTGTTCAAGCTAAGCACTCACCAAATAATCAACCTATTTTTGTTTTGATTGGCCATACCAGCAGATTAGGCTGCTAATATAGAGAAAGACAGATGTCAATCACTGCAGCATCTTAGCAATCTGCTAATGACTAAGCTTATGCACTTTAATAATTCTGCTTATTTTAATGTTAAGGGGTAGAAAAGCTGAAAGAAAAGCTGATTAGAGCAATGAATTGCTTATTTTAAAATATGTGATTTTAGCATAAATCTATTTTTTTAAACCAGCTTGTGCTTGATTGCATGTAATTTTTTTTACTGGTAAGGTATTAGTAGTAATTTTACTTAGAAGAAGAAAAACAATAAAAATACACAGAAGAAGTAGCAAAAAAAAAAACCCACAAAAAAGCAACAGAAAAGAAACTCTTAAAAATATATATTAAAACTCAGCTCTTTAAGAAAGTATAGTTATGTCTTCTTTACTTATTAAGGTCTACTTGTTAAAGATTAGTTGTGTCTTCTTTACTTATTAAGTAAAGAGATGTAGTGGGGTAAAGTCTGGGTTCCCACTTTTGACAATCAGTTTAAGAATTTTAGTAGCAAAAGGGAATAGAAGCCGCTAGCAGAGTGATTATTTTGGGTGCCACCTAGGCAGCTAGGCTTCTTACATGTGTGAAGGGTACATCAAACTGGAAAAGGCAGTTTATCAAGGTACCAATTTTTAAATTTTTTCTCTTATTTTTTAGTTGTTGATTTTTTGATTGTAGATCAAATATAGCAGTCAGGATGCTGGAAGCAGTGATGTCATTAATTCCATGCTTTCCTAATGGAGTTGCAGCACGAGTAAGCCATTAGTCACCTCCTGCTGTATGCATTTCTGTTTGACTGATCTGCTGCTGCATGCTGTTCAAACATGCAATTTGGATGAGTCACCATCCTTGGAGGTATTTAAAAGATGTCCAGATGGGGCATGGAGGAACACAGTGCAGCAGTGGATTGGCAGTGCTTGGTTGATGTCAGAACTCAAGGACCTTAAATGACTCTGTGATTATATCGACTTTTCCTGCAGTACCACCAAAGCTCAGGTGCTTATATATCACCACATTACACTTGAGTATTTAGACATGGGTGCATTGGTGTTATGCAGGGCTGTGCAGCCAGTTAGTGCGAACTGTCACCTGACAGAGGGAGGTCTGAACTTTGTTCTCTTGGAGGCTGAGCGGGGCTATCGGTATCTGCTCTTAGTCCAGAGATCCAGATCTTCTTCTGAGGATGTGTGCTGAACTGAATGAGCCATGCTGGCTAGCCTGGAGGTCATTCATCTACTCTGCAAAGGGCAGGAGGCCTTTAAAATCTCTGATCTAATGATTTATGCTGTGAAATGACCTCCAGATAAAACCTGTGAATTATCCTAAGCAGATGTATCAGTACACTGGGCTCCTACTCGCAGCTGAGTGACTTAATAGTCAATTTCATAATGTGGTTTCCTGCTTAAACAGAAATTCAGACCTATTTGCTTCATAGGTCTGGCTTACACTCCAGCCACCTTTTAGGAACTAGAATCACTCTTTATAAGCAATCTATATGGAGTATCTATCTCTCTGTATAGGTAGTCTTAAATATTTATATGGCTTCAACTAACTGTATGCAGAGAGAGAAAGGCAATAAACTAAACTTTGTTAATTACTTATGTGCTTCTAAACATGAACTTTTCCAAGCTCAGGGGATCTGAAGTACTAGGAAAGTGTCTAAAATGTCACTAAAAATGTGAATGTTATGACTCACCTCCCTGAGGTTATAGAGGAGTATACAACAAAGTAGGGAATTGCACACAAAGGAGCCATGTAACACCCATATGGGTTCTCAATGCTATTTCCCCCCTGATCTCCAGACTTTTGCAATTAAGAAAGGTAAAACTGCAGAAATGTCACTGAACTCTACTGGAGTGCACTAAACCCAGTGGTTTGCTTTTTCTCTTTGGTGAAGCAGAGTAACAAACTTGCTGTCTTGGACGAATTGCTAGTTAAGGAGAGTCTGGGGTTTTAGATGTCCCAGTTTTCCTTTCTCTAAGCTCATGACCCCCCTCTACTGACTTATTCCTTATTCCACAATTTCATCATGCATGAATAGGGTAAATTTTGATTTTCACAGAGGTTATAAACTGTCTTTGAGGCACCCCAAAATTATTAACCCATGTATTATGAAATATATTCTTTGAAGCAAAATTTGACCAAATGTACAACTGGATATATGTGTATGCAATTACCTATAACTATACATAAATATGTATATGTATGGGTGGGCATAGTCTTTCCACAGAGAAATCCAAAACTTAATGTATTTACAAGATTTACCAAAACTCATAAAAATATTTCAGAAAGAGGAACAAATTAGAGGGTTTTGCTCTGTCCTGGCCTAATACAGAAGTGAAAATATCTTGCTTTCTATTTTTTTCTGGGCTGAGGGAGCTACACATTTGCTGTTTACCTCACAGAGAATGAGCAAATTGCTTGTCAGGTGACTGTAAATAGCAGATTGTGAAAGAGAATTTCAGATGAAGGAAGACATGGATTTGTCTAGAAATGCATTTTAGACAGAAAGACAGGGCTGTAGGAAAGTCAAAATAACAGCGGTGTATTATCAGAGTGTGGGAAGAGCCACGTTTGAACAGAAAGACCTGACAAACATAAGATTAAGCTGGAAATACATTTTCCAAGATAATAGAATCATCAGACCTGGAAAGGCAATTTCAAGGCATCAGGGTGGGTTTTTCTGTTGCTGTTATTTTTCACCTGAGGTGAAGTGTAGTAGCTAGGAGGAGGTTGGAAGCAATGATGTCATTAACTCTAGATTTCTTCAAGGCAGAAATAGAAACCACTTAGTCACCTCATTCTGTACAACTTACCCCATAGTACCACAGATGTTCAAATGTTCATATATCAAGTTCCTCATGAGTATTTAGACAGATGTTTATTGGTACTGAATCTCCCAGACATTGCCTGCAGCCTCAGCTGCCACCAGGTCACTCCACAGCTTGAGTCTGTCTATTTGCTCAGTGACCTCCCAGATTGGTGTCACCTGCAGACTTACTGGCAATTGAATTGCCACAGGAGAAACAACCCTGACAAAGAACAGCATGAAAGAGGGCTGTCTTAATGAGAAGAGTTGGTTTGGATGTCAGAGGGTACCTCCAGTTTACCTCAACCTCTTTTTTTTTCTTTTGTGCTAAGAGCATTTCCTTTTGAATATTGATAAACTCCATGATGAAAGGGAGCTCTCAGTTATTGCCAGCTGCACAGCCACATTCACACCTGTGCTGTGCTCTTGCCTTGGCATGAATTGAGGATGTTTTCAGCTATAAGAAAATGAAGCAAGGTGAGAAACAGAGAGCACTCTGACTTTTTAGATTGTGTTGTACTGTTCTGTCTCTTAATTACTAGTTAAGTGGAAGCTGACTAATGCTATGAGATCTGAAGCTTAATAGAGATAAAACAAATGTTCTTCATATAATGGAAAAACAGTGAAAGCTTGGAAATGCCCTAAATCTTCTTTGCTACCAATAAGTAACCCCAATCCCCTTGTGATCATTAAGTGTCCCTAAGGATTTCAGCTCTAATTTGTTTGACTTTTAGTTAAAATTAGGCCATCAATTTCTTCCCCTAGGTAGTTGCTTAAGGCCACTTTCATTGTACATTCAATTTGCTCAACTTCTCCGAAGAGAACTTTAGCATAATGCCATGAGTTAGATGTTAGGCATGTTAGATTTAGAAAATACAGTTCTGTTTTTTTTGTTTCTTTACTCTAAATTTACTTACTGCAGGTGAATGTGTCAGTGTTTCATGTCTGCACGTGTTTATTTCTTCTTTACAAAATGAAATATTTATTGGGTTTAAAACAAGATTATGTTGCTTGTATTATCTAGCTTTAGCTATACAGAAAACCAAATTTGGTGATGGCAAATTTTATTTTTACAAGCTATGTATATTTGGACTATCTTCCCAAGAAACAACCCAGAAACTATTATCGAATGTTTGCAAGCATAATTCCTTCCATTTAAACAATGTTACATGCAAAACTAATTTGGATTCCTTGTGCCTTTTCAAACACTGCTACCTGGAAAGCTGGAGTTCTTCAATTAAGTCCAAATATTTCTACTTATTTGTATATTTACTTAGAAACAGAACTCAGAAGTAAATAAGCAGTTAGAGTGGATAACTTTCATTCCTTGAATATGCAAACTCATTCATTTCCAGGAATGGTTTCACTGAATACAGCTAAGATATTGACTGGGAAGAATTTCAGGGTCAAACTCTCATGCTTTTTAGCTGACATTCATTTTTCTTATTTCTAAGCTCACATTAATTCATTAACTGCTTAAATAACTGCTTGATTTGAACACTTGCATTTTAATATTAATCAATTCAGACATTTTTAAGAAATATAGTACTTAAAATGAGATTCAAACATGACACCAAAGCAATTTATTAAGTAATTAAAATTACTACTAGATGTGACAAATCGCACACTTTAAATAATTCAATTAAAATGTGATTACCTTCTCAGTCTAAAATTTTAAACTACTTCAGACAGTCCGTCGTTAAGAAATAAATAAACAAATAAAACCCCAGAAAATGACCATAAATGTTTGGGTTCTTTTTTCCTTTAGCCATTGCCATTAAGTGTTTGAGGATTTACTTTACAACCATGGGTTTCACTTTGAGACAGCAAGTTTTTCTGCTGATTAACAATAGGCAAAGCAAGGAGCGTTTCAAATGGGAAATAGTGAGATGCTCCAGTGGTCTCTTGGCTACAGCCTGTTGCTCCCTTAATGGGACACGTGGCGTTGTGGATTACAAAATGGACTAGTAGCCAAATCACTGACTCCACGAGTTAGAGCCTCCAAGAAATGAGGAGCACTAGCAGACCACAGAGAATAAGAACAAAACTTCATACATCTTTATTTATGGCAACTGAAATGAGCCATGCTTGGTTTGTGTGAGAAACAGGGATGAGAAGCAGTGGTGGGATTACTTGCAGCAGAAGGGTAAACTTTCCAGTAAGCACATTCTGCAGCATCTCCACTCCTGGATGTACTGCTGGGAGGTTAATGACCTGAAGACTGAGCCTCTTCCTCAGCTGCTAGCTGAACTGATTACAGCTGAGCTGCACTAGCAGGTAGATTTGACCGGAGAGAGGTTTTCATAACAGCTTCTATGCATGCCAATAGACTGGGTGGAATTAAGCTCCCTGAACTTCAGCCACTGAAAATATACTCTCTTTAAAACTATTGTATGGGTCTTCTCTATATTCAGAAGAGCTGGACAAGGACACCTGGGCCATGATTTGTCCCATCCTGCAATAGAATAAAGTTGCAGATACAGCCATGATGCTAAACAAAGGGCATCCCTAGTTTGCTCCTTGATTTTACACTGTATTTTAAACTGTATTCCCACAATACTTTTTTTATTATTATTTTGAGAAAAGTAAATAATTCTACCATAAAAGAGGCCTGCATATGGTTCTAAGTCTTGCATCCTCGAGGTAGCTAAGCCAGGCTTGCCTTTTGCACTCAACGCTGGTCCAATAGCCCATGTACACTATTTCCAAGTCAGGATGGATCAAAGGCATGTAACAGAAACCTAAGCATGAGGTTATAAAAACATCCCTCTGGCAGACTACAAAGTGTCTCTCCTTGTCTTTCAGCCACACACATGGTTTGGGGTGGAGGGTTGACAGCTGCAGGGGAGACCCAGGCCGTAGGGAAGTCACCAGTCTGTTAGTCCTACCCATTGTAAATACCAGGTTTGGAAACTCTTGGCCCAGAGGACTTACCCCCTATGGGTAATGGCAATAGATTCAGAGAGAGTAGAGGTCTTTCTCTGAAAAGAGTTTAGAAAACTAAGTTAGGTTTGATGCCCAGCCACAAAATAATCCTATTAAAAGCAATTCTTCTCACCTTAGCATCCAGAGAAAACTTGATAATAAGCCTCAGATTTTTTTCCCCCCTCTAAACTAGCTCAGAAAGGACTAGAAAAAAATTCCCAAAAATGTTGTTAGCTCAGTCACACAGCATGGAGGTCAGGAATCATTTAGTACTAAAGTGGCCAACAGTGTTCTACTGCATTTGTTGTCTGACCAGTAACTGCTTAGAACTGCACAAAACAAAGCACTACAAAAAGTTAAGCTCAGCTCGATTTGCATTTTCATCTGCAGTTTTAAAAGTAAAACAGCTCTTTAGATTTTGAAAAGAACAATACAGACATGCTAATGAAAGTATATATGAACACTTATGTAGTCTAAATTCTACACATATACATACCTGTATGTATATACATACACATATATACCTATAAATATTGTTAAATAAAATTTTATACAAATGTATTTTGGGAGGAGTTTTTTGTTTTATCTTATTTTTGTTTTTTTCCAGGGTAATTCTGAAAACTCTAAAAGGTCTTGGATTACCCTACAGCTAGTATTGGTGTCTACTTTCTGTCTGTCTAAAATAAGAAGAAACAGATGTTTTTCTTATTCAGCAGGAAATGCTATGGAAAATGACAACATATTAGAGAAAATTATCAAATTCTTTGAAATATATGGATTTCAGCTGAATTTCCAAGGTTTCCTGATTTTATGAGAAATACCACATGTAGTTGGGATTTCAGCATTTCAAATGGTCTCAGAATTGGATATATTGTCTTCCATCTACCTTCATTATCAAATATTTTTAATAAGATATGGGTAAATGAAGAAGTCTCACAGTGCTCTGAAACAGCAGAAAAGAAATAGTGATAAAAGAACAAGTTTTAGTAGTGAAAAGAAAAAGACAAATAAATAGCTTTATTTTAAACTAAGAACAGTCTTTTGAGCTCTGCTTCTCATGTGCATCCATTGAGTTTCCTGCACCGAGTTTTTTGGGTTAATCCTATGTTGAATGATGTGAGTAAAGGAGAAATTGTTATGAATTACAGTTACTACGTCCTGATTGCAACTAAACCAATATCAAAATTTCTACCTCCTGCAGCACAAGTCATATCAGGGTGAGTGCATCATACCAGTCATAATAAGATGAGACATTGTTAGATATACCTGCATGGAGCAACAGAGGAAAGGTCATTGATAAAAACCTCTGAGATAACTCTGAGCATGGTAAATACTTCTGTGAGTTTGTAGTTCTTACTCAGACCTCAAAGACAAAACACCAAGAGAGTGTGGCACAGCACTAACTAATGCAATCGTCTCTACCTTTCAGCAGAGATAATGAGTTCAGGTGAAACTATAGCAGTACATTCATAAATGTTTTTAGATCTATTCCAAGACTAGATCATCTTAAGTCAAACTCCATAAGTGACAGAGATCCTTTGGTCATGTCAACATGTAGATGGACCTTATTTACACTGAATCTGCACTAATAAATAGAATCAGACTCAAAGTGTTTATATTAATCAAAGGCTATTACTCCTGAAAAATTTCCTGCTCTAATCACTATTTCTAGGGTGAAGAACCCCACTGGAACCATGGGGTTTGGAACTTCCATTTGAATTTGAGAACCTGAGTTTCACCTGGAGCTTCCACATTTTCTGTATTTGCTCCCAAAACTTTTGTTAAGTTTGGAAATGTAGCAATAAATAAACATTTCTAGAGTACATATATGTTAAGAACATAATTCTAGTAAAATATTTATGTAGCAACAATAATTCTGAATGCTGCCCAACCCTTGAGTTTACTTATTGCTGAAGAAGGAATGATATGGTATCCAAGCTATGAAGCTGGAATAGTTAGAGCAGCGTAAGTGTAGCATTGATGCAGCGTGAATTGCTGTCTAATTATCATAATTGAAGCTCTTGCAATTATGCTGTCATTTTATTTATATTTGGTTGAGGTATCAAGGTATCCCATTTTTATAGGTTAAAACAAGATTTGCTGTTCTGTTCTCATGCTTGAGACTGAATTGTGGTCAGTGACGATTTTACGCTGGCAGGAGGCATTCTGCAGGAATGGTTACAGCAGCATTTTGAAATTTAGACAGATCCTCATTCCCTGAGATATGTCGTAACAGTAGGTCTGAAGATGCTTTCCCACCCCTTTGGTTTATTTAGATTATGAGTATGTTCTTTAGCTTACACATTGTAGAAATACAAAAAACATATAAAGCTTGTTCATACCAGTAGCAACCAAAATTTCCTATTACCTCTGTGCTGATTGCTATGGAATGTGTGTTATTTACAGCTCCAGTTTAGTGCTGTCTCATGAAATAAACGCCCCAGAAATTATTAACTTGGTGTGTGTTTGATCACTTGTAAATAGGTAGTTTTGCTTTTAGTGATGTAACAGTAGCTATTTCATGCAGTCAAAAATTGAAACTGAAAAGACATAATTTTTAGACCATGTTTCTAGAACTTTTATCCTGAGGTCCTGGAGATGTGACCTTTTCTAGGATGACTATAAAAGGAAGGTATGCTAATGAGTATTACCTCACTGAATTCTTGTTCTCTAGTCATCCTTTTTCTCTTTGCCTTTGTGGCTTCTATTTGCCTTTTTCTTTTGGCTCTGAACTGGATAATACCTCTTCATTATATGCTTTATACAAAGCTGAGCACGTGAGATATCTGATCTCTGACTGCAGCTCCATGGTACTATGAGACAAAACACTCTGGCACATGAAAGCATTCATATTTTCAATATACCTTGTTTCCTCTTCAAAATAAGCCTGTGCACCTTTGGAAAACTGCTCTCAATGGGGTCACAGTGCTTATTGCTCACTACAGCTACCCAAGCCAAAGTGGAATGCAGTCCCTAAATGTTACTAGGGATCAGGACGTGCCTACTTAATGGGATTAACAATGGTAAATGGATTGTACTCTTGAGCTCTAACTTCAGGCATGCTGAGGTTGTCTTTATCATACACCATTTTTCAGGATGGTGACATTTGTTTTCTGATACTGAAAGAGGCATAAATTGTTGCTGGAAATATATAGCAATAGTTTATGTAGACATAAAAGTTGTGATATCAGAGTGGCGGGGGGGGAAGACAAGGCCAGAAAATAAGAGGTTCCTGCAAGTAAAGACATTTCAAAGTATTTTAGGATGGAAAAAACCTGATCATTGAGTCTAAAGATGCTCTTTTATTATATAAGCTAATTTCTGCTCAGGTACAAAATATAGGATGGCTGGATTAATACCTAACAAAAAAATCCCCAAACTTTAAGAAAAAAGTAATCAGGAGTGCCAGAGGTTTTAAGGGAGGTATCTGTGAAGGAGGATTGAAGCATATGCATGTAAGGGATAAAGAGAGGACAAGAAGAAGAAAAAAAATCTCTAAGGTGAAATCACCTGGCAGCCAAAATAGTGTTTCAGTGCAGAAAAGTGTAGATTACTATCCCTTGTTTTAGATAGAAAACAGAGGGATTTTAAAGCTTTTAAAAGGACTTAAAAGTGTATTGGTTAAACTAGGATTTTCCAGTAACAAAAGCAAGGGAAAATGCAGGAACTCACTGTTCCTTAAAAGATTTATTATCCATTGATTCAGTGATGTCTAAAAGATGGGAAATAGGCACATTTTAATATCTATGGTTTAAAAGTGTTAAACAAAAATCTGAGTCTGTGAGTAGTACCAGTCAGAACAGGATTCATTGTATTAGCCCTCATCACAGGTTACAATCTTTTTCTGGTATTATCTTTCTTCTTTTCTTTTTATTTCTTTTTTGTTGTTGTTGTTTTGGTTTTTGTTTCTTTTTTTTCTTGAGAGGGGAGGATTTCCAAGTTTCTTTTCCAGTTGTGTTTTTAAAGATGTCTCAGTTGTCGAATTTGTTATGTGAAATGGTCACAAGGATTAAATCCTGAAATTCAATATGCCTGAAATGTAAATTATGGCAGTTTTAAGTAAAGGCACTTTAGATTTCAATTCATGAATATTACATCAAAAAATTAATAGAAGTTTATTAGTCAAATCAGTGAGCAAAACTCATGCCTAATCATCTGACTTGAGTAAAGCAGAGCATTTGTTTTAAATTGGAAATGTCTTCACTGCAGCTGTGTGCAAATAATCACCTGCCAATAACTATTTTCTCCAGAGTAATGTAAGCAATTGTTACAAAAGATATCTAAGAATTTTGAAGAAATATTCTTGAAGAAATTTAGGGACTTCACAAAGAATAAAATACAAAGTTTATTGAAAACTAGGGTTGGCAAAATATCTTGTCTTTTTCTTTTGTTTTAATGTGTAAATGCCAGCATGTTCCCATACAAAACAAAAACTAACAAAAAACCCCCAAATAAAACAAACAAAAAATCAAAACCCAAAAATATCCCACCAAACCAAAATGAAACAACCACCCCAAAAATACAAACCCACAACAGCAAAAAAACCTTCCCAAAAACCAAACTAAAAAATCAACTACTGAATTCTGGTTCCCAAAAGATTAATCTCCTGTGAGCTCTGTAAACAACTAACTGGGTGTTGTCTTGGGTTTTCCACTCTTCAAGAAAGAGTTTGTCTTCTGCCACTAAAAGGCTGATGTATCAGGTAAATAATCTCTAGAATTCAAGGTATGCAGGTACAGAAAGAAGATAAAACCATATTTATCTTGGAAGATATTCTTAAAGAATCATTATCTTAAGGTGATGGTATGATATGATTATCATTATATCACAGTATGTGTTGTGTTGTACATTACACCTAGTCCAAAGACTGCAACAGGCAGTCATCCACAGCAACAAGGTATGAAATTTCATCCACAGGTATAAAATGCTCTGAAAACTGCCTTTTCTTTACTGGCTAAAAAGGGGGAGATGACACAGTAGCATCACTGTGTCTTCTACTGTGTCATCACTGTGTCACAGTAGCATCCAGGACCTGTTGTAATTGATGGAGTTTGCCAATCATCCTCTGGGTAAGATAAGAGACTATCTCTCTCCTGAAGTGCATCACACTTAGTGTTGCCATCCCACTTTAAGCTCACAGGGCAGCTGACCCCCACACAGCCGCTTGCTCCCCGTGGGATGAGGGAGAGAGTCATAAGGGTAAAACTGAGAAAACTCGTGGGCTGACATAAAGACAGCTTCCTAGGTAAAGCTAAAGCCATATGTGTAAGCAGAGCAAAATGAAGAACTCATTCACCACATTCCATGGGCAGGCAGGTGTTCAGCCACCTCCAGGATACCAGGGCCCCATCATGTGCAATGATGACTTGGGAAGACAAGCACCACATCATTCCTTCTTGTTCCACCATTTTTTGTTGCTGAGAAGAGTGTGATATAGTTTGGGATGAATATATATCTAGTCTGACACATTTGATCATCTGGGGTCAGAGCTGTGTCCTCTCCCAGCTTGTGCACCCCTAATCTTCTCACTGGTGAGATGGGATGAGAAGCAAGAAAGGGTTTATTGCTGTCTAAGCACTGCTCAGCATAAAACAAAACATCCCTGTTATCAACACTGTTTTCAGCATAGATCTAAAACACAGCACTGTAGAAGCTAAAAAAAAAAAAAAAAAAAAAAAGAGAAGAAAAAAGGAAGGAACCCT
>LTAT01000001.1:85684558-85703639 GCA_003286495.1 Chlorodrepanis virens | reverse complement strand
AAAAAAAAAAAAAGAAAAAAAGAGAAGAAAAAAGGAAGGAACCCTTAGCCTTTCAATTCTGCTCCTCTGAATGCTTAATAGGATAATAATCATCCCCTGAATTTAGTGAACTGATCAGAATTCTGCAGTATGTACATGCAGTGAGTCCAGCAATGTCCCAAATTCATAAAGTACTATTATGCCATTATATAAATTGATGGCATGTTCTCTCTTGAATGTCGTGCTCAGTTCTGGTCATACCATCTCAAAGAAAGAGATAACAGAAATAAAAGATGTCTGTAGTAGGGCAATGAAAATTATTAAGGGCATGAAAAGACTTCCATGGGAGGAGAGATGAAACACATTGGGGCTGCTTAATTTCAGAGTTAAGTAAGAGTTGGTGTCACAGGGCCTTATTAAATCAGAATTGTTATGCTAGTCAAATGAGTGTTTCTGTTTACTCCTTCATGCAATAATAAAGGAACACATAAAGGAAAAAAAAATCTGTTATATGAAATGAAATATAGCTCTTATACAACACATTTCTGAAACAAGCCAAGGAGCTCAATGTAACAAGCTACCAAATGACTCAGAAACAGCCTCCAGCACTCTGAGAAATTAATATAAAATCTTTAGCAATATTTGATAGAATATAAAACTGGAAAGAATAAGAAGAAAGAGAAAAAATGTAGGACTGACTAAATCATGGTCCTTCCTGTGGTTCACCCATGTTCCATGGACTATAGTGCACCTGCTGTCACCCTCACACAATGTCTGTGTGAGTTGTTCCTTGTTTATACTTTTCAGATGTTTGCCCACAAGTAGATGGTGAAGGTAAACTAGAGACGTTTAGTTCTCTGATTTTTACCTCTTAAGTCATTGCCTTGACACTAATAATTCAATTGCTGCTCTTTGCATAACTTTTAATCAGTGTGGTTTAGAAAAAGATTATCGCCTCTGCCTTATCTTCTAAATTATATTGACAGGCTGAGACAGTTCTGGCTGTTTAACCTGGAGAAGAGAAGGCTTTAGGCAGAGATATTTGCAGCCTTCCGGTACCTAAAAGAGCTACAAGAAGGCTGCAGAGGGACTTTTTACAGGGACAAGGAGTAATGGCCCTGAGATGAAGGAGGGCTGATTTAGGTTACATATTATTTGATTTTATTAGATGAAATTATTTTGCTTTGAGTATGTGCATCCTATTCTCTTAGAATAAAGTAAGAGCTGCCTGTATAAAAGAGAACTGCAACTGATTAACTCAGTACTTTGCTTCAACTGACCCAAGTACAATGACTGAGAGAAGAGAGAATGCTGATTTGGACATTAAAATGTTGCCTATAACTATAAAAACTATATAAATGTTAGATATGCATCTTCCCACTATTTACCCATATCTTACAAATGAACCCAAATATTGTCTTTCATATTATTGCAACTATTTTCCTTTTCAAAATCTGAAGGAATCACAGCACTGAGTTTTATAAAGAGACAGACAAAGATGCAAAGCCCTAACGTGAACAACTCCAGAAAGATTTGTATTATTCCCAGATGTGATAGCTTGACTGGATGGTGCACATTCTAACTTTCAGCTTGTTCTTTTATCATATTTTTCCACTAATAACTAGTTCACTTAAATTTTGTAACTAATACATTTGGAAATATGTTTTATAAACACTAGTTGCCGTGTTTTATGTGAACTGTTTAATAGAATGTTTTTGCTGCCAGCTGAGAGCACACTGCAAATGTCAAGTCATAAAGCTTGAAGCTTGATTAGTCAGAAGTCACCTGTGCTGTACTAAAGAAAAAGCTACATCTCTAATGTGGAACACTAATTAGAATATCTTAGAGTAGAACATGAGAAGAGTGAAAAAATTAATTTGTTTTAGTTTTCTTTGGTAGAGAAACATTAAGGGCAAGGCCAACTACAGGATGCCATGAGGGAAGTACTCCAAACCAGCTCTGACACTGGAAGTACTGCAGCCATCAGTTCAGATCAAATACAGCCCAGCATACACATGGCATCCTACTCTGAGACATGGACATTCCTCTGGGACAGTTACATGGTGTCCAGCAGGTTACTAGCAGCTAGAGCACAGATCCTACATTGCAAGAGAGAAAGCAAGAGATAGGAGCCTTCCAGTAACTGAGGAAAACCTCTTAAACCCCACTTGGATCCATGGGAGAAAATTCATTGAACACTACCAATTAAATAAGTTTGGGTTTGTTTTTTTTTTACTAATGGAATAATGGGACAGTGAAAAGATGTTGTAATTTTTTTGGTAGCAATAGCTTTTATATTTAAAGGAAAATTAGAACTACTAGAAGAGGTCTCATCAATATATCTTTGCTCTCACTCAGTAGAATATTCTGATATTCTTAACAGTAAGTAGGGTACAGGCTTTGTTTAAAAAAGACGTGGAATTGTTCAGAAGTTTCCATATTTAACAACCCTGGGACAAAAATATTTTACATGACCATTAAGCTATTTGTGGAATACTGAAGTAGGACCCTCAAATAATTTTAGGAATAAATTCGTAAAACTTATAATTTAAAATTGCACTCGGCGGTTCAATTCCTGTTAATAGCTTTCTACAGAAAAGCATATAAAAGAAATTTCAGCTGATGCAACCATTTGTAGGCAAGCTCCCTACAGAAGAACAGTTCCTAAACAAAAGGGGATTCTTCCTATTCAAATGTTCATTTAGTTTAGATACATTCACTGTCTACCACTTTCAGACAAAGCTGAGTGAATGGATGAGAAGCAGGAGCTAGGGGAGATAAAAGAAACATAAAAATGGCCAAGCTGAGGCTAAGATATTAGAACAAGTTTCTTAGTCTCCAGAACAGTCACTGCAGCACAAATTTTTACAAATACAAAAGCTTCAGGTGCTTCTGACTTCACTACTTTCTGAAAAAAATAATATAAAAATGACTCATCAAGTAATGGGACATCAGGCTGCCTTCATAAGTTTCAGTAACCATACTGCTACTTGCCTTTTTACTCTTTTTTTTCTGTTTTGCTGCATTTCAATAATTTTTTTCCCTTCATTTCCAATATCAGCTATTAGATAATTTAGCTCCACCATTAAATCCTGCCTACAACTATCCACTAATGAGACATTGATAATGAGGCAGTGATAGTGTTTCATGGATGGATTAACCATTTCTCAGGTGAAATATCTCAATAATGAAGGAATTTTTAGCAAAAAAAAAAAAAAAAGAAAAAAAGAAAGACCAAATATCAAATATAAAAAACATTTGCTGAATGAGGTCTTTCAGGGAGCAAAATGGATCATGCACGTAAGGCATCTTATGAACCATGAGCAAAGTGACTCCTGCAGTACAGCACAAATCACACCATACAGGCTGGTTTAGGGCACAGTAGAACTTCTGAGATGTAATAAATTAGGGATTTTCAGGTGTGTGTGTTTCTGTTCACTGATTTTACTAAGATTTTGTAACAAATAATCTCCAGACCTGACTTTTAGAATAGTATATTAGCACAGGGATACTATTTTGTGAGAAATTGGAACAAGCAGAGTTACAACTGACACTGCTTGCCCTCTTGAATCTTTTCTGAATTTATATTAAAGGAAGAGAAATGTAGTAGCTGCAATGAAGGATTTGCTTTGGTTTTGTTTTGGCTTGCTTTTTTGGCTTTTTTTACTATTTCCTCCCCCATCCCCCTCTTAATGTTACATAATTTTTCGCAGATGGATTTAATGCATTACAAGATGTTTCCTTTGGATGCATCACCTCACATTGTTGCACCCTTTATAAACCCTAAAGCGAGGACCTGCAGCTGTTGTTTCAAATGCAGAAGGAAGACAAATATCTAGCGGTCAATGTACAGCTGTTTCCAGGAGGGATTGGTACTGCCTTCTGTGCTGAATTAATAGATGGTTTTGTGAAGTATTCCATACAAGCTAGTAATGGGGGATTCAGACAATAAATAGAGGAGGGAGTTTAGAAAATCTCTTGGAGGTGATTATATAGGGCTTTTTCACACACATGATTATTATTTCAGTAGGAAAAAATAGAAAAGTTATAAAGCATTGACCAAGCTTTGATTCTGTGCTTAATAAGCTTCATGGCCCAATATCTAACCTTAGAGTTCTTTGGGCAACCTGATCTAGTGGAAGGTGTCCCTGCCCACAGCAGGGCATTGAAACCAGATGATCTCCAAGGTCCCTTTGAATCCAAACAATTCTATGATTCTTTGCTTCTGTAATAAGTTCTTCACTCTATCTGACTGTCCCTTGTCAAACCCTGCAATTTGGGTGAGTGCCTGTGTGGGTTTCTGAGCCTCTGGGTTGTGTTAACTGCCACACAGTGTATTTGTCATCAAGATAAAGAGAAATATTTGAACAAAAGTTATGTACTAAAAAACCAAAACAACTAATCAGGAATTGTCATGCTATATTGAAAGCATTACTGATTCATTACTGTAATTACTATCAGTTTCTTCAAGTACATGATCTGTCTTCTAATTTCTTTTTCTGAATGAAGGTCCAAGTAGTGTATAATTGGTCAAAAACCCTTGAAGGAAACTGAGGCTCTCTATGAGCTCAATGAATCTTCATGTTTCTTACACTCTTGGGAAGTTTATATTTCCTACTAAAACCCCTACACTTCAAACTCCTGTGGTTTCTGATTCATTGTTTATTTCCTTTGCATGAGATTTAAACCTCTCCAAGGACACATTTATCTCTTATGATCCGTTTAACCCCAACAAGGAAAATTTTACCTTTGAAGCATGAGATATAAATAAAATTATCTATTCCTTATTCAGATTTCACTCAGATCCATGGGAGTTACAGTACTAGGATTGATCTTTCCAAATGCTATACGGCTTTAGGTACAGAGTCCAGGAAATTCAGAAGAAGGCATGGAATATTCTTTTCTTCAATTTTAGGAACTTTTCACACCATCTACATTTAAGTTTTAATGTAGGAGGCTATTCAAAACTAGGTGATTCTCTGTATGGCCAGTGGGAAACCAGGCTTCCTTTGGTCCTGGTTTGGGACATTTATTTGAAGCTCTCAGTGTTTAGTATGAGTCCTAATGTTCAAGAAATGTTAAGCGTCATCAAGAAAGGCATTACAAACAAAAGAGAAAGCATTATTTTGTGCAGTAAAAAGCCTTATGTATCCACAGCTTGAAGTGCTGATCTGCTGTCTTCATCTCAAGAGCGATGTTGTGGAGCTTAAAAAAGATTTAGAGTAACTTAATCAAAATGGTTAAGGAATGGAGCAGCTGTACCGTGAAAGGGAGGAGCTCTGGCCGGAAAATCTGAGGGGGAATATGATAATAGTTAGCAGAGACAAAAGGGAGAAGTTAAGGGGAATATAGAGTTATTTGGTTGTTTCTTTGTCATTTTAAGTGAAAAATCAGTTAGAAAGATGGCACACTGTCTAAAGCTTGCAGGAGATTGAAAAAAAAAAATAAAATCTGAAACTCCTCTTGAAAAGCGAACCTCCAAAAGCTGATGTCAAGAGAAATGGAAAGAGTCAAAAAGATTCATAGACTGCACATCCATTAAAATAAACTCAAAAAGGCAGGAATGTAACCACTAATATTGCAAAAAACCCCCTTGTTCTGTATGATGGGGGAATGAAAAAGGGTCAGTGACAGGATTCAATAATTTCTGTAGGCATCTTCTCTTACTGTCCCTCCTAGGGACCAAATACGGGGCTAAATGGTGCCTTCCATCAGGGCACTTATGTTTCTTTAAATACTGAAATTGAAATTATACCAGAAATAAAAGTAAAGTATGCTTATTAATGACCTGTCAAATGAGTAAAATAAAGTTTTGACAGCAGTTTTACCTCTTAGCTTTTCTTTAAAGAGTTGTGAAGCAATGTGTAAGAGAAATGAATTCTTAAATTAAAATTTCTGATTGGGTCCCAGTGATTTCACATGTGGGGTTGAAAGGCCAAGCGAAAATCATGTTACAGGAAGTATCCTGTTAGGGCATTGTTGTGGATTTATTCCACAGCATTGGCAGTTTTATGATATAAGGCATTTTAGATATCTATCTTAAGATACACTGAATCACAGCCTGAAAGTGCCTATTTGTCTCCATTGAGAATAAGATGTGGATTACTAGCTCTGACACAGACATTCACTCTGGAGATTTCTGCAGTGAAATGAGATGAATCATGACAATTCAATTTAAAGAGATTCTGATTTAGCTAGATAAATCACTACTTGCTCTGGAAAATATGTTTAGTTTGTTTTGTTAAAAGAAAAATACACAAACATAGAGGAAAAAAAAATTATATTGTGTCAAACCAAATTGTCATCAAGCCCAGAATTCAACTCAGAGAAAAAAATCAATTAGTAGAAGACAACAGTGCAACAGCCTCCATTTCCTATAGTCTGTATCATGAATGCCTCAAGAACCTTATGAATCAAAAGCGTTATGCATGTGCTCTTAAGCTCACAATTATGCTCTTAGCCCTGGAAATTTTTTATCTCTGCATTAGACCACAGAAAGAGCCACTCTTGCCATCCCTGTACAGTTAATGTAACACATACAATACAAGAAAGCAGTCTGTACTGTATCCCTGTGCATGGTTTGGTACACCTTGAACTCTCTGCCCTGGTCAGAACACAAGTTATGGTTTTAAGGCAGAGAAAGTATTTATTAGGTTTTTGAATTATGTCATTAATGGTTTCTGCTTTTATTTTTCTGTTCTAAGAGGTTTAATGAAGAAGTAGAGAGCATAGAAAATCCAAGTTTCTTACTTTCTTTATAACAGGGTTTAACCCCAATTACAAACTAACCCTCACCCATCTCCTCACTCACTCTTCCAGGGGGATGGAGAGGAGAATTGAAAGGATGAAAGTGAAAGAACTCATAGGCTGAGACAAGAGCAGTTTATCAGGTAAAGCAAAGGCAAAAAAGGAATTAATTCCCTCCTTCTGTGGGACAGGGAGGTGTACAGCTATTCCCAGGTCTTTAGGTTTCCATCACATTGACTTGGGGAGACAAACACCATCACTGCAAATGTCCCTGCCTTCCTTCTTCTCCCCCAGCTTTTCATGCTGAGCACGACACCCACCCTATGGCTTGGGACATCCCTTGGGTCAGTCAGGGTCAGCTGTCCTGGCTGTGTCCCCTCCCAACTCCCTGTGCTGGGCTGCTTGGCACTGTGTGACTGCTCAGCAACAGCAAAACTATCCCTGTGTTATCAAAACTGTTTCCAGCAAGAATTCAAAACACAGCCCTGTAGCGGCTACTATGCAGAGCATTTATTCTACTCCAGCCAAAACCAGGCCAATCAAACATGTTTATTTTTCATAGTCATCACTGAAACAAAATTTTATCTTTGAAAAACCCTAAAACAGGTTACAAGTTTATAGCTTTTAGCTGTCTACACTTAATCTTTTTTCTAGATGAACAGGCAAATATCAGTTTAATTTATTAAATTACTGTGAACTTGTTTTTATTATACATGTTCTCAAGTCCAAAGTAAGTAATATTCATCTAGCAATTACCTTTGATGAATCCTCTGATTTCATTAATAGGAAATTGAAATGAATTAAGCTGTTTTCAAACCCCATGGCTGCACAAATTGATGTGTATATGATCTTGATATTTACAAATGAACTGTGCATTTTTGCCTTTCTTTTGTTGATGCTGCAGACCACTCACTCATACAACAGAATTAGTGTTTGTGAGGCTTTTCATGTAAACAGCAGCTGACCAATATAAGTAAGGATTTCACAGAAGGTCCATAGTATTTTATTTTGAAATAATGCAAAACAAATGTAGGTGTGGTTTTATGTTTTATTTTCTAGTGCATTTAAATGTCTTGAGCAACATAGAATGAAAGACTATAACGATATCACAACTAGTACAGAATAAATTTTATCAATTTTTAGGTTTTTTTTGTAAAGCCTCTGTCAGGAAGAAAATATTTCACACTGTTCACATATTTTCTAGATTAGTGAAATACATATTATAAAGTTTATAGAGGTGAAATGCCTTTATCTTTTCTCACTATTATTCCAGTGAACAAAGTAGAAAGATATTAATTGTAAAACCAAGAAATATAGAAGAAAAAACATTGGTTGAACACTGTTCTACTCTTCTTGCTTTTCTTGGAACAAAAAGACCATGAAATAAACTGTCTGATTTGATTGGTTTGGGTCAGAACTGAAAAGCACAGCAAAAAACTCCCCACCAAATAAAATAAAAACTTTTTGAAAAAAAATATTCAGGTCTGAAAGATTAGATAGGCAAAGTAGTAGTTTTTTGGTTTGCTTTTCCCATCTCAAGTGAGTGTTCGTTTCTAAACAATCACTTTATTGTTATGCATAAGAAAAGATTATCAATAGGAACAGCTGTTTTACTCTGTCTAAACACAGTAGTCCTGTTCCTGTTCAGATCTTATTACTTTGAAGCTGCTTGGTTATCCCCTGCTGGCATCAAAAAGGCTGACTTAGGCCAGCTTTGTGTAGAGCTTTGTTCTTTAGTAAGAACTACTCAAAAAAAAAGAGGTATTAATGGATCCCGATGTGAAATGTGTTAATGCACATTTACATGATCATGATCTCTCCATAATCATTCTGGAGAAGAAATTATTGGGATCCTCAAAGCTTTCCTTCTGGATCAGCAAAATTGTCCCTAATTATAGTAAAAGTAGGAAAAAAGGGGAGGAAAACACAGAGAACTGGAAGGACCTGGTGTCCTTCTTGCTACCTGAATTTAGCTGAACATACAGAAGGCAACAAACTCTTCCATTTATAGAAGGCTGATGAAAAATGTCTTCACTCAGAGGGCTTTCAGGCACTGGATCAGGCTGCCCAAGGAAGTGTAGAGTTACTGTCCATGAAGGAATTTAAAGGTGGCACTTAGGGATGTGGTTTAGTGGTAGACTTGACAGTGCTGGATTAACAGTCAGACTTGATGATCTTAAAGGTCTTATCCAACATAAATGATTCCATCATTGCATGATTCTACTTTAGATTTTAAAAAGAAAAAAGATACTTTAAACAATGAGCACTTGTCAGAAAGCCATTTTAGAAGTTAGGAGGCAAACAGATAAATAATGAGATGAAAAAGGATCTGTAGTTGCTCAAAGTATTCTGCCATTTAAGTCTATTATTTATCAATAGAAAAATATTAGCTTGCATCAAAATCCCATGTAGTTCTTTTATAAGATTACAGATGGTAGGTAGAGATGTTCTTCTTTCAATGCAATACTTGTTAAATGTAAACTTTAATATCCACTAGTAGAAATTGTCTCCTTGTTATTTCAAGGGTGAAGGGTAGATTCCACTCATCCTGGAAAGTGATACACCTAAACTGTCTTCAGTTTTGTGGACCTCATTCATGATCCTACCTTTCATCATCTCTTTTTCAAAGGGAAAAGTCCTTACAATTTTTCTTCATGCAAGATATTCCATTCCTCTGATCCTCCATATCAGTATTTTCAGTATTCTTCCATTTCTTATATTTTTGCTGTGATAATATGACTAGTACTTGCCATTAAAAATTTGTGGAAGGAACCATCCAATGAAATAGAGACAACCATTTGTTCTCAACCTCATTTTTTTTAGGTAGAGTTCCATATTTTATTTCTCTTACCAAAAACTGCTACTAGTCTTTCAAAGAAACTCTTATAGCAATTACAAGATGTTTTTCCTGATTATTAACAGCTGATTTTGAGGTGTCCAATATGTAGATATTGTTACAGGGCACTTTTTTGTACTGTGTGTTGATAATTGTGCATTAAAAAAAAAAGAAAACGAAAACCACCACCACCACCAACAAAAAAACAACCCCATGAAGATTTGAAATTTACAAAAGAGCTCAATGTAATTCACAAAAATTTGGGATCAATTCATAAAACCTGAAGAAAGAAGCAATTGGCAATATTCATGAGTTAGAAAAACTGCTTGTGCAAGATAAATGCAAAAATTAAATGTTTAGAATATAGTGTTCAGTATCTAATGAGGAAAAAAAAAAGAAATCTATGTTCTATGTCTACTAAATGTTTTACATTGTTAATAACAAGGTCATTAGGTGAGAATTATTTGAAAAACCTTTCATTTTCTACTTGAAAATAGCAAATCAGGATAAAATGCTTCAGCAAAATATAATGCTTTCTATTCTGTTAGTAACAAAAGAGGATGATAAACTCCTATTAGTAATATACATATTTGTTACCAGCAAGCTTGGATAATAATTTAAATCTGAATCTCATACAAAGGAACATTTTTAATTATTGCCCTGAGACATAAATAAGCTCCTAATGACAGTTTGAACATACTCAGGAGCTCAAGTCCTTCTCATTTTATTGGAGATAGGTGTTTACCTAAAAAAACTCTTATGAGCATCTACCTGCATCTAGTCACAACTACATACTTTTAATTCTAATTAAAAATCTTTTGCAACTAATAATTACAACATTAACTCATCCCTTCTGGTGGCTAAATTGAACACCTGCTTTTAATTATGATGACATGGAGAAGAGAAGCAGCCTGAAGATTACAGGATTGTAGAATCGGAAATGTAGTATTACGAGAGTATATTTTGTTAAAATAAAACCATCTTAGCAGACAAGTGCCCAATTATCATTTGTATCAGAAAATATTTAATTTTACTTTTATTTGCTTACAGAAAACAATAATTTCAGTGCATGTAATTGGGAAATGCAATGATCCTGAAAGCAGAAAACTCAGTTATGGGTGATTTAGAAGCTTTCAGAGAATCAAAAGTTCTTATCTTCTGATTGAAATGATTTTGTTTCCTGATTATGCTTGTAGATCCTGCACAGCAACATCAGCTTCTATTAATCCATGAGCAAGGTATCTTAGTAAGAAGTGGGGCTACAGTATAGAATCTGATTATTACAAAACAAATCAACTGACCAATCCCAGGCACTGTTCTGTATATCTGAGTAAAAAGTAGATTAATCATTTGGCCAACAGAGCTGTCACCATCTATCCTGCAAAATTTAAATTATACTTGAATTTTTGAAAAACATGGCTGAAGAGTGTAGTTTCATTGAAATCACCTGTTTCTTAGATATGGGTGCTGTGGACTGGATAGAAATTAAAGCAGGGTAAATATGTATGTTATATCACTGTATGCATTACTGATGATTACCATAAGCTAATAGAATAATAGGCTACATCTATAATATACATAAAAGGAAACTAGGGCTCAAACTTGGCATTGGGAAGCAATCCTGTACATGGTTATATTGTTAATACAGACCCTCTCCCATGCCCATAAAACAATAGATTGGAAGGGACCTCCAAGATTGTCCAGTCCACCTTCTCACTAGAAGTTCCAGTGTATAAATTAAATCACTTCACTCATCTTTTCTGGGTTCCTGTTTCTGTGTTCAGACACTCTCATTGTGATTTTTCCCCCTTTCTCCTTATATTTAACCAAAATTATCTTTTTTGCAGCTTGTTGTCACAGCCTCTTTACTGTGCAACTCCCAGAGGAGCCTTGCTCTTTCATCTCTGCATCTCTTTGTTAAGCATCTGAAGTCAAAAGTCTCCTCCTTATTCTCCACTCTCAGCTGAATAAACAAGCCCTGTCAGCCTGTCTCTGTATTTCTTCTGTTTGCCTTGGCCTGTTGGGTTGCATTTACTGATGTAAGCTGTCACTAAAATCCAAGAATCCTTCACATTAGAAATGTTGACATTGGTTAAAAGACAACCCCTTATTATTGTGAAACTCTAGTGGAGCTCTTGAATGACAGCAAAAAATATTTGCGTTCCTTCTAAGCTTTTAAATTCATCTGAATTTCACCCCAGACTGGATATTTAAACTTTGGAATAATGCAGATAAAAAAAGCTGTAGAAATATGCCTTGCAGTGCTCAGTTTTGCTTCTCTGCCAGCTGTCTCCTAATTTTGCCATACTCTGCTGTGTGTTCAGCTATGGAGCTCTTGGTTTATTGTTCAATGCTTTGATTTCTATTCCTATGAAACCTCTATTCCCTCCACTTGTGCTTTCTTCTTCTAAAAAATTTGGAATACTGGATCAAAGGTTAAAAACTCAATATAAGAAATAACTTTCAGGAGTTTTATATGTTTCAGTAATTTGCTACTATAATGAAAATCAGGCATTATCTGCAAAAATATATTAAAAAGAGAAGCAAAGGCAGAAGAATATTGGAACCAAGTGTGAAACCATTATAATTCACTCATTGATGCTATTTTCATAAATCAGCTGATCTGCACAATAAACATTGAATATAAAATGGATGTTTTGTCCATCACTTCAGATTTCTAGGGCTAGCTGATCAAAACCTGAATGCAGATTTGTATTTGACTTAAAACTTGTTGTCTTAAATACTGACAATAAAATGCTTGACATTAATATCCTAAAGCATGGAAGATTCAAAATCAGGGCAATGAGGACATTTCAGAGACACTTCTATAAAATAAGTTGGATTTTGGTTCATATTATGTTTCTTTAGCTTAATGTGAATACACTTAAATGCTGGCTCTGTGCAGATAACCTTCATCACCAGAGAATCCTTGGATGATGAGGAGTGATTGAAGAGACACTTTTAATTAGTTATTCCCCATGAGAGGGAGGATGATTGCCCTCAAACCAGGAAATTCCAGCTTTCAGCATGAAGGGATTATTTGTAAAAGGTACATGTTAGACAGCTGTTAATACCCAATTTACTTCTGAACTCCATACTTATTATATTGACAAAATACTTAATAATTTAGCCCATTCTTCTTATGCAATCTCATATTCAGTGATGACCCAGAGCGCTGTCACTTGAGCCTAAGAAATAAGCAAAAGTACTCAAAAAGCAAGTATGGAAGAATGTGGCAGGAGAGCTGGATGTGATGTTAGACCTCACTCTTCTGAAAACTCAAATTTGCTGGGGCAAATTTCCATGAGTCTGTTTGGTTTGTGCTGTACCTTCTTCAGAAATATCACCCCCTTGCACAAAGTCACTTTTGAGCCATTAGGAAATTGCAATTTGAGAAATGGAAGAAAAGTAAGAAATTTGTGCAAAACTCCTTGACCTGTAAAAAGTGATGTGGCATTGCCATAATAACAGTTGTGTGATCATTTTGGGAAGGTTCAGTAGAGAGAAAGCCACAGGGAAATGTTGGAAAATTGATAAATATCAAATATCACTAGGTATAAAATATTGCTCTTCCTTCAAAACAAAAGCACAGCTCACTATGAAAGAAATTCCAATTATTACATCTAATTACAAGGAAGCCTAAATCACCATGGGTTTTAATTTCTAAATCCAAACTCTAATAAAAAGAATAATTAACATCTACACAGAATATTCTGGTTCACACTACATGTAATATTACATTGATTTCCAGGGTTTTATAGAGCTTGAAAGAATTTAATGCTCAATAAGAAGCTTAGAAAGAAGAAACTGAAAATATGAGAGGGGCTAAAAATATTTATTGTGAAATGTCCCATTTATGTATAGCTTCATCCAAAGCATTTCCTCTAATATTTCTTCCCAATGATATTAAGGCCTTGAATCAGCAATGCACTTAAAAGTAATTTTTAAATTTTCTTGCGTCTTAGGGATTGATTTTAGCTTGTATTTCTGTATTTTCCTGAACTAAAAAGAGTCTATATATACATGGGAGTATTTAAAAATCTACAGAGTTACAAATTGGTCAGTGTTTCATGGAGATGCCATGGAGAAAATATTAGGATGTCTGTCAAATAACATTTATGAAAGAAGGTAAACATACTGAATATAGAAAAAACAAACAAACAAACAAAAACTTGAAAAAGCCAAAAAAAAGGACATGATAGTTGATAATCTTTAAAGAGGGTTATTAAAGGCCAGGAAAGATATTTTATTCTATCTGGAAAACTAATGATTGTATACCAAATCTTTTCTTTCTTTCAGATGCAATGTTATATAATTAGACATAGTTATATACATCTTATAGATACCTAGTTTATACATGTTAATATTAATTAAAGAGAAACTGCTGTACTCTGGAATTCACTCTGAAGACTGAACCTTGATGGAAGATTGGGCACAGATCTGTGAGGTTACGATGAGATCCCTTGTAAAGCTACGGAAAGATGGATTTTGGACACTGAAACACTGAATATTTAGTCAACCTAATCTAAATCTCCCTAACCTGTTGCAGTTGCCTCTCAGAAATAAATGCTTATAGCTGCTAGCTAGTGGATTTTGTGCCCTTACTACTTCAAGAAGATCATTCCTCACTTAACAGCTAAAATTATTGGTATTCTCCTCATTTCCATATACCTTTAGGGTCAGAACTACTGACAGCTGTGCAGCACTCAGAGATGCCTTGAGGCTTGCTGAAAGGCAGCAGAAGTTAAGCCACATCCAGCTTACCCAGAAATACTTTTTCCATAGCTGTTTCTGCCTCCCTTCTCTGTCTAGAATGTCTTGGATACTCCTTGTTTGAATGCACAGTGAGCAAGCAGGTTTTGTGGTAGGATTTTTGGAGGGAGGTTGTAGTGGGCTCTGTGAGCCCAAAGGATTGGTGTAGTGTGAAATTAGGGTTGTAAGTGATTAACACAATGGAAAAGTTCCACCCTATAACTCTTTAATGACCTTCAGCTCTGATATGTAAATGTGTAACAGAGCAGATCAAGGAGAATTTGTACACCAAAGATGGAAATTCTCTTTCACATGGAAAATATAAATTGTTGAAGCACTGCTTATATCTGAATTACCACTTAGTTTTCTGAGCCCCTTGTCCACAGAGGTTTTGTTTTATGCTTCTTTCGAAGGAATTTCTCTTTTTTTCTGAGGTAATAGGGAGATGCTGTATCCCTGTTTCCAGAAACCCTTATCAATTCAATTTTCTGAATTCTCTGTAATTTTTCTCTGGAGTTTAATTATGGTTTTACTGCAGTAAAAACTTCTGATTTTGGATGATTTAAAGAGGAAAACCCTTTCCTTGCTTCACTTTTACACTTGGGTGCTCATGCTGACATCATTTAACATTCATCATTTAACAAGATGAAGAAGAGAACACTAGGGCACTCCTTGATTCTTTCACAAATGGGCGCTAGTACAGGTTGCTCAAACAAGTTGTAGCTTCTCCATCCCTGGAAGTGTTGAAGGCCAGGTTTGATGGGACTTGGAGCAACCTGTGGAAGGTGTCCCTGACCACGGTGGGAGAGCTGAAACTAGATGGTCTCTAAGGTCCCTTCAAACCCAAACCATGCTATGATCTGGGGACAGGGTTCTATGATTTGATTCTTTCTATCAGATGAGTCTGGCATAAAGCCCATGACAGCTCGGCAAGCTTGGAATCCTCTTATGGCTCCCAGCTTTCTGAGGATCCCTGCAACATTGTCATGACCATTAAATCATGTCAACACTGACATTATGACATGGAGTCCTTTGAATGGATTCATGGATGCTCCCCCTGCTTTGAAGTCAAGGAATTTCTATTCAAAACCAGATTTTTCTACAAAAAAATTTAACTAGATGGGTCCAAGAAGAAAAACTGATAGATTAAAATTGATCCAAACAATGGAATCTGTGTGTAGATCTAAATCCCAATTTCATTAAAATGACCAGGAAAATATTCTCTCTTTCAAAATCAGGATGTGGTCTGGGCTGTGTTTAGACAGAGGTATCCTGCCTAAGTAGGCTGTGCACAACAACAGACATTTAAGCACATCGTAATATGAAAAATACCTTCACTTCTATGGTGTTTCAAATCTTACATAGAATTGAGTTCAGCAAAAGCACGAGTTCAGTTAAAGAATTATTACACCTCTTTTAGTTTTATCACCAGTGATAGAAAAATAATAATCATGAAGCTGATACAAAGCTAAAGTCAAGCTGTTAAGAAGCCAAACCACACAAAATAATAGTGCTCTTTGTGGCTATACTTTTTTCATATTTTCTACTAATGAATTTTATTATCCATAAAAAGCAGTACTTCTGAAGAAAGAAAGAAAGAAAGAAAGAAATATTGTGAAGATATTTCCATAAACACTCATCTGCCACATGAAATGTATTCATGATATTATTTCTTGCCCTGGTGGGTGTGCTTTTACAGACAACCGTGTTTTACTCTAATGCTGGAGAAAGAAGAATTTTAAGCTTCCTCAATTTCCCAAAGGGGAAAAGTAAAAGAAATCACATAGATTTCCCACCGGCTGTTGTAGTTTAGGAATGGTATTTCTCAATTTAATGTTCCCTCTGAAACACTCCAAACCATGTGCCACTCACTCATTCACCTTTCTCCCTCCCACATCCCCCCCTGCAAAGGACTGGAGCAGAGCACTGGAGGAACAAAAGAAAACAGTAACAGCAACAAAGCTAATGACAGAGGGTACAAGAAAGAGGTGAATGATTCCCATGGGAACCCATGGAACCACCTGACATTTTCTGATCTGGAGGGATCCCTTCCCCTGTCCCCGCTTCTAAGAGAGCTGGAGGGGGAGTTTTGACAAAGGCATGGGGTGACAGGACAAGGAGTAATTGCTTCAAACTGTCAGGGGGAAGGTTTAGGTTAGATATGAGAAATAAATTCTTTATTGTGAGGGTGGTGAGACACTGGCACAGGTTGCCCAGAGATGTTTTGGCTGACCCATGTCTGGACACATTCAAGGCCAAGTTGGGTGGGGCCCTGAGCAACTTGGTCTAGTGGAAGGGGTCCCTGCCCATGCAATGGGGTTTAGAAATAGATGACCTTTAAGGTCTCTTCCAATCCAAAACATTTTGTGATTCTATGATTATCTCCCTATTTTTATATTCAAATTCAGCTATTCAGTTTTCCTGGGGAAAGAAAAATCAAGTACAGCAGAATTGCATTTGTATTGAAAGGAGTAGGAGTCACCATGGTATTTGTGACGAGTGAAAATTAACAGCAGGGGACCAAATCAAAATCCTCATAAATGGATCGACAATACATTGAGACCAAGGAAGACTGAGCTCCTACAATTTTTCAGAGAGTAAAATCTGTTGACTTGCTTTGTCCCTTTACATGCAGGACACAGTTGTGACTGTTTCCTCTCCTCCAGAGTATCGTGGTGAAGATCTTCCCCTCACCAAGTATAGTGAGGGAAATTTCCAGGCCAGTAACATGCCTTCTATGATTAGTTCCCACAACATGTATGCTCATCTCCATGAGCTTGGGTTTCACAACAGTAAAAGTAAATCACTGCAGTGGGAGGTTGCAGAAAGGCAGATTTGGTAACCAAGAGCTTTGGGACAGTATGGGATACTAAAGTATTTTTAGATCCATTTTTCCAAAGGCACAGCTGGGTTTATTCAGACCATCCCATTTCAGGCTGTGGGAGTTGCTCCAAATCCACCTTACAAGTGGGATGTGTCC
Organism: Chlorodrepanis virens; assembly: GCA_003286495.1. Lineage (NCBI taxonomy): Eukaryota > Metazoa > Chordata > Aves > Passeriformes > Fringillidae > Chlorodrepanis > Chlorodrepanis virens. The sequence continues at coordinate 85,686,345 of LTAT01000001.1, read as the reverse complement.
CCAAGTGTTAGTGTCCCCAAATGTTCTTGATGGGAAACCTGCAGAAGCCATAGTCTTATCTGCAATTTAGCTCCCTAGTAGTTGAGTAGCATATCTGGTTTCCCAAGAAAGCACCTATGAATTCAACAGCAAAACAACTGGTCAAAAGTGGTGTCTGGTTTGAAGCAAAATAAAATCCCTTAGGAAGCTGAAGATCAGAGATCCTTCTTTCATCACCTGCACTTTTTCTTCAACAAGAAAACCCACTTTGATGGGACAGCAAGGATAGGAAAGGTTTGCATTAGGATTCCTAGCTGAACAGGTATTTTCAGATAAAGCATCAAGACAGAAATGTAATCTTCATGAAGCTGCTAAACTGGGTATTCTTCAGCCAAGTCAAGCCAATTAATTCCAACAGTCACTGTGTTAGGCATAGAGTGGTGATACTCAGCTTTTGGCAGGTGCTGCGTAGGACTGAGCTGCTGGCAGCTGAGGATAAGATCTAGGAGCACACCAGCTGAGCAGGAATCTCAAAAATCTCCAGAGGGCCCTCCTTTTATGTTCCTCCACACCTATTCTATTCCTCAGTTAATGTTTATTTAAAAACCATTGTACTAAGTACTACCTCCATTTGTGATGTAACATAACAGAAGATAGTAGCAATATTAGAGCAAACATGCATTTTCTTCACAGTGCTTTGGCTTTTTGCAGTATCTCAGTTTACCACATAATTTGGTAATTTATTCTATAAATCCATGGGAGGTTTAGTAATTGGCAATGAGCACATTATCATCTGCATTCTTGTACCTAAAAACCTTTAAAGTAGAAAAGGTAGGAGGGAAAAACAAAGCTTGGAGATGATTGTTTGAAGCTGGTCCATGATATCTGCTGATAATTCTTCTGATGCTATTAATTCTATCACTTTAATTCTACTGATATGATTAGCTTGTGCTTTTACTCGGAAATTTAAGAAGGTCATACCTCAAACATTTTCTTTCTTATTAGAGGCTGCAGAGATAATCCAAGATTTATGGAACCTTTGAGGCTTTGAAGCAGTAGCTACTTATGGATGAAATGTTTTGTGTATTGGAAAGGGAAGGAAAACAGTAAAAAGAGCAGTGCATTTCTGCACAGACTCCTGAGTGGAAAGCATAAATGTCTAGTTATTATTTCTGATTTGCTTTCAACTTTTCAGCTCAAGTTTAAAGATTCTACAGAAAGATTAGGCTTTAGAATTGTCTGTCTCAAATGTTATAGAAGTAAATGCATTTCATTAAAAGAGGGATGTATTTAAATAGAAAAAGTAATCAAGTGAAATTTCAGCTCATAGACATCAATGAAAGCTTTTGCATTGCTTTCAGCAGAGCCAGCATTCCACCAAGACATTTCATTTAAAAATCAAGTCAAAACCGCTTTCTTTTTTGTCATGTCTCTATATTTCAGATTAAAAAAAAAAGATTCACTAAAGCTCACGGAACAAAGAACTATTAAAATTCAAAATTAATCTTATTGAACTATTTAGCCATGCTAGTGAGACATAAAAACGGGTTTGGCAGTCTCTCTTCATGAAAGCACTGCTGTGGCTGCAGCCCCTAGATGGCACTGCTAGAAGTGATCTTACTAGCCAACCAGACAGTCACAGTTCCACTGAAGAAGATACGTTTTGGCAGTTGTGGTGAAGCTTACAGCAAGAGGTACCTTGTTCTTTTCCTAAAAGTCTGTCCTTAATGGAGTGGGTTTTTGGTTTTTTTGTTTTGGTTTTTTTTTTTGTTTTGGTTTGGTTTTTTTTGGTTTTTGTTTTGGTTTTT
>LTAT01000001.1:85667713-85684545 GCA_003286495.1 Chlorodrepanis virens | reverse complement strand
TTTTTTTTTTTTTTTTTTTTTTTTTTTTTGGTCTTTTTCCAGTGTCTAGCGAGTATGCAAATTCATACTCATGAAAATAAATGATGTCAAAGGATTTCAAAATTCACACCACAAATGTGATTTTATCTGCATCATTTTATGGACCCCATTTAGCATTACAGGATGTTTGTGAGGCATAATTGGCTAAAAGCTACCATTTAAGCTCTTCCAAGGATAGGATTGACCTCATATAGCTTTCAGGATGGGATTCAGGTTGGTTCTCACACATCAGAGTTAATATCTCTGTGAACTGTGTGCTCATTTCTTTCTGCTGCTGTTCCAATGGGATATAAATTTCCAATATTATATCTGTGATTTCCATGAGGATATCTCAGGTATATCAGTACATCTCAAATGGTACAATAAGCCTGTATAAAGACAGCTGAATTCTGATCCTGACAATTTATTAAATGAATTGCACATGGTTTAAATTGAATGAGGAACTGAATAACCAGCAATATTCTGGAGAGATTGGAAATTAATGACATAAGATAGCATAAATTTTGCTCATGCCTATCCTCAAAACAAAGTACTTCCTCTTTTGTGGAAACACATTTTACAGCAGCAATACAAAGCCATCAGCTTTAACTGTATCTCTAATTCTGTCTTTTCTCCTGAATATGAAGACCAAGCTTGAGAGACAAACTGACTTTAAAACCTGGCTATTGAATTTTCTTGCAATTATATGGGGGTGGGGTGGGGAGAATAACATGCAAAAAAGTCACTGTAAATATATTCCCTGTAGAGAAATTTAGGATAGGGCATTGCCACTATCACAAAAAAGTTAAAGAAAGATCTTTGCATTGCAGAAAGTAATGCCTTTTCCATGGCTGGCCATTAGATTAGATGGATTGACAACAAATAAAGTGTAAAGGAAAGGGTGTGTTAGCATTTGCCAGCAATAATTGTGCCCTGATGCAAGTGCAACTTAGAAAGAGTGCTCAGGTGAACTCCTCAGTGGGAGATAATGACATGTACATGCTTGTGCCTACCCTACAAAATAGCTAATATTGTCTTGTGACACCAGAAATTTGTGTCAGAAAAAGACACTCAGGGTAAGTCCAACTGAAAAATTATTCCTCTGCAAAAGTGAATGCAAAGCAAATAGAAAATATTCTCCATTCTCAGGGGCAACATTTTATTAGTCATTTTACCTAATTATATTTATGCAAGGTTTGGGGGGATAAAGGTCCACTGAATTTATGGCAACATAAGATCCATCATCCACAGGATCTTTATTTTACACCTTTGTGTCAGAACACCAGAGGCTGTAAATCATAGCTGTCATCAGCATCTTGGAGTGCCTGACAGGTTTCTCTGTTCTTTCTTCAATGACATTTTGACACTTTGGAATTTTTGTTCTGATCCCTGAGCATGTAGGTGAATGAGTAGCTCATGTATAAGTCATGAGACAAGACTGAACAGCAAGAGCAAGGGCCAGCAGTGATATCAGAGATGAGCTCCCTCCCTCTAATCTCTGAATGTATAAAGCAGTCTAAGGATGAGTAGGTAACATACCTTTTAAATAAAATACAAAAATATACCAGTAGCTATTGTATATCTACCTAGATAACTCAACTTTCTATGTAACTGAGAAATAACAATAATAAAAATAGTTAACATTAAAACGCACATTTTTTTTAAATGCCAATCATATGAAAGAGGAACATCAAGAAAACACTGGTTTGGCAAGTAGATCTGAAAGGTCTGAACCCCTCATGTCTAGCAATGAATACGGATGGCATCAATACCAAGGAATAGAAAAAAATCCAAGAAATCCACACAAACATGTTATTTCTATAGGCTAAGGTAAAAGAAATCTATTAGTCATACAGTTCATGCATAGCAAACCCACCCAAATGAATAAGGATCCATTTCAGAAAAATTAAAAATAAAATTTAAGGTGTCCATTACATTTTTTTCTACATCCTGGTGCAATTTCCATGATTTTTGGCACTTCGACTTTGCTTGTTCTTTAATTTGTCACAGAAAGCCCCTTCTGTCTCACGCAGAGTGGAACCAAGAGACAGGAGGCTATAAATAAAAGTGACAGGGGCATGCCAAAACTCAAAAGATGCTGCATACAGCACCCAGACAAAGGTTCCTAAAGCATTTTCTAAAGGCTAACCTGTCTCTACTCCCTTCTCCCACAATGACTATAATGTGGTCCAAATGAAGGTCATCCCAGTTGAGCAAAGGGCAATGCAGCACAGATACTTCATTGCAATGTGATGGGTAACATAGATCAAAAATGTTTTCCATGAATCACAGAATCATAGAAAAGTTTAGGTTGGAGGGCACCCTAAAGACCATTTAGTTTCAACCCCTCTATCTTGGGAAGGGACAGCTTCTAGTAGACCAGATTGCTCAGAGCCCCATCCAACCCATTGCCAGGGATGGGACAGCTGCAACATGTTTTGTACGGGAGAGGATCTATTGTGTGAGATTAGAATGTAACAGGAAATAGCAGCCAGCTTTGTGTTTACCTCCAAGGTCAAGCAGCATTAGCTATCCTTAGGGCTTCTCTCACCAAAGAGCAGGGAGTTTTCCTGGCTGTGTCTCTTGGTGCAGGATAAACTCGTGTCAGTGGGCATCAGAGCTAGAGCACCAGCGAGCACATAACCTGCACTTCCACAATACAACCCATTTTTCCTGCTGTTGCTTTGAGATAACAACGCACTACATAAAGGAAACCAGCCCAGCTTCCAGTTAATCCATAAGAATGCAGGGATGAAGATAACCCCCTTAGACACGTTTCCTTCAAAAGGCAAAACACAGGACAGAGCATGGCTGACTATTCTGTGAAGTCTGACTGAGCTACAGCATGAGAGAGCGTATAGCACTTTAAGCAAGAGATTTGCTTTGTCCTGTGTTATGGCTTCATTTTGAGCCAGCATCGAATGTCTAGAGAAAAGTAAAAGAAATGGGTCCATTATAAAGTGATCCTTTTTCTGTGCCTCTCAAATTTGGGGATCAATAGGTTTTATGATTTCCTGGGGGAGAGGTGAAGCCAGTTATAAGAACAGCGGGCAGTTTGAGAGTTTTTGTTACCTAGGTCTCTGGCGCAGAGAACAGCTAATATTAGTGACGCAACAGAAATAAATGCACTAAGTATCTTAATTAAATTTTCTGAAAATCTCTCTCCCATCATTAAGAAGCCTGTTTTCACAGATTGCTATTCGAGGTTATACGAAACCTTTTTGAGGATTAAGTGTGACTTTGACCCCTTATTATTGATTGGGAAAAGGATGTTGCACATTTGGAAAGGTTCTTGAAGTGAAGAGTGTTTGTGAAGGCAAGCATAGAAGAAAGCAAATTTTCAGTGTGGCACTGGTAGAGGATTTTGACAGCCAGCTACAGATATTATTTCTGATCCAAGCATCCTGCATCACTTCATGTTGTGTAACGCTGATGAGATGAACCTCTGTCTCCACAGCTGTAATTCCTTTATGGTGGTTAGGATTCTTAAGCAGCTGTCCAGCCTTCCCATATTAGCTACCAAAGCTGAAAATAACTCCTGTGAGTCATACAGCTGGCACTTTGATACCTGCATGCTCAGGTTCCACAACGGTGCTGACTGAGAACAGCTTTTCAGCTGCCTAAGAGAGAGGATTATGATATGCCTTTTAAAAAGAAAAAAAAGAAAAAAAAAAGAAAAAAAAAGAAAAGTTGTATTCCCAAATTTGGCCCCAAAGCAGTACACAGTTCCTTTTTTAGAAATCCCACCTTGGCTAAGGTGAGATAAAGATACTCATGTTATCTGTTCACTCTAAGAACAGAAATACATGGCGTGCTAAGTTCAAAGACAGGAGTACAGTTTTACCAGAACATACTAATGAAGGATTAGTAATGAAGTTTGTGTTTGGGAAAGCATTTATGAAATGAAATCAAATTGTTATACTTGGCATTTGTAGAGTACAAAGGAAAATTTATTAGATTTTGTAGAGGTGGGGTCAGACTTTTGAGTACAGACATCTAAACTGCACATTGCGCTCCAGAAAACCCATTAGTTCAGACAATCTGAACAAATGAGTGTATATGTACTGCTTAAAATCTTATTTAGATATGCACAGGGATTTTTAGGATTGTACGTGTTTTGGCTTGGAAGGTACCTGTGACTCAGTATTACACTGCCATTATCCTCTGCTTCATGTTGGAGAATATCCATATGGCTGCTCTTTCTTCTTCTGGACCATCTCTGACAACAACATGTGAAGCCACTATTCCATTTAAATGGGAACTCTAAAGTTCAGATGTACCTATGAAAGGAAGAATACCTCTCCTACCTCATATGGTACATTTAGAACAAAATGTGCTTGTTCTCTCCCAAGTTTCCAAGCTAATGCTCTGTCTTAAAGGGCTGTATGTTCCTGTTCATCTTACAGTCCTGGCACACCCTGAGAAGGCTAGCACTGAGTACCAGGAGTTAACCCAGACTTCCAAAATGTCCAGTCAGGTTGAAGAAGGTGTGAAAAGAAATAGGAACTCCAAATCTACTATCTCTCCAAATTAAGATACTAATACAATAGCTAGACTCCCAGTACACCCTTGGCTTATACAATATAAAAATCATATCACCAAAATTGCAGAAAAGGACATCAAGGGTCTGATGCAATTTAAAATAGCAAGAGGGCCTCAATGCATAAGAATGTATAAAATCCTGATGCTTTAACTCACAAATTATGCCTGCTTAGTTGGGTTGTAAAATAAAGAATTCACTTTGGATAGAACGAAACTAAAACCCTCTAGTAAGACTTAAGACATTCTTGAACATTCAGGTTTAAGTACACCATAAGACAATTCATAACACTGGTCCTCAAAGCTTTCTTTTAATTTTTAGTTTAAAAAAGCAAATTAGTCCAAAAATAGAGTCCTAGAGGTTGCTAATAAAAAACTGGAAAAATATGCTGGATTTACTATATTCTCATTGTCATTCTGGTTGACTATCTCCTTATCTAAGAATGTGTTAACTATAACTTTTGAATTAGTTATTTTTTGAATAGTTTGATTGCCATGTAAATTCTCTGCAAAGCTATTCGTGTGTGTCAGTGAGCAATGGCTTGAGGCTTTTTCTCAGACCCTCTAGGTTTTGAATAAAGGGTGAATGCAGCATTCATTTAAATCAGTGTATTGATTTAAAAAGGTTGTTGGGTTATTTTTAACTTCAGCTGTTTCTCTGCCACCAAAGAGCTTCAGTGGCCATTCTGCAGCTAGAAGTTTCTTCGGTTTTTGAGAAACAGTGGTTATGCTGGTTTTCCAGGCCAGTACTTCTCATCATTTTGGAGTGGCTGAAGCAGTGATATAGTATTCATAATTGGGATGTTTAGCCACATCTTTATATAATTTCTTTTTAAACTAAACTAGTTGTTGAACAGATATATTTTCTTTTTGTTTAATAAATGTTGTGTTTATGTAAGTATGTATACATGTACAGATCAGTTTGCTTGCAGGAGAAAAAGCACACACTATCTCCATTAGAAAAGAAAAAAGAAAGAAATTAAAATAATGTTAAATAAATTACCTTTCCTTAAAAATACTTTTCATATAACCATGGGACAGCAGGTACACCTTCCACTAGACAAGACTGCTCAAAACCCCAATTAAACCTGACTGAACACTTCCAAGGGTGAGGCATCCACAGCTTCCCTGGGCAACTTTTTCCAGTGCCTCACGGCCCTCACAGAGCGTCGTCTGAACATCTACAATGCTAGGAAATGAGCACAAGGCTCTCTGACTCTTGAGGGAAAGACAAGATGATTTAGGAGATTTAAATTCACCCTTCCACCATACAGAGGGATGAAGTAAAAGAAAATACCCCATTTTAAAGCCTACTTCCACTTTCTAGCTGAAGCAGTTTCTGCAAATTATTTTTTGTGGTTTGTTTTTGGGTTCCTTGTGATTTTTTTCCTCACACATATAATTAAAGGGATAAAAAAAATTTCTGCATGGTTTTCTGTTTTTTCTTCCTCTTTGTTAATTCACCTTAACTCCAGGGGCCATCAAAGAGTTATTAGATGTTGTAAAAGACCTCTGGAAAGTTCTCATGTTTCCTAATAAAAATGTACAAATGTTTTCTTGTGTATCTGTTTCCTGCAATGACTCCATTTATTCTTCTTGCCACCAGTGATACAAATTATCAATTAATATCCCATCTGCCTTTTGGTCAGTCAGATATCAGGCTGGGATAAATTGATTCCTAAAACTGCATGTCAGGAAACATTCAACTATCATTTATGACACCCCAACTCATTCCATCCCCCTGCCCTCTTCTTTTCCTTCCCATCTCCACAGCACTTCTTAAAGCAAATGCGCTGGGAAAAATCTTTTTCTCTGGCACTCATGAAATCTCAAAGGTTCAGAAGGGCTGGGAACTACAATTGGCATTTGGCTTTCATGAACCCCTAGAGAGCCTTTTCTCTCACACGTTAAATGCAAAGCAAATAGGACAATCTCTGGTCTTAGAGCAGTTTTTGTGGAGGTGACAAGTCTGTTTGTGACGGTGTCAGGAGCCCAGCATGTGAACCCTCCCTAGACGCGCAACTTGAACTCTCTGTTGGTAAAAATCAGCATTGTTTTCTCTAAATTCAGTGGAGCTATTCCTGATGTCAGCTGCTGAGCTGTTGGCCAGCAGTTTCCAAGAGCTTGATTTTATGGTAATTTCTGAATCAGAGAGGTATGTGGATTGTCCCAGACTGCAGAGCTTTCCCTTCGATATCAGTAGATCTTTTAGTAAATTAAAGAGGGTTTGTGAAAAGACAAGTATTCACAATTGGATGTTGCTATCCTGCAGATTTCCATAGGAACACAATATAGTTATCTCCCTAGGCAGTCATTTGATAGAGTTATGAAGCAATATACCCTAGAAATATCTTTTTCTGTCATATTTATAGCAATTATGTCAAATAGTGAATTTAAATAATTTGAGCTGATTACTGCAGGTTTGTGGAAACACACAGTTTGACATATTCACAAGTTTCAATTACTGTATGTGAAATGTAATTATGTAGAGTACAAATCTCCGGGGGAAGCTGTGTTTTCTAAATACACCTCATCTGTAATGCAATGATCTTTACTCCTTTTCCCCCTCCAAATTTGAAAATATCATAAATTTTGTCAACGGCTGATCATTTCTCAGATTCCACTTTTAAAATCTGCATAGACTTAAGTACAAAGAGAAAAAGTCATCACAATCTCAGCAACCCACATGCTTTGTGATCATATAAATGGAATAAAGCTCTAATTTTGTGTTATATTTTTCTGGCAACTGTTCAAGACACTCTGAGTACCATTTTACTAGGAGAAAGCTTTGAGTACAATGTAATTTCTTTAAAAACAAGCTTTTGTAAGAAGAAACTTGATAATAATTAATCAGCTGATGTGTTTTGGAGATTTTAGGAGCCATTCTCTTAAAGTTATTATACTACCTTTAATGGCCAACTGTTCCTTATGGCAAAAAATGAATGATTGTCTGATCATCAGGTCCTGTCACCTTGTGATTGTAGCAAGCATAGAGCAAACGTACTGTCTTACACATATATCCTCCCAAATCTCACACGGCTCAGACCTTCTAAAAGGATCCTGCTTAAAATGTGCTCCAGGAAGGGAGCAGGAGGGTTGAAGGCTGTGGAAGGTGACGGTGGCTGGAAGTCAGCATTTTGCCATGCTGATGATCCCAGTGTTTACAACAGCTTTCTCTTTTGTCCTTTTGTGTTAGCCCCAGTGCCACAAACACTGGCATCAGTGGTTGTATTTCTGTGAGATCTGCAGTTTCATCCACAGACCTTCCCATATGGAAATGCCGATTAAAATTTATATTATGCTTTTAAATACACAAAGTTTCAGAGCTGTTAAATTTGATCATCTCTAAAGCATCTGTGTATTTCATTTGCATCTCACAAAAACAGATTGACATTAAAATCCATTTTATTTGGGTTGCTGTGATAACCCCAAATAACCCTAAATTCCTTCTGTTCATATTTACTCACATTCATGGCTTTGGAAACTCCTTATCCTTTTGATGTCTTTATTTTCATTGCTAGTGAAGCTGTTTTCATATCTAGCATGGGATACAGATCTGTTTATTTTTATTTTTGACAAATTTTGAACCAGACATGAAGAAATACATTTGTGATTATTCTTTCTCCTTAAAAAACTACATGTCCTTTCTACTGTGTCATTTATCAAAATAATTCTAATTATTATCATTCAAATTTCAAATTTCCTTCTTCCTAAAGAGCTGAAAAATACACTCTTGACAGGTTTGACAGAGATTTGATGTGAACTTCTGCTTTAAAGGACCAGTAAAAGCCTTTTTTACTATCTGGGTAAATATGACTTTCAATCCCAAAATAGTACAATTTATTTCCGATTAAATGGAAATGTGCAGGATAAGAAGTGAGGAAAAGCTTTCTTTTGAAAAGAAATTATATAACCCCTAGGTGTACTCGATTCCAGTGTTGCTTTGACACAAGACAGAATCTTCCTGTTGACCTTGATGACTAAACATTTTATGGCTGTACCCTTAGCTGATAAACATTCCTAAAAGGCAACCAGGGTGACATGTCATTTCCTAATGTGACCACAGTGTCCCAGCATAATTCTGGAAGAGTGCTGATCTCATGTTCTGGTCACAGTGGTGTAATGTTTTCAAAAAGATCATCAGAGTAGAAAATCAAAAATGAAAAAGTGAAACCTATTGTAATGTCATTTTGTTTCCAGAGCCTTTGAATGTAATGGAAAATATGGCCAGAAATAATGCATTGTCCATTTTCTACATAATGACTTACACTACTGCCATTTCCTTTAACCTATTTGTATGGATTTCTAGAAAGCAGTAGTCTACATAAATGAGTATATATTTATTTTCCTGAAGATGTGAGCAAATTTTATATAAAAATGTAAGTACATTAACTCGTTTGGAAATCTAGAATTAACTGTATGAATAGATGAGAAATCAGAGCCACTTTCATTTACATAGTGTATTAGTCCAAGTAATGCAATTACCACAAATAATGACCTGTCTACAAGATCTTCACATTAATCTTCTCCCATGGTTGTTTTTTTTCCACTGATTTAAATTTCTGACCAATTAGTTAACAGTTCAGCAGTGAATATAAAATATGGGTGTCTCTGGGTTTATAAAAACCAAATAAACCCAAACTAATTTATGAGAATTAACAATAGAGAAAGTGATTGTGATTGATGTACTGACCATGAATACATGTATGGACCAAACAACGTACGTGTTGTTGATGCTGTTATTAGCCAAAGAATAAATGTCAAAAATAAACATGGATATATACAAAGCAATGAGCAGCGCAGGACAAACAAAGCAGGATCTCTGCCGTGAAGGCTTTGATGAGACTGGAATAGTTCTGGATAAGAGGAAACCAGAATATCTGCATATCAGGGAATGCTAGGGCATTGTTGCTGGGAAGAGGTGAGAGATGTCTGAAATTTCCTACATATATTGGATCCTTCTTGATGTCTGCTGGATTAAAACCTGCATCCTAACTTATTTTTCCTCCAAGTGTTTTTGGATATGTACTGCACAAGTGGTTTTTATCATATGCTCCAAACCAGCACAAACACCTTTTCCAAAAAATCCCCAAAATTTCTTCGCTGTAGGAAAATCTCAGATTCCCTACCGAGAGGAGAGAGACTGCAGAACACTAGTACACTGCCAACCAATGCCAGTAATCTAAGCAGAAAGGCTCTTGAGACAGTGAGGTGAAGAACAAGAATAATAATTTTTATTATATGTCCTCCAGCAGGGCTCTAATTACAAATTACCTTATCAAAACACAATAGTTATTATAGACCTATACACTGTACATTTCTACATGAAAAACAACCCAGATCAGGTTAATTCTGGCTAGCTGATATTCTTCACCCTAGTGTTAGAAAACAAGCAGGGCTTTTTTCAGGGCAGTGGTTCTGACTGCCCCGAAACACTGATTCATCTGCCTGTGTGGTTAAATAAAAAATTCTTATGTATTCTGTCTATGCCATCAGGACTCCCCTTTTCCTTTTAGGCAAGCTCCTTCTCTCTATGAGTGTGAACACAGATATCAGTGCTAATAATTTTTTCCTCCTTTACCATCTTGAGATCCTTACTAGCAGCCAGATAGCCTGAATCCGCTGTAATTATTATTAGATCTTGTGGTAGCTGGTGTGGAACAACAGCATCAGGTGTAACACTAGAGGAAGGTCATATCTTGGCTTTTAGTAAAAGATCTAGTGAATTAATTTAGCGACAATATCAAGTACTAAGCTAACTGCATCTTTTAATTAACAACAAATGTGTGTCATAATTAATAAATTACCTTAGAGGCAAAAATAATTTAATGACTTGTAGGTTAGAGATCAGTATACACAGAAAGAGATTTAGGCATGGGAAACATATGAAAGGCCTAATAGGAGGTAAAAATTTTCACATACATAGAATAAATGAATCTTTAACCTCCCAAGATAAAAACAATTCTGCCACAGGATAACTGAATTCTTTATGTATAGTGAATTGATAAACCCTGTCTGCCTTATTGAATCCTTGAGTTAGAGAATGACTTTCAGGAGACTTCTGTTCACCAAACCTGGGTATCTTTAATGAGCACAACTATTATAAAATTTTTTATAATTTTAATTAAAAATTTACAATTAATTTAGGTATTGCACCAATGAATAGACGTTCACCATATTTTAAGAATAATGTTTGTTTTATTTTAAAGTCCAACTCTGTTTGAATTCAAGCCAAAATGTACTTAAGCTTCTAGTTTTGAATTTGTACCATGAACTTTACAGAGTGCCCATGCATCATCCTTTTAGGCCTAAAAAAATTTAATCTAATTTAAGACATCTGAGATGCCTATGCCAATGGAGCCAAGTTACAAACTACTACAGAGAATTATTTCTTTAAATTATTTTTTATGGTAGAGACATGACATTTTAAAATAATCCTAAACATATGTGAATCCTCCACATATATATTGTGATATCTGTGATATTCTAAGCTACCTAGATGTTTACACTGCTCTCAAAAACAGTTCAAAGGGAGACATTGTTCAATTAATAGAAGATAATACAACCACAGTATAACCACAGTATAACCACAGACTATCAAAGAATGAAGGAAGTTAAACACTTGAAATAAAAAGGGAAAATTTTTAGTAATTTACTCCAAGTAGCAGTATTTAACATGATACAATGCCCAGCTATCAACAAAACATGAGAGCATTTCAAATAAAGAGTTGATGGGGGGGCTACTTTTCTTTTCCTATTCTTCAGTTCAAAGGCCAAATTTCTCTGCTAAGTCTAGTAGAAAAACTGAGGTCCTTCCCAGCAGGGCAATTTAAGATGTTTACTGCAAGAGCCTAGGTCTCTGTCTTGATCAAAAAGGAAATGGTCTCACGTTTTCTGTAGGTTTTTCTGTACCCACCTTTATTGATCTCTGCAGGAAGTTAAGATCTCACATGAAGCTTAGTAAAATCACCCAATTTTTTTACCTATTGGAGCTCTAAAGGTAGAAATAAAACCAAAAGCTCAATTTTGAATCTAAGCAAGCTCTCATAGTTAGAGACTTGAGGGTGTTGCCCACATTGAGAGCACAGGAGAACAGGAATAGATGATGATTCAACAATGCAGGAGTTGGAGATGACTGGGAGATTCCCTTTAAGTGTTCTTCCTGATATGAAATAAAATGGGGGTTTTAAGCACTGTAGGTGAATTACAAACTCTATAATCATCCTGCACAAACTTTGAAACATCTAATGGAAATCCTTCCAAGTTGAGCTGAGCAGTTTTCAAGGTCAGGGAAGGATATTTTATTTTTATTAGGTAGTACCTTTGAATTTGAAAGTTTTGGGTTTGTCACCAAAATGTTATTATATTTGGTAACCAAAGTCAAAATCCAGCTCTGAAGTTAAGGAACTGGGAGAAAAATAGGTTTGAAGCTTTTCCATTATATTTTTTATAATTTCAGAATTGTGGTCAATATATCATTCCTAGGGCTAGGGTTTAAAGAGCTGCTCCCGTCAGGTCTGATTTTGGATGCTTGCTGGTATATTCCATTGCAAATGACCTCTTCTTCTGTCTTTTGAGCTGAACTTGAACATGGCCAGCATCACAAGTCAGCACCAGACCAAAGGACTTGGTCCCCTTTGGTCTGTGTTTTCCACTTAGTCCCAGATCCCAGAAAGGGATCTGATTTTATCTGAGTGAAAGCACCAACCACTAAAAGGCAAAAAACAACAATTCCCGTTAGGTTACCTCAAAGCTACAAGACATCCTCCTTTAGAACAAAAGGAAACGGTATAACATTTCACTAGGGGAAGTTTAGATTGGGTATTAGGAAACATTTCTTTTCAGAAGGTGTGGTCCAGACCTGTAAGAGACTGCCCAAGGCAGTGGTAGGATCACTGTCCCTGAAAATCTTAAAAAAATATGTAGATATGGCAGCTGGGGTTATGGTTTAGTGGTGGACATGGCAGTGATATAACAATAGTTAGACTTCATGATATTAAAGGTTTTTTTGCAACCTTAATGACTCCGGGATTCTATCATCTCTTGTTCAAAGACTGTGCTAGTAGAGGATCAGCATGTCTCAGCAGCCTCAGAGTAGAGAAAGCTGTCCTTATTTGGACTATTTTATGAGCAATGTTTCTTCAACAAGGGATGAGCTGGAGCCTAAACCTTGAGTTTAGGCAAGTCTGGCCCAACCATACTTCTTGCATGAATTAGAAAAATTTCCAAACTATGGTAATTTATACCAGCCATTGTATAGATTATCTGTCTGGCTTAAGTTCACTCTTATGTTGGGGAATAGTTTTTGAAGTCTTTTATAAAAAATCAGATCTCATCCTATGCCTTAAAATAAATAATTTCTAAATTTTTCGGCATAGAAATGAGCATTCACACTTAGGCACTGGAATAATAATCAAATATGTTTCTGTTTAGAATGAACTCTGGCCTGAGATTTTTCACAAATTTTACATCTGGCTCCCAAATGAGCTCAGCTGATAATCAGTGACTTATGAGAAAGCATCAAGAAACATGTCTTTTCAATCTGCTTACAAGGTCAAAAAAATTCCAACAGGATTTAATATATGTACACAAGCCTGATGTATTGGAGGGCTGTTTTTTTTACAATGCCAACAGTTTGATGAGAATATCAATTAAACATGACTGTATAGTTAAAATTTCCATCTCTAAATGCAGCTGCAGCAAGTAACAGGACTGCTAATCAAAGCAGTGTTATAATTTAGCAGTGATGAGGAAAGCAGTAGCCGTCAGAAGGGAATAACAGAAAGGAGGCAGCTGCTTTCGTATCATTTTAGTGTCCATTTCTTTAATGAGCCCAAAGAGACAATTCTCTGCTGACTATTCATTAATTAATGGAATTTATGAGAAGAGAGGAGCTATCAGCATGCAAACAAGTGGAGAACAGGTGATGACAGTCTGTTTGCAGGGAATGAGCATATTGAGGGAAGGAAGCTTTTGAATAAAGCAAACGATCTGGAAGCGATATTTAACAAAAAAAGCTAAGTTACAAATTCCTCCTCTGGGCAGCAATGACATGTGGCTTACAGGTTAACAGAGATATATTATTAAACTCAGGTTATGAAAAATCCATGGTAACATCTGGGAAAAAGAGGGGATCAGCCCAGAGGACTCAGCACCTGTCTCTTTCCTGTTCTGAGTGACTTCCACCATTTCACTACTACTTAATTGCATTAATAAACAGTTGGATAGATCCCACTAGGAAACTCTGTCTCCTTCCATCTTGGTCTTTCAATGCTATACTGGTGTCTTGACCTTTGGCTGGGACCTCTGTGATGGCTCTCAAGGCAAACCAGACTCTTTCCCAGCCATCTGGGAAAGAGATCTCAGGGTGCAGAGCAGATTTTGCCAAAATCAACCTACAGAGACTAATAAAGAGAAGATAATATTGCACTGCTGGGCATAGCCACCCCTCTTTTGGGCTGGAGATCCTTTGCATGTGAAT
This sequence comes from Chlorodrepanis virens, assembly GCA_003286495.1. Taxonomy (NCBI): domain Eukaryota; kingdom Metazoa; phylum Chordata; class Aves; order Passeriformes; family Fringillidae; genus Chlorodrepanis; species Chlorodrepanis virens. Next base: position 85,670,507 of record LTAT01000001.1, on the reverse strand, counting down.
GGCATCAAAGGGTAGCTGAGATTGCAGATTTGATTGTAGCTTCTTGGTATCAGTTCTCACTAGAATTCTTTGAGCCTCTTTGTACAACTTGAATTCTTGTAATATTAAACACCCTCAATCCTGGTTCCCATTAATTCTCTTTGATCAGGAAGTTTAAAGTGCTTGCATTTAGACATAATTGTATTAAACAAAACTCCTGGTAATGCTGTTCCTGTCCATTTTTTATCATGGGGATTTTGTGTAGGATGTGTGAGGAACCTGGTGGAGCTCAGTTCTGCAAGTGCAAAGTCCTTAAAGATTTGAAGTTAGTAACATAGCTAAGAGTAGCAACAAGCCAGTTGCAAACACGACAGGCTGGGGCAGCAGATACTGGACATGTGAGATAGATTGTGACTGCAAAAGTTCCAAACGGGATCTCACCATGGTTTGAGGATTTACATTATAAAGGCCATAGTGACAAAGGCCATAGTGACAATCATGCTCACAAAGTACAACATTCTTAGAAGTCTGTTCCACGCAATCTTGACTCTTCTGCGTATGCAGTAGCCAAAAAACAAGGATTTCATTTTTGACACTATATTCTACATGCAAACTGTTCCACATATGTTCACTGAGTGGGTAGCTATAGCACATGCTTTTTCTACAGAGATTTCTAAATGTCAGGGATCTTACACATTTTTCCCAATGGCTCTTCTGTCGGGTGGATGACGGAGAAGTAAACAAACAACAAAAAGAGATGAGCAATTTTGTCCAAGGTCATTAGTTATGACTTAATGCAAAACAAAACTGGAATGCATCATTAAAAATAAACAAGACAAACCATAGCAGTTTATATGAGAAAATATGAAGTACAGGAAGACCCCCTCCTTTTATATAATATTATTTTATCAAATTTTTCCAATCTTAGGGCTGAGGGGAGGAAGAGAGATTCTGTTAGCATTATGGAGACTTGGACAAATAGGGGTAAGGCTTAGATAATAAATAACGTCCTTGATTCCATAAGTATATTTATAATGTTTTTTAAGAATTGTCCATTAAATATTCTTAGATTTACTTCATTTCTCACACTCTCTGAATTTTTTTTCTAAAATCTGCAGCTCCAGGAGTCCTATGAAAACTTAAATTTTTGTTAAAAAATTGGTTAAAATAGACAAAAACAAAAGAAACAAAAACCCTACAAAAAACCCCACAAAAAACCCCACAAAATCCACGACTGCCAGACCAAACCGTACCAAACCAAGCTAGAACAAAAAAAGCTGGAAAATATGTATTTTAAAGAATTGCCTCAATTTTAAAACCAGAATAGAGTTTCTGTTTGATTTCTTTTGTATTTCAAGGGGATGCTCAATTCATCTTCCTGACTTTTTGGGGTGACTCCTTTCTGCAGGAAAGGTGACTCCTTTCTACAGGTCATCTTTCTATCTGTCTGATATTTGTCCTTTTGCTCCAATCCAGTTCAAGAGTTCAAAACAATTTCAGTAAAACAGGAAATTACTAAAATTAATACAAATAACTGGGAAATAAGGAAATTACAATTGTCACTTTCTCAGTATATTCATTCAAGACTGCATGATAGAGAGTAGAACCCTGTTTTGTTTCACTGTAAAATATTTAATTGACTTCTAATATATAATATGCAGCTTTTTCGGCCCAGCTATTTCATTCACAGGAATTACCTGTAAACCTCCCTGAGAATAAACCGCATACTGCTAATTACAAACAGATTATTCTGATTTTAACTTTGACTTTTAGCACTTTGATGAGAAATGTTGAAAATGTTGGCCATTTATCTCCTTTCTTGGCTGGAAATATCTGTCTAATGCCATCTTTGATCCAGTCAAATTCTAGATAGTAAAAATATCTGCATGAGAACACACATATCTCTTAAGGTTGCTGATGTGTTATAGAAATGATATCTATGAGAAAAGACAGGGAGATTGTTCAAAACATTATGGGCCAGACTGCCCAAACTTTACAAAGACTTCCATATACCTGAGGTGCAAAAACTAGCAGAACTTTGAAGTTATTATTTCCAAAAGAACCTGTGGCACATCCACATACAAGCCAAACAGATTCTGGTGCTGAAATCATAACCTGAGTCATGTCATGTCTAATATGTAAGATAGGAGAGGTGTTGTTTTCAAGGAGATAAAGAAAAAGAAATTAAATTATTGCTTTCCACTTCTTCCTCTTTTTTTTCCTTTTTTTTAATTGAAGCAGCTCTTCCACACATACATGGCCTGACTGTGATGAGCACCAACAAATTAACCCTGAGATTAGCTCTGTTGGTTAGAGCATAATGCTAAAACCACTAAGCTTGCATGTTTGAATCCCAGAAGGGATTCAAACATTCACATAAGTGCTGGATTTGGTAATTCTTGTGGGTCCCTTCCAGCTGAGAATATTCTGTGATGAGAATCTGGTCACAGCAATGGGAGCAGAACAGCTATGGAAATACAAGTGAGTGGTGGATATAGGAACTTCCTTATCTCAGATTAAGTGGATGCACAAACACCCCAAAACTGGTGCAGGTAATGGTGACATAAACCTCCAAAACCAGCTCACATGGTTGTACCATACTTAGGCATAAAATTAATAACTTGATCCACTCTTTTCATTTGATAACTTCTTTTTTTTCCCTCTGACACAACCTCTCTTTCATGAATGCTTAATTTATCTTATACTTAGCTAAGAGAGTTTCAAAATATATAGTCCATATCTTGTACTCCTACCTTAATAAAGCCAGAAGGATGTCTGAAAATATCCTCTGAAAATGCAGCCAGCTTCCTTAGGG
>LTAT01000001.1:85649295-85667703 GCA_003286495.1 Chlorodrepanis virens | reverse complement strand
AGAGAGAGAGAGAGAGAGAGAGAATGAGAGAGAGAGAGAGAGAGAGAGAGAGAGATATGTAAACACCATCATGTAACAGCAACAAACGAAGATACCCATCCTTTTCCCCAGCATTTGGTCAACCCCATCTGAAGATGAACATTTAAATTTTTATTAAATATATAAATATTTATTTTATTAGTTGCTGCTATTACTATTTTCATTTCCCAAGTCTGCTCAGAATACAAAATTTACCTATATATTACATCAGAAATTATAGAAGAAATTAATAACGATTGAAATGCATTCTAATCTTTTCTTTAACAAGTAATAAAACAACTAATTTCTAAACAATAGCTGAACCTTCCCTCCAGATTTCTAGAAAGAGGGTAATTTTTTAGTTCCTTCTTTTTTTTTCATCATTCCTGAAGGTTATCATTATTTGCTTTTCATATTTAACTGAGACCTGAGATTAACAAAACTAAAAATTACAGATTTTAATATAAGTTAAAAGTATTAAAAAAATATCATCTTACTGTTCTTCATGCAATTTTAGGACACAGTAAAAAACAAAGGCATATAATTCCAAGAAAGATGAAAAGATTGAATTGTTGGCATTATTACTCAAGTTTTAGTTATAATACAAAAGCAAGGGGAAATTTAATAGAATTGAAGAAAAGAAAATGTAAAGCTTGTTAAGAAAAACTTATTTCTTCATGTTTCTTATTGAGTTTCTAAAACTCATTGCTTCAAGATACCTGTGAAGTGGCCCTTGAAAGCACTTAGGAAAGAGGCCTGATTTCTGAACTTGCAGAAAAGTAAAAATTACTGGGCTTTAGACTTAACATCCTGAAAATTTTGTTTCAGTTCTAATTAGAGAACTTCTCATTCAAATACCTTGGCCTTTGTGTTTCTATGATGAAATTACCAAATGAAGTAGTATAAGGGTAGGCTTGGACATTTGTTTTCAACAGCTCAGGTATGCATCACTAATTGCTCTGGGAGGGATGAAAGAACCTCAAAGTAAGAAGCTGAATTATCACTGATTTACTTTCAGTTTCCTTATGTGGGTATGTCCTTAAAGGCTCAGGGCATGAGTCTGTAAGTGCAATCTGTATTTCAATGCTACTTTTCTTACCACCCCAGTTATTACAGAATAAAGACCTAAATTAGTGCATCCGTTTTAAGATCCTTTTAAAAGACATTTTTTCTAGTAACTAACAGCAAATGCAGAGGTCAGTCGTGACCTTCTCATCAAATTTGCTGCCCACAGAGCTCCTTGTTTCAGATCCAAATACCGATTTCACCTTTTGTACCTCCTTTTGCTTAACTTTTAGGGCATAATTCAGAAATACTGTGCCAGCACCTTCTTATATGAGTGGAAGATCCCAGTGAAAAGATTTCATAGTCATAGAATCATAGAATATACTGATTTGGAGGGGACCCATCAGGATCATCAAGTCCAGCTCCTGGCCCTGCACAGCACCACCCCCACGTGTCACCCTGTGTGCCTGGGGGCACTCTTCAAACAATTCCAGGATTCTGTCAGGTTTGGTGCTCTGAGCACTTCCCTGGGGAGCCTGTTCCAGTGACCAGCCACCCTCTGGTGTAACAAAACCTTTTTCTTGATATCCAGCCTGAGCCTCTCCTGACTCAGTTTCATGCCATTCCCTCAAGCCCTGACACTGATCACGAATGAAAGGATTGGTACCTGCCTCTCTGCTTCTCCTTGTGAGGATGTTGAATTCCCCAGTGAGGTCTCTCTCAGTCTTCTCCTCTCTCTGGGGACATCCTGTACCACCCTACACAAGTCTGTAGCGCCTGCTGCTCCCTTAAGGTTGTTTCCAGATGTATTAAGGCATTAACATCTGCCAGCTACACCATGGAGCAACAGCACTTACAGGTAGCATGAGTAAAGAGGATGTTAGAGCTACACCTGGAACCCATAAAATATCTTGAGGAAGGAAGCTGTGGGGAATTATACTGGTTTTCTGAAAACTCCAAAGTGGAGTGACAGGCACCAGGAAAGTTTCACCAGTATTACCAAATGCAGGAGGAGGCAAGAATACCTTGGTGCTGGCACCGAGGCATTTGAAAAGAAAGTGGATGGGAAAGAAGGTCTAAATTAATTTCTCTAGGGAGTAAAGACAGGATTGACCAGGTTTTCTCTATTTTATCTAAACTGGTAGCAATTTTGTTTTCAAGTTTCTTTCAAGTATTTTTTTTCCATTTGCATGTTGTAACAAAAGATAGGCTGTCAAACAAGCAAGGAGAAAATACACTTTTTCTATCATTCATTTTTCAAATTCCTGTTATTAGAATTGTAAATCCTGGGGGTCCTTTCACTCAGAAGGAGGGACCAGCAGGTGGTTCATGTATCAAAACTGCAAAGCTTTTGTTTGATTTTCAACAGAAAAAGAAAAGTAATTTTTTTGTGGATCACAAAGTTAACAAGTAAGAGATGAAAAATAGTCCAATCAATCCTCCAACACTGCAATTCTGTATTCTGTGGCTGAATAATCAGATCCTTCAAACTCCAGACTAGAATTTGCTCTGCAATTTACACTAGATTGTAAGCTCTGGGTGACTGTTTTCCCCCATTTCCTTAAGTTTATGTTAACATGGCTATAACGTTATGACTATTTCAAAATAAATCATAAGTCACATGGATCACGTAAATACAACTTAGGAACCATATTTTAGCCTGGTCTTCTTGCTCATTACATGAAACAGACCAGTCCCCTCCAGAAAACTTGATATCTATTATTTCTAATTCCTTACATATGTTATGAATGTCTATGTGTTTTAGCCAATTTATACTCATATCCAGTATTCTCAATGTTCCCATTTACTGTAGCTTTAAATTTATGTGCATTTATTGATTTCAGTTCCATTTACTCCTAGTTCACCTTGGCATTACTGGGAAGAGAGTCCTGCACACAGTTCTTATGATGATTTGGTTTCTTTTCAAATAGATGTGAAATGAAACACTTCTGTGATCATTTTGAGATAATTTTTGCCAGATATTATATATATATTTTTAATTTTCCATCTATTACAAATGTGCATTGGTTATTTGAGATGTTGGTTCTTAGGAAGAAAAAAAAAAAAACCCTTGATAATTCCACTGAGTAACAAGCTATTTTGAATGACTGTATATTTGAGTAGCTCATAAATATGCCTGGTTTCAGCCCTAGATTTACTATATTTTTAATTTTCCAACAGATTTGCCACAGTTTTAAGGCTTTAATCCAAAGTCTGGTCAATTTAAAGGGCACAATGTACTTAACTATTCAAAAAGGCTCTTGGTCCTATGAATGCACATTGCTAGTAAGGGGATAGTCATTTTCCAGGCCAGTAAAAAGCTATTACTCACTGGAACACAAACAGATTGCAAGAGGGAAAGCTCATGCTGATGGCTGGCAGCCTGACAAAGGGAAGTGGGAAATATGGCCCTTTCCTGAATTAAGTTGCGTTGACTCTATCTGTTCCAAACATTTGACTCCTTTCTTCTTGTGATACTTATGACAATAATAGGATAACAGATTTATGTCATGAAGGCACTGACCTTTGTCAGAAGGAACATTTTGACAGGAAAAGATGAGATATGCTGCTCCGCTCTATAGTTTTGACAATGACTGACAGTATGGCTGTATACCGACATGGCAAAGCTTATGCTTATGTTTTTACATTGTCATCCTTGGATTAACTCCTGAGTTTTTATCATCTTTGATGACATATCTTTTCTAATGAAATGCCTAGATAGAGACAATTTACCCTGCTGAGAAGCCTTGATTCACCTTACACCCAAAGAAGTGTCTTGTATTCTAAGTAAAGATGAATTTTGGGTGGGGGGACAGCTAAACCTAGTGAACACTGATGCTTCTGTTCCTTTACTCCATGGTAGAGATGCTCTTACCTTAAGAAAGCCTGGTTTATACTGCCTGCTTTGTTGAAAGTTTTATGTTGATAATGAAATTTGATTCTTCTAATTTTTCTGTGAAAGGGTCAAATTTGATGGAATGTGTCTAAACTTTAACTTTGAGAAGAGATGTGTTACTGCGGGGAATTTAAATATTTAGGATATGATCAATACAAGGGTGAAATTATTTTTCTTTGTCTTTAGTATTGGTGGGCACAGGCACTTCAACATCATAGCAGCAAAAAAAAAAAGCCATATATCCGGGTAATTAGACAAGGCAAAATGGAAAGAGGCACAAAAAAGGCCATTTGTCCGAAGAAAGGGTGCAAATGTCCAGTTTGGATTTTTTTTAATTAGAAATTGTCACTTCCCATGTACACTTCTGTAGCCAAACTGAACTGTTCATATTGCCTGTTTTTCCTGTGTGTGAACTGGCCTCTTGTTTGGTGGGGATTGCAGCACAGCAATGTTGTGTAGCATGCAGCGTTCAACTCTTCTGTACTTTTTTAGTGGAGCATGAAGGATATCTTCCATACTGTGCAATGCAAACAAAATTGACAGTCTCTGCCCTTGATGATCTTATCTTGTAAACTCTTACACATGAACAATTTTTATTCACTTGCAGTTTATTTCTGTTCCCAGTGAAATCACTGGTGAAATTCCCAAAACCTCCAGCAGAGCAGGATCAAAACTAGGAATATTAACATTGACTTTTGTAGGAGCTCTCAGAGAACAAATCAAACTGGAAGACAATCAAAGCAACAAAAACTTGTTTTCTGTCTTTCACCTTCCAAGATTCCGATATAGAATTACATACTTTTCATTCAGCCCTTTGAGTGACATAAAATGAGGTTTCATTGTTCACTATGACACTTTGACAAATGTTGTGTTACTATTGCTCCTAAGAGTGACTATACAAAACATCCCCACTCCAGAAGTATAGTGCAAGTATGGTGAGAATCCAAATGAATTATGCATGAAACATGAGAAAGGAAGCAAATGTTAACTAATCCCAAAGTGGGTCAAATTCATGACAATTTAGTTAGTGACAAATTAAGTCATTTTTCTACAATATTAACCAACTGTGCCCCTTTTGATTTGTGTCCCTACTGATTTGCAGAGCACAAAAGGTCATTTTCCAGGCAGATGGGCAATTTCCCTTAAGGAGGGGAATTTAGCTTCTACATGCCAGACATAATGAGAACCAATAAATTAGGCAAAACTGCTGTTTACCTAAGATGAAATATTGATGGGCAGGCCCACGAGAATGCTAATGTCCACATTCATCATTTTTTTAAGTCTTGAAATTTAGAGCACAGTAGCAGAAGTTGTGATAGATCTATATATCACAGATACAGTAACATTAGAAAAGGTACCAACTACAAATGCAAATATAATGCAACTGAAAATTTTCAGTTGCTTCTACATTAATTTTAGTTTTATCAGGTAAAATGAAATGGGATGCAAAGCAGCACCAAGTACAAATGGTATGGCTTGAAGTATTGAGATCATATTAGAAGATCTTTTCACTTTTCTATTACCGGTGACTAGAAGCAGGTATGCAAGATATGTGGCATGGTCTGGTGGTCTTTATCCCATTCCCATATTGTGATGCCATATGTCTCCTTCATATGGCAGTGTAATCTAGGCACAAGGATTGGAGCAAACCTTTCAAGACAGGAAGGTACCATATGTGACTGAATAAAGCAAGAATACTTTCTTAAGTTAGGAGAATAAGAGTGATCCATGTAACTAAATGCCTTAAACTCCAAATTTTGAAGACTGTATTCTGAAAGAGTGTATTTAAAGGCATGAAAGCAAGTGAAAAACAAGTTAAAATACAATACTCATTTAGCATGAGAATATTAAAGGCCAATAATCTGGTAATTCAGACAACTGGAATGGCCTGTAGGAAACTGTAAACACAAACCCATCCTGTCAACACATGCATGGAAATCACAGAAAGGTTTTTCTGAAGATTTGTGCAGAACTATGCGGTTACTGGCAGGACAGCTTGCAAAAACAGAGTGCAGTGATGAATGCAAGCATGGATGCATATGTATGATATATACAGATGGACAGCATTTGCATGGATAATACAGATGGAGCTCTGCAAAGGAACAGGCCATAATGTTTGTTGAGACCTTATGAGTGATGATCAGAGGTGAGATCTTGGGAGAAAGTGAAGTTGTGTCAAACCTCTGCTGTTCAGTCTGATCAAAAAGAGACAGTGACAGAAGTCTCCTGGAAATCTTCTGTTCATTAGTCCTGGTTTTCATGGAAGACGTTAGCCATATTTGCTACAAGGGTCACACCATAATCCCAGAAATTTCCAGTTTGTTTTAATGCAATTGCTTGACTGAATTGAGAAGATCCCTGCCAAGAAGGACTTGAGGATACTGGACAATAAAAACTTCCTTCAGGTGAGGAAAGTGGTGATTCCCCCTAGCTCAGCTACCACAAGAATGTATCCAGGGTACAATGCCTAGTTTAGTGCCCCCTTGTAGGACAGTGACACACTGAGGAAAGTCCAGCAGCAGCCACCAAGAAGATCGCTGACTGGAGCACACAACCTACAAGGAGGCAATGAGAGAGCTGAAGGTGTTTAGATGGGTTAAAAAAAAAGCTGTCTTGAATGACAAAGGAAATTATGATAGAATGGATAGGCAGGCTCACCTGTGAGGTCCACAGTAAAAATACAAGCGGCAAAAAGGGCAATTCAGTTTGAATATTAGTATAATAGCTTTTGTGATGACAATAATTTAACACTGGAGCAGATTTCTCAGTGAGGCTATGGAGTTTCCATCACTTTTGAGGGTCTCAGTGCATTCCTGAGCAACCTGGTCTGAATTTGTAGGTGGTCCTGCAGGAAATTGGACTAGGTAATCCCAGAGAGTCTTTCCAATCTTAATAACACATGTTGCTCCATGATTCTTTGGCTTTAATTATATAGCAAAGAACAAAATAGTGGAAAGTGAGGCATAGCATCCTGGTAGTAGGAGGCAGCAGAGAACAGAGTTTTCCTAAAAGTTTTCTGTGGAAATGTTAGTAGAACAGTACTTGGAAGCTGAATACAGTGATTTAATTTTTACCAACATGCAAAAAAAGGATGTTTTAAGTAGAACCTCATTCTGAAACAACATTCTGAAATCTTCAGCCACTATTAAAATGGAAAAAATAATAATGCTTATGCAACTAAAAACAAAAAAAAGGAAAAAAAAAAGTAGAGAAGACAATTTGCAAGTAAGATTGAAAGTAGTGTGATGGGATACAAACTGTATTGATCTAAACCTTTGGCTCCTGATATAGCTCCTTTGCACTGATCTGTTGGTTTAATGCTGAGCTAGTAAAACTCCTGGGAGCTCTCCTTGTGTAAGGAAAATCCTAGCTGGCAGAGAAAGCAAGCATGGCCGGCTTTGCTCCAGGGTACTGAGGAGAGGATCATTTCCATGGCAGGGGTGGGAAGCTAAAATAGCTCATTATAATGGATACTGGTTTTGACAGTAATGAAGAAGACTATCCCCTCTCCATAAAAGTATCTAATTATGTTGAGCAATGAGACTATTGGAAACATATGTGTATTTCATACGGTTTTGATGCAAAAGTTTCACTTCTTAAGGAAACCCTGCAACAACAAAAAAGCTTATAATAAACATTGAGTTTTGGACATATTTAAATTTTATCAAAATAAATCAATACTATAAAATAACGCTAGAGAAAAAAAAGTCTGTATTACTTATAGGAATTCTTTCTTCTGTCAGATTTACATTGCTTTCCATTGCAGTAATTGAAATCTGATGCTGAATTCTGATTTTTCTTATGTAACAATATAAATCCAAGGAGGCAAAATTATATGAATATTTGTTTTGAGCATTTACATGGTTTTCTGAGAGTGAAATTTGGTTCATGCATTTCCAGCCTTCCAGCATTTTTTGAAGGTCAAGGGATAACTGACTTTAGCACAAAAAATAATAATATAATCAACATTTTAAAGTGCATTTAGCACAAAAAATAATAATATAATCAACATTTTAAAGTGCATTCCTTTTGAAACTAAAGCCTTATAACCACTTAGAATCACATTTCATAAAACACATAAAAGTACTTATTTACAGACACTAATGAGAAAAACATTAATAATTTGTTACTTAAAGATCTAATATTTAAAATCTATATTAGCCATATATTTGTATTTTCTTCAGGTAAACTGCTGAATTCTAGATGAACCTGTCCTGCTAATAAATTGTATTTATGAATAATGTCAAAGTATAATTTTCAGTACAGCCCAGAGACTGAAAAGTCTTCCTCAGTCATTCACATTTGGCCTAGTTCTGGATTCCATATGAAACTTCTGACAGGAAGATTTATGTAATATGCACAGAGTGCATTAATCCACTGCACTACAAAGTCCATTAATTTTGAATACTGCTATCAATTTGGCTGCATGGCATAGTGAAAACTACATTAGTATCTTTATAAAAAGGCCTGTGCTGATACAGAGTCTCATTTTTAATTTCTGGATACTTTATGCAGTTTTCTACACACACATGACAGGCAAAAAAATCTCAAAACTTATACATGTATGTTTAATATTTGCATTTATATTTATTACATTTTTAGTATCATCAGATCGGGATGTTCACTTAATTAAATTAGAGATCTTTTGTTTATTTTCATTGTTAAACTTTCCAAATTACATTAAAATGGAAGCTAATGAAATTAAATACCAACAATAGAAGGCAAACCCAACTGTAACTGTTCCTTCCCTTTTTTTTTTTTTTATTTTTTTTATTGTAGATTTAAGAGAATCAGAATAAGGATCTAAGGGGAAATTTTGGAATTTTGGATTGGGTAAAACATACAGTTTTATAGAAGCAAGATCATCTTTTCTGTTTTAGGAGAGAGACTCATATTGTCTAGATTCAGATGCTTATGACTTTTACCTTCAACGAGAAGGGAAGAACTAGATGCTTCCTGATAAAGTTGGGGCATGTTTACATATAATCCATCAACTGAACACTCTCAGACTGAGCTCAACAGGTTGGTGAGGTGGACTGGCAGGAACCCCGTGAAGTTCAACAGCAGAAAATACAGTTTCAATAAAATATAAGGATTTTTTTTTTTTAATTTGACCTGCTTTGAGCAAGTGATTAGACTAGAGGGCTTCTAAAAGTTCTTCCAAATCAGGTTATTCTCTGAATTTGAAAAGAGAGTTTATAGCCATCTTTAGCTAGCAAATTGATGTGTATAGGATAAGACACAAGCTGGAACACAGGAAATTCCAGATAAAATGTACAGAAAAAACCTCTTCATAATGACAGCAGTCAAGCACTTGGAAAGAGGACAAGAGAAATTATGAAATTTCCAGACTTAGAGATATTTAGAACCTGGCTGGAAAAGATCTGAGCATTCTCATATAATTTTGAGGTTAGCTGGCCTTGCTGTCTGTGAACTTCACCAGCTATAAGTTCATTTGCCACTGAAATAATTAACTGATTTGGAACACATAAAATTACCATAAATTTTCATTCCATTTTAGAGTCTTTCATGAAAAGCCCCTTCCAAGAATTATTTTTTTTTTAAATAGAAGTATCAACATCTGGTTGCAAAAATGCTCTAGATCAATAATGCTCTTCTCCATATATGTTCCCACACATATTCAGTGTATTATTTTTGAGCAATTTCTGGCTCAAGTTTGCATTTTCAAAGCTATAACCCCTCCTGAAAATATGGCTATTTATGTATATGATCAATCCCACAAAATGCATAGGCAGTAATTTACCACAGATTTCTGCTGAACTTGTAAATGAGACATAATTGGTAGAGCTGGAAATAATCAATGATTATATGACCTAATCTAATTTTTGTTTAGTTTTGGATTGTCTCCAAGACATGCTTATGACACATTAACTGAAAAAAAAAATCCCTCACATATTTTTTCCCAGGCTCAATTTCATTCCCCATTTTCTCTGCCTTCTCCCAACACCAGCTGCATAGTGGGAAGGAGAATGGGGGCTGTGGTCAGTTCATCATATGTTGCCTCTGCCACTTTTTCCTCCTCAGGTGAGGATTCTTCACACTCTTTCCTTGCTCCAGTGTGGGGTCCCACCTACAGGAGACAGTCCTCCATGGACTTCTCCAATGGGAATCCTTCCTAGAGGCTACACTTCACCCACAGCTCCAGCATGAATCCCTTCCTTGGGGTGCAGTATTTCAGGGGGGTTCATCTTGGAGCTGGCTGGCAATGATTCCCTTGGATATGCAGGAAGCTTCTAGAAGCTTGTCACAGAAGCCATCCCTGCATTGCCCCCACTACCAAAACTTTGCCACACAGACCCAATACATGTGGAGTGGTATTGATCAGGCTTACAACTTATCTGCTGGAAATGGTGAATTGTGCCAGAGATAAGCTATATGTTTGCCTTATCACAAGAAAGGTTTCATCTTTTGTCACAAAGCCTCAAGATTGTCCCTCAAGAGAGGAAATACCGGCAGCGATAATTTAAAGGACGTTATTAAAGAAACAAGGTAGAAGAACTCTATTCAGTTTGGTTTTAATCAAACAGTGTTTGCTGTATTATCACACAGCAAATGTGACACAAATCTCACTGAATTGATTCACTATAAAGTGTGCACCACATGGCTCACATTATTCCCCTGAAAGAATATTTCTTCTATACCACACCCTCACCATTCAGCTTTGCTTCTCAGTAGACTCCATAACATCGTGAATGTTTTAACCCAAGCAAAATTTAAACAGGAGGACACATCTTTTTTATAGTACCTTCAAGTTAATTGTATAAAATTGTAACTGAAACATCAGAAAAACTAAAGATAGAAGTGAGAGAATATTTTTTATCACTATGGGACATTTCCTGCTTGAATTCTTCCTTTTTTTTTAAATTTCTTGGGACCTGCTGTATTTTAAATAATACTCTATTGAAAGTATATTCACAATTCATTGTATTCATCCAGTTTTCCACCACAAATACTAGAATATTGTGCAAGGAAACATATGGTCAATTCCTGTTCTTCTTTTATCAACACTGATGTTCTAGCCTCAGTACCCTTCTCATATTTCTTTTTAGATATCTTCATTTATTTAGCAAAAAATGAAGTCTGCAGGGTTTTTTCCCTCTCTTCTGTACTTAAACTGTATTATAGTTTTGCTTTGACATTTTTTTGGCATGTTTAAAGTGATTGAAGTAGTGAGAAAAAATCTATATGTTTGGATAATTAGGATCATTTCTAAAGGCACTTCTTTCATATTATTTCTACCAGCAATGTAATTTTTAATATTAAATTTAATTTATAGCATAGCCATGCCAATGACCTCAGTGAGTTTACCCTGAACTTTCAGTGAGAAGAGGCTTGATGGTTAGAGATCATTGAAGTTGGTCCAGATCTACCTCAGTAATAAGTTATACAATGAATCTGAGATTTGCTTACAGGAGTATAAAAGGGGAAGTTTTCAGAGGGCAATACAAGGCCCATTTTAATTACCATCAACAGCATCCCTGAGAAACCAATGACTTAGCTTTTATTTGCTGAGAACATTCTCTTACAAGCTGGATGGTTTCTTGGAGGGGACAAGAAAGGGCAGAATCCTCTTTACAAGCACTAGTAGTACATTGTCGTATCTCTGACATATTTCTAATAAAGTATTAAATACAGCTCAGCTCTTAATGACTTTCAACAAAGAACTGCCAGTTCAAATAGCCATCTTTAGGGTCTTTTGTTTGTTATTTTTTTTTCCCTTGGGCTATCTTCTGTGGCATAAAATATTACTTATCATTTAACAACCTGAACAACCATTAAAACACCGTCTGAAACAAAATATATACACCTGTTTATTAAGACCATTTGTATGTGGCACTGGCTTTTAAAACCACCCAGTCTTGTTAATTTAATGATTAGACAATAAAAAATATGTTCTGCTCATTTGTATTAGTGTAACATCTAATAAAACAGCCTCCAAGCCAGAACTTGGAGGAGAAATTTATTTTCATATTATTCACAGTGAATTGCTCTTGATATTAATTACACAGGAGCAATGATATTGAATCCATTGCTCTTTAGAGCCTCCCGTACCCTGTAGTCTGACTGATCTTCATTTTCCTTTTACAACATATGAGGGAAAATATGACAGCTGTAATATAGGACTGGACATGTACAAGCTGAAACGATCCAAATTAGCGGCAAGAAACAGCTACTGAGTCACAGCTAACAATGCTGTGTTCAAGGCTAGGAGACTGCCAACGGAGGAAAAAATTCATTTCCTAATGGAAATAAATCTTAATGTTGATGAGGCAAGGGAAATTAAGGAAGTACTACAGAAAAGCCCAAGATAACTGCATTCTGCCTTAATCAACTTGCTGCTTAATTTTTCTAGCTAGGGTCATTTATGGTTTCATTAAAACTGGGGAGACAGTTGCATTGTCCTGCTGGGATCAATGTTATTTTCTATCAATTTAGGTTTGGTATTGTCCTTGAATTATAGTAGATGCTGTAGTATAAACCAAGCTTGGTTAAAAAAAAAAACAAAACAAAACAAAAACAATCGCACAAAAAATAGGTTTTTTGCTCAGTCAAGTAACTGTGGTTTTAACAGCTCTTACATATTAAGAAGCTGAGAGAGAGAGAGAATGAGACAGTTGGAAAAAAAAGTTAATTGGGAAGATGGAAAATTTAAAGAGTTCTTAAACCAAGTTGAGAAAAAATTTGAAGGTGGAAATAATGACATAAGAAATTTCAGAAAACTTAGAAGATAATAAAGAAGCAATTTGCCTACTTATATATAGATTTTTCTAAGACAGATGAGAAAGATGGTTTCCATTCTTTTGTTTTAATTTTGTCAAAATAGTTTTACACCTGTGAGGAATCATTTCAAAGAAAGAGACATGAAATTCAGATCGAACTGGTGAAATAGCACCACCCAGAAAGAGCTGCTCCAAATTTTACACACTGATGATCAACTCACACATGTAACCAAGACAGAGGTTGCCAGGAAAAAAGTTCCCGACATTGTGAAATTGAAACAGTTGGGGTTTTTTAACATCTGAGAAATAAAAACCCTTACTTCTGTTATTTTCCTCTAAAAGAGTCAAGAGTTTAATGCCATATCTTTAGAAAACCAGCCATGGATGCCAAATTCTAAAACTTGCTTTGTTGAAAGTCTTAGAGGTATTTCTGGTGAGTTAATTGCTCTTTTTTTTTTTTTTAGAACCACCCTGTAAAATGTTGTAAAATAAAGATAACTGAAAGTTTCCCCTGCAGAGTTCAATACAAGAAGACAAAGAGACAAGGACTGTGCAAAGACCATGATCTTTTCCTGTTTCCATGGTGATACAGTTCTAGAAAAGATACACCCATTTAAACTGGTGGATCCTTCTAAAATATATTATTAAGCAGACGTAACTGTGCTTGTTAAGCTTTGGAATGAAGTTCCTGAGCCCTATTCAAACTCCTTCCATCCCTCCCTTTTAGAGAGCATGAGCTAAGAGGAATCATAATGTAGAAAGGCCACAGAGAGCATGAAGATTCATGAAGGCTCACATTTTGAAAAAGATAGGATTCAGATGTACAATCTCCAAAAATGGCCCACATTCCTTACATATTGATTGGAAAATAGTTTTTCTGGATAAAAAAGTCTCGAAGATGTGTCTATCAGTTGATCAGACATCTTCATAATCTACCAGTGTTGCTGGAACTTTAAAGTCACAATTTACTGAAGACATGAATTTTGATGATGAGGTTTTGAGTTTTCTCTCCTATGTATGCACTTACAGCAGTAAGGAAGATGAACCATTTAAATGGAGATAGAACCTGTCATCATATTAATCATATCTATTAAAAAATTAGACAAGCTCCTGGGCATCCATTTCCCTCTTGCAAACATTAAACCTTGAAGCTAAGGTTAGAAAAAAATGCTTGATGTACTTATGTTAGGGCATCCTTGAAATCAGCTTAGGTCTGAGAGTGTGTTAATAGCTACACAGGACAATTATCTCTCATGAGAAACAGAAAGATAGATAGTAATTGTCTGTTGTCACTGCAGGGGATGTAGAATATAATATGTGGAAAAATCAATCTCTGTTTAGCTCATTGTTTCTGGTCCTGAACAGAATTATGAATATTCCAGACTCTTCATTTCAGAGCAATTTTTAAGTCTTCACTGAGAACCAGGAGGGAGGGAGTGACTGTTCTGTAAGAAATGTTCCCTTATTTTTACTGGGGTGTTTCCACTCTTGATTGATTACATGAGTTTGTCCTGCTGTGTAGTTGTTGCTTGGCTTATCCTGTGTTGACACCGTGAGGACACTGTACCCAGGATGAAATGTGCTACATCCTGCAGCGTGCAGATGAGAGATCCATAAATGCTGGCGTTTCTCTTGTGGGATTATCTGCCACGGCAGTGGTGGGGATCCGTTGGTGTTAAGCTCTGTGTCACACAAGTTATAAACAACTTGTCTCCTCATTTTACCTTGAAAATAATTACTTTATTATCTTTCCCTGGTAATATCCAAACTCCACTTGACTATTTTTCCTTCAAGGTAGACCAACCAGAATATTTGTTCCTCGCTTAACTTTAAGTTTGAAGTCTCTTTTTTCTATTTCAGCTATAAGGAAATGTTCATGTGCCTGACAACTGGATTACTGTTTCACTCTAGCAATTGGGCTAGTAAAAGATAAGAATTCTATTGGCCCTGCCTATAAGCCTCTATCAAAAATATCCTTGAATTTTCTTCCAGAAGAGGGCAATAATGGTGATGAGAGGGCTGGAAGGAATGTGCTGTGAGAACTAGTTGAGGTTTTGTCTGATTTGGAGAAAAGACAGGTGAGGGGCAACATTTTGTCTCCTTCCCGAGGAGGAAAAGTGAAGAGAGAAGTGACGGGAAAAATTCAAAGCCACAGCAAGGGAGGTTCAGTATGATATTAGGAAACATCTCTTTCCTGAAGAGTTGCTCAAGAAACAGGCTTTCTGGAGAAGTGGTCAGTGTCCCAGTCCTGACTTGGACAATGCCCTTAGCAGCAGGCTTTTCCTTGGTCAGACCTGAGGTGGTCAAGCAGCTAGACTGGACTGCTGTAGGTCACTTCAAAATGAAAATTCATATTCTATTCTATTCTATTCTATTCTATTCTATTCTATTCTATTCTATTCTATTCTATTCTATTCTATTCTATTCTATTCTATTCTATTCATTTTGTAATTATCAGGTTTATTACTAAATGTGTTCAGACAGCATTCTGCAAATTTTCAATATCTTTTTTCCTGTACTAGCCTTTTAGAGAAGTCTATATTTCTGTTTGCCTACACTCTTTTCAACTATTGTCCCCAAGAGACACCCAGAAGTTTGTATACATTCACCAATTTCCAGAGATGTGCAGGTGTTGGTAAAACAAATTTCAGTAACCTGCTTATTTCCCTCAAACAACTCTACTGCTTTGCTAGTAGAGAAAATTCTTTCCTTCTCTTTATCTCTCTCATATTTTCTGTCTCTTCATTCGAAAATCCTGCAGCACATTTCAAATTGTTATCCTTAAAAAAGATCCTATGTCAGTGAGATTAAATCCTGTTTTTCCTGAGCAATCCATATAATACAGCAGCATACCCATTTTCAGCTTCTCATCTATGCTTAAAAAATCAGGTTCTTGTAAAAATAGTTTAAATTCTTTTGAATCTTTAAAAAAATATATTAAGGTTTTTCAGTTTGCTTTTTTCTCTTGTTTGTCAGAGCTGCTTTTAGAACAACATTTGTAAATAAAATTTGATCTATCTCCTAGTATAATTTCACTTATTAATTTTTTTTTTTTTTGAGTAGCTGGATTTAGTTAGACACTTGCAATTTCTACTCCCAGGCTAATATCAACTAAGTAATCTTCCACAGATTTCAGTGCTCAAAGATAATATAAAATCTTTAATGACATATATTTAGGTAGTGTTTAATTAATTGGAATTTTTAATTGTAGACTGAAATAGCAGGTAAGTTGAGAGGCAGTCCTAATTTACAAGTATCAAATTATGTCATTAGGAAGCACAGGGAAATGAGTCACTGATGTAAGTATTATTTAATTTACTGTATTATGTATTAACTATTTAAAACATAAGTGTTTATGTTCTTTAATAAGGTATACATTTTTAACTTTGACATTAAAAATTTATCATACTATTTAAAAAAAATAGAAAGACATTGAGAAATGCTACATTAGTATAGAATCTGATGAAATTTTTTTTTTAAATAGAGATTTTTTAATAACCTATCTTGTTTTCTTTAGCCAGTTGAGTCCCAAATAATTTTTTGAAACTCCACAATCACAGGAAGAAGTGTGTTATTTCGGTACATTAGTCTCAATAGTTTAAATGGCAGTTCCAGAATGAGCATGCCTTTCCTGTAAATCCAGCGTGACTTCTGCAAAATTAGAGTTGGGACAATGTCTCCTTTCCAGGGATCTCTATTTGACTCATAAAATAGGTCAGGTGAATTTTATACTGACTGTGCTGCTTTCCTTTCAGAAAATCCAAAGGAGCCCAGACTGACCATTTGGGCTAGGGCACATAGGACGCTTGAAATGTAGAAAAGTGAATTGAAGAGGATTAATTTTCTATGCACAAGTTAGGAGTGCTTTGTCTACTTTTTAGAAGAGACAATTCATTATGGATGCCCTGTATTCTTGGACTTAATCTCAAAAATCAACGTCATTCTACTCTCTGAGGTAATCATTCCATTCACTAGGTATATTGGGTGCCCTCAGACCTGTCTCCTGAAACTGCTGTTATTTTGAGAAATGCTTCAAAGAGGCAAGGTGTCAGATGCTGGTGACAGATGCAAACGTCTAAGAAAAAACATATATTTATCGCAATGAGGAAATTCATTCACCAAGAAT
This sequence comes from Chlorodrepanis virens, assembly GCA_003286495.1. Classification (NCBI taxonomy): domain Eukaryota; kingdom Metazoa; phylum Chordata; class Aves; order Passeriformes; family Fringillidae; genus Chlorodrepanis; species Chlorodrepanis virens. The sequence goes on along the minus strand of LTAT01000001.1, from coordinate 85,650,917 downwards.
GAGCAGAGTCAGGGTTGATTCTTTCTCTAGCATGTCACATCTATTTTTCAGCTTTTGGTTTATTATGCCCAAGAGTATCTTAAAAAGAGAAATTTTAGCAAAAGAGAAGAAAAAATATTTTATAAAACCTGTTAATATTTTGAAAGCATTTTTGATTGTAGTCAACAATTATAACAATTTTAACACTGTAGCCCTTGTGAAAGATCTGTATTGCTTTAGCAAATAGGACAGGTTTTTTATGTTGAAGACTAACTTTGAATCCATCAAAAAGGCTTTGAAATGCCATTACTTCACTGCACTGTCATTGGAAATTTGCAAGGAAGGAAACTGGTTTAGGTGATTTTATCATTTGTATTCAGTGTAAAAACAGTAGCAGAAGTGACAGTGATACTTTCATTTTGACAGGTCTCTTTCCTAGGCTAGTTTTGAAAGCCCTACAGACATTTTAATCCAAGCCAGTGACACATTTTAGTACCTGAATAGTAAGATCAAAGACTGTCTGATAGAGAAATTTTAGCTGAGTGAAACCTGCATATATGTAAAACAAGACTGGAATTCAGTGCTCTAACCTAGTTAAGCAAGGTACAAGCAACTCATTCCCTCCTCACACCCTCCCTCTGGAATGGGTGGACCACCCATTGAAACCCTAATCCTGAAAGCAGCAAGGAGTTTCTAAAGTAAAATCCCTGTCTCCTCATCTCTATATTTATTTAATTGTTGATCACAAACAGAGTTGCATTTCCCAGGGAGGGATAGTGTTGTGTAATTTCTATATCCAACTTGAAATCCTGGAGCACTATTGCTTTCCGTAATACACTGAAGATGTGAATAGTACAGCCAGAGTAAGAGGTCCTTACTCATGGGAACAAAAATTAAATTTTTGAACACTAAAGATGCCAGAAATATAAATTTCTGTTCTTTTGAACTGGTTTAGTTAGTCAGATAATTATGCTTTAAGTTTATAGTTAACAGATATGTGAAAGTTTTTGTTATCAGTTTTGGATAGTAAAAAGTAATGCTATTCTTTACACACATTTTGACTGTTTCAAATCTGAATATATGGGATGATGGAAAATATTATTTAAATGTGCTAATTATTAATAAAAAATTCTTGAAATGGAATAAATCTCTTGAAATCATTTAATCCAACCTCTTTGCTCAGGAGCATTCATATAGAAGAGTTTGCCCAAAGAAAAAGATGATCTTTTAAGTCTCTTCCAACCAAAACCTATGGTTTTACGATAGAGCAAGTTGCCTGGGATTGTGTCCAGCTGAATTTTGGCTATCTTTAGAGATGGAGCTCTCTGAAGGCCTCTGAAGATCTGCCATTGCTCATGGATTGGATGTGCTTGGTGGGCCATATGCTGCTCCCTGCATCTGCTGCTGTCTTGTCTTTGGGTTTATCTCCATCGTTTGCAGATGGGAAGGAGAAGGCAGGCTCATGGGAGCTATCAAGCACTGAAGAATTGATGAAAACTAGCTGGCAGACCAAGCTGCTTTTAACTCTACTTAATCTGTAATACTCCAGCCTACATGGCATTATTGGGAATGATCCAGTTCTTAGAAATATGTGAGACAAAAAAAAAAAAAAAAAAAAAAAAAAAAAAAAAAAAAAAAAAAAA
>LTAT01000001.1:85615006-85648057 GCA_003286495.1 Chlorodrepanis virens | reverse complement strand
TTTTTTTGGTTTTTTTTTTGGTTTTTTTTTTTTTTTTTTTTTTTTTTTTTTTTTGTTGTTGTTGTTTTTTTGTTTTTTAGTACTAGTCAGCAAGCATAAATGCAAAGGCACATCCTCAAACAGAAACCAAGGGCAGACTGAAATATCATACTAACCTACCTCAGGCAAAAGCCTGTCTGGAAAGTTTTGGTGTTTGTTTATTTTTTTATCTATGCCTTCAGGTTTTGCTGCATTACTGGTGGAAATTAGGTCCAGAGGGGAGAATCTTCTCTTGAGTATTTGCCATCACCTGCCCTCTCAACATCACAGAAGGAAAGAAGCATTTCCCAGGAGACTGGGACCTAAAGCATCTTAGAGAGTAGCATGAGTCTATTGGCTTGTAGTTTGCAGGGAACTCCCTTGAGCTGCAATAACAGTTTGTGCTGTCCATAGCTAATTCCTCCTTTGCAAGCACTGTGAGAAAAGCTGTCCTGAGCAATATGCTCCCAATTGTTCTTAATTCCCAAAATCTTACTCTAGATACCAGACTTACCGAAATAAACTGCTAGGAAACTTACAACATTTCAACAGCTGAGAAAACAGAATTTGAAGATTAGAAATTAGGTTCAGAGAAGCCTCATACTGCCACAAAGCAAGAAAGCAACTAATTTATCTAAAACAAAAATATTTTTAATGTTCCAACTGAGTGTAAGTTTTAATAATTGGTGTTGTAAATAGCACTCCTTTGACATAGTCCTTGATCAAATGAAGACTCATGAGGTTTGGTTATTATCTTAAAGAAAAATACAAGTGGAAGTTGTCATCTTTTATGTGCATCTGCCTCACATATATAAGTTTAAGCAGAATTCCATACTTCTTCCTTCTATTTTTTAATCAAAATTTCATTATAAGAGCACAGTCATACTGTTCATTTTATTTACAAGTTATTCTGTGTCTGATGTCATTTTAATTAATGGTTTTCACAAAAGAGAAGACTGTAATCAATTAGGGATATGTAAAAAAGCGTTTTAAAGAAAAGGCAATCAAGAAAACTTTTCAGAAAATCAGCTCCTTTTCAGTGAATGGTGTATTGATTTTACAGCTTTACATGCATATTGTGTTACTTAGAGAAAATGTCTCTTCCAAATGCCTGCCTACTCTTTGTGAACATGCCTCTGAAAATCTAAAGAGTTTGCCAAGGTCTAGCCTAATTTATTTACATTACAGATTGTCAACAGCAGTAGGTGGCAATCACCACAGGACCAAAAAAAGGCAGTTGGAGAGCAAATATAAAATAAAGAGTGCAGATAGTGTTTTTGTACAAGATCAAAATGGGTTGTGAATAAACTGGACTGAAAACCAATACTTGGGATTTATTTTGACTTTTAGTAGGCCATTTTGAGGGTGAAACTATTTTCAGTCTTAGTAGGTTTCACTATCTTATCTATTTAGAAGGCTATGGAATTTTAGGAGAGAATGGTGCTTTTTAAAGATAGTGTGAACTCTGTGCTCTGTTTGCTTAAGGAATTAACGATTTGATACTCTAAGTGATGGGCACAGAAAGTTCTACATTGGCAAATAAGAGTGAGTGTGAAGCTGTCAAGGCTCAGGTGCAATTCTACTGTAACATCAAGGACTGTCTGGATTACGTTCTTTGTCGTACAGTTTAGCTCTACATACCCCTGTGAGATGCAGGGAAATGGACTTGATGAACCCTTCCAACCCTTCCTTGGGTTCCTCCCAGCTTGAGCTATTCGGTGGTTCAGGCTTAGAGCAACTGAGACAGACTGATGATGGGGATGACAGGGCACGACCAGGGGGACTGTTGCACTTGGCTGAGTATCAGATTTCATAGCAGCAGAAATTACTGAGACCAGATATTTCTCCATGCTGCACGTGGTCAAACCCAGGATGTCTGAAACTTCTTGTACAAATAGAAAGAGTACAGACCCCACGTGATGGAGATAAGCACTAAAAATGGAAGAATACATGATACAAATGTCTGCTGTAAATAAAGGGGGCTTCCAGTTCCTAGAGGAGACTTACAAGAAGGCTGGAGTGGGACTTTTCACAAGGGCACATAGTGATAGGACAACAGGGAATGGCCTTAAACTGAAGGAGGGTAAATTTAGATTAGTTTTAGGAAGAAATTCTTTACTATAAGGATGGCTATGCTTAGAAAGGTTATGCTTATATCCTTAGAAATATTCAAGGCCAGGCTGGATGAGGCTCTAATCAACCTAGTAAAGATGTCCCTACCTATGGCAGGGAGTTGGAACTAGATTATCTTTAAGGTCCTTTTCAGCCCAAGCCATTCTGTGATTCTATGATAACTGGGATCAGATATATGAAAATGGGGCACAACCCATATGCTAGTTTAAGATTCTGGCATCTAAGATGTCAGCTATGCCAAAATGGGCTATTTTTCTCTGATGCAGACTCATAATTTCATTTCTGGATGTACAGAGTTACTCTAACCTTTCAGTGCTGGTAGATATTTCTCTGAGGATATTTTAAATAAGTTAAAGTAAGGAGTGGAGCAAGGTAGATGAGGTGCTCCAAAGGAAAACTCCTCAGTATCACAGCTGGTGGATAAAAGAAAAATAAGTATAATTTACTCTTTTTTCTGCACACCAAATCAGTACTATATTGTGAAGATATGAGTCTATCCTATTCTGTGGGTAAAAAGTCAAAAAACCTCATGTGTGCTCTTGTTCTCACTGTAAGGGACAGATCTGCAGGCTTAAAACAAGGGTTAGCTTAGAGCCATGTCAAAGAATTATCTCATTGGGAAATGGAGGGTTGGGGTTTTTGCAGAACATGAAGTTTTGAAACCATACCACTCAACTTCCATGGTCCTTTCTTTCTCTCCCTTAACCACACAATATAGACTCTATACTCTTTTCACTTTTTTATCTACTTTAAAGAGAAATGTAACTCTGCATTCTTTGGCAGGCTCATTCCTGAGTTACACTCTGGAGTTATAAAGTGAATGACAACCCAATATGAAACATATGATTGTGCAGAGTGAATTCCATATTGGCCTGCACCCTGCATAATTGCCTTGAAGTCAATCTAAGCCACACAAGCTATTGCAGATTTTTTTACATGGAATAAAAAAAAAAAAGGGAAATTAAAGAGCCCATGTCTAGTGTTGTGTTTTATCCCAAGCCAAATGAATAGACAGCTTGCATTTGCCAGCCTTCTCAGAAAGAGCCTAAAGGGACCTGTTTGCCAACATTTGATTCCCTGGCAGTAAGCTTTTTGTATTTCCATTAATTAGCCAGCTCAGGGTGTTTCTCTGTAAGACTCTAGCCAAGGGCAGGCTCTATGGACAGACATGAGAAAAAAGCCACTGACTCTATAGAAATCCACTGAAGAATTCCCTCTTCAATGCTCAGAGGATTGGAACAGATGCACCGAAGAGAGGAGTCCAGGAACACAGATTTTAATGTATGGTTTTATCAGAGCTTAACAATCCTTTAGTGGCATTTGTTTGACTTGCCAAGCAGAAGGCAATGGTTTCATCTGTACCAGGCACTCAGGCAGAGCAGATTGTTAGATACCATAAACAAATATGCTACAATGAAAGCATACTTTAATTTGTTAGTACCAGGGCTAATTTTGTGTCAGAAAAGTCTGAAAGATCAGCACTGGTTTAATGGAGCTATAGATGCCTAAGCAGACACATTTTAAGATGCAGACATCTTCTTACACACATCTAGAGCCCAACTGCTGAGCTAGCACCCAGCAGTACTCTGCTGTCCATGACATGGAAATTGAAATGTCCTGTCAAATAATCTTGAAGAATGCAAGCTGTAGTAAAAACATTAATACATTAAAGAAAAGAAAAAATGCAGTTTTGATTTTTGTTTATTAGAAGTTGATTCTTTCTAAGACATTAAATTTAATTATTTCAGTACATTGAAACATAAAAAGCAATATATAACCAGGATAAAAATTTTCAGAAATGTTTTGCAAAACTATTGAAATGCCTGCAAAGCTTCTTCCAAGGTTCAGACAGTTAAAGATTGCCAAATCAAGCGAGTCCATTAAATCTACTAAATTTCTTCACAAATCAGGAAAGTTCATTGAATTTCAGGAAAACAGTAGGTTGCTTTCTACATTGTGAAAGCATATCTGCTGACATTAATGGTATGCCTGTTCTTTCAGGTTTTCAACGACTGTTACCTGAACAGCCATATCCCCTTTAGAGGAAAAAATGGAGAGAAAAAGCACACCCTGACAGAGTCAGAATCTCTTAAAGATAGTTGGAGTGAAATGGCAATTTCTAAAAGACATTTAAAACAATCAAGAGAGAAATTTTTTTCTGGTCCAGGTCTTCCCAATGGAAAGAAGTCCCAGGGTCTTCTTTCCCTGTGAAAAAAGGGTGTGCTTATTATACTGCATTTCTGGTTCCAAAGCAGAAAAGTGTTTACTTTGTAGCAAAATCTGTATTGCTCTCAATGCACACTTTTAAATACCTGCTATATTTTTTCTAGTACTCAGATATTCAATCAAAAGCTGCTTTTCAAGACATTGAAAAAGGAGAGTATCATTGCATGGTGCAAATTGTTTTGATTTCATGCAAACATTGCATCCAATGTGTTGCAATCTTGATGCCAATTGTTCCAATAATTATCATACTCTCATGAATTTACTGCAGCTGGTGGCTGGCTTATTGTATGTAAATGTAAAAAAAATTACATTCTTTTTCTTCCCAAGAAATTTTAAAGGCAAGAGTGAATTTCAGACCACAACAAACAATCACATAACTTTTTGAGAACAGCAATTTTCTGAACAAAACAGACCCTATTTCAAATAGGAGGAGTTAACATTATTTCACCTTATTGTGCAGCTGCCTGAGAGAGATAGAGGTGAAAAGCAATATACAGAAGCATACACCATAACAGGTCAATGGACCAAACAGTATTTTGACTTTGACAATGACCTGTAAAAGGGTTTCAAAAGGAAATCTAAGACCTTTATGACACATCTAGTGAAATACCACATGCACAAATGGAAATTTCCCATGTTCTCATCATATTGCTGATTGAAACGTATGTTTTTCAGGTCAAACAGGTGCATGAAATTAATAGAGAACAATTAGCAATCATCCAAGACTATTCAAGATAAAGCACTAAAATTAATTGTCTTTGATTTAAAGGCAATTTGTATCAATTTAAAAAAATTAATTTCAAAGCTCTAATTCCTACAAAAACAGTGAATAAAAACCAAAATTTTATTAAACTCTGTAATGGTCACTTAACCTCTTTAACTTCTTTATCTTTCTATACCTAATTTTCCTTCCCTTTGAATGTGCTGTTATCAGCAGCACCCTCCTTTGATGACTACCAAAGTCCTGTCCCTTGAGTCCAGCTGAAATTGCAGAAATCTTTATCAAGTTCAGGGACAATGGCCTGAGAGAAATCACTGAGCCTTTTGATCTTTTTAATTTTTCTTCTTTTTTATTAAGATTTAACTGAGCTTTGTTTCAGAGTAGTGGACTGTGAAACTAGGATAGGGACATTAGACTTTGCTGGGAAAAATATATGTATGAAATATTACTATGACAAGGTTGTGTGGATAGTTTGTGATCTGTGAAATGAAATCTCTACTCAATGTGCCTAGGCAATGCAATTAGTGCTATCCTAGTCAGGGATTTCATGTTGGAAATGAAAAGATTTGTCCTGAAAAAAAAAAGTAACACGATAAAAAATTACAAAAATAAAGAAATCTTTGAGACCCACTCTGATTTATCATTTTATGCATCTATACTGAGCTAAAGTGAAGAGTCAATTTCAATAAAATTTTGTGGCTAAGTTCTGAATACCTAGTAAATTGCTGATCAGAATAGTAAATGCAGAAAATAATTAACTTGGTCTGGAATTCAGTCACTTTGTGGAGAAGGGAAAACTGAAGGTGACTAGGAGGTTCTCATTCTAGTGAGAACTCTTCTTGTAGAATATACAATCACAAAAGAGTAAAAAAAAAAAAAACCACAACAGAGGAATTTTTAATTAACCCACCTCCCCCAACAACAAAAAGCAGCAAAAATCTGCCCCACAAACAAACCAAAAAAAACAGACTTGATTTTTCTCCCAGACAAAGTGAAACAGAGTACTAGGCTGAAATTATTTTATCCTGGAGAGAGAAATAAAACTGGCAATATGTTTTCCCGACTGAAAATACGAATTTTGTTTCTTTTCTTCCAAAGATGAAATGCAATCTTGTTTTCCCCTTCTACTCCAATTTGTAACAAAGGAAAATTCTTTCAAAAATGGCACTGGTGGGAAAAAAAATTGTGTCTTTCAGCCAAGCACTGCCTACAGAAACTATACAAACAGCTCACTGAGACTGAAGTGGACAGGTTGATTTAGCTGCTAGTCTTTCTCATAATCCATTATTATTTAGGATAGAGCTACATATTCCTGGCTTCAGTGGTTTGAGTGGTTCATAAAGTTAGGTTCTGACCCTGTGCACAGACATGAAACCCATATTTACAATATTATGTCCTTGCTGTAAATAAAGTTTAAAACTATATTAAAAAATTAAAAGCTTCTAATAATTTAAGTCTGTGTCAGAAATGTGCCTGAATCTATTTTTAGATGAAAACAGCACGAAGACTTGACATGGTAGGAAAACCCATGGACTCAGGAAGGTTCCTAGGCACTGGAGTGTTTTACAGGGTCATTAATCTGTTAACATGTTCTTTGGCATGAATTTTGCCAGCCTTCCTATACAGTTCCCCGATAGAGTTTGGCTGTCAAAATATTTGAAAGGTGGTTCCCAATAGTCAGTTTCTACACAGCCTCCTTGTGTCTAAAGACATGGTACTTAGCCTCAGTGTCAGGAAACATTTATGGGCACGTTCAGTTTACCAGAAGCCAACATACCCTGACTTTTGGCTGTCCGGATGGTTGTGTTCCCTGCTTGTGTTCATAAGGGTAGGCAAAAGCACAAGGTTGCTAAGATTATTTCTGACCGAAAACATAAACGTGTTAGAACGTATGATAAAAATAAAATTAAAAATTTTTTAAACACTGAAAGCATGATTGAAATCAGGGCCTCCAAAAGCTGAATACCTAGTAATTTACAAGGTAATCCCTTGACTTGGTCCCTATGGCAGTCTGAAGAAAACCAGAAATAAAAAAGAGAAAAACATAACCAAAGAATTCAATCAGAAATTCAGGCTGACACTGGTCTGGAAAGGAACTATATATTCCCTGTTCATCAGAACATCTTATTATAAGAACGGGAATGAATAATTTCATTTAGAGGGTGAAGATTAGATGGAGACAAGATGTACTTCACTCAGAATAAAGAGTAATGTTTTGTACTGTCTAAGCAAATCCATTTCTGTGCCTACATGTTTGTACTGTTGTCAGTGACATAAAATGAAAAAAAAAAACCAATCAGGAAACCATAATACAGATTATTGGAAATATAAATTAAATTCTCTTTACTTTAAAAGTTTTAAATGTAACATCATCATACCTGTTTCATTCTTTTGCAGAATCTTCTCAGACACCAAAAATATAAATTAACTTCCAAAAAGCGTGTGTTCCTTACTGTATATTTCCTAGTTCAGAAGATTTCTGATTCTTATTAAAATATAAAACTGCATTATTACTATTAATAATTACACCAATAAGGAATTATATACACTTCCACCAATAAGGAATTATATACTTTATACAAGTATAAAGAGCATTGTAGTCTTTAAATTAACACAACTGCTTTCTCCATTTGGAGTTTTGAGCTGGTAACTAGATCTCAGGGATGGAGTTGAACCAATACAAACTGTTCTCCATCTTGACTGGATCTTCAAGATGCTATCAAGATATATATTATCATGAAGTAAAAATTAGAAATATTTTTTAGATTTACTGAAGTCAAAAACACACAACATGAGATAAAAAAGGCAGGGGCAGGTGTCTGGAAAAAATAATTGAATCATAAAATGGTTTAGATAGGGGACTTTCAAAGACCACGTCGTTCCAACCCCCCTGACGTGGGCAGGGACACCTTCCACTAGATCACATTGCTCAAAGCTCCACCCAGCCTGGCCTTCAACACTTCCAGGAATGGGGCATCAAAACTTCTCTGGGCAACCTGTGCCAGCATAGCACCACCCTCACAGTAAAATTCAAGGAGGCATAGCTGGTTGGGAAGAGTTTATAAACCATAATCTAATACAGGTTCCTACTCTGGCATATTTACTGGGGAGCTGAAGAGATCTTTTCTAAATAACAATTTGAAAACTTGTGACCTTTTCCTTCTTTCCATTCCCATTTCCCTTAAATTATCACTCTAAATTTATCAAAGTGTCTCTCAGCAATCTGACAGGTAATAGCTACATATTGAATAGAGAAAGCATTAATTTGAAAGGAAAAGTAGTTTCTTATAAGTTCTAGTCAAGAATTTTGTGTTGGCCAAGAATTTAAAAATTTATATGTATTCAATGAAAATTACTCACTCCCACACAAAGAATAAAAGATTCTAGCAACAGTTTGTTGTTGCTATCTTAATTATGTTATTTGTACTTGGCAAACAAAGATTTTGAACATGTAAACTAGAGCTACCTGAAATGCTTTTTGATTCAAGCCATATTCAACAAAATTGTGCACTAAATAAAAACTCATTTGCTCTTTTATATTTTCCAAAAAAATTATCAGCCTTTCTTAAAAAAAGAAAAAAAAAACACTCCAAAAGGCTAACATGTGAAAAATGTTAATTTCTCAAGACCTGAAATGGTTTTGATTGTCTCTAGTGTATCTCAGGGAAATCGCCATTCAAGCTACCAGTCTTACAGGATCATTGCCATGTCTATCTGTTCTATAACTGGAAAGAAATGTAATTCATCTTGTCTCTGTCTCTTGATCTTTTTTGTTCCTTTTCTCTCCTGTAGCCTTTGTTATAGGCTTTCACCTCATTGAGTCCCATTGGAAAGCCTGGCTGGACATATGCTAAACCCCACGTCTGTAAGGACACCACAACTCACAGAATCATAGAATGGCTTAGGTTGAAAGGCACCTCAAAGGCCATCTAGTTCCAACTCCCATACCATGGGCAGGGGTGCCACTCACTAGTCTTTTATGTATAGCTGACTGCTGAAATTGTCTGCAGGTCCCACCACCCGAATAACATATGGCAAATAGGCTTCAATCAGTCTTTACTGATTCAGAAATATTCTTCTGCTTCAGGAGTTTTGTCTGCAGTTGTGGAAATCACAATAAATTGTACAAATAACAACAGAAGCTTCCCAGGGTTATCTATTTGCAAGGAAGCCTTAAGATGTATCTGTTTAATTTATTCAATTATTCAGTCAGAGCTACAATAACACAGTAATGTAAACGCTTACTTATTATAAACACCAGTGAAGTAACATTACTTTCAAAATTGATGTAATTCCAGTTTTTTCTGTGTGTTCACTAATGGTTTGAGTGTGGAAACAATATTTGTTGGGATCTTCCTTGTGATCCCTAGTCCCAAATTTGTAGTCAAACTGTGCTATCTCTGTTTCACAGTTACTTTAGTGAATACTGAGTTTAGTAAAATTTGTAGGTGACTCCTGCAATTTTCACCCCTTTCATTTTAAATAAAGCTGTCCCCATCATGTAATTTCAATAAAAGTTTATTTGTTTTCTTTCAGGTAAATAGTCTGAATTTCCTGAAATGGGTGTCAGAAGAGAGATGAAAACTAAAGAAAACTTTTTGTGTGAATCAAGCAAACAAAAAAACCAAAACCAAACCAAACCAAAAAAACCCCAAAAAATCACAACCAAACAAACAAGAAAAAACAAAAACAAAAGCAAAAACCAAAACAACAAAACAATAACGTAACCAAAACCTCTTAACACAAAATAATTACAAGACAACCACTCATGGAAAAAAATGGCTTCTTTGTAACTTGTGAATTGCAGGTTTGCAAATAAAGCATTTGAAGACATCAAGTCCATGACAAAATTAACAATGTGCCCTTAGATTGCCAAGGTCTTAAAGGTTCATGGTCTTAAAGATAAACTCAGAGTCTAGTAAAATAAGCCTCTGGACCTGTGATAATGGGGATTGGAAGGCTGGACAGACAGACTTAATTTTTTTTTTTTTAATATAGGTCAAATTATAGTATAGGTCTTTATGTTGTCAATCCCTGAGATCACTGACAATCTGGGGCAGATTTTAACTCCTGCTGGAAGGTTTAACATCTCAGAGCCACCTTCCTGGGCCCTGCTATGTTTAGCTTTTTAGCATTCAGACTCTGTTTTTAAGCTAGTTACCTCTTGTTTTCATCTTTGTTTATTAGCATTGCAAATGTGTTCATAGTACAAAGCTTACTATTCCTTAGACCGTGTTTCATGATTGTCTCTAAGGTATTTATAATTATGTGAAAACAAACTTCATCTAACAATTCTAGTTTCCAGAACATACAACATTTTTTAAAACAGAAGGTTCCAAAGGGACTAATGTTTTTGGAGTGGTTTTTGTATTACACATTTTATAACATACCTTGTTTTCTGCTGCCGAAAGATAGGATTGTCTTCTCATTTAAAACATATATTTTTAAGATGCATGAATACATAAGAGAAAATCATAGTTTCCATGTAATTATCTGCTGTTTTAAGTTGTGTACAAGTCTAAGTTTTAAATACTATTGAAAGATTGTTTCCCATGGCACGTTGCCTGAAGCACATTCTATTTTGAATGCAGATTTAAATTAACATCTTGTTTTTTCCCCTTTAGTCTTTTAAGAAGCTGCCAGAGTTCCTAAAAAAACCTATTCACCTCTCTCTAAAGCTGTGAATATCTACGGAGCAGCCAAAATAGCAGTAGACCATTTACTGCAGTAAATATAAGCTAAAGCATTGATATTCTAATTGGAAAATTATTTTTTAAAAGGTCTGACTGAAATAAAGGTTCCTGGCATAAATGTTTTGTTTTGTCTAAAAGTTAAAAAAAAACAAAACCAAAAACAAAACAAACAAAAACCCACAAAAAATCGCCCAAAAAATCAACAAAAAAACCTAAATATCATTTTGGATCCTATAAACAAAGAAAATATAGCTGTAAAAAAAATGACACATCACACCTTCAAAAGTAAAATGATGGTATAAAAAATTCAGATAGATGATTCAGACATACCCACAGTTGTTGGTACATTACCAACCTACTTAGAAAATATTAAAATACATAAAATATATACAGGAATTTGGTTTGGTAGATCATGCTTACCTGCCTATTCAGGGGCTATTTAAAGGGCTCTTGAACATGGAGCATTAGATAATTTTTTAAGAAACTAGAATAGAAATAGCAGCATGTCTCTGTCCCCTTCATGTGTCCTGCTCTTAATACAAAAGCCTTGATTTAAGAGGTTTTGTGTGTTTTAAAATTATTCAGGAAAATGAAGCAACTTGTATTTTTGAGAGCTGATCCAAAATTCACTGAAGCCTCTAAAAAGATATAAGTGATCTTTGGATGAGGCAATAGTTAGTGTGGTGGTTCAGTGACTCATCCAGTCTGTCTAGATTTGCTCCAGACAAATCTCACTGGGCTTACTGTCTGTTTTGCTTTCTAATGGTTGTACTTTGCATAATTAGGTAACCATAATGACAAATCATGACATTTCTCGAAAGTCTTGAACTGAGCTTTGTAATTTAGTAAAAAAAAAGAAGAAGAAACATAAGATCCAGTTCATGTACTTTATGGTTACCAGAGGGGCAACCAGGAGGAACAGAATAAGATTATTTTTCTAACTCCACTGCTTATATGCTCACACTAAACAGGCCTTACAGTAGTGGCCAATGCAGTCAGACTGAGAATTTTCATTTGTTTTGGAGGTTTTTTTCTCTATGTAGACTAAAGGACCTGCTGTCCTTCTGTTTTTTCAGCAGTTTGGTGTTAAGCTGTCCTCCATAGAATAACAGGATGAATGGAAGAGAAAAGCATCTCTGGAAACATAGGAAAGTCAACTAGGTTGCTCAGGGCAATTCCAACACTAGAGACTCCACATTCTCTTCAGGCTACCTGTACCAGTGCTGAACATCTTCACAAAGGTAAAAAAATAATTTAAAAATTAACTTTTTAATCACATTTAACTGATATTTTTGGTATTACTCATTGTACCCATTCTCTCTTGTCAACTATCATGGTACTACTGAGAAGGTTATGGCTTCACCTTCTTTATTGCTTCCCATGAGTATCTGTTCATGTGTTTACTTTCCTTCTGAGCCTTCTTTCCTCCTAAGGTTTAATAACCTCCTAAGGTTTAATAACCTTAGTTATCTCAGTCTCTCCACAAATTAAAAATGCTTCAGTCTCTAAGTCATCTTTTTTTCCCCCTGCTGCACTTCATCCCATATGTCCACATTTGTCTTGTACTGGGGAGCTCAGAAAGGGACACATAACTCCAGGTATGTCTTACCAGCATGTCTAGCAGAGAGGAAGAAGCACCTCACTCAAGCTGCTGTCACTTTTCTGCCTAATACACTCCAGGTAGCTGATGTCATTGTCACAAATGGACACTGACAGCTCCTGTTCGAGTTCTCATTGACCAGAACATTCAAGTCCATCTCTGTCAATCTGCTTTGGAGCTGGTTGGTTCTCAGCTTGTGCTAGTTTAGGAAGCTCATTATCCTTGTGGCCAGGTTTTAACATTTTCCCTTTGGTGAACCTGAGGCTTGTGTCAGGCTATTTCTCTAACTTCCAGGTCCTTCTGACTGAGACTGCAACCATCTGGTTTATCAACACTTCTGCCTACCTTTGCCAAGTAATTGTGGTCTTGTCAAGACAACTGTTTTAGAAGATTCAAGTATTTTGGTGTTGTAGGATAATAAGTGCTCAGAAAAATATTTTGCACGTTATCTAGATTGCATGAATCATAAACTTTCAAGATTAATCAGCCAAGTTTAAAAAGCAAGACTCATGACGCTTTATCAATGCATACACTGCTCTAATCTAATGGTTTGAGGGTAAATACATCACTTCAATGAGTTGATAGATTTCTTAATGGGTGCTTTGTAGGAACAAAAATTCTGTAAGATAAATATCTTTAAAAACTTACCATTATGAATGTGCACTAATATATACAGCAGGAAGAATATATTAACAAAAGTCTGCCACTTATATCCCTCTATCTCCTCTTACTCTTATGGCAAGGCAACCAGATTGAATAACCCTGTAACTCTGTTCCCTTCTGTGATCTTTACTCTGTGTCTTTTATTTTCACATGCATTCATGCATACTTGAAAATGCTCATAATTATAATGCTACAACAATATACCTTCTTTTGGAAATGTGTTGTATTATGAAAAATACGGAAATGTATAACAAGAAAGGTTGACTGCTGTGGTAAGTAAAAATATTGTCAATATTGATGGCATTAGCCACAACCCTTTTTCTCTGAACATTTTTTGATGGTACTTATTTGAAGAGCAGTCAAGATGCAGAATATCAAAACTTTGTTCTAGCTCCACTGATTTAAATGCAAGGAAACTGTACCATGTTGAAGTGTTCTTAATGAAATAGCTGAATTTTAATTTGGTTTCCAAACACAAAAAATGTGTTTCACTAGCAACCTGTTAGGGTTTCTCTTCATACTCCTTTGATTCATTTCTTCAAAGTATGCTTATTTATGCATTCTTTTATAAATGGAATCCCAGGTCATTTTGTGTTTCTCATTGGGATATCATTTAAGCATAAGTCAAGCTCTGCCATGTGCAGACAGCTTTATAGAAAAGATTACTTAAATACCAAAAGAACTGATTGAAATAAAGCCCTGGTGGATTCTTCAGTAAATGTTTTTACAATATTACACATACCTTATAATGCTTTGTTAATAACTGGAGACATTGATGGGCTCTGGTACAGATTAGGTTCAGCAATCCAACCTAAAAGCTGCGGACAAAATAAATTCCTAAGACCAGATATCTGTTTACATAGACCAGAGCCTTTATTTTCTTGTTCATTCATTATCAGGATCTGGAATATCACTTCATTTTTTTTATTCCTTCCTGAACATGGAAATTTCTGCTTTTTCCAGGTGATGAACCTAATTCCAAGCTCACTTGCTAGCTCATACAAAGAATTGCAAAGTTAGCCTACCATTTTTGACTTTAGGGAAAAGTAAAATTTATACTGGGGCATGTGACAAAAGATGACTGGTAAGAACACAGCTACAGAGCAAGCTGTGTACAGGATGTGTAAGTACTTCAGTTGGTTTTAAAAGTACGGCCATCTGATAATAAAATATGCAGCCAGCTCAAAAGGAAATTATTGAACACGGTTACCCAGGCTGATTTTGATGCTGGTGAATGCACTTTTCAAAACACATGATCTGTTGAGCCTTTTGCTGGAAAATTTGCCAAAATATACCCTTACTCTTCATGTTTCTAGGTTTCTTTTCAAATCTTCCATTATCTTTTACATGCAGAAATTACTATGGACAATCAACAAAAGAAAATTACTGTTTTAATTAAGAAGAAAAGACATACCCACGGGGTATGTTGGTTGACAGACAGCTGAACACTGACCAGCATGTGCCCAGGTGGTGAAGGATGTCATTGACATAATGGCCTGTATCAGAATAACGTGTCCAGCAGGACATGACAGTGACCATACCCCTGTAGTGGTCATTGGTGAAGCAAGTTCTGTGTGCAGTTTTGGGCCCCTCACTGCAAGAAAGACACTGAGGTGCTGGAGTGTGTCCAGAGAAGGGCAATGGAGCTGGCAGAGGGTCTGCAGCACAAGTCTGATGAGGAGCAGCTGAGGGAGCTGGGGGTGTGAAGAAAAGAGGTTCAGGGGGCCCTTAATGCTGTCTACAGCCCTCTGAAATGAGTCCATCTACCTATGTGGGGGGTTGCCTCTTATCCCAGGCAACAAAGAGGACAAGAGGAAATGGCCTCAAGTTGCACCAGGGAAGTTAATTTGGATTTTGGGGAAAATGTCTTCACTGAAAGGGTGTGTCAAGCACTAGAACAGGCTGCCCAAGGAAGTGGTGGAGTCACTATCCCTGAAGGTATTGAAAAACATGAAGATGTGACACTTGGGGGCATGGTTAAGTGGTGGACTTGGCAGTTTTAGGGTAAACAGTTGGACTTGACCATCTTAGATTACTTTTCCAACATAAACAGTGTCAATGATTCTGGGATTTTGGTTATTGTAAGGTTGTGAGGAATATAATAAAAAATAGACTTAATCTTATTTATCTCTTCAAGGTATCTGAGGTTTCTCTTTCTTCCAGGTGATACCTAATCATATAATTTCAGTGACAAGACTTAACAACTACTTAATAACTACCTTTGGTTTTTTCTTTTTTTTGTTTCCTTTGGTTTGTTTGTGCTGCCTCCCATCATCTCCCTTACCCTTGGAGACTGAAATGACTTTGAAATGATTTGCACAAGTACCTTTGGAAGTGCCCAGTACAGCAGAGAGCTCTAGAGAAAAGACCTTTGTTTCTCTAGAGAGCAAGAGAAATGAGGATTCAATGACTGTGTGAAGGTAAGATGTAAAATCATGACAGCCTTTACAACTTCCTGATGAGCTTTGGAAATCTTTATATGAAAACAGACATCATAATGCATGCACAAAGGAAGAAACACAGAAAATAAGAGCTACATGATTTCTGTACAAACTTAGTAGACATCTCAAAAAACATTGAAATATTCTTTTATATTTAGACCTCATAAGTTTGAGAAGGAAGGGAGACACTCAGCTACCGAGAAAACAGGATTATTGCTAATGAGTTTGGAGGAAGTCTCATGAAAATGTTGTGTTCCAAAAAATTATAGGAAGAGAATAAATTATTTACTTTCCAGTGGTATTTTTCTGATGGTAATTTTCCTGATGATACAAACATATAGCTCACACAGTACATTATCTTCTGTACAAATAGAGCTTCAACTTAGCTTAGGAAAAGCTGGGTCTATGAAATCTGCTTGGAATGAATGAGAAAACTGTGAATGTATAATCATATAAATAATATTTGCTGCAACGACTGCCTCAATATTTTTGACTGAGTTAATAGAGGAATAAAACTATAATGCTGTAGATAAGAGAGAAAATTTTGATTTCTTGGTTTTATTAGTAATGTAATATAAGGGATTGTCATGCTGATATAACAACAGTAATGCAATAATTAGAACTGATATAAACTTAATAAACATGAATAATTTGAAAAAAAAATTAAAATGCTGTTCTCTTAGGTATTAGCTGCATTTAGTTGCAAAATTTTGGAAAAAAAAGGAACGTATACAGGCGACAGATGGAAATAAATAAATAAATATGTTTTTTGAAGTTCTTCTCAAGGCTAAATGTAATAAATCAGACAGTAAATATGAATGTTAGCAGAGTTAAAGTGATTTTTTCCCTAATTTTCCCTATTTTATACCAGTATTGGATGCATCAGTTTTGATTTGATATGGAAGTACTCATAGATGATTACTGCAGTCACCCTTTGACTTCCTCTAATAACTCCCATATACATAGCTAGTTAGATATTAATTTTGCTAAGTAGCAAGTGCTTAATTGGCTTTAACTAATCTAAGTGTAATCAGACACTCAACAGAGCAGAGGATTCTTTTAACCAAAAGGTCTCCTAAAGAAAAGATTGTCTCTGCTTCAGCAGCAGCCTCATTAGGATTGCCCTGAGAAAATTTCCTAGTATGGAAATGGACTAGTTAGCCTAGAAAATCAAAGAAAACATTCTAAAAGCTTTCTTATTAGAAAATTAGTGTCCCTGAGCTGAAAACTGCAGTCACAGCCAAATAATCACTTTCAGAAGTTGCAATTCCATTTCCTATAGACAGAGCAAGTCATTTAAAGTATCTCTGAATTCTCATTTAACTTGAAGTTGTTTAGTGTCTTTGGCCCAGAAGAAATCTTATTTTCTCCGATATACTCTTCTGTAGAAAAACTTCCTTATTCTAGTAGAACTTCTTCCCATTTTACTTGCAATGGTGGAGTTCTTTTAGGTTTTAACTACTTAACACCCCTGCTGTAAAATGAAAACTGCCAGATAGAGTGATATAGAGATGTCTACTGATAGTACCAGAAGTGTCAGCTTGAGCAGGTCAGGGAACAAGGTTGTTTCAGCTGTGTTAAACCATTACAGTTGTCTTCACACTGTCCTCTTTTAATGCAAGAATCATCTTCACTGCATAGAATTGAAAAAAAAAAAAAAGATACAGAAAGGTGATGGACTGAATAATTATATAATACTTCTGTTAAATTGCACCCTGTAGCTGGAACAAAAAATGGGAAAAAATCGGTCCTGGACCAATGCATATTCCTTGTTCTGTGAGCAAAAAAGAACCAAATTTAGATTTGAAAATTCTATCCTAGAGAATAGAATTCTCTGTGAACTTCACAAAGCCTTCACTTGATAATAAACCCAATGCTTCTGTAGTTCTCGAACATGTAAGACTAGAATTTCTTAATGCAAACTTCCAGCCCTGATGATGCTTGACAAGGATAAGTGGATCTATTTCTATTCCCATTCTCAGAAGAATGCTGTGTTAGTACTGCCCATTGGCCTGAGCACACACGTCTTTGACTTAAGAGAAGAGGGAATGAAATTTCAAAACCCTCAAAACTTCTGAAATGCTTGAAATGCTTAAAGTATCATGTGAAATACTTATTGCTACCCTACACAGGTTTGGTCACTGTCTGTTAAGCTCTGAATACTGAACAACAAACAACAAACCCTCCCCTTAGGAGAGTCCCTAGGATAGTAAATACGTATAAAAATACTAGAGCTACTTATATTTACTTTTAGTCATGCAGAGCTCCAAGACACTAGGAGATGATGTGAGGGAAGTGAGAAATGGCCTTTCAAAACAAGAGCAGAAGTTTGTATATTTGTGAATTCTGTTTTACTGTGTTGAATGGTAAATCACTGCAAAAGAGTCTGAGAAAAAGGCACATACATGATGGTGTTTTCACAGTATATTTCCCTAGGGCTCTGAACAACCTATAGCTTGCAGAGTTTTTGAGCTAGTGCTATCTTTTGTTTGTTAGATCTGGAGAGATTCCTTTTCTTATGAATTTAAAACTTTTTATCAACACTAAATACTGACACAGGTTTCTATAGTACTGAGTGTCACAGCTATGCTATATAGTTTATAATGGCATGTCTGTTTTTCTTTAACCTGACTACTGAGTAAAATCACATAGATTTAGCTATTTTATCTCCACATTTCTCTATTCATTATGATTTCATGATGCTCTATTGTTCATATACTCCATGGGCTTATCCAGTATGGAGGATTGTGGTCAGTTTAGTCCCTTTTGACTGTTCACTGCTTACAACTAGAAACTATTTAATACTTGGGGTTGACTCAATCCCCTTTAGCTTTATCTGAATTTACAAAGAGACATGAAGCATCTGCAATATCTGTTGCACAAATGAGGTCAGTAAGGCACAAGCAACCAGGGAATTTTATTGTAGTACAAAAGAGAAATTGCAGACACTGGCAGATGCATAAATATAGAAAATAATGTATAAAAAGAGACAAAACTATATCTAGGCATAAAGATTTTGCAAGCAGATTAAATAGGACTTCAAAATGCATCACATAGTTCCTAAGTTTTTTAAGACCAACTAGACCTTCTGATCTGCTCTGCACCGGAGACAGATTACTCTTTTTCTTTGAACTGTCTTAAAGCAGTTTGCATTAATTGGAATACAGACACTCCTTAGCTTGAAAAGCAAATAATTTTCCTGTGATGATTCTTATTTAAGTAAGGAAGAATGGAAGTAATTTTTTTTTTAATTTTGTGACCAAATTTCACTCTAACTCTTAGAGAAAAATCCCCGCTTTCACACCTTAGCCATTCTTGAAGGTTAATGGAATAAAATTCAAGCACAACAAAAATATATTTATTGCTTTGAATCTATTGAAAAATAATGTATTTTGTCTTTTTCTGTACTACTCCTAACCAAAACATTGAAGCATGGACACTCAATTTTGAGTCGTGTGGTGAGGCACTTTTTTAGGTGCTTGGGCTGTCTTGAAGCTCACTGTGAGAATTTACCTCAGCTGATGTAGTTATGTGAAATGGGCCATCTGGTTGAACTCACAATGAACTCAGAACTCTTTACTACATCTTCCCTTTGGGTGAAAATCAGAGACATAAAACTTCAAAAGGACTTATAAATCATAACAGATTTAAATATGACAGGAGGATTTTTAAACATGATTATCATGACAGGATTTAAGGGCACATTTATAGCCTAAACCAGATATATCTCAAGAGCTAAATAAGATGGAGTAGCTGAAATCTTTATATTTGGGATTTTTAACTTGATTTGTAGATCTCTCATTGAATTTTTCTACCTTTGAGAAGTCAAAGAAATGGCAGAGGAGTCTGTGGATTTTTAGATCCACTTTGGAATGAGTCAAATGTTTTAAAATTATTTAAATGAAATGTGATCTTTAAAATAAAAGTCTTTAAAATAAAACACAGTCCTGCAGATTTATTCTGAAGATTTATAAATCATTACTGAAGAACCTTTTGAGAAAAACATGTTCTGAAAAGGGTTAATGTGTAAATGTCCCTACATATAAAACTATCTGGCTTGCTTCTATAGCCATCTCTTTGTTTGAGACAAAAAATAAACCCTCTAAAGATTAAACATTTCTAAAACAGGTATGGAGTCACCTCTGGTACAGCCCAAACTATGAATTCCTGCTGCAATAAAACTGAAGTTATACATTAGACCTAAATTATTAGGACATAATTTCACTTAACAATAATGGAATACTTGGAATGTTAAACTAGAGAGATTAAATCATCTCTGACCACTTCTGGAAACACTTCTTGCTGCCATTACTGCGAGGGTTTGTAGACTTTGCACACAACAAATGATTCTAAGGCTCAGCAGAGTTATGATGAAATGGGTGGCCTAAAGAGAGTTTATGTCACCATGCATTAATTCTAATTAATCTCGTGTGGCAATCTGGTCAAATTACTTTCTCTTTATCATGGTTTTTCTTCCTATTTTTAATTTTTTTCATTGCTTTGAAGAAAAAAAAATCTCTCATTCTTTAGGGCAGAAACTGTATTTCATGCACATCTTGTCAGGACAGAAATGTTCACACTCAGACCAAGAATCAACAGTAGTATTAAACATTTTGCATTCAACTGAACTTTGAAATGGGTCATAATCTTTGGCTGAGGAATTATTCTGCTGCAGATTAACTCACTTTCTGCAACAGCAGATAATTCCTATCTTGAACAAGTTGTGATGTCAGCCAATATTATCATTATCACACTTCAAAAATAGGAGATAGCCGAAAGAAAGTAATTTAAAAACAAATAAACTGAAATTCAAAAGTGTAACAGAAGCTTGAAAGAGTAATTCTGGGGCTCTACAGTCAATATTGTTTCTGTATATCTCAGCTGGTTGATTAACTGGCAAAAGTACTTTAAGCTACTTCTGTCATTTTAAATTTACAAATATTTTTCTTTCCTGGTGTACTTGGCATTTCTTCATTTGTGTTTCAATTTTTTTTTTCTACTGAGATCCTAATTAAGCAAAATAATAATTCTAAACAAAGGATTAAGCAGAATATTATATTTTAGCTTTGTTAATAAGCAAGAAAAATGCTTCTGTGAAGCTGTTTGTAAGCAGAACTGAGTAGGAAATAGTTTCAAACAATGATCCATGTAGCCAGTTAGTCTGGGTTTGGAGTAAAATCCAAACCATTCAGGGGTGGCAGCAGACATACAAAAATAATCTTGATTCCAGTGTTGTGGACTCCCATGTCAGAGGCATCAAATATGCACTGAAGTCATTGCTTGAAGGAAAGGAAAGAAGAAAAAGAATAAAAAATAAATAAAAAATGATTTTATTTGACTTTCACTTAAATCAGAATTTGAGAGTTTTTATAAAGCCTAAAATCATGTGACTTAGGGAAAATTATAATGAAATTTCTGCATAGTCCCATGCAAGTATCCTATTTTATAATTAACTACCATAAAACCATGTTGCTCATCAACAGAAACTCAAATATCTTCCTCTTTATCTATATTTGCACTGCGACAGGTAGAGTGAATGAATTAATGTCTAAAGAACTGGTTCTTAAAATGCACCTGGACACAGAGAAGTCCCAGCTAAGCAGTGCTTGGAAAAAGAACTGCATCCCCCAAGTGCCAGCAGAAGATCATTGTCTGCACATACTATTGGCAGATAGTTTGTGATTACCCCTTGCCTGGCCTTTCCCAACTATACGATTCTGAACTACAAACCATTTCACGGTCAACATCTCATCCAAAGAAGACATAAAAAGAAAAAATTAGTAGATTAGTCATGTTTTCTATAAACAGCAACAACAACAAAATCTGTGAGAAAATTCTAAGTGGTTGACTTCATTTTGTGAGGAAATTATAGAAACAAAACCCCATGGTAAAGTAGACAAAAGAATGCCACGGTCAATCTACAATGACTGCAGCAGCAATATGAACTTGTATGAATTGGCATGACCTTACTGGTGTCAAAGCATGATGTTACTGGCATCAAACAAAATTCAAGGGCAAGTACAACCTGCTTAGTAAATTATGTGATTATCTGTTCCACAGAGCATTACTAGTAAATAGTTAGATGAGCAGTAAATTGAAATGTAGCCCTTTTTTGTAATCTTGAAAGTATAAAATATCTTTCTGGTGATTGTTAATCAACAAATTAGATATTTCTCAATCAGATATAAACCAATGACATTACAGCCTCATATCACAGACTTCTGTTTTACAAAACACTTTTATAAGCATTGTGGGAATCAGCATTATTCTGAATTTCTGTTATTAATTTTTGTCAGAATTAAAATAATTCATATGAAGAGCTGCGTGGCAAAACCTCTTTTAGTCCACCACAGAAACAAGAATCACATGGTGAAAAAAAAGAAAGTAACAAAAGATATTTCTAAAGTGTGAGCCCTGATACTACCAGTGAAGTCCTTAAACACAAAGGATTTTAAAAAAAAAATAATTGAACATCTCTGCTAGTTATTTTTCACAGTAGAACAAGGGGTTTTTTTCTCTCTTAATCCATTATAATAATTATTATCATTACCCAGCTATATTAAGGGAAGCACCCTGTGGATAAACATAAGATCTGTCTCTATTATTTTCAGGATAGAGAAGTAGCAAGACAAGGATGTTTTTTTCCCAGAGAGCTCATCATATGAGTGACAGAAGCTAAATCTATACTATTAAATTAAAAAACACCAAGAAATATTCCCAGGCACCAGATTTCAATTGTTTATGCTATGAAATTGTCAGGATGGTTTTAAGTGTGTTTCTGGACAGGTCCAGGCAGAACATTTTGAAATGAACCTGGAGCATGTATCAGGAGGTAGTATGAACCAGAGGCAATTCCCAGTCTCCATTTTGAATTCTGACACCTTTCACAAATTGTTAACACAACTTTCACAACACTGAGGAGCTATGCACAATCCAGCCTCAGTTCCCCTTGCAAGACCTGCAGAGTGAGATGGGGCAAAAATGCCTCATTGACACCTCTAGCTCTCAGTTAGCTACATCCAGCCCAGAGAACATTTTCATTTTGCAGTTGAAATCTGGGATAACGAAGTGTCATTTTTTCTATTGTTCTAAATGTTTCACTTTCAAAGTGATATAAAAATTCTCAGTTTGTCTAGAAGTAGAAAATTCTCATTGTTACCATGTCCTTTTCACCTGGGCACAGCAGGAAGAAGGCTTCATGGGCTCCACCAAAGTCATGTTTTGCAGGGGCCTAATAGTGCCTCAGAGAGTCAGGCATTCACAGGCATCTTCTGGAGTGCTGTGTTCAGGTCTCCGGAGTTGGCAATTAGAATAATATTCATCTGGTATTTTCCATTCTTACGATCCACCTTTGCTATTCTACCTAGGCAATTGCACTTCTCCTTGTTCCTCTGATCAAGCTCATATTCCAATTTAGAAGTGTACTTTTCAAAGGCATTTCTGCACTGCCAGTGTACTAGTGTAGTTAAACATGAATATTTCTGCAATGTTCTCATGCATTTCCTTGTGAATTGTCCTCTCAAACTCAACTGATCTTCTCATGCTCTAAAACTGAAAAAAACTTCAAAAGTATTTTTTTTTTGAAAAGGGAGAGAGAGGAGAAACCTTATAGCCTATATCTAAATATAGTTCATGATACTTGATGGTGAAGAAGGTTACAAAGTTTGTTACACTTGTTATGTTTTTTAGTGTTTTTTTGTTTTCTCACTCAACTTAGTGTGGCGTGCTCACTTTGTGATTGCCTGCCTTGCAGAACCCCCTTCCCTTTCTGTTTGATCACTCAAGCCCGTCATGGTTCTAACACTTAAAAAATGGGAAATCTCCATGGACGTAACACGGACAAAAGGACACATTCTGAAGTTGTTAACTCAAAATCCAATTTCATGATTAATTTAAAATAATGCTTATTTCTCAGCATTAGAGACAGAAGAAGGGATTTAACTTTTTAAACTGTAATGAGATGAAGTTTCATTCTCATCTGCCATTTCCTAGTTATAACAGTTAATAGAAGGAAAACCAATTTAATTAAACTTCAAGAAGGGCTAATCCAATAATGTTTTAAAATGGATTTACCTTGACTCCATGTCAGAAATCTGCTCCCTGACTGCCCCTCTGAAATAAATCTGATCTTAACTTCTAGAAATTCTTAACTTAAGAAATTCTTAACTTTCTAGAAATTCTCTTACTGGATTCATGCAGGATTCAGACTGGAGGGTCCTGCTGATTCATCAGTTATGGTGGAGAAGCATCTGTGAATTTACACGGACACACTGCTATGATGACAAGGAATGACCCTTGCAGAGGCGCAAAAGTGGGTGAAATGGCACAGTATTTCCTGCCCTGAAAATTACAGTGACTCTGTGACCTTAACAGGCTCTGAACATGTATTTCTAGGCAGACCTGCAGGAGTCTCTATATGTTCCTCAAAACTGAGTTGCATTGTCTGCAACTTTTTACACAAATAGTTTTGGTGCGTCTGGAAATAATTTCTGTACAGGTAAAAGACTTCATATTTTGAGAACTTAAAGTCCTCTTGTATGGATCTGTTGGAGTGAGTCTAGCGGAGGCCATGGGGATGCTCAGAGTGCTGGAGCACATCTGCCATGGAGACAAGCAGAGAGAGTTGGAGGTGTTCAGCCTGGAGACAAGGATGCTACAGTGGCATGTTAGAGCCCTTTCTAGCACCTAAGGGAGATCCAAGAGCACTGGAGAGGAACTTTGATCAAGGCCATCAAGTGACAAGACAAGGGCAAGTGGCTTCAGATAGAAAGAGAGTACATGATAGGAATGAATTCTTGAAGGTGGTGAGGGACTGAAACAGTTTGCACCAACAAGTTTGCATTATATTTAATTATATTTTTTTTAGAGAAACCTAAACTAGAGATTCATAAAAGATTGGGGTTTACAAATGGTGACATATTATCTGAAGGCCTTCATTCACAGTAAATTA
Source organism: Chlorodrepanis virens (assembly GCA_003286495.1). Lineage (NCBI taxonomy): Eukaryota > Metazoa > Chordata > Aves > Passeriformes > Fringillidae > Chlorodrepanis > Chlorodrepanis virens. The sequence continues at coordinate 85,623,612 of LTAT01000001.1, read as the reverse complement.
GCAAAATAATAAAGGGTTGGATTAGATCACCTGAAACAGCAACTATGAAAACATTTTCCAAGTTACTTGGCATGGCTCATTTTCATCCAGCAGTTCCATTTATGATGGAATAATATTCAATTATTATGTATTAAATTGTTATATTGAATATATAATATTCAAAAACAACTGCAAATCTGAAGCACTTAGATCCTGGAAGAGAGACTTTAAGAAAACTTTAGAATAAAATAAAATAAAAATTACAGTACGGGTAGGTATAGTTGAATTTATATGAAAAATTAGCATAGTATCACATGGCACTGTGATTAAAAGTTAAATTTAATGCAAGATGGATGGCTTAAGCCCTATGATAGAGGGATTAAATCTGCTTCACTAACAGATTGCAAAATGCAATTGTTAATTTTGTGCAAGAAGAGCTCATTACACAAGGTCATCCAATAATAGCACTCTTGCTCCGCTGCTATTTAATATTCCAAGTCTTGATTTGGATGACAATATAAAAGTATTTCTGATTAAGTGATGGATAGTACAAAAAACCCCAAACAGTGGTATGTAAAACCTGAAAGACACTTGGTTGATGTTCAGTCAACCTGAACTGCCAAGCTTAAGGGTCACAGTTCAAGGAAACAAAATGGTAAAGGTTTGTGTAAAGAAATACATTAGGGAAAGAAAGAAAACTGGGATATTATGACTTGCACCCAAAACATTCCACAGGAAAAGGGATGCAGTCATGACCGGAGACAAATTGAAATGCCAGTAGCTGGTGCACCCAAAGGAGTGCTAAACACCACGTTGTGTGCATACTACTCCCTTAGAAGGATCAGTCTTTAGCCTAAGGGATCGTAGAATGGTTTGGGCTGGAAGGGACCATTAAAGTAATCTCATTCCAATGCCCCTGCCATGGGCAGGGACAGCTTCCACTGAAGAAGGTTGCTCAGGGCTTGACCTGGCCTTGAATACTGCCAGGGATCACTTCCTGAGCTTTTATTTTTAAAACCAGTAAACCATGTGTGAGTAGTTATGTTCTCTCTTTTTGTATAAGAAAATGTAATATGATGGTTTTTATTCCTTCCTTTGTTGATTAGGATGTGAGAAATATTTCTGTGGTGATTTCAGATTATTCACAACTGTGCACCAGATGGGGAATCTTCCAGATGATCTTGATACATAAAAGTTCTATTTGCAGCTTGAGATGCAAAAACCAGATTCCATGAAGAACTGCTAAGACTCAAAACCCCTATTACCGGGAATAGATGGAATTGCAACACAGAGGTGAAGTAGCCCCCTTTTTTTTTTCAACTACTGAGCAGTACATAGAAATCTATGGGCATAGAAATTCCATCCTGAAATATGTGTCCTGTACAGTTCTGATTACAGCCTCCCCTGAAATATGTATAATTTACAGTGTTTCAATACATTATCCTTCACATTTTGTGAAAAATGTAATTTGCAAAAAGTACTTATTTAAAGGGGAAAAAAAAAAAGGCAGCATAGAAGAGATTAGGACAGGGAGATTTTCCTCTAAATCACTTATCTTTGACTTCTATTAAAAAAGAGGTGCTTAACTTCATATAACCATTTAATGTCTTCTGTTGAATAACAGACTTTTTACTACCTGGAGGCTTTAATGATGAATTTAAGGATTTTTTTCATTGAAACTAAGCACCTTGTTTCCCTGAAACCTTTTCTTGAACTGACATCCCCTTATTCAATAATGCCTTTATAGCTGCACTACAATAAATATTTTTATCCTGTGCGAACAACCCTGGAAATCATCGAGGTTTAGAGTAAATATGGAGTAATGCTTTTTATTGACTTTTATTTGTGAATTCAAACATATACTGTAAATTTCTTGTTATCTATTTACTGAATTTATCTTTCATTGTACTGAAATGCTTTTTAGCTTGTGTGTGCTGATGCTTCCACATTCTTGAAGATGACAGTAACCATAAGGTTGAAATACTGAAGACCATCAAAAAACTAAATATGAAATACTCATATCTTCAAGCACTTAGAGCATATCAAACAAGCAAGAGAAAAGAAACCATATGCATCTCCATGAACGAGGCTTAAAACAGCACTGAAGCTTACAAACACAAGAAAATTTGGGCATTGAAAGCAGATAAACTGTTTTTTCCTGAAACTATGTGTTTCAATGGAACAGATTGATTTGTAGAAAGGAATATGTTGGTTTTGCAATTTTTTAAGGCATGTATCAGTTTTTAGAAAAGGTCTGTTGGGACATCCTTTAGGAAGTGTGAGAATGATCTTGCGAATTGTAAACAGATTTCAGCATTACTGTAAATGAATATTTTGATCATGTGCTTTCTGACGCCCTTTTTTGTGTGCAATTTAAGGGCTTTCCTTTTGGTTTCCCACTTAACTGCATTGCTTTGTGTTTCCAAGAACATTTCCTTATCTAAGTATCTTGAACGTCAACAAGATAGCTACATCCCTGTACACTGTAACTGCATGTGGGACAGATATCACAGAAATTGTCACCATTCAGACATGCATGTCTCAGGGCTCCAGACTCACCTAGGAGAGTAAGCTTCTGATAATCATTTTCCCAGGGCAAGTTTTGTTTATCAGTCCTGAGATGAGTTATTAAACAATATTACATCTGAACTATCTCAGCCAGCTCAGTTCTTCTTTGCAGGCAGAAAATTGTTTGCATGGAGATCATGATATCCCTTTAGAATTCCAAGTACACACAATAAGGGATGTCCAAATAGATGTTCCTGCTGTTGAAACATCAGCCTTGAATGACACCTATGCAGAAAGGATGGAGCTCTTGGGGCTATCTCATGCATTTGGAAATGTAAACCTCTGGCAACTCACAATACCACATCAAATCCCAGTTATTTTAACAAGTGCAAGCAACATAGTCCACATGAAAATTTTTGAGTCAAGTTCCCTATGACTGGAGTTTATTTATTATCACTTTGATAGTCTTTTAAAAGATCCTGCATTGCTGCCAATACTTTCAGGCTGTCACCAGTGTTGTTAAGTTATAAAAAGAATAGAAAATATGAGTATTATTGCAGGCCACTAGTTAAGCATATTCTCAGCTGCTAGGCAATTCTAGAGTTTCTGGCAAACTAAATGCCATCTTATTTTCATCTGTCTAGTCTTTATCTCTTTTCAGAAGATAGGTACATAATTTCCTGATGTTTAGAACTTCCTCTGTACCTGACTTCTTCTTCAATAGGATAAGACATATGAAGGTGATGGAAGGATAGTCTGGGACAACTTGCTCCATAGTTCTACAGTTTCAAAGCTCAATAACTATTTGCAAAAGTATCTGGAATACTTGGATCAACCCTGAGCATAGCTAAATGTGAGACTAGAGAGGATGTCAAAGTGTTGTCAGTATCCATATCTTAAAAACACTTTTGTCCAGAGAAAATATATTCCAAGCATGAAGCAAGAAACTAGGAATTTTTCAGGTAAATAAGGACTTCTGAGATTTCATTGCTGGTGTTTGTGTTTTGTTGGGAAAACACCAATACTTGTCTCTTAGCTGAAACACCTTGGCTGCTTCACAATTAATTTGTAAAGATTTCTGTGGTAAAGCACTCATTTGCTATTTTCTAGAAGCACATTTCACAAAGAGAAGTGCTTTCTAGAAACATGCTAGTTGATGAAGATAATAGACCAACTACATGGCAGGAACTAGAAGGCTGCTGTCAGCTTAGAAAATCACCAGATTGCTTAGTAAAGTCAGTGTTGTTTTCACTAGAGAAAAATAAAGCCTTAACTCTGCAAAATCCTTGAAACACAGGGAAGAACTTATGCTGTAGGGCAGGTTTTTAACTCCCAGGGTGTTCATTCTGAAAGAACATGTGATTCTTTAAACGTTATGTGTCTGATTCCAAGATGTCAGATGTCAAAACTTATTTTCCGTGCAGCCTTGGCTTGAAATATTCTCTCTCCAAGTGACAAAGTTTTCACACATTTATTTCACAGTAGCCTAAAGAAAGACTGATTTGTGGTAGCAGAACTATAGTTTCATGAGGAAGCCAGGCAATTGTTTTAAACAGAAATAATTTTCCCCCAATGAAAATATATCAGGTTTGAACATTTGCTTTCTACACAGTGGTTGGTTTTAGAAAAACTCCAGAAAAATGGAAGTTTACTTTTCCTTTAAAACAGCAGGAAAATATTTGACGAGGTGATTTTTTTTTCTGTGCAGCTGTTTGTAATGTTTATGGTAAGCAATGGCAAGCATAAATGGAGAAGTTATGACAAATTTCATTTGTGATTAGATGCTAAACTTAGACAGATTTTGTAGAAATAGTGTCATAGTAACCTAGAAGTGAGTAAAATATGAGTCCGTTCCTACCAAATATAAGTCACAAAAAGCAGAGGAACAGACATCCTGCTCTGTGCCAGAACTTCAAATTAAGTGACAAAAAGCAGAGATACCATGCCATGAGTGCTGTCTTTTCAGTTCTGTTCTTAGTCAGATTAGGAAAAATTACTAGTTTAGTCTCTGTTTGCTCCTGGTAAAATTAATGTCCATGTAGAGGGCTTCCAAGAGAACCACAACCATTACCAAAATAAAATCCTAGTGATCTGTCCTCTTGGTGGTGGAATCTGACTGATACATCCCGTGAAACTCAAGTATTTATTCATTTTAAATAGAACTGACACCATCAGACATCTGTGAAAAATCCAACTATGTCTAACTCCTCTGACCTTTTCTCGCAGTACCAACTGCCTTGGCAACTGTAGTCAAACCTCTGCAGACCCTTTATTCAGCTCCTGCACGTGTTTTAAATCCATCAAATGCTGTAAGAGCAATGCCAGCCTGTTTATTTCCTTCTCTGATGCTGTAGTTGCTTCTTGGGGTGCTTCATCCATCATTAACACAAACACTGAAGAGGAGATTGGGCAGCTCTGAAGGTTATTAATGAGATACTGAACTTTTTAGGTCAGACAGTATGGCAGGTTTTCAGAACAGATTAAGGATTTTGGCAGTTCAGCTATGGATGACGAAAAAAGCTGTTCTCCAGATCACGTATATTCCATGCACTTTGCACTGCAGAAACCTCCCAGGGTTCCTAAAGTAGGTGAGGCAAGGCTGGCAGAAAGAGTTCAGTTTTCTTGCAGAATAACTAATAAGTTTGGGAATAAGACACAGGTCTTGAAAACCAGGTTTTCAGGGACAGGTTTCCACTAGTCATTTTGTAGAATACAAATGGTTATTGTTTGTATTTTCCTATAATGTCTTTTCAGACGGGCTTGTCCAGCATAGTACACGGTTTGATTACAGACTCTGAGAGATATAATTATGAAATAGAAACAATAGGTGTTTTGGGGACACAACACTGTACCAGCTGCTAAGCAGAAATACTAACTCTAATCAGCTGCAAACAGTACTGGCCACATATCTAAACTAGATGTCACTTAGTGGTGATAGTTTTGTGCCCTAAGTATGGTTTCAGATTTAGAGAGAAGCCTCTCCTTCACTTGCCCACACAAATATAACCCTTCTTTTGTGGGTGCAACAGTGGACTTGAACAACATGCTTGTAGATCAGGAAAGCACTCCTGGGGAAAATGAGAAAATCTGAATTAAGCTCGTTTATGAAATATTTGTTTGAAAAAAATGCCTGGCTATAGGTAAACATTTTTGTTAAAAGCTGTGGATAATTATTTTCACTGGATATAATTGATTTTCATATTTCATTTTGAAAAATATTTGACAGTGAAGTGTTTTAGAAATATGACAGAAATTCAGCTTTTATTTGAACGCATATTTATTTGAACCCACATTCACATACCTGAAAGTCATTGTATATAATGTATGTGTGTAAATCTACATTTTCGTGCACATAAGTAATCAGCATGTCCTATACGATTCTTTATCTGTGTGTTTATGTGTGTGTTAGTACTGGTGGAAATATTCTTCTGGCATGTATCTTTTTCTGGATGAGAATTATGCATAGTTACCCATGACCTGGTGTGTCTGGAGGTGACAACTCAGATGTTTCCACTTCATTGGGGCAGATCCAGATGTGCACTGATTTACAAATTTTCCCTTTCATTCTCTATTCACTTGACTTCTCTGCAAATATTGAAGAACTTTGGATAGGATAACAAGGAACACATGTGCATGGAGGAAAATATTATACAATCTATATAAAAAACTGTTATATAATTAGGTGGTTTTGTGTGGAGATTTATGATGACAGTAAAGATTGGAATAATGAATCCTTTCTTGACATATGTATAAATAGAGAACAAAGAAAACCAGACATATAGACATCCCAAGGCTTCTCCAACAGTGCAGAATTTTTTTCCAGAACAGGACATTTTCCACTTACCCTGCCCTGCTCCCACCCACCATGTGGTTTATAATTTGTAAAAAACCCCAACTTTTCAGTTTCAATACAGTAAACTTTCCTTACTCCAGTTAATGCCATTATTCAAGGCCTGGACAGTGTAAGAAGCTTAATTATTTCAGTGGTTCTCCTCTGCTGCTCATCACCATGGTATCTCAGTCCAATAACATTAATGAATCATATAATAGAATGGTTTGGATTGGAAGGGACCTTGAAGATTCTCTAGTGCCAACCCCCTGATCTATCTCCGTAACGCCCTTACAAGATAGTAACTGTACAGAAGAAAAAAAAAGAAAGAAAATAAAGCCTCTTCATTTTCCAGAGAATCATTTGAAAAGATTTTTACTAATTTAAAAGATATAAATCACAAGAATCCACCCATTTCCTAAAAAGCAGTGACATTACAGTGACACATGGCTATTAAACATTCACTGAAGGCCTTTGATTTATTCATCCACATTACCCCTCTAAAATACAGAAGCATTTTTATGGTTTCTCCCAGTTTAGGAAGTTTTAAAGTGGCTAGTTCAAGGTGACCCAGAAAGCCACTATGTCACTATTACCAAAGCCAGCTTAACAGATCCCTTAAAAGAAGGAATATGGAGCAGTTTTGAGGAGACGGTGCATAAAATCATAAGTGAAGCATTACTTCCAATAATGGTACTGACCTTTTGTAAGTGCTGCGATAAAACCAAGCAGGATCTGGAACATGTCTACAAGAATCACAAGTCACCTTGAGAATGCCTCTTCTAAATGTCCATTTTCTGTATTCTAATGTATGTCCCCATACAGCACAAGCTGCCCCTCAAAAAGGATGCAGAGAAGAGTAGAAGTGTGGAAATGAGATTATTTATTATTATGAGTATGCAATCTCTCTGTGTGAACGATTCCTCGGGATCCCCTAAGGAAGTTCATCTTACTGTGCTATTTCTGCTTTAAGAAAATATGCTGAAAATATTGGTTTGAACAGTATATATAGCATAAAGCCCAGAACTGCAGAGTGTGGCCAGGGATACAGCTCTGGACTTGTGATATCATGCTGTTCCTATTTTCATTTTTTATGAAAAAATGAGAGGTTTAACATGGGAGTTTTTCGTTTTTTGTTTTGCTTTGTTTTGTTGGGGCTTGGTTCCTTTTTTTCCCTCCTCCATAAATATATCTTACTCCTGTAAGTCCTTACTCATTCCTTACAAAACAGGAGAAATCTTTCCTTGAACATGTCCTAGGCTTTTAAACTAAAGAGCAAAAAAAGAGCAAGGAGACAAAGGCAATTTTGTAGTTGCACAAGTTGCACTCTTTACATAACCTCATTCTTGTTTCTGCAAAAGGGCTGTTGGGCTTTTTTTTTTAGCATGGACACTATAAAATGTTTTTTGAATGGTTTAATGCAGCAGACATTGTAAGTCACTTCAAGCAGAATTTCTTATACATCCTATTCAATCAACCCCACATTTATTTTTTCTTGAAGTCTAATGCACTTTACTGAAATGAAGCTTTTCTTAGAATGGAAATGGAAATTTCTTAGCAACTGTAAATGTCTAAAAGTAACCCTTTCTTTTCCCTTAGAGAAGAGTGTGCTTGAGTCAGATATTCACTCTCTCTACAGAAGCCTAAATGTACACAATTAGAGCAGAAACCACAAGTTCATATTCTCTCTTCCTCTCCTCTGTCATTGTGGTAGGGGTGTGGAGGTTTTCTCTGCTTTGGGCACTGTACAGAATACATGCAACAGAAAAGGTGGTGACTCATCTGCACTTAAATACCTGAAAAAATAACCTGAGATAAAAGGGTTTTTTTTTCAATATCAATTCTGTGAAAGAGGTTTTGAAACCTTATTCTGGATATATTGTGTGAAAAGGACGTGAACTGTTGGAGAGGTGCCATTACATCCAAATGTATAAGCTCATATAAAATCTTTTAAAATATATTTAATTTCTGGTTTAATAAATATTTCATATGACAAACAAATAATTATTTTTGTAAGTCACTGAAAGTTCTGAAGTTGTGTCAAGAGGGCACCTCCCATGGGAGCCATTCAGAGCAGGTGTGGTTGGTAGGCCTGCTTGTGATTATTTAGCAAATTTGAGCTAGGCAAGAGAAAGATTAAGTCAAAATTAACTAAAAAAATTAATCAGATGCAGGACACGCACCTGCAAAACTCATTGTTAGATTTATTTTTTCTTTATTCATTTATGAGGGAAAGATCCTGAGAAGTACTGCATCATTAAACAGTTTAGAAGTATTTCTATTTAGAAAT
>LTAT01000001.1:85594053-85614433 GCA_003286495.1 Chlorodrepanis virens | reverse complement strand
GGCCTCAAAAGATGAGTCTGGACTCTGGGTTTTTCCGGTCTTCAGAATTGTTTATTATTTCTTATCTACCAAGTTCCTTCTCTGCCCGACCTGGATCCCACCAGCAAGGCAGCCAAAGGCACTCTGACCGCCCACGAGGCGGTCGCGTCTTTTTATAGCAAAAACTACGTACATAATATTTATGCTTCATTCCCAATACCTATCACCCTTGTCACCACGTGCACCTTCACCACAGACCAATCCACAAGTACCAATATCACCACAGAAGATGGATGAAAGAAGAAGAAAGAAGAACCTTGTGACATGCCCTGATTCCTCCATCTTGTCTCCACAACCCCCCTGTACCAAAACCCCAAAATCTGTGTTTTACCCTATAATTATGTCTTCCCTTCACCATTCACACCTGAGTGATTCTCACAGGTCTGATCTCCTCATACACAAGTGGCACATCCCTAGATGGATCAAAATCAAGCCACCAAGTGCTTCTGGCAACATTCCAAGACTTCCGAGCCCCCCAAGGGTTCTCTCGGTAACTCTGGACATCAGGAGTGATGTGCTGAGTTCCCACATTGCATGAGACTGGGCTGTAGATTATATTAATGAGGCCTGAAAAATTCCCTTATTCTTGAAAGGAAAATAGTGGAATGAGCTTGGACATCAGAACATGACATATAGCTTCTGTCTGTAAAAACTTTGGTGAATTTTTAGCTTTGAAATTATTCTCTTCCTGCTCTCAAGGAGCTGCAAATTCATGGGCTGACAGGCTAATATCAGCCTTGATAGCCTTCATTCTGCCACACTCTCTTGGACAGGGTACTTAATGCAAGGGTATGAGATACGTAATTGACATTCTGATCAATAAAGGTCTGCTTGGTAAACTTGCAAACAACATTGAAGTGGTTTCCCAGGAGCTATTTAAATATCAGCAGAGGGGTACAGCACATGATTGCCTTCAGCCGCTCTGCTGCGCAGCACGTCAGTAATTAATGCTCAAACATTTTTATCTTCTACTTCTTAAAGCAAGAGTGGGTTGCTGGCTGAAGAAAACAAATCACACACACTCTTTTATCAAAACAATATGCAGAGATATATTAGTATAATGAAATGGGATTTCTTCATCATTAAGCATTGGATTACAACAGCCAAACTATAAAGAAATGTTATTAAAAGATGGAAGTATTCTATCTGAAGAGATAATATTTTCTCCCTTGGTGTCCTGGTTTTGGCGGGGCTAGAGTTAAATCTCTTCTTAAATGATAATGCCGTAGGGTTTGAATTTAGTATGAGAATAATATTGGTAACCCCCTGATATTTCAGTTGTTGATGAGTGGTGCTTATTCTAAGTTGAAGACTTTTGTTTCCCATGCCCAGCCTGTGAGAATGTACACAAGAAACCAGGAAGGAACATGGTCAGGACACCTGACCCAAATTGGCTAAAGGGATATTCTACACCATGGAATGTCATGCCCAATATACAAACTGGTGAAACTGGCCAGGAGTCACTGTTCACTGGTGGGGGATAAACTGGTTATCAGCCAGTGAATGATGAGTATGGAACTCTGCATCACTTGTTTCCCTTGGGTCTCCTTTTCATTGTTATTGTTGCTATTTTTACTACTTGTCATTAATTATGATCCTATTGACAAATTATTATTACCATTACTATTACTACGCTACTACTACTTTGCTTCAATTTTTAAACTCTTCTTCTCTCAAACCATGAGTTTTCCTTTCTTTCCAATTCTCTGTGAGTCAGCAAATGACTATCTGGTACTTAGTCAGCTGCTGAAGCTAAACCTTGACACCTGAGACAGTGAATTCCCAAATACTTCAGCCACTCTATGCCCTACAGCACCTATTTTAGCCTTGGCTCTGATCACAAGAATTTAAAATAAAGGAAAAAAGTAAATTCTTAAGTTCTAAGGGAGACATATAACACTTATGCATATTTTTCATCCGAGTAATAACTCATTTTTAAAAGGAATGGCTGATTGTTTACATTGCTAACAAAAGGGATTTGGAGAAGGGTAGGATTAAAAGATTAAAAAAAAATGTTTAAGCGTCTCAATGCAAACTTCAGTACTGGTGTGACAGCATTAAGCATTAACTAATATAACCCTCTGATTTTCCTGGTAAATTGAAAGGCAACCGACCTGTGTTAATAAGATATATATCCAGAACAGCTCCAGTGTCTTATGCTAAAAAAAATTTCAAAAGATGCTACATTCTTCAACTTCACAGGGATTATGACTTCAGCAAAACCCAGAACTGACATGATGAGACCATCCTTGGTAAGTGTGCTGGTTTTCATTGGGATAGAGGTAATTTTCTCCATAGTAGCTGGTGTGGGGCTGTGTTTTTGATTTGTGCTGGAAACAGCATTGGTAACACAGAGGTGGTTTCACTGTTGCTGAGCAGTGCTTACACAGAGCCAAGGCCTTTGCTGCTCCTCAACCCCAGCCTACCAGTGGGGGGGCTGGGACTGCACAAGGCGGACAGAGCAGGGACAGGAGACCCCAACTGACCCAAAGAATATCCCAGAGCACAGGGTGTCATGCTCAGACCATGTGTTGTCATGCTCAGCATGTAAATATGGGGAAAGAAGGAGGGAGTGGGGGACATTCATGTGATGGATTTGTCTTCACAGGTCACCATTATATGGGATGTAGCCCTACTTTCCTGGGGATTCCTGAAGACTTGCCTGACCATGGGGAGAGGAGATTAAATTTCTTGTTTTGCTCTGTTTGCATGCACAGATTTTGCTTTTCCTACTAAACTTTCTTTCTCAACCCATGACTTTTCTCACTTTTGCCCTTCCCGCTTCTCTCCTCCATCCCACATGGGGAGGGTGAACAAGCAGCTGAGTGGGGCTGAGTTGCTGGCTGTGTTAAACGACTAAAGAAAATGCACCAAAATATTTGTTGAACATAGGCCCTGAATGATTTGCTCAAGATCATACTGTGAATAAATACCCAGTAGAGAACACAGAGAGAACAAAAACTTAATTGCACCTAAAACAAATGAGTAATGCTATATACGCTTGTCTGCTGTGGAACTTGCTGTTAATAACCATGAATAGAGAGAAACCTCTTTTCTACAGCACATGGTTACGCAGCAACTGTGTAATTTGCTGGACAGAACAAAAGTTCTCTTAGTTTGTAATTCCAGCACTTTACCAATGTTTTGGGGGTTTTTAGAGCATAAATGGAAACTCTACAAATACAAATACAAATAATGTAATAAATGTCAAGTCCCAGGCTGCTTTTTTAGCAGCAGGACAGGCTGAGGGCACAAGTGCAATGAAATCTGTGCACAACAGAGAGGTATTGAGGACTTCCCAGTTTCCAGTCTCTCTGCTGACATCCTGTCCTTGGCTGTTTGATTTCAATACAAACTCACCCCCATCCCCCTACCAAACATAAAAATGGTCAAGGAAGCAGTTGTTTTAGGGATGGTGAAGCCACAGAAGATGCAAGTAACAAACAAACAAATGGAAAAGACACATAAGGGATTTGATTAAAAGTACAAGCTTGCTTTGATCAGTCTGAAGTGACATGATGTGATAGCTAAAGAGACATTGGGGATCCGTCCAAGTGATGCACTGGAGACAGTACAAGCTCTAAGGATTAGGTTAGTTGCAGAAAGGCAAATGAGGAAACCATACAAAGAAAAAAAAAAGAGGAAAGGAAATCAGAGCTACTTACTAGGCATAAATCAATGTCTCAAAAGGTCTGCTGGTCTTCCTAGGATGGGGGAATCAAGAGCTTTCTTTCCCTCAGGTTATTACTGCAAAATGGCTGGAGTCTCAACCTTTACAGGGCCACAAATTCCCATTTTCTGAGTCTTCTGCCTGAGCTCTTAAATTCCAATAAATCAAGAAAAATGACATTTCTAAAAATACCTCTTTTACCTATCCTGAGATAATTACAGCCCAGGAGTATTCGAAACACACATGAAGCCTTCTGAAGCCCTTGGGGTATGATTCATCTCATAATAACCACCCCTCTTTCCTGTCTCATCCCAGCTAATAATCAAAAATCTCCCAGTTTCTCCGCCTCCCTACACTTCACCCCTCTTCCCTTCCCTGTAAAGGCTGTCTGTGAAACAGAAAGTTGATACGAATAAATGACAAAAATAGCTTTAAAATCCCCATTGTTCCATTTCTGGTAGAAGAGTTTCTCAGTCTTGTAGAGCAAGAGAAAGAATCTCCAAATGCTCCTCTGGCTCCCTGTTCCCAATCGCATAGCACTGAAATATTTTAGCATAGCTGGGAGTAAATACAGGAAATGGTAACAAGTGAAGTCTTGAAAAAAAAGGTAATGTAAAAGATGGAGAAAACTAGATAGAGTTTTGTTTTGTGGAGGGATGTGCTTACACCAATGGGAAACTGTGGGATTAAATACCCCTTAACTAATTTGGTCCGTACAAGGGCTGAGTTTTTTTCTGAAATGGAAGACTTCCTAAGAAGTTTTATTTCTCTTACCTCATGGAAACCTATAGCCTTTGTGTTTCAGCACAGAGGACAAAATCTAAAATATAGAGGCTTTTGTTTTCAGACAGTCCCTGTCTATGCTGCACGTGGCACAGCACAGTTGAGTGTCTTATATCACAAGGGCACCTGTGACTAACAGCAAAACAAATTACATGGATTTTCATGGCCACCAGTTCCACTTGAAAAGTTAATGTATAGAAAGTCATGGTAAAACTTTTGATTACTGGCTGGGAACATAACTGGCCAGCAGCATCAGCAATCAGTTGACATGTGTTTCTCCAAATTCTTTCAGAGCTGTTCAGTTTATGAAGCAGACTGTAACACTACTGGCCATGAAGTGTCTCTTGGGCTGTTACCTAATTCTGAAAAAGGAAAAAAGAAGTGTATTTATACCCCAAAAGTGCATAAAGATTAAAGGACAGCCAGCCTTATCTTCAAGATAGCAATGAATCTCCACGATACATGTCCTGAACTGGAAATCTGAAGTTGTCTGCTATGGTGGTTTGGTACTTGTCTCTGAACTTAGCTGCCAGTGGTCATCACAGTAGGAATGTTACTTCATTAGACAATTTTGTCTCATCCACAATGATGGTAGTTTTCCTAAGAAAAGTGAGTTTGCATATAGTCATCACTTCAGCTGGTTGCAAGAACTTAAGTTATTATTACTGTAGTATTAAAATATAGCTTATTAATACCATCCACTGTCTTTAACATCACATATAATAATTACTTTAGTGCTGCACAAAATTGTTACATTTCTGAATGTTAATCCAAGAACTAGCTTTTTTCTTCCCCCCCTCATTCTTATCCTCACCCACATGTTTATGAAGAAGTCTTGGCAAAGAATTTTTCTAGGTTGTTAATTAGATCACCATGTACAGAATATTATTCCTTCATTACAGTAAATTGCAAGTGTGTTCTTTTCTAGCAGAGACAGAGAGTGACTTCAACACACACTTTCCTCTCTCATTTGCTCTAGGAATAGTTTTAAAAATCCACAGGATCCAGGAAGCAATAGCAGCAACAGTGCAATGACTTTGTTACAGTTGGACCTGAATAATCAAAAAAGCTGTTACTGAATGCAAGCAGAGATTTCCCCAAATCTGTTCAATAGCCCATGTCACATGATTAGCTTTGTATTATCAGTTTAGATAGCCTGACTTTCAACCAGAACAGTTGAATAATGCCACTTCATTAAACTAGGAAGAAGATAGTCCATTCCTGTTTCTGAATTCCATTGCAAGCCTTTGTGGATAAGTCTGGAAGTAAGAGAACAAAGAGAACAGCTCTGAGATGTTGGCATTTAAAGTAACTTCAGAGTAGCTAATGGTGCTAAGTGCAAGTGAGGCTCCTCTTACTGACAATGGAAAAGATAGTAAACAAATTCCAATTGTTGAAAACATAGATGTGAAAAGGTCTTCAATCCAGATTGATTCTTCACTTTTTTCTTTTTTTTTTTTGTTTTCTTAATAAAAATTCTTTATGAAAATCATAATATTCATCCCAATGGCTCATGGGTCCTGGATTGGTTAAACAGACAGGGATATGCAGAAGACAGTGGCATTGGGAAAAATTTCCAAACAAGTTTCTATCAATTTTCTTATGAGCAGGATGATAGCTGCATAAACTTAATAAAGGGTGGTGCAAAGTTTATTTTATCCATTTCAAAATGACTCCCCAAGCCTTAATAACATGCATTTTTTAAGAACATATACTAACTAAGTAGTTATTTGAAGCTGTTCTAACTTTTCTTTAAAATATATTTTCCTTTACATTTTTATGTTCTATCATTTTACTAGAGATAAAGCAAATTACTTTTCAGAAAAGAGAATAGCAGTAGAGAATCAGGCATAATTAATACAATACAATTAGGACTACCTTGAGCAACCAAAAAGAACACCTCAGTCCTCATTCAGGGAACTTTTTGTATGCCTTACACATTCAAATGTTAGGTCTGCCTCAGGAGGTGAAAACAAAAGGGTAATACTATATCAGTTTGTACAAACTGTCAGGCTCAGCTGAAGAGGGCCTAAAGATTTTAAGACAAAAGCAGTGTTATGAACTAATACATTTCAGAGCTACTTCTTCTTTTAGACATCTTAGGTGTGTACAGAGATTAGGGTCTTAGGAAGGAGTTTACAAAGCTCAGGGAGTCACAGAGTGGTTCAGGATCACTAACTGCTTTTAAAAAATCTCAGCCAAAATTGTTTCTTTTTCAGCAGGGTTGTGTGCTATGTTCTGTTTACATACTGAAATCACTGATGGAAAAACATTGTTTATTTTGGGCCAGAGTTAAAGCTGTAGTAGTGTGATGAAATATGCATTTCCATCTGGTTGATCAGAATAATCCTCTTACATCTATAATGTATTCAGCATACGCCTTATGATATCTTTAGCCATTAATTCCCCTGACATTAAGAGTTTGAAATTTAAATATGAGGCAGCAAAGTAGTGCATGGGTTGTATTTAGGAGCTACACTTATTTTTCAGCAATATTTTTCTTATTTCTCTTGGAATTTTCCAGGGTTTTTTCTTTTCCTGTATAAAAAATGATGAACCAAATAACTGAATTCAAAAGACTAACCAAAAAAACCTGATGATAAAGCATCCTTTTTTTCATCTTCCAATTTTGAGATCACCTCTGGAGAAATCCACAGGTTAAAGGCGCTGCCTGTAAGTCTAAAACCAGCATGTTTTCAGAAAGCTTGTGCCAACAGGACTACAATGCCAAGAAACAATTCATCTCCCCAGTATCTCTCCTTCTAATGTTGAAAGAATTCATCAATGGCAGAATCTCTTTTCTTTGTGAATTCTCTTTTCTTTGTGTACCTTGGTGCAGACATGTGAAAGGACCTTCCCATCTCACCTCTGCCAAACGCTCTCGATAATATCTTCACCCTCTCACTCCAGGAGCCACCTTCCTTCATTTCACTTTTTAATATTTATTTTGGAGTTGCTGTCATCAGCCAGGACATCAGTACTTTGATAATTTATTGAGTCAGTTTTCTTCTCTGCCTTTCCATTTCTTTACTTCAGTACAGTCAAACTCTACACATCTCTGAACTCACACCTTTGAACTTGAATGCACAGATCTGCCATAATTTGCTCCTCATTTTTCATTTTCTTCTATTCTCCTAGTCTCCTTTTCTGGTTTCCTCTGCGGCCCAATTTTTTTTCCCCTGTTGCTATCCTTCCTCCCATAACATTTTACACTTTCTGATGAAAAATCTTTCTTCCAGGCCAAAATCTAGTGCAACACATTCCTTTGTGACCAAAAAAATGTGTTGGGAATGAATGATAAAAGTCCAACTGGCTCTTACATCCACAGGTTCATGGTATAATTCTCAGGTTTGTTTCTGAAAATACCACACCTATCACTCAAAGGTCTTTTCCCCAGAAATAATTTGCATTTATAGTTCAGTTTCTGCATTCATAAGAGAAAGAGTGTCATGTAACAATTATGTGATTTCTTAAAACCTATGCTGTTCTTGCATTAATTTTAATCACTAGAGGTATTCTCAAGGAGTTTTCAGTTTTGGATCTTGTCCTTAACTTAGTCCTGACAAAAATAAGAAGGTGTATAACTCATACGTAGTTCTGAGGTTTTTTTCTTTAATTTGTTTTTGCCACAGTATAAATGAAGCCTTTTGAGATTTCAATAACCGATCTGCTTCTCGCCAGAGGAGACAAGACTGCTGTGAGCCCAGCCCAGGAACAAGTTGCAATTCCTCTTTTTAGCCTACCTAAAGCATTGATAGCATCATCAACAATATCAGAACAGTAATGTGCTTTTTAAGTTAACCTATGGGTCTCTGCCAGCTGCCTGGCTGTGCACTGTGAAAAGAATTTAGCATTTGCAGTAAACATCTATTTAAAAATACACTGTTGACAGTATTTTATTTTAAACAAAAATAGATAAACTGTATTAATATCCTATCCTGCCTCTGGAAGATAATCCTACCTTAAACAATTACTTTAATGTAGTTACCAGAATTTCCACTGCAGTCTTCTATGGATTTAGCTAAAGGTCATATGTAGTAGGTGACCAATTTTTACTGGTCTCTTGGGTAATGGCTTAAGACAGGATTCACTGTGCTGCACTAGAGTAGGTCAGACTTTCAGGGTCGAAGATAATTGCTAGTCTCCTTTGAAAGTGGGGCATTACCAAGGAATTGAAGCTAGCTTGTGAACATAGATAAGAAACTACATATTAGTTGTCCACAATTCCAGTCAAAGCATATTTCTTGCTTATTTAGTACACACTGAACAAACAAAATGGATGGGACATGGAGGGTCAGGAATTCTATAACCCTTCCTCTCTAACAGTATGTCACAATATTTTATTTACTCGGTTTACAAAAGCAACTCAATAATTAAATGCAACTCCCATGTAAAAACGCCACTGAACAAAATCCTACTTACTCCTGTGATGGGAAAACCAACTAGACTAAGCTAAATATGATTATTAAAATACCAGACCAAATATTATCTATTGTTATTGTGTCAGTCTTCTCTAAAAAAGCAGATAAGTATATATTTTACCTAAGCAAATTATGATAATCATGTCTGCAGCTTGGATTTTTGTTTATAAAGGCTAAATATTAGGTGTCACAGAGATATTAAAAGACTTTTTTACCTCTCATTTGCCACTTCTACCCTGTTTTTTCTTCTCTTCTCTTTTAATGCTAGCAATAAGAACTGAAGCCATAATGTGTTAACTCAGAACACACACACAAATATATATATATATGTATATATATATACATATATATATGCATATTCCTTACCAAAATCAACTGCAATTTAACTACCACTTTGTTTGCAGTAGATTTTGGGAAATTAGGTTGGATTTTTCTCTGTTTGCTGTGCGCAGTATGAACATAATTTATCATTTCCTTCATCCAAACTGTCCTTACACTTTTTGCCTGAGTCAAAGTTTTGCAATATTTTTTTCAGTGTTTCAGTAATCGACCTCCTTACAAGATTTGTGATGCATCCAGCATTCATTAAGTTTCTTGAAATAGATTCTCCTCTTCTCTGTGTCTCCTCTCTGTGTCAAGAATTTGTGTTTTTCTGATGCTCTTCTGTAGGTTTGCAGGTTAAACTAAAGACATATAATTAACATTTTATTCTTCTTGTAAGTAATATTCTCTTAAATCAATAAAGTGTTTGACATAAAAGAAATACTGCAAAGATGTGTAGTACTACTTTCTTATGATGAAGCAATGCACTGTTTAGCAATAAGAAACATATTTAGAAAAAGTGTTTAACATTAAATAATTTTTTAAATACTTAATGTTTGGAAATAAGTTGGAAATCTTGATAAACAGAAAACAGACTTGTGCATCTGAAATCCAAATCCAAATATTAAAATTTAATCATGAATCACTAAAAGCCAAACTTTTTGATATCTTTTCCACCCTTACTGATATTTTTTGCAATGTAACAATATTAAGTATGAATTTTTTTTTTTGTTTGTTTTCCTCTTGAAATAACCCCTTATTACACTCAGTTCTTAAAATGTATGTTTGTAGTGTTTGACTCAGATTACATTCTGGTCCTTTTAGCTAAAAATATAATAAATAACTCAAGGAGTCAGATGATCAACAGCAGTGAGTCGTAATATTCCCATAAAAAGATAAGAAAAACATAGGCAGATGGATTATTTTTTCAGCATATTTCTCCAGCCTGCAGCAGTTTGTGAGTTTGTATGACAAAGTTTGCACTTAGATCATCAAATTTAATAGTCTCTGATGAATCTATCTTCCAAAAAATTTTCTTATTCATCTTGAACCTCTTATGTTCTTAGTTTTCCCAGCTGCATAATTTAATTATGCAGCATCCAACAAGTAACTTCATTAGATTTGTTCTTCTTAAATTTAAATAGCCAACAAGTAACTTCATTAGATTTGTTCTTCTTAAATTTAAATAGCCAACAAGTAACTTCATTAGATTTGTTCTTCTTAAATTTAAATAGCATTTTAATTTAAATGGCGAATATGAAGAATTTCTTATCAACCTTTCAATATTTTTCATTATACTAATCTTTTTTTCCCCTCCAGTACTATTGAAAGAGAGGTTTGGGGGACAGACAAAAACCCAGAGAAGCCTCATCAGTGTCCTGAACCTCTCAGGGGCTCCTCACAAGGATCTGGCAGATCTCACCTTTGAGATATGATACTGAAATTGGTGTGAAGAGTGTAAAAAGCTCTTGAAACCTGGATGTATTGGAAAAATCACATGGAGAGAAATAGATGGTCTGAAAGAAATAATGTTTCAAGATTTCCTCAGTCTTGAAATTATTTGACAAATCAAAAGTGATTAATGTTATTTGTCAAGAACAGAACAAAGACTCTCCAAAGTATCAGAACATATCAGCTGACTGGTGAGCTGAGTCACAACAAGCTGTGTCTCTGAATTCATTATTTCTTTTAAACTTGTAGAAAGAAAGCTAGCAGCGGGATATTTTTTGCAAAATAAACAAGTTTCAGCCTTGGACTCATTTTTCACTCAACTGCAGTGGTTTTGCCTTTTAGTCTTGATGTCTAGGTCAATGGAACTTTTCCACAGCAGAAAGTGAGTAACAGAACTGGAAGGAAGACATTTCTCCCATTCTTTAAAAAATTTAAAAGGAAAATTATTTTTATATTATTTCTGTGAAAGGTGGAAACACTTTTCAAACACACACATTGATAATTGTCTAAAATTAGTTTTTCATTGGAAGTGTAAAAGAAATCAGTATATCACAGCAGTTCAGACCCTGTCATGGCCTGCCTAAATAAAACACTAAAATCCCTCTATCACAGCTACACAGCTGGGAAAAAGAAGTATTGTGGATCTAGCATGCATTCACAAGAGTTTAACCAGATATTAGTGTTCAGCAGAAGGCAATAGCTGTATAAAGAAATCATGAGGAAATGTCTGCAACATCAACATAAATTATGATTAATAAAATTCAATTGAAGCCAGAAGCTCAAATAACTCGCAGTTAGATCTGTGACTACAAAGGCCTTCTCCCTTGATTTAAGTCTTAAAACGCCATGTAAATGTCATTTTACTCATGTAAGGTCTCTCTGACATCTTGCTGTGAGCTTCTAAGAAACTTCAAGTTATTTATATAACTTGTCTCACTGGCACCTGATATGTCCTGTCCTTTGATGACCAGTGTTAATGCCTGGCTTTGCTTTCCCAGGCTTGTTTCATGCACTCAACACTATCTGTATTGAACTTCTATTCAGTGAATTAAATAAATGCTTGTATCTCAATGGAAACCCTGACAAATATCACAGGAGAGTAGCAGTCTCTAGCATGTGTAAAGCAATGCTAGAGGCAGCTGGCTTTTGACATCCTTTAATTTGTTTTATTCTCAGAATTAGAACTAAACCCCTGGTAAAATCTTTGGCTTGTTGAAGGAGCCAGCTTGGAAGTTTTCCCTGTCTGAAACATGTCACTTTCAGCATGAAACAGGAAAGCTGAGCGATTGGTTTGCCCTATAATTAAGTTTGAACAATAACCAGTCACTCTTTTATCACCAGGTAATTTTGTTCTGCCTGAAATTTGCCATAAATTCAAAAGCCTCCCAGTGTTGCTTCAATGGTGAAGAGTATATTTTGTTCTCTTGGAAAAGAAGAATGTCTGATCCAAAAATAGCAGGTCAAACTCCCTGCTGGCCTAACTCCATTAATTTCAGGGACCTAGCACTGGAAGAGAAGTTGGCCATGAAGGTTCTCTCTAAATGAGAATCTAAATTAGATGTGAGACATCAATGAAGATTTTTAACTTTTTTTATTTTTTCCCCCCAGTACTTTCCAGGGACCAGATGCTCAGCAGGTATAAATTACTATAGTTGCACTAATTTCATGAGCTATGACAATTTGCACAGATTGAGGATGTAACTCTAGGTAGCAATATTCTTTCCCAGGAGTGACTAGATGAACACTTGACAATGCTGTCAGGAGAGGTCATATTTTGTTAATGTGAGATGTAGAGAACTGCAGGACAGATAGTGCCACAATGCCCTCAGTTAATAATATCCTTAAAATAATTTGAAAATGAATTTCACTTCAGGGATATGAGATAGTCTTTTGATTTCCCATAAATTGCCTTTCTAGGTGAGATCAAAATTCTGCCTAGTCTAGTATTCTGCTTCAAATTAAAAGTGAAGATGTGGTGAGGAAATGGAACAATAGCATAATTTTGTAGCAATCCTTCCCCAGAATGCTTCTATAAACTCAAGTGATTTGTGGTCTAGGGAGAGGTCAGGCCAGAGGAGATGCCCTGTAAGCCAGAGGAATCATAGTAGTTCTAAGTGAAAAAATCTAGTCATGTTCAGCATGAATATATAAATCATTCTCTATTCATTCACTCAATGTAAAATTCAGGTGTTATTGCTTGTTTTTATCAGAGTTGCTTATATTTGTACCATACAGTTTTTTTCCAAATATACTTTTGTAACAGAAAATAACATTTGGCATGAATACGTTATTGAAAGGGCTTGATGAATTTAAATGATGTTACTGGAGTTCTTAAACCCAAGTCAAAATTCAAACCAAGGTATTACAATTATTAAATTACAATTGGTATAATTACAAAATGATAATGAAGTTATTTCTCTCTGTTTCAACGCAATTAAAATATTCTTTATGTATTAAATATTTAGCATGCAGTTTATCTTAACCTGTTAATTTGAAAAAACACCTAAAAAAATTAGGTGTAAAACAAATAAGAGTAAGGAAAAAAACCCTAAATATGGCTGAAAGAAATATGTTTAAAAGAAAGGAAAAAAAGCCCAGTATGTTTGAAAGTGGTAAACTCAAGTAATTAATATATGGTAGAAGTTTTTATGTTTCCTCTGATGATTCTGGCACCTGGTTTGTATCTTGTGGCCTTTCTAAATTGTGTTTTTACAAATCTTTCAAGTTTGGAAATCCATCATGCACTTTGTATGTTCTGCTTGGCGTTTAGCTGGTAGCAGTGGCCCATATAGAACAGGACTAGCATCTCTCCAGATCAATGAATGTCAGACATACATAAGATTTTAATATCTGATAAATCCAGTAACACAGGTAACATAACAACAGCTATAATACAGTGAACTAAATGAACTAGTGGGCGATAATTTGTGGTTTTTTGTTTTTTTTTTTTTGAGGGGGTGGGCTTTCTCCATATTTTGGGGTTTTTTAAATTTTACATGGCATTCACATTCACAATTTTACAACATTCACATTAAATTTATGAAGATTAAAGTGAAAATGTTGTCTATAAAAAGAAAAGCATAGTCAATAATGGTAGGTGACTTTGAAACAAAACTTGAAGACAACTGTTGTTCACAGCAAAGGAGTATATCACTTTGGAGGGCAGGGAGATAGTGCAAAGTATGAGAACTAGCTGTCTAAATTAATTATATCAAATTTAATCATTTAACATTATGCCATTAACATCATGTATTTTCTTTCCTTTGAAAATTGATGTAATACTTATTCATTGGATACAGGCTAGCATTTCATTCAGACTTCCAACAGATTTACTATAACTTTATTTATAAAAAAAAAACTCAATAAAACCAGAGAGAAAAAATAATACACAGAGCCTCAAATGCTGATAATAAACAATAGACTAGAAAATTTGTTTACTATGATTATATTGTTCTAAGAATTAACATCAGCAAGGCAGGGCAAGATTTAGAAAGACTGCGTTAAATAAAGAGGAAAAAATATTATATCTGATGCTGCATGACATTTGGTGAAGATGCTTACAAGGCTGTTCTCTATGTCCTGATGTGCTGTTAAGAAGGTGCTTTAGAATTGAGACCTTGCTGTGCTGGTTTCAGCTGTTTGTGGTTTCATACAATCTTAGGCCAAGTGCCTGGGATTCATTAAATAGGCAATATTATAGCTGTAATGCCTGACTCCCTCACACAGAAATAAATCCCCTCTTGGCAAGTATAATGTCTTTGGGCTATTGTTACCATCAGTTACGTTTCTATTGAAATGAATTTTCACTGCTGACTGGAAGGACTTTCAGCAGCTCGAGCAAATAAAATGGCTCTTATTGGAAGAGAGCTAAAAGGAGCAGAGGAATGCACATGACGTTTGTTCTACTATTATTTGCGTGTCTAGGGCTCTATATCATTGTACAATTATGTCGTATTTAAGCATGGAAAATATAATTAAAGTTGGTTTAATGAAAGAATACAATTATACTTGCTCATGTTCAAAAGGGAAAATAAATAAAATGAACCTTTGTAGAGGCCTCATTGATTTGCACAATGACAGAAGTCATTAACTGAGCTCTGGTTAAATGGCACTCATCTGCTTCCAGAGGAAATATGCCTGTGTTGCAGGTCTGTGATATATTTCAAAGTATTTTGTTTTTCATGTATTATTTGTACAAAATATGCATTCTGTTGACTGGTAGCACAATCAGCAGGACGTATTTTGACAGCTAAATGGCAAATTTAAATGTGACTTTCTTTTTAGTGCCCTGGAATTTATATTTTTTTTCCCTGTATGTGTAATATAGCCCTGCTGAAATCTTTAAACATCTCATGTGGCTTACCCTTAATGTATCTCTCCCTGCATCTAGATAAATGTCATCATGTCCATCCACTAAGTGTAAGCTGAACATGCTGGTCTCTTATGATTTATTGTCTTGGGAATTTCTTCTGATTCCATCACATGATGACTGTTGTACTGATTACCTCTGGAATGCAGGGACAGAGCAAATTCAGTGGCCTAGGAACTCTCTCTTGACTGAGAGAACTGAGCATATTTTATGTTTAAATGGCAAAGTCAGTTAAAATGTTTCACTTTGCATGAATTTTTTTTGGGGGGGCAGGGGGAAGATCTAACTCTACAGTTTTGTTGGCTAATTAAGGAAAATCTATTAGAAGATATTACCATGCAGTTTTATAGTGCTCATTACTGAATGGTTTCAAAGCACTTTGCAATTGCTGGATTGGTTCAGCCAACACAAACTGCTTTCATGCACAGATTTCATGAAGTTGTTTTAATGAAGTTATAACAACATTTTAACATATTTAAGAAGCCATCCTGCTGTCACTGTTCTTGGTATCATTTTACAGAAGAGTGGAATGAGAAAGAGATTAGAAAGCAAAACTAATTCACCTACTTTGAGGGATTTGATTCAGTTCAAAACATCTAAATCTAGTGACAGTCCAGCATAGTACTTAGTTACACACACATAAGTGGGCTTCTAATGCCCTAGGATATCAGGCATCCACGAGGAGCCAGCACAGGAATGACAAGACCAAATCACTATGAATCTCAATGGTATGAGGTACGTATATTTAGGATGTGATTTTCACCACAGATATCTTCTGCAAACCAAGTTGAATTATCCTCTTGATGGCACTGATTAAATTTCTTGACATGCATGGTGCCAATTGGGTTGTCATAGATGGTTCCATTCAGCATGCAACTGCCACTCTGCAATATCTAAATCTCTTTGTCTCTTGGTCATTTCTGACAACTCCATACGGATTTTCTGGACACCTTAAGGCAAGTCAATTGGTCATTTTGCTTTTTGGAGCTGATACTTAGCTTATCTGGAGACATCTAATTTAGCATCTGGAGCTTAATCCCACACTATTTATTCATATTTTAGGCACCAAAATTTAGATCACTTTAGAGTTAATGGAAGGTATAATCACTTTTGGGACAAGAATCATCTGCCCAGCTTTCTATCATAAAACAAGAAGAATCATAAAATCTAAACTCAAGTCATATAAACTGTGTTCCACTTGACTAAAATAGCTTCACAAGGCTCCCTGGAAGCTAAGCATGCTGTTGGCATGACCTAGTATTTGGCATACAAACCATACACTGAGAGCTGAAGAAGACAGCAAAACCAAAGAGAACCTGTAAGAGTCCTACTAAAAGCAAATGAAAGGAAACTGAACACAAATACGTGTGGCATCAAAATAGCCAAGAAAAAATGAAGAGAACTTAGAATAATACAGCAACTTTAAATACAGCTAATTAATCCTATACAGAGATTTAGAAGCTGCCAAGTGCATTTCAAGACAAATTTTTTTTTTTCCTAAAAGCTCATTTTATCTTTTAGCAAGTATGATGTAGTGAAGTATATCAGTTTTCCCTGTAACTTTTGCCTCACTGAATAGTTTGTGAATCTGCACAGGGTCTGATACATGACAAAGTAGACTTTAATGCATTACAGAATGGTCAGTCAGAAATGGTGTAACTTTCACAGATAGTGTCTCTGAAAGTTCAAACCCTCTCTGCTTTTGTATGCTAGCCAGGGGACTTCCTGAAGAAAATAGATGAATAAAACATTTCTACTTATTCCCAAATTTGTCTATTAAATTGCAGAAGAATGGTGATTCAGTATTGAAAGGAAAAGAGTTACCTGAACCGTACGAAAGAAAATGGTGCTAGAATCAGGCAGAGAGGTAAACTTTTTACTGTTATAATGGCAGCATGACTGATGGGCTGAGGTCAATAGTGACCAATGAGGATGAACTGTGCAAGTGTTGGATCCAGCTTTTGGGTCACAACAACCCCATGCAAGGCAACAGGCTGGGGTCAGAGTGGTTGGAAAGTGGCCCAGCAGAAAAGGACCTCAGCAGCATGAGCCAGGGCGTGCCCAGGTGGCCAAGAAGGCCAATGACCTCCTGCCCTGTACCAGCAATGGTGCGGCCAGCAGGACCACGGCAGTGACTGTCCCCTGTACTGGCACTGGTGAGGCCACACCTCAAATCCTGTGTCCAGTTCTGGGACCCTCTTGAGTGGGCTGGAGACTGTCTAGAGAAGGACCACGGAGCTGGTGAAGGGTCTGGAGCACAAACATCATGAGGAGCAGCAGGGGCTTTGAGCTGTGCCAGAGAGGTTTAGACTGGATATCAGGAAAACTCCACTGAAAGGGCTGCAAACTACTGGAACAGGCTGCCAAGTCATTGATGGAACTCCCTGGAGGTACTTGAAAGACATGTTTACGTAGTTAGGGACATGGCTTAGTAGTGGGCTTGGCAACGCTGGGTTAACAGTTGGACTCAATGATCCTAAAAGGCTTTATAAACCTAAACATTTCTATTATTATATAATAATAATTTAAAGAATATATCAGCATTTTCTTTTTATACTTTATAAATAAGTAAAAATTCCTTTAAATATAAAAATAAACAACATCTTGGTGCTATCTTGGGAGCAGAAAGTGAACAGACTTCAATCTTATTAAAGGAGATTAAAATTATATTGAAAACACAAAGGAAGACAAACTATCATCGTTATTACTGCTTAGAATATGTATAAAAAGGAAAGCCAGAGGTAGGAAGCTCAAAATGAGCTCTTGTTTAGGGCATTCTCATTTCTGTGTTCTGGTGGATGCTGATTCCATTTCATTTTGTAAATCTTTTCCCTACCACAGAAAGCCAGGCTGGGATTTATCTTGTCTAATTTTAAGCATCAGCATTACAGACACCTACGTGTGGGACAATCACATGCTGAGGGTGACTGACTTGATTTAGCAATTCACACAAACTGCCTTTTTTTACTCTACAGGGAATTTATAGTGATTAGCATGGATAGTAGCTGCCTAAATTTCATCACATGAATCTCTGCCTAAGTAGTGACAAAGAGAGTCACCACAGTAAGTACATAATACCCAATTTATAAAAAACATCAAAAGCTCTGAAATGAAAAGCTATAGGTGTTTCTGTATTGAAAAAAGGTCTATGTGTGGCTTAACCAGTGCCACAGCTGTGCCAAAGTGTTAAACTGGATAAAGCTATCAGCTTGTGCTTTTATTTATGCATTATGTTGGTTTTACTGTTTTCATGGCATACAGAAAAAAAAAAATCAGGAGAAACTCCTCAAAACCAAGGACAAATAAACCCTGATGGAACAGCCAGCATTCAGAGGACAGTGTCAGCCATGTAATAGGAACCCATAAAAATGTAAAGCACACAGGGATAGTGCTTCAGTACCCAACACCTAGTGTTTGATCAGCCGAGACAGTCTAGTAAGGAGGAATATAATGATTCAAGCTTGTTATAAGCCAATAACTGTCCAGAATTATTCTCTCTAGAAACACTTTTTTTTATCTTGAGCTCTGACTTCCTAAGCACCATCCTATTCTGAGTTTGACTAATTTATCTTTTTCCTGTTATTAGTAGCACAGCAATGATGCAGAGTACATTTACAAAGAAGTTTGCTCTTCTTGTTCTTCAAGAAGGATTGACAGCATTACAAAGATAATACAATTAATGAGGGACAAAGAAAACTGTGTTTTCTTTATCTACCCAACACTTTAAAAATTATATCATACAAAACTAAGATAAGTGAGAAAATATATTTTCAAAGGCAAAGTCAAGAAAATTTAAAATCCCCACCTTATTGTCAGGGAAAAAAAGAAATCAAGTAAGAAAACAGGTCAGTGCAGGCAAGGAGGAAATTCCCTCAAGTATTGCAATTCATTATTTTCAGTTTAGTATTTTAGTAGGGTGTTTTTTCCTTTTATTCTAACTACAGAACATGTGAAGTTCTGCAACAATTGAAATAAAATGGTTAAGAAAGTATGGAAATTCTGAAGATGTGCTTTCTCAGCTGCACAGTGTTTTCTAAATTAATTAAATTTATTTCTTGGTATGCTATGGAAATTCTCAATAATGGCAATCTCTTTCATTACCTGACGTGTTCAAGGCTTTATAGTTATCAGGATGATACATCAAGCTGGTTTCAGAGTTTGCAGACTTTTTGTCCCTGGCCATTTGGGGATACTGAGGCAACAAGCATTACTGAAAGCAAAAAGCATGAAAGTGAGGAGTCTGATAGGTGGTATGTCCTCAAAATTCCCAGAGTTGCCAGGATCGTGACAACATTCTGGCAAAGACATCAAAAAAGGCCCTCTAAAAATATAGACCCTGGAAGGCCTGGGTACCTGGATAAAAGTCTTGAGAAACTAAAAGCAATCCACCTCATTATTCTGACAGGAAGGTGCACAGCCTTGAGGTGGAACTCAACCTGTAATTCAGTCAAGGTTTTGTCAAACTCAAAACATTAAGTGCAAACTTTTAGAAGTAATGAAATGGATGGGTTTTGATAGAACTTGATGTGTTAAGAAAAATTCTGATCTTAAGGATTGGGAGTTTTATAATACATCAATGTTTCTAATTATGCAAGCATCAAATATCATTATGAAGTTATTCATTTCTTGTTAAATAATGGAAAAAAAATAGTTACAGTGCATAGCCAGTATTCATAAAAGCAGAAAAATATTCATACCATACAGGTTAATCTTAGGCTGAGTGACAATTTCTTTCCCTCTGATAGGCAGAAGAAAATCTCCTGGTGGTTTTCAGAGCTTTGGGATGGAAGAACCGATGCATTTGGTGATGGAAATCATCCCTCACAGTCCTTACACTAAAAAACTTGGGAGTCAACCCCCACTGGTACCTCACCCTAGGATGCAACATTAGAGCTGCTTTTATCTCTGAACCGTACCAGAAGATCTGTAGCTTCCCAACATCTATAGAAGATCCATGCTGATAAGCCCCTGCAGCAGCCTTTGTGGCACCAGTGCTGCCCAGGCCTGTGTAATCTGCTCCTTGAACAGGGCTCAATCAGCTCTTCTGCAGCAAGGCAGCTTCAGAAACTCACACCTAACACAGCACTTCTGTTTTGTCTTGCTCCTTGTTTAATTCTGAAAATGATAAATCAGCTAAAGAGGTATAAATGAAGGCAGATTAACCTTTGAAACTGCTGCTAGGGGCTGCTGATTATCTTATACAAGTCAATGAATCTTCACCAGGATCTGCATCACACACTCACACAGATAGACAGACACACACACAGTTTTTAATATCAATATTAAAATATATTATATATATAATTATATGAATATAATATATAT
>LTAT01000001.1:85572721-85594040 GCA_003286495.1 Chlorodrepanis virens | reverse complement strand
CAATATTAAAATATATTATATATATAATTATATGAATATAATATATATTCAATATTGAATATTGAATATATATTGAATATGCACATATTTTTATATGTCTGCACCATCACAATAATCTTCTACAATTTCTAATTTTGAAGGTATTTTTTTTTAATACAGTTTTCTTATTTCTGTCATTTCAATTTATTGGTGGAGGGGGATTGAGAGAGAACATATTTTCTTTTCCTTGGAGCATAAATACCCCCTTGGTAATCACATGGATGACATACTTTGCACCAGTATTATAAGGTATCTGCACCCTTTTTTTTTTTCTGTTCCTGTGAGGTCTGCAAAGCATCAGTATTTATGTTTTACCCTTCTTAGTGGCATCTGTGTCAAATGACTTCCTCTAGCTTAAAAGGAATGAAACTGAAGTGCTATTAGCCCTTGTTCTAAATTGCTGCTGACTTTCCTTTTCAATCAGCCTTTTCTCTTAAAGAGCTGCTGATTAAGCCTGAATGAAGACTTTGACAGCTATTCTATTTAAAAACAATCCTATTTATATACCATATGATTATATTTATGGATACATGTGACAAAACCTGGTTTCTTATGATTAGTGAATCTTGTAGGAGAACAGGACTTTGCTATTGCTATATTTTCCTTTCAGAAAAATATCATCTGCCAAATGCAAACCAATCCCTCTCTAAAAACATAATTATTTCAAATGCTACTCTAAAAGACAATGAAACATGGACAGAGGGCCCCACAGTGATAACTGCCAGTGGGGTTGCAAGTGGGAAATAAGTGGCAGTAGGCAAAAATAAGGGATAAAATAAAGTTGTTTGAGATCTTGCAGTTTATCTGTAACCCAAATCTGGCAAAATAGTAGAGGTTGTTAGCTGTTTCTCAGTTTCTTTTTGAAACTGAAATTTGAATTTTAACTTTGCATGGGATTTGGTCCACAAAGTTTTTATGTCAGCCCTGAGGACCATCATACTAGATTTTAAACTCTGGCTCAAAAATTAAATTCTTATCCCTTTGTTTGGCACCAATAGTTCCTGCAACAGCACATGGAGGAAGTTAAAAGCAAAAAAATTTGGATTTCCAACAATGAGGTCAACTAAATCAGATAAGTGGAAAGGTTTAAGCAATGCATATTGCTTCCCTTATACTAGATTTGAGAGCCCCTATGAGACTGCCACTCAAAATTGCGAAATTCTTTCAGCTTAAAGTCAATTTATTTTTAAGTACAATTCCATTCACTTTACAATAGTGACAAAGGAACAATCAGGATGTGGAGCTCAAGAACTTAGAAATATGGTTCACGTGCATTATGGACCTGCAGAAATAAAAATTCTGTATTTTTACCATACCAGGACAATATCCCAATCAGTATTAATGGTCACCTGGTCATCTTTGCTCTGATCTAAATCCATTAAAATGGATTTCAAACTGGACCCTAAACTTTACAAAAATCAAGAGCAGACTTAAGCTGAGCTAGACAACTGAAGGAAAGGCTGTGGTTGTTGTGTGCCTGGACTTTAGTAAAGCTTTGAGCACAATTTTCTACAGCATTCTGCTGCACACTGTGGCTGCTCAGTGACAAAGAACAAACTGAACAGCTGCACTCTTTGCTGGATAAAAACTGTACAGGCCCAGAGAGTGGTGGTGAATGGAGTTACAGCCAGTTGGTGTGTGTGAACTTGGCAGTGCTGGGTTAATGATGGGATTCGAACCTCTTAAGGACTTTTTCCAACCTAAATGGGTCTTTGATTCTACAGTTCATAATTTACGGCAAAGGTTATGCTAAATGTTTGGTGCTGTCTTTCTCTGGGCGTAGGCCTGAGTTCATGAACATTCTTACAGAGCTTATTTTCTATTAAGCTATTTCTAAAATGAAAAATTGATTTAGGTGCTCTCTGTGCTCCTTCCAGATTAATAGGATTTCATAGGATTCTTTAATTTATTTATTTTCCCAGGAAAATATTTTCTCACATGGACTATAACAATCATAAATAGCACCAGGATAACACGCCCAACTGAATCCCTTAAGATTCAAACACTTATCTAAGGAAAATATGGAAGGCTGGTCCTTAAATAAGGTGGTTTCTAGTATTTGGCAAGTAATATACATCACTATGTAGGGTAAATATTTACCAAAATTATGCAGAAATAGATATAAATTAATAACATGCATAAATTTCTTTCTAGGGATACACTTTCCTATCCTATAGTGAAGAGTCTTTAATATATTAAAAAAAAAAAGAAAAATAATCCCCACAAATTGGAAGTATTCAAAATGCAGATTTTGAAGCTAAAAAATATTCAAAGGATTAATAAATCTGAGTCATGTAAAATTGATGATAATTAAAGAAGAAAGTAACCTAGTCAGAAGTGGTGCCTTCTTGGTCCCTTGAGTCTTGAGATTGATTTAAGATCAAGTTAGACCCCTTTCTCAGGGGTATGTCTATCAAGAACTTCCAGACTTAAATCTATGGTGGACAGACTGTTCTGACTGAATTCCTTACATTTAAAGCCAGAATTTCAACCTTTCTGAACTCAGTGGAAGAAGATTGTTTAATTGTTTAACTCCAGCAAGCCTTAACTCTGTATATTATGAAGACTCCTCTGCCTGCATGGTACTCTATTGATTAGAAAGCATTAATTACAGCATACTTAGGCAAAGACACGAGAGAAGGAAATATGGGTGTAAGGCAGTAGAAGTTATCACAATTCATAAAATGAAACCACCAACTATTAAGTGCTTTCACTACAATATTTAGTGCTGTTAAAGTATTTTGAGCTTCACACAAAGCCAAAATCTGAGAATGTAAGCTAGTAAGAAATGATATTCTTACTTTAATGTAATGGTGCAGAAAGGTCCTCTTCATATGTGATACTATGAAAAAACCTGCATAATTATTGAGGGAAAATGGATTCATTTAGTGATATAAAATAGAATGTCATTTCATTTTACAACTGAAAGATTCAAAACCCCTTTGGATATTACTAAATAGTATTTCAATGTATAAAGAGTATTTTAACAGGCTTTTTTCTTGGAGGGAAACATATAAAATAAGGTTTTTGTTGTGATGTTTCTTGGCTTTTTGAAGGTCAGAAGTATTTGTTGTGAAAACAGAACTTTACAGAAGTACGTGGTCATGGGAACATAGGTAAGATGTAAAATTTGCTTGGATTGAGTCTTTTTTAACTAAGCTTTGACTTTAACACATGAAGGACTTATCATCTTTAAAAACATAAAGTTTGATGAGATCACAGACAGAAGAACACAGGGAGATATAAACAAAATAAATATTAAGTCATAACCAGTTGGAATTTAGCATTTTACTGCTAGAAAAAGTTCCATCAATGCCTAAATTTTGTTAACTTTGTATGGGAGATGAACAATTTCATGGGAATGATTCTGGTTGATCTTGTCAACCATGAAAAATTAAACCAAAAAATGAATACAATGAAAATTTTAAAATAGAATGAATAGCATCCTGCAAAAAAAAAAAAACACCTTATTTTTCTGTAGTCTTTTGTACAGTAATAAAGTATTTTATGCTTTTTTTTGACACTTTGTTGGAACAGCAGAAAAATAATTAAAAGCATTTCTAACTCTTTTTTATATATTGCCTACTAGAAAATTTCAGGATGTCATAAAACCAAAGACTATTTGAATTCTTTTCATGATTTACATTTTCTTCAATAAATTGGGGAAAAAGTATCATTTTATTTTTATAACATCTTATAGCCACATATTTTTTTCTTCACATTTGTTATTCAAAGTTCTGTAATCGTGTATAAAATCACCCTCAATTCAGCCACTGTCTGCATCGAGAAAAAGTACTCATTCTTACTTCAACTTTTCTTACAATGACTATTATTTGGACTAGACAAAATTATAGATGGAGCCACTTGGAGGCATGGAAACCTGGGCAATGACAAAATATGCCCAAGCTCCTTTTCCCGTGACTCTTGTGAGAATGGCCAAACTTCTTCCTATCAAAACACCCAGGCAGATAAATCACAATATATTTTCCCAGTTCTAGTGAGCAAAAGGATTGGGTATCTCCAGGTGTAGGGAACTGTCCAGCAACTGTCAGCCTTGGTTGCCCTGCATGTGTCAGCTCTTTGGCACACATTATTTTGGGTTATTTGGAAGCCCCCAGTGCTACCATAGCCTTTCTAGAGCAAGCACTGACCAACACAATCAAGGGAGGTGCACTTGAAGTATTGCATCAGACATGGCTGAGCAGCCCCCAGTCTGTCACTTCAATCTTAATGGGAGAACACAGCTAAAGTGGTTGGGTGGTGACGATGTTCCTGTTTTTGTAATTTTTTCCTGCTTCTTAGAGCCATTTTGCCTCTTGTACATGGCCTGGCCAGTGAGCCAGATGGTCATAATATCTGATAAATGTTTTGAGTGAATGGAGTGGATACTGCTGTGCATTGACAACTGAGCATCTGATGTCAGAAGTAATTTGTTTATGCAGAATTACTAAGAGAGGAGGAAGTATAATTGAAGGACACAGAGAAACAGAAGGGGGGATTTCTACAAGAATGATAATGAGAATGATTAGGAGATGAAATAAAACCCTCCTCCATGAATAGAGATCGCAAAGAATAATGTGATTTCCTCAAGAAATTAAACAAGCAAGAGGGGACATAATAAAGTGTTAAAAAACAAATGCTGTGTGGCAGGAGGAATAGGGACTAATATTCCTCCTGGCATAAAAGAGGCCTTCAATCAAACAAGAAGGGACAATTGCTGATTATTTCTAGACAATGGATAATTAGGCTGTGCAATACACAGCTGCATGATACAAAGGGAAGACTGGACAGTTATATGACTAGCAACACTACTGACTTAATGATTCAAGTTTTGGGTAGGGACATAAAACCCCATAATTTAAACCAGAGTATCTTTCAGCTATGAATAGCAAGTCTTTTGGAATTAAGCAGGCTCTTTTATCTTTTCCTGCACTTTGCTGTTTTGGGGTTTTTTTTTTTGATTTTGTAGCTATTTCTCTGCAGCTACTGTTGAAGAAATGTAGAAGATGAGATGAACCATGGGTTTCATACCTTATGGCTTGCACTAAACTCTCATGAAAAGCTACAGCATATTTCACCACAGTAGGTGATAGACTTCTAATTTTGGGTACTGCACATTGCAAATATATTGCCCCTTGAACAAGATGTAAAATGATCTCATTCTGGTAGAATTATGCAAAACCTAATAATCTCCTATTAAGTCTCACTCTCATACTTTCAACTGCTCATGTAGTATAGAGATATGAATATCTTCAGAAGCAGCACTTTCTGCCATAAATTTTATAACTAATGGGGAGTGCAGGTGTTAAGAGATACAGAAACCAAGCCTTAAAGATTTCCACAGCCATCTTCTTTCAGCTTAATGGGCTGACACTTGTACATTGCTCAGCTGGCTGGCAGTAAATCTGTCCTGATCTGACCTCCAGGCCATGCAGTTCTGATTTGCTGTGTGGTGTTGTTCGGAAAAAGACAACTTCTGTCCTGCACTTACACTGAGACGTCTTGCATGGAGAGCTAACATGGGCAAGCTGAGCACAGTCTTAATGAACTCTCCTGATTTTTCCTCTTGTTGCTGATATTTCCATGGTCCAGCAGTTCCAGGAACAGAGCTTCACATACAAATTCATTTCGAAGTGTAGCTTTTCCCAAATAATTCTTTTTCTGTAACTCTTCTTGTTCAATAGAAATTTATGAGTCAGAAAGCATCCAGGAGATGCAGAACTGAAGTCTTGCCCTTTTAGGGCTAAACATCACCATTCACAATCTATGTGTTTGTTAGACAACTGTCATGATACCACTGCTTGGCCAAAAGCAACAGCAAAATCCAGATCCCTGAGGATTAGTAAAACCTTTGGATAGTGAAACACTTAGTAAATTGGCATGCCTCTACATCATGCTGACTTTGACTCTGTAGGAGTCCACTGAGCATCACTTCTGTAGAGTTAATCAGCTGGCAAGTTTTCACAATGCTCTTGTCCTTGAGTAACCTGAAATGCTGGTCTTTGGCCCTGTTCCTGAAAGTAGCCTTGCCATGGAATCATAGAGTAGAAGGCACCCACAAGGATCATGGAGTCCAGCTCCTGGCCCTGCACAGGACACCCCAAGAGCCCCCCGTGTGCCTGACAGCATTGTATAAATGCTTCTCGAACTCTGCCAGGCTTCCTGCTGTGAGCACTTCCCTGGGGAGCCTGTTGCATTATTTGGTGACTCTCTGGGTGAAGAACCTTTTCTAAATATACAGCCTAAACTTCCCCTGACACAACTTCAAGCAATTCCCTTGTGTCCTGTCACTGGTCACCACAGACGTCTGTGCCCGCCTCTCCTCTTCCCCTCCTGAGTAAGTTGCAGATTGCAATGAGATCTCCCCTCAGTCTCCTCTTCTCCAGGCTGAACAGACCAATGACCTCAGCCACTTATTATAAGCCTTCCCCTTTAGACCCTTCACCCTTTTCATAGCTCTCCTTTGGACACTCTCTAATAGCTCTCTATCCTCTGTAGTGCTCAAAACTGCCCCCAGCCCTCGAGGTGGGCTGCCCCAGAGCAGAGCAGAGCAGGACAATCCCCTCCCTTGCCGGACTGGCCATGCTGTGCCTGATGCACCCCTGGGCATGGTTGCCAGGGCTGCCGGGGCACTGCTGAGTCTCATTCAGCTTTCTGTCCACCAGGACCCCCAGCTCCCTTTCCATGGCACTGCTCTCCAGAATCTCATCCCCAGGCTGTCCATACACCCAGCGTTGCCCCATGACAGGCGCAGAATCTGGCAATTGTCTTCGTTAAACTTCATACAAATGGTGATTGCCCAGCCTTCTAATTGTTAAGGATAAGCTACAGGAATGACAGATGTGATGCCAGAGGGGAATGAGAACGCATTTCATCCCTGGCATAGAGAACTTGCTGTGTGGAAGTTGTGGCTTCACTGAGGATGTATTGGTGTTGGCAAGCAGACCACAGGGGTGTGAGATGGAGGAGTTTCAGCAAATGGTGCTGATGGAAAGCACCATCTCTGCTTCAGCATGTGGGGGTGGATTCAGTGGGGAGACCATTATCACCTCAAGGGACATAGCACAGTAGCTGAAGCAGAGTTTATTTGGTTTTTATGACAGGTCATATTTTTAATCCTTCCTGGTCCAAAGAGAGCTCACTGGAAAGTCCCAGAAAGCTCAAGCATGTAAACATAAATTACATCCTCTTTACATCTGCTCATGATAATAATTAAGGTAGATTGCTTAGGGAGGTTGTGGGCTACTGGAGTATAAGGGTCAGTGGAAGTATTCAAAAGTTGTCTAGTCATGGTCTTGGGCAACCAGCTTTGGCTGGCTCTACCTGTGGGCACAGGAACAGGATGGATTGGACAAAACAATCTTCAGAGTTCCCTTCTAATTTCTACCATTCTGTATTCTATTAAAGCAATGATAAAGCAGCTACTTATAACAGTTTACTTAGAAGTGGCAATTGTGTGGAAAAATATCACCACTTATAATCTATGTTATGATATCCCCAGGGTTAGAATGCAATGTCAGAGTGTTAAGACCCCACAGTCTTGCAACAGTAAGGCCAGACTAGTGAGAGAGACCATTGTCTCTGACACACTGGTGACTATAACAGCAGGGGAGAGCCATGCCCTACAGCCCCTTCCACATCTGCTGATTGTGCATGAGATACCATTCAGTTGTACATACTACTTCATGAAGGCAACATTTTTCCTAGCATGAGACAGGAAAAAACTTCTCAGTGGCTGGGAACATGTTCTTTCTACTGTTGACTTCTTTTCAGAGAGAAAAAAGGGAAGAAGAAAGGCTAGTAAACTGTGCAGCCCTGAACAGCTCACACCTAAGTGCAAGTAAATTTCATACAATGGAACAAAATTTACCCTGGATCATGAGGCAGCAAAGTTGCACCAAAAATGGTATTTACTCCAGCTTCAGATACTAGGAAGCTACCAGCCTGCACAGTTACCTAGCACCTGGCACTGGAGACACTGCTTTTTTATAATGGCAACTTCCAAATTTTACTTTTTAACCAGTAATTAATCCTTCAAAATCAGAAAGTATGTACAGAAGATGTAATGCTTTCAATTGCTTAAATCAAGCCCACATTTTCATTTACCTATGTAAATACAAAAAAAATTCTGACATCTCTTAGAATCACATCCTGTCTATTATGCAAAATCATTCTTTTGTAGTAAAAAATATTTCCAACAAAGTTCTCATTTAAATACAATCATCTAGGCCAAATTTGTTTTGAAAGGATGAAATGCAAAGATAATTTGACACAGGATTGTAATACCACTGTGCTGTTGTGTTGTTTTGCAAAGCTATGGAGAATACAGTGTAATCTGGTGTTCAGGGCTAGGAGTGGGGCAGCCTCAATTCACTCTTTCTATGTCTTTTGACCTACTGCAATCATAAATGAGATACTTGACTTCCCCATATCTGCCTAGAAATCTCCCAGCAAGGTCCATATAAGTAAATGTTTCAATAAATCTTGGGATCTTCCTTCTATGGAAAAATTTGCTATCATGACAACTAATTAAAATAGAAAATAACTAGCTAACTAGCTTTATTACAGCTTTTCTTTGGGATAGGTATTATAAATTTATTAATTTTGTATTAACAATTATTTCTTATTATGTTTATGCCATTAAAGAG
The DNA here is from genome assembly GCA_003286495.1 of Chlorodrepanis virens. Lineage (NCBI taxonomy): Eukaryota > Metazoa > Chordata > Aves > Passeriformes > Fringillidae > Chlorodrepanis > Chlorodrepanis virens. The sequence goes on along the minus strand of LTAT01000001.1, from coordinate 85,585,353 downwards.
TGTTTGGAGCCTGAGCATGTTTCTGAATCTTGGGATAAAAATGATTTTTCAGGTATGCATGAGTAGTACTCCAGTCTGTCTTAAAGCATAAAGATCAATACCTCAGAAAGATCAATACCACAAAGAAAGGCAGTAGTGGTCCTTTTTTTCATGGAATATCCAGATGTCAGTGACGATGGGATTTCAAGGATCACAAAATTGCAGAATGGCTGGGTTTAGGTTGGAAGGGGCCTTAAAGATCATATGGCTCCAGTCCCCCTACCATGGCCAGGGACACCTTCCACTATATCATGTTGCTCAAAGCCCCCAACCTTTCCGTGAACTCTTCCAGGGGCAGGGGCATCCACAGCTTCTCTGCACAACTTCTGCCAGTGCATCACCACTCTCGGGGTGAAGAATTTCCCCCTAATATCTAACCTAACTCTGCTGTCTGTCAGTTTGAAGCCATTCCCCTTTGTCCTGTCTCTTCATGCACTTGAACTCCATTGTAGCCCCTTTAGATACTGGAAGGTATCCTAATGTGTCCCCAAAGCCTTCTCTTCTCCAGGCTTAATAGCCTCAGTTCTCCTAACATGGTGAAAAGATTTCCCCTGTCCCAAAGAAAAATGTACTCTGCCATAACCAGAGAAGATTGGACGAAAGCTGGCGTTCTTTCCCCCAGCTTATTGAGGGAAGTGAAGATTCAAACAAAGTGGTAGTGAGGAAAAAGCAGCAAGCCTGTAATCTGTAAAAACCTCTCATCAGACCTACACATTGCAGAGACACCTCAATGCAAAGGCCTCTATCATGCCTGAAAAATATACAACTTGTCTAACACAGTGGAATGTATTGCAAAATCTTGATTATCTGTGAACATATCAGGTCTGATCAGATTTTAGTCATCCCTGCTTCTGAATACAATAAGTTTTTTTTGTCTACACTCTTTTTCATTTTTTCTCAGAAATATATTCTTTCACAAAAGCACATAACAAAACAGACATATTCACAAAAAGTATAAGCACACACATGAAATATCTGGGCTACAAAGTAGTTTCCTGGTTGGGAACTTGGGGATGGGGAGCAGCAGGACTTGGATTGTGTGTTTCAGTCAAAACACATAGGCATTAGGTCAGGACAGATTTCTTTTTTTATCAGAGATGAAGTAGTAATATGATGGTGATGAGAGACCATGGAAGTCCTTTGGCTGTGAAAGGAGAAAGTCTCCTCGGACAAAGGAAAGGAGGCTGGATTTTGTCCTGTGGGACCTAATAAAACACCACTACCTCCCTTCATCCAGCCTCACAGTGAGCTCTCTCAGCATCTAAGACAGGACTTATCAATCTTCCACTCACCCATAGCCCCTGCCAAGCCCCTTTCATCTAAAGGAGTGAAAAGCTAGCAAACCTTTCCTTCTGTCCCACTCTAACCCACAAAACTCTCCATTGCAGCCGTGAGCTACCTTTCTCTGTCATCCACTGTTCAGCCAGTGAGATATCCTGAGAGGCACTGAAGCAGGACATGCAGCCCAGCAGCAAGTCAATAAGGGCACAAGCAGCCGGGGAAGACACGTTCTGCATAACCACACTTGCCCAAAAGATTTTATGGATTGAGCCCCTCTAAAAGGTAAGGGAAGAAAGTTAAAGAGATATCTAGATAGATAGATAGGCAGACATCTAGCTTTTTATACCTTCAGTGCCACCTTCCATCCCATCATGCCTGCTTCTTTCTCCTCAGTGGAAGCCTGGTGGTCATTTCCCTCTGCATTGAATCCAAAGTTGGCATAGGTATTAGCTGGCAACATTTGGGAATTGTGATGAGTATTGTTCATGAAGTTGCTGAAAAAACTCGTCCTTGCTGTTACAGTTAGGATGAAAAAAATCCCTCCATAATCTCACAGAGATTTTTCAGGGCACAGCCAGCATCCTCTACTCAGAGGGCATTTGTGACAGAGGTGACTAAGCACCTGCCGCAGTGAGCTTATCAGTGACAGGTTTCCACATGGCATCCAAAACCACGTGTTTGTTGATGGGGTATGATAGCATTACGCAGCAGCACAATAAAAAAACTTTTCTGGCAATACAAGCAGATACCCAAATGGTCTAAAGGCTCTTTCCTGGCATGGAAATAAGCAGTAACTTCAGGCTGGGGATAAGAGGAATCAGACATTGCATTTTCTCCTATAAAATTTCCCCAGATATCTCTAAGGCTGCCTAAGTGTTTCAGCCAGGTGTGCTGGTTTTGGCTAAGGTAGAGTTAATTTTGTTCACATTGGATGGTTTGGGGCTTTGTTTGTGCTGAACACAAGGCTGCTAATGCAGAGATGTTTTTGTTATTAATGAGCAGGGCTTATAGAGAGCCAAGGCATTTTCTGCTTTCCATACTGACATGCTGGTGAGGGGACTGGGAGTGCATGGGACGTTGAGGGGAGACGCGGCCAGGACAGATGACCCCAAATGACCAAAGGGATATTCCAGACCATATGGCAACACATTCAGTGTATAAAGTGGAGGGTAGAAGGAAGAAGGGGGGATGTTTGTGATGATGGCACTTGTCTTCCCAAGTAATCACTACATCTGATGGGGCCCTGCTCTCTTGGAGATGTCTGAACATCTGCCCAACCATGGGAAGCAGTGAATCAGTTCCTTGTTTAGCTTTGTTTTTGTGTATGGCTTTTGCTTTCCCTATAAAACTGTTTTATGCCAAACCTCACATTTTCCAGCTTTTATGGTTGATTCTCTCCTGGATCCTGCTGGTGGGAGATTGAGTGAGTGCCTGCCCGTGTGGGGCTTGGCTGCTGCCTGGGGTTAAACCAGGAAACAAGGCTTGTACCAAAATGAAGTCATAACTACGCTGGATTTTAGGGAAGACCATCCCAAGCACTGTTCATAGACTTCAGAAATGGACACAAAGCAAGGGCTAGGTGGCTGTGTATAAGAGGGAGGGGGATGTTAGCGATTAAAGGGGTAATGTTTGGATCGTGGCTAAGGAGTTCTCAACCATTCTGACCACAGCCAACTTGTCCCACAGCTCAAACTAGCTAATCATTGACCAGTAGGAGTCAGAGAGAGCAGCTTGGGAATAAAGGAGAATCATGCTCTTTAGATCAAGTATGATCTCCCAAAAATTTGCTCAGCTATTGTGAAGTGAGGGGACAGCTTTTAGCAGGAGAACTCAACTCTGCCTCTGTGCACCTTCCTGTTCTGCTCTGAGGACACAAGAACTCCACTAATCTGAGTTCTCCTCCTATATTCATAAAATTCCTCTGACTGAGACAGAGCAGTGCTATTGAAAAGGGGGGAGAATATGAATTATAATTCTGGGAACACTGGTAACAGATCATCGAGTGTTCCCTCTAAGCCATATTCTGCAGACATACTAATTACTCCTCCCTGCTGCACCTGCCTGAGTCCAATGACCCCACCAGGAGCTTGGCAGGAGAGGGGAATTGGGTGACAGGATCACTGTATTGCTCACGAAGCAGGAAGAGTAGGACAGGTAGGACACAGAACAAAAACCACCTTGTGTCACCCTAGAGAAGAAATTAAGCTTGGTTCCAGCTTCCAAAGGGGCTGACACCATGAAAAACAAAACAAAAAAAAAACCCTACCACCCAAACTCCTGTCATCACTTCCTGTAAAACAGATGAAAAGGCAGGATGGTGCTTCTGAGGATGATGTACTGAAAGGTCTCTTGTTCTCAAAGATATTCAGGGTCACAGTTATAGTTGGGGCAGTTCCCAGCCACATGTTTAGGGGGGATATTTTGCCTTCAGGGTAAAAGACTTCAAATGTCAGAAGAACATACAATTGTTGGCACTACATTCTTCAGTCTACTTGGCCTACTTTTTTTGTGCTAATGAAAACAAAGCCTGGCATATGGTTTAAGACCCTGGACATAAGTCAATGCATTTTGATTATCTCTCAGCCTTAGCTTTTGAAGGAACCAAATAGTTCCCTCTGATGATAGAGTAAGGGGAAGTGTTACACAAGTCCACTTTCCCTCTCACACTCCTAGGGAGTGTTCCATGGTTCTTTCTCCTCTCAACCATTCCAATCACCAATGCCAATTTGAAGCATACAATATGTGCATTTGGCTTTTGCCAAGTCCGGCACTTCTAGCAAGTTATAAAAGAGGTCTTAACCTTTTTGGAGAGCATTTTAAGTTGAAAAAAAGTATAAAAATATGCCCTCTGAATGCACTTCCTAGGACCTGAAGGAGATTCAGGGTACTCTATTGTGTAAGTACACAGTTCATGCTACACAATGAGCAGTGTGGGTAGAGTTTGCAGCTCTGCACCATGAACAGCTCAGTTGCAGATCCCTTTATTGCTGCCAATGTTTTCTATCTTGTACTATTGTCTGCCACTTCCTACTTAAATAATTGCAGCAACATCAAATAAAGCCTGCACATCCACACACACAAAAAAATTTTCTAATTAGCTGAGATTCAGAAAATGGCTCCAGTGATCTTATTCTAAGACATCAATAATTTCCCTTCTTTTCCAGTTTTTGAAGGAGGGAAGATTTTCGTTATGTTAGCTGGAACAACTAACATTTCAGCAACTCTACAATCCAAGCTTCCACAAATTTTAATGTAGTGATTATTACAAAAGATTCACATTGTCTAGGAAGGTCTTCCACAAAAGTGTGTGATGTCAATATGTATTTTATATAAGGTAGATATTATGTATTTTTATCCATGTATACTGCCCATGCTAAACTTAACTTATCAATATGATTCCTTTATTGAGTCTATTCATGTTTAACCAGCTATGTGCAGGAAATCAAAACCAACACAGTGAAATCAATAGTCTGGCAGGGAACTCTCTCCTAATATTTTTCCAGGAGCCTGTGCTTTTCATCCACATTAATGCTCACTCAAATAGTAAGGAAAAAAACAGGCAAATGTCTTGGGAAAAAAAAGTGTAACTCGAGTGCCAACATCTCTCCTAATAAGTACAGAGCAATTTCACACAGAAGCTGAGCACTCTAATGATTGTCCAATAAAACCAAATTGCTGTATAAAGTGCACAAGCAGTCATTTGAAGAGCCTCTGAGTGGATGGATACTGGCCAAGAGCAACTCACAGGGGAAACAAAACACCCAATGATACTTCAGTGAAGTGTTTGCATGGGGCTGGACTGTCAAGCCTGTGCTCTTTTGTGCACTGAAAGATCTGCCATTTTGTTGAACTTGCTGCAGCTGCATGACCTGTTGGCAGGAGAAAGGGCTCTGCATGCCCAGTGTTGATTTCCTCAGCTTCAGCTGACTACTTTGCCAATCAGTCAGATGCAATTTACAATCAGTTTAAGATTACTCATCATTTCCGATGACTGGCACACGGACTCTTTGACAGAAAACCAAATTATGGCCCATACCAATCAACAGCATAAACTGCTTTCAACCCTTCTCCCTTTTTTAAGGCAGTGGCACATTTTTCCCTCTCTGCCCTGGAGAAGTTGGCCACCCTTTGCTGGTGGAAATGGGCATGATGGAAGTTCATGCAGAATGATAGCTTCAATTATTATATGTGCATACACTTATCACAGTATCTGCATTTAAGATAGGAGTGATAAATAGAATCTTCCTAAGAAAGTTCCATTGTCTCAGTGCAATTGATAGAAAAATAGCAAACTGCTCTGAGCAGCAGCTTGAGGCAACAGTGGTGTATCCTTCTGATTTCAATAGCTGAAAGCCCTGTTCTAGAAGTGTTGGATAAAGTATTTCCATTTTCTAAAACTTCACAGAGGAGAGGCCTCACAGTCACATTCTCAGCACTTTTAGCAAAACTACTTTTATGCACCTACACAAACAATTTAATAACACTTAGACCACAATTTGTTGCATTAAGCTTTGCCATTTTTTACATTAGCAAACGCCCCATGAAACAACAGTAACCTGAAGAGTTTATGCTGGCTCGAAAGAGCTGACAAATTCACATTAAAAGAGGTAAGCAATTCTAGTTTAGGAATTAATTAGGAGCTGACAAATTCACATTAAAAGAGGTAAATAATTCTGGTTTAGTAATTAAAACTGTTTTATATCATTTAACACAGTTAAATGTTTTGGTACTATTTTCCACTGCATTCAAACTGTGGCTTGTTCGCTGTTTGAGTTTACATCCTTTTACAGAGGACTTTCATTAACGCGCAAATATGTCTGCTATTTCATTTTAGTTTGTTATCTCCTTTTTTGTTGTTTTAGTATTTTTGTTTGTTCTTTTTGCTTTTGGTTTTTGTTTGATTTGATTTGGTTTCTTTCTTCATGGTTCTCCATTTTCCCTGTTTAGGAATTATGTTCCTAGAACTAGTGATTTAAATTACCATAACAAAAAGTCTCTTCTTTTGAAGGCAAGCAAGGCCCTGTCAGATAAGGCAGAAGATTTAAATTACTGGCTCGATTTTACCTCAATCCTCTGATCTGTTTTCAGAATTGCCTGGTAAATGCCTTGTACATTGAACCTGAGGAGTTAACTTGCAGACTATTCTAAAATCAGTCAGACTTGAGCCAAAAACTAACCCAGGGATATTAAAACAATTCAATGCACTGGTAAGTATTTGGGACATCTGCTTTATTTGCTGCAGGTGCTTCAACCTGGAGATCTGCCAGGGAGAGAGCTCTTATAAAACTCCTTCACCTTATGTAAGCAAGGACACTCCTTCAATATACATATATATAAGGGCTGGAAGAATCAGAGCATCAGGATGCTTCTAACACTGAGGGAAGCTCCAGTGACTCCAGCCTGCCTGAACATCAGAAATAACACAGCAGCTGCGGCTGTGGTCAATAAGACATTTGCCTAACAGAATGTTAAGCTGCTTTCCTTTACAATCATTTTACAGCTGACTGATTCAGATGTTTTTGTATAAATGCCTTGTTTGACAAGTTCATTCTTGTCTCTGCATTTAAGATAATTTCTCTGACCACCATATGGACAGGATTCATTTGTCAAATAACCCACCCCTACTGGTTTTGGAAGCAGCAAGCTTTTTTCTTTTCAGGTTTTTTTTTTTTTTTTTTTTTTAATACAGTAAAGAAATTCTGTAACAAAAACCTTGACAGGATAAAATAAAAGACACTGAGAGGAGATATTTTCAAAGAGTTAAGACTGTATTAGTGTTACCCTTAAAAATGTCCACAGTATTTAAAAGAGGCTTGGTATTTAGAGAGAAACATGGAAGGCCATGCAGGTTGAATTATTTTCCTTCATATTCAGTTGTGGTATGATCGTGGGCAAGTCTGGCTATTTCTGTGTCTCAGTTTCATATAGGTGGCACAGAAACTCTTCTCCCACAAGTAATTATAAAAAGGCCACATATACTCAAAGGCACCTCAGAAATGGACAAGTAGTTAAATCTCTTTAGATAAAACATGATCAAATGTGCCAATTTAATAGAGCAAACCTTTCCTCCGTTTTAATTTGGAAGATGCATGTGCCTGTGAGGAAAACACCTTTGCACTCACATGAGTCCTGCTGTTGCCCCATTTAAAATACCTGTTCAAAGGGGAAGTGAAAAGCAGTTTCTCTCAAATTTGAGTGTCAAGGGTCTTTGCTATTTTTCCAAAGATCTGTTTCTGCAATATTAAGAAAATAGCATGTAAGATACATTTTATTTCTATATTGAATACAGACAGCCTTTTGTCCTGCTCATTCCCAGAGGGTAATTGTCACCAGGTAACAACTATATATTACAGCATATTAAAGAATTAAAGTGGTTTTTAATTTAACTTCTGTGTCTTAAATGCAATGACATAACCAAGGTGTGGGCCCATGCTAAATTTCCATAGTAATGAATACTCCTTTTTCTGTATCAGCAGGTATAGTACCAAAATCAACATTAAAATACACTTCTAATCAAAATTTCTTCCCATATCACCATACAACTGCACAACGTTAAACTATCCATTTTTCACATACAGATCACTGCAAAGTACTGTCTCTTATCCCTGCAATTTCCTCTACTGGTGTTTTCACATTGAAGACTGTTTTTTCTGAGCTTGTAGCTTAGTTCCTTTACTTCTGAAGGGAAATAATTTCTGATAAACCACCTACATTGTTTTCCAGGTGAAAACAATGGTGAAAGCCAATTATTTATTTCTATTGCAATTAATGTCACAGATAGGCAAAAACTATATTGGCAGCAGTAATAATTCTACATCTTTCACAATGTATATTCAAAAACTGTTCCCAACTTAAAGCATTTTATACAATTTATTTTCCTTCAACCATTTTTTTTCCATTCCCTGTCTCCCTGAGGCATCTGCTAAGATCTCCTTGAAAGTTCCTCCAGGATCACCCCAATGCCAAAGCCTCATTTTATACCGAGTTATCCAAACTTCAGATCCTTGCAATTAAAATCTAAACCAGAAGGTATTCAGCTTTCATTTTACCTTCTCAAGCATGACCAAGTGGAATCATTGCAGGAAGCGGAGCATCCTTGTTAGCAGCAGCAGCAGCAGCATTCTCTGTCCTGACACTGTCATGCCACTGCCATTTATCCTGGACTCTGGCATGCCCTGATGGGGTGTCTAGTATCATGGGAATATGTCCCAGCCAGATTCAGCAAGACTGAGAAAAGACTTCACCTGTTAAAAGCTTTCATGCCAACTGGTGAGCAGTGGCTCACCTTGAGTTGGTGAACTTGATTGCAATTTAGAAGCTGGTGCAGCAGTCTTGTTATAAAAAAATACTTTTTCAATGTTTCTCATCCGAATACACATTCTTCTCCACCAGATTATATGCAAACCCCCTGATTTAGCATATTTCTTAACATTCACCACAAAACTTTTATCATTTGTTGAGCAATAGATAAGGATTTTATCATTAGGATTAAATGATCTGGGCATCTTTTCTAAGAAGGCTGAGAATTTACTTAGATTGCAGAAATAAAAATAAGAACGAGACATCCATCCTTTTAAGTTCCAGAAAATACTAGATTCCTCCCACACACACCTTGAATGGCCACTCTTTTTAGATATTTATTTGTTCAGAATTCAACCAACTATTGCTTAGCTGCTCTTTATAAACAAACAAATTCATTGCAGCTTACTCTTTGGAGGAAAGGATCCCAAATTACTCTTCCACTGGTACTCAGTAAAATGTCAGTAATTCCTGGCAACGTGTTTTTTACTTAGTGGAAGACTAAAAATTTTAATTTGGGAGGAAAAAAATAGTTCCATCTATCTACTGAATTTTATCTGACAAAATTTAAAAAAATTATTTGATTAGCACATGGGAAATTCTACAGATAATTTAAATAGCTTGTCGTTCTGCCTGAGGTTCAATTCCCTTTTGATGCAGATTTCCTGAATGATTTTATGCCAGTTTGATGAGAATAAAGTCTTCTAGGCAGCAAAATGTATAAAGCTTGTAGTTGAAATTCCTCAATATTAAAGATTATTTGATAAGTTACAAATAATATTATGAAGTAGTGACAGCCATTTGAGCATCTTAGAGAGGAACAATCCACCTTAATGACGATCAGCATTGGGTATGTTCATTACACAGTGGATGTGTCCTTTAACGTCACAGATATTGGCCCAAGGACATACTTTGCACTGCATTTCCAATTCTTAATGAGGCCTTCAATTTGATGAAGCCTCCCGTTGCTAGTGTAAAGCAAAATAATAAACAGAAGAATGGAGATTAAGAGACTAGTAAAACTGGGGGAAAGCAATCTTGGAAAGATGCATGAGGCCAATATTCAATTAATGGATCTGATATGTCTCAGAAACTTCAAAAAAAAATTGTCAGGCTTTTTTTCCCCCAAAGATTACACTGAAATCAGGATAACAGTTTTCTTCTGAGATTTTTTTCCAAAATAAGGTGATTCACAAAGGGAAAAAAACAACAATAAACAAAAATAAGTCATAGAGTCATAAAATAATAGAATGGCCTTTTCAGATATATAAACAAAAAACCCTTAAATGTAGAGGTCAATTTGCTATGAACTAAAACTAGTCAGAAAGAAACATTAATTGGAATCAATACACAGTTGTGAAAATGTTTGAAAAACCTAAATAATTGCAACACTTAATTCTGTTGTCTTAAAGGAAAGTAGAAAGGTCAGGTAATTAAATTGTCTTAATGTGAACAAGGAGTAAAAGCTGCAGCTTTTAAACATATTGAAGTAGTTCATAGAAAAGAGTAAGAAAGTAATTATTCGATACCAAGACAATTAAACTAAGAAAGGAGAAGCCCACACAAATTGACAATTCTTGAAACACTTAATGTAAATCCCCTAACAAAACAAATTGACAGCAAAATGAGAATTGATAATTTATTTGCTTCAAAGGATTTGCAGTTAGTCACATATTGTGAAAAATTGTATCATAATTCATAAATGTAGTGCCAGTTACCAAAGACACAAGAAATATTGAACCATCTAGGGAGAAATGCTGTTTACTCCCTAGTGAGCAAAGGAGATGTTTGCTTTTGTACTTTGCCAGTCAGTTTGGATAAAGTAGGAACATTTGGGAATAAAAGAGACTGGGATTTCATTTTCTCTCTGGCAGGCAGCAATAGTAGGCAAAAGAAATATAATCAGCCTTCTTCTGATACTGTCATGTGCACACTGAACTACTGATCCCCAGATGGACTAACATAGTCATGGGAACAAGAGACTTAATTCAAAATAGCAGCATGTCGGCATTAATTCTATTGTCCTATGTTGGTAAAACCTCTCTTCAAAAGATTCCACCAGAAGACTATGCTTCATTCAAAGCAGGCACGGAAACTGTAAAAAACGTGAAAACTGCGTAAAAAATGACTCACATCTCAGTTTTGTACCAGTTTCCCTCTCTTCCACAAGGTTGTCTTGGGGCCAGAGCATGCTTCAGCTTCTGCTACCTGGCACCACTTAGTGAGAAGAGTTGAGGAGAGAAAGCACTGGCTTTGAGAACTGCTTGTCTCTGAAGGCAGATGGCTTAGAGTCAAACTCCCTGGGACTTGGGAGCTTCACTTAGAAGTGACATTTAATGCCCCATTAGTACACAGAATAAATCAAACCAATGCCACTCTGCAGTAAAAGAAAGAAATAAATACTAGATAAAAAAGACACATTTCCTTCATAAATTATGACTTTTTTCAAAAATAATGTTTTTTTTTTTTCTTTCAATGGGAAGAAGATGATTTAACTGAAGATTATGGCACTTAGTACATATATGCTGTGGAAAAACACTGTATGAGTAACTGCTTGTAAAGCACCTGGGTATACAAGGAAGATGAGGATGCCTGGGCTACATTTAGAGAGCTGGTCTGCCCTGATGTCTTATACTCAGTGAGTCCCACTGAAGGAGCTGTTGGAACACCTCAGATCCAGACCCATGAATAAAAAAGTACCCCATTTCAAAAATCTGGAATTCCCTCCTTGTCATTTCAACATTTAATGTGAACTTCAACATTTAATTCCTCTGCTGTAAGACTGTGTAAACCAGCTTTTTACTCAAATTTTGATGCTTGATTAAAACCAGGTACTCTTACTTTAGAAGAGGGGAAATTCAGCATCAAACAGTGGTAAAACTTGTGGAAATTTTCCATTCTGGATCTCTTGATTTATCAGAATGTATCTTTTGGAACGGTATGTCAAAAGGAAAATTTCTTGTTTGGAATGTTGGAAGTCAAAAAGCAAATTAATATCAGGAAATGTCATTTTTGGATTAAACAGCTATAGCTTCTTACATAGTACAGGAAATAATTATAATATTGAAAATTAGGGTTTCCTTAGGCATTGGGGTGGGGTGGGGTCTTTTTTGTTGTTGTTCAGATGACAGTTTACTTACTCCTAATGAGGTTCTATACTTGAAGTACATGTTAAAAAAGCCCCACTAATTTAGAGACTTTCTTTCGCTTTTAAAACAACTTGCATTAAACAAAACTAACAGAACCCTTAATCTGTGGGGAGAGGAGGAGTCTTTTTGAATACTCCAGTCAAAGCATTACAGCAGCCTCTACTTTCAAGTAGTGCTACAATAAATGCTGCATTCCTCCCTTCATACAGAAACTGTTTTATGACCTCTAGTTAAAGAGTATCTTCCCTCCATAAAAGTGCCACAAAAATAATTTTTATATGCTATTAAAAACTTCCAGGACAGGAGAATCAGGGGTTTTAGGAGAAATTATAAGGAAAAAAAAAAAGAACGAAACTCAAAAAAAAACCCAACTTGGTTAATAAAAAAGGAAATCAATCTCCCAGAACAACTCAAGACAGGAAATTGAGAGCAGTGTTATGCAAAAACAAAACCGACAAAGTGACAATGTCATTTTCTTCACAAAGAAGGAAATGGAAGCACTTGGAATCTCACTTATTGAAGTTTAATATTGGACAAGAAAGTTAACTGGCCTTGCTGCAAACCCCAGTTTTGTGTCATTTGTCTCTTCTCTTGCCCTTGTCACAGATGAGGGATGGAATCTCTCCTATTGAGACAGGCTGAGAGTGCTGGGGTTGTTCAGCCCAGAAAAGAAAAGGCTCTGGGGAGACCTTAGAGCTCCTTCCTCTATGTAAGCATAGAGGAAGATGACAACAAACTTTTTAGCAAAACCCACAATGACTGGACAAGGGGCAATAGTTTTAAACTTTAGGCAGATAAGTTTACACTGGACACAATGAAGATTTTTTTTTTTTTTTTTTTTTTTTTTTTTTTTTTTTTTTTTTT
>LTAT01000001.1:85561289-85572694 GCA_003286495.1 Chlorodrepanis virens | reverse complement strand
TTTTTTTTTTTTTTTTTGATGTTAAGGTAGCCAGACACTGGCACAGGTCCTCCAGATATGTGGCTGCCTCATTCCTGGAAGTGTTCAAAGGTGCTTTGAGCAACCTGTTCCAGTGAAAGTAATGAAAAATGAGATTGGGCCAGATGACCTTTCATTATCTTTTCCAGCCAAAGCGTTCCAAGATTCTGTGCTCCCTGTTATATATGGGTTGATATGAAATGATGTCATTTGTTATAGTAACCAAAGAGGCAAACAAACTCCCTGGAGGAAAACAATATAATTAGATTGAAGAAAATAGTTAGGCTACTTCATGTACAATAGGGATTAGGGATTCTCATCCATAATCACACAATTCTGATGGTGGCTGTTGAGGAAGACAGTGTCCAGGCTGGCACATTCTCCCTGTGTAATGTCTCACGCCGCCTCTGGCAGAGTAGTGACCTACATGTCCCTTCATGCAGACTCTGGGTGCTTTACATGTGTAATATGGTGAAGCTCTTACACTAAAATGATAAGACTTTTTGGTCACAGGCTCTCTGTTAAGGTATTTTTATATCCACATGTATGACACCAGATTCAACACATTCAATTACTAGCCAAAGCAAACAGTGCATGTGCTCTCCAGCTAGGAGAAAAATTCTGATACCTCTCTTGCATCTAAGCCACATCTCTTGCCACAACTTTTCTTCCCTAAAGAAACAGTGAAGATTAGCTGGAACTGACTGACAGTTTCTAAAGTTGCTGGATAGAAGAGGAAAAAAATTACAGGGCACTCTCATAAGACTTTTTCTCATGGAAATAAGAAAGCCTCTGTTACATCCCCCTTTTTCAAGTTGATACCCTGAAGTTCCGCCAGCAAACAGAATATCTGGAAGGAGATGAAACTCACCGTATAGAAACAATTTTAAAAAAAGGAAACTATTTAAAAATCATAAAATGTCTTACTACAAAGGAATAACAGCTTGGTTATTGATATACCAAAGCGTTCTCAAAACTACAAATGAACTGTGCAAGTCAAGTAAATGAATACTGCAAGCAGCTTTATACTTTATTATACCTTTCTGAATTCAAATGAGGAATTCTTTTAGGTCTGTTTTCAGGTACATTAAAGTGTTTAGTAACAACTATCTTTGTTTCTTTGTGTTCACTGCTACATATCTTAGCAGTTTGGAGCTCTCAGAAGCAAGTCCTACATACTGATTCTGTGATTATTTCCTAATAAATGATTGTGCATCATAACACCATTGCTCATGAAGAAGCAAGAGGATAAAAATACAAGTTGCCAAGTCTGTTAGAGTTCAGAACAATTCTGAAAGCTGGAAAACTTTTCTTCATCTGTTCCTTCTTAGTATGCAGTAATACTAATTTCAACAGGAAAGTCCTTATTGTAGTCCAAAGCTTCAAGACTGGAGCACCTCAACAAGGAAGGAAATGGTGTGACCTGTCCACAAGCCAGGAGAGGGTGACAACTGAACCACCAGGGACACCTTCCCAGCATATCTGTGCAAGATGACATGCACAGCTGCATAGGGGCAGGTTCCACCAACAGCCTAATCCTCAGCGCACAAACGGGAAGTAGCAAGTCATGCCTCAAGTCAACCAGCCAGAGCTGGCAAAGGCCAGGGCTGGCAAAGGCCAGGGCTGAAGACAGGTACATCTATGACAGAGCTCAGGTCCCAGGGCTGAGCTGAAATGGGACTCCTGAGCGCTGGGTGCCTGGGTGGGGATCATGTTAGCGTAGGTCCATGAATACACCCAGAACCCTCGAAAACGCTGAGCTCAGATGCAAGAGGCTCAAGGCAGGGCAGGCAGGAGGCAGCTTTCCCTGTGGTATACCAGATGGATAGCCCTAACTGGAAGTTTATCTTGATCTGATTTACTGTAAAGATGTATTTTCCATTATTATTTATTATCATTCCACAAACCCTTGCATATTGACTTCTCAGATTCCAACTATCCTCACACTTATGGGCAGAAATAGTTAACACAAATTTGCTCCCAGCATCAGCATATAAACATATATAATGTAATATTTTGACATAATGAATCCAATAAACAAGGACAATGTTATTTCATTTTATTTTCCTTACCTAATTGCACAAAATCTCAGACACTTATTTTAAAATGCAAAAAGAAGGCAACTTGCAGAACATTTAATAAACAGAAAATGTATTTGGTTATTTATCACCCTATTGAAAATCCTGGCATTCTATTTGCATAAGATTTTTAAAAATTTATTATGGCTTTGCCTTTTTTTAGATGGTGTACTATTTTTAAGAAGAGCAAAACTGTATGCTCTTTTCATGTAAATTACCTCAATCTTCTGCTCTTTCATTACAGATATATTTACTGGTTTGTTCATATCCAGGAAAGCTGTGGTTCGAGGGTGCTCTCTTTATTCTCAGCCCTTAGAACACACAATCAAGGCTTTCCTGTTAGTATGTTATACTGTGGATCTGCATTTCTGAAAATACTGCACAGTCATCCTTGACAGTCTATTAACAGTGGGTACAAATACATGCAGGGTGAGATGGAGCTTACTAAATTTTTTTACAGTAAGATATGATTCTTTAAATTTCAGTCCAGCTCAGTTTGATAATCATGGTCCAGCTCAGTTTTGGCTTTTCTTCCAGAACAGCACCAGACAGCTGCAGGCTTGACATCTGTCTCTGAAGGTCACAGGTGTGTACCAGCCTGGTCTGGAAGTCACACATCATGAAGCAATGCCTTGGTTCTGTGCCTCTGATGCCTTCAAAAGAAAAAGATGCACAGGAGCACTAATGTGCGTATGTAGCTTACAGCTCATCTGGCCTACATCTGGCCACAAACTATACAGCTGTCGTATGTATTATCTAGTCATCACACTCTTTTCAGGCATCCAGAGGTCTGACAGGTTGGTCAGTGGTGATCACCATAATTCCTTAGACTCAGGAGGCTGAGATTTGGCTACTACCCTGCACTGTGTACTAAGGCAATTCTCACACAAGGCAAGCAAGGAAGGAATTTATACCTTCTAGCAGAAATATTAATTCTTTACAGAAAGGACCTGGTGATATTAGGCTCTGCATGATAACTAAAAAGTTGAGAAAAATGAGGAAGTTAGGAGGGGCTCTGGGCATTTATTTATTTATAATTTTATTTGTTTAAACTTCCCTTTTTTTAAATCCTACACTGTGATAACAGCAGGACTAATCACTGGATTAGGATGTTATTGCTTTGGAAAGCTCACTGTATATATTTGCAATTCTGAGCAGCTTGCAGAGGTCTGCTTATGATATTCACAGAGATACTGTCAGCTTTGTTGAAGGCTAAAATAAAAATCAGTAACAATGAGAAACCTGCTTTTTTTCTTACTACTGTGAGATTCAGGCTTGTTCCCTGCACTCTGAAAGTGGACATTCCACATTATTCTTAAAACTAATGCCACCTGCTAATAGTTATTACATTACTATTTCCAAATAATTGTTGGTTTTGGTCTGAATCTCTTTTTTTTACCAAAATTATCAGATAAGACAGCCTTAGAAAAGAGTCATGTGCCATTAGTTTCTCGGTAGAGTGATTTCTCATAGGAAAATACTCCAATTATAGTGATAGAAATTTAGACATTAGAATACAATGCAGATGAAACATTTTTTTATACAGCAGAAGGACTCAGGTGGGTGTGAGAGTTCCCCTTTTGTATGTTGAAAATTTGCATAATGTGTTGGCTGGTGGGAGCCCAAAATGAAGAAGAGAAGAAACGAGACCATGAAGGGAGATCGGGCAGATACAAGGAACTTGTAACAAAAGAGAACTCAATCCCTCTTTCAGCTTTTAGCCTACCTTTTAGAGAGCTTTGTAGACTAAAACACCTTATCATAACTGTCCTGTGTTTTTTAGATACGTGTGGCCAATGAAAGCACACTCCTCTCCATTAAATTACTCTTCTTTAGCAAGCTATTTACTATATTTTATTAAAAAAGAATGGATATTTGAATTTATCCAATGCTTCTCTAAATGTTGAAGCTAGAATATTCGTTCTTCATGGCCATGAGGAATGAAGGAAAATTTGGAAGGGCTTTGAGCAACCTGGTCTAGTGGAAGGTGTCCCTGCCATGGTGTTGGAATTGGATGATCTTTTAAGATCTGTTCCAATCCAAATCGCTTATTCTTTGACAAGGCTCCTCTTGAGATTCATGTTTTAAAGGACAGGAAGAAAAATAAAAAAAAAATAAGAGAATTAAAAAGTAGATGGAATCTAGAAAAAATTATAAAATATAATTTCTATACCAACAAGCTTGACAGAGCTGAGGATGAAAAGGGGCTTTCAAGAAACATAAATATGAATAGATGAGGCATCTGTCTCTGACCTTATAAAAGCTGTTTAATGCTTAAGGATCATTAAAGGGGCTTCAAGCGTTGCTGTACTTTAAGATGAAATGTTGGGAAAAAAAGGAATTTTAAAGAAGTGAGATAACAAGCCAATCAATGCTTTAATGAGAATGACAAAAGACATCATGGTACTAAGCAGCTTCTAATGTCAGACCAAAGGAAATGGGATTGGTAGGACAGAAGGACAATTTTCAGATGTCCTTACAGACCCAACACAATTTTGTTCATTGGCTGTCCTGACAAGTAATTTTTTAATAGCAGAAGACACATACTTGTGCCTCTTAGAAGGCAAGACATTAAAGAAGTTCTGTCCCTAATTTTTCATTTTTTTGTCCATTTTCATGAGAAAATCTGAATAATGCTAACTGATAAGAGAGCCAAGTTGTAAAAAACAGGAAAATCAGAGAATTAGCATTTATCCTGATTCCTTGGATGAGGCTGTCAAGAAAAGAGCTTGTGATGATCACAGAATGTTAGCTTAGAAGCTTCTGCAGTTTGTTGATTTTCATTAGTTCTCACATGTTAACTCTAAAAATATAAAGGATAAATTACACCAATTTAAGAAGACCTTCTTTGATAATTAAAAAATTAGGCTCATATGCTTACCTAGAAAGGTTTTTATAACACTGTATTTTCCCCAGCTCATTAAATTGAATTTGATATTTAATTATCTGTGGATTTAAATAATAAAGGAATTTTATTCACACTTCATCATGAGACAACAGTATCATCAAGGTGTTTAATACTTCTGGTATTTACTTCACCACATCTTGTCTTCTTTAGTACATCTGGTATTATCACATCCCAGTTCACTTTTCACCTTTCAAATTGTTTGTGTTAGCATTGATTTTGCAAGTATTTTACCACTAATTTCTCATTTGAAGATGTTAGGATGTAATAAGAACATTTCTTATGAAAGACCCCGTCAGATGATGTATTTATGCATTCAGGATATATTCTGTGTTCTTTTATGGAAAAGTAGGTAACAGATATTTTAAAAAATTAAATCAAGCTAAGAAGTCATGCTGGGTACTACGAAACTTGTTAACATTTGAGAATATACAGAAAGATAAGGTCCTTTCCACAAAAACACTGCAAAGGATTTGCAAAACCAGGTTTTTAATGTATGTTAATCAGAGTGATATTTGAAGCCTTGTTTTATAAGGTTTGAGAAGGCTTTGGAGATATTGACAACAATATATTTAGCATCCGTTGAATTGTATGTGTGATTTGTCTTCTGGAAAGATTAGGGGGAATGTATTTTGTGGACCGCAAAATGCTGTTTCAGAGCTCAGCCAGCTTTTCTGGAGCTGCAGAATGGAAATGAGACATACATACAGTCAATGAAAAGAAAACTAGGCATAGTGACAGAGGAGGAGGGTAGTGAAAAGTGGGTTTGCAGATGCAGAAGGGTTTGAAGGAGTCCTTTGAAAAATTCCTACAGGCAAAGGCTATATCAGATATATGAGATGCCCCTCAGATCTAACACTTAAAACAGACCTCTTGATGTCTGATGTGTGATAACTCTAGAACTTCAGACATTCTGAAGCATCATATTTTTTTTTTCAAAATAAGAATTAAACAAATGAATTGAAATATGAGAAAAACCTTTCCTGATTGCATCCTAACCAGTTTATCTATCCCGTTGCATGCACTGGAAAGCATCACATGTGCTAGGAATGCTCTAATATACTTTCAGATGCCTCTGCCCTGTCATTGTGAAGATGCTGAACTGGCTTAAAGCTCATAGTAGAGGCATCTCCACATAATATTTCTCTATTAGGTAAAAACATTTTGTGGAAATCAGTCCTTATGTTTCTGCATCTTGTTTCTGTTTTAAATTGCTCATAGATTTGACCTCTCTTTGTAAAGCAGAATACTGAAAATTCATCAGTTCTATTATTAGTTTTGTGTGGCCAGACCCAGCGGATTCAGCATTTTAATGCTTTACATGCATTCAATAAAATTTCTTCAGCCTCCGTGGTCTTTTCTCAAAGCAAAGCATTTTAGAATGAAATAATTAGACTATAAATTCATGGCAATTGAAACACATGAGAGTGGTTCATTTACAACCTAGCTACAAGTAATGGGTGCACCCATTTTTTCTTATTTACCTCTTAGAATATGATATGATTAAATCTGCTAAATTTGTATTTGCCATCTTAACAGCATGTTAGCCTGTGTTTTTGTGAAATAAATTCAAAGCTTTAAATTGTCTATTCTTCACTGCATTTACTACTCTCACAGAACCATCCATCCTGTCATCCTTTTCAGGCAAAGTAGTAAGTTTTCCTGCAAATATTGCTTTTAAAAAAATTATTAAAGATTTCAGCAAACTTGCTTTATAAGAGGAAGTATAGCAGAGTTTGCCCTATAAAATGACAATTTACATCTTTCAAAGGGTTGGGTTTTTAGGGTTTTTAGACATTTTGATCTTCACTTTTTTTTTTCAGAAAACTATATAAAAATTTGAGCTACAAGTTGCTACAATCTTTTCAGAACAATTTTCAGCTAAAAAAGACATTGTAGCTACATCTGAATCAAACTGTTTCATTTCAACATTTTTATTCTGTGAAATTTTCAATGTTGACTGCCATTATTTGAAGCATGTCCTTCCTAGTAAGATGGTCTATGGTCTATTTTATCTTCATATTTGAATATCTTTTTGTTCTGACTTTACTTTCAGTGTTATCTATAGTATTTTCCTGGCCACTCTGTTCTGCCTTACAAAACTCCTGCACCTAGAAAAAAGAAGATCAAAGCTAAGAAGACATACTCACCCCCACTGCTAATAAAGCAAAACATTTCAATTATGAGACATGTTGAAAGAGAGAGAGAGCAAAGTAAACTGAAACTGTCAGGGTCACCTCCCCTTCCAAAGCTCAAAGCTACAATAAAAGGTCATCTGTGATGTGAACAAATTTTGTGGAAAAGGGATGCCTTTTAAACTTCTATGAAAGAAACCCCATCTGGCATGGCTGCTGTGACAGACCAGTTAAATGTTCCTGCTGATGAATGAATTAGCAGTGACATACAACTTTTAAACGATGTCAGCATGGTCTTACATGGCAAGGTCAGAAGATGAGCAGCTTTTTGCAACCCTGTCAAATCAATTACTACAGGCCACTCCAGAGGTCAACTTATTGCCCTGACCACGATCCAGGTCTGTGGTGCTGCGATGCTGCACCCAGGGGAACTGAGTGTTCTGCGACCAGCATGAGTACAGCCTGAACAGTGCTGCAAACAAAGACATCACTGTGGCACCAGGCAAGGCAACACCAGGGCTGGAGGGCCCCAAATTAATGGGGAGGCACCAGCAATGGGTAAGTGAAAGGCCTCTGCATCTTCTCCATTGTGTGGGTGTATGATATAATCATCAACCACAACCCTTAAATGTAATTTTGTCCTTACAAGCTAAGCCTTTAGCACTTCAGCTGCATCACTTTTTTAGTCAGGTTTCAGCCATCTATCTCCTTTGATATTTTCTCCTCCAGATACCTTTATATTATTGAAGGTACAAAACAGATGGGAGTTTTTCAGTGCTATTGGTGTCATCCCGTACCATTTACAACTTAGACACAGACTGAACTTGCTCAGTATGCTTGCCTGCAGGTCAAGGTGGTCTTTTCTTAGCCAGATCTTTGATACTTTCAAAGCAAAACCATTCTGAGTTTTAGCTGATGCTCATTTCTAACCTTTCAACTACTAAAGAAGTCCAAATGCTTACGTACTGCAAATACTCTGTAAAATTGAAATAATTTGGAATTTCAGAAGCTGTTCCTGGCTCATGCTGTATGAAAACTGTCAGTTATGCTTAGTTATTGTAACCAAGCTTAAAGCACAAAGAGCTGAGAAATAGACATCTAATTTGTGTGACCACTGTGTCTTCAAGGATATAGAAGTATCACATTAAAAATCAACTTTTCTTTCTACCTCTAAGATGTATGCTTTAAATTGTTAATAATACAAAGGCCTCCCTGCACTGTTATTTTATTTCAGTACTTTCATATTGTTACCAGAGGTCTTTTACTGCCTTGCCAGGTTTTTAAAGCTAACCCATTCTGCATTATCAGCAAACAGAGGTGAATGAATGTAATCTTTATGAATACAAATTGTGAGCAGTATTTACCAACACAGAGCTGAAAAATCTCTTTAGATATTCCTTACTTTAACTGAGATTAATTTAAAGGGCAAATTCTAGCCTTATACTCTCATTTTCAGCAGGCTATATACCTACAAAAGGAAGAGAAAATGTTAAAAAAATCAAATGGCACAAATGAAGAGGATGCAATGACTTGGTTTGTAGGGACACACTACTCATCCACATTTCACAGTATCATTAAACTGAAATATCAGGTACCACATTCCCTTCACACCAAACTCAGCATAAAGTGTAAAACACCAGCTTTTTACTTGGTCAAACAGCTCACTTGATCACTGCTGTCACTACATTTTATATGATCTGCCTATTCACTATATTCTTAAAATAAAAATGGATGCAAAAATAGCATTTGGATTATATTTGGTTTCTCTTTTTATATCTTTAGAACCTCAAATGATCAGAATTCCCTTAAAGTGTCTTGGTGGCTTACATAAAAGAAAAACTAAACCCCTGAGAAAAGATCTGAATTCCTCTGAGCAAAGTTTGTCAGCTTCAATCAGGTCACAAAGAATTGGGTGTGCTCAGCCCTTCCTGAGCTACAGCACTATTGAAACAGCCAGATCCTGAAAACATCATCTTCCTCCTGGGGCTGTAGCTCTGGGAATCAAGGGAAGGAGCGCAGTCATGGCATGCAGAATTCACATAAGTAGGTGAATAATTCAGATATTTTAACTATGCCATCTAGAAATTCCATCCTCAGTTCCAAATCATCCATTGGATACATATTACAGTTCTTTCAGGCACTCAGTTTGTAGAAATACAAATCCCACTGGGACTGAAAAATAATGCTGGAATAATGGGTTCATTTATTTTTTTTTTCTGTGTGTGTTAGAACAATTGGAACTCAGTGGCACTCCAGTGAAATACATATGCATCTCAAAGTAGCGTCTGTGGAAAACAAATTAAAAAATAAAAAAGCCAGAGAGTGAAACAGGAATGAGATAGATTTGGAAGGCAGAAAGGAATGCTGATGAGTTGCATGCAGCTTTTCCCTTGCAAAACCAGGCACAGGGTTTGACTGCTGGCCAAACACACTCATTGTGTTTCAGTAGATCCTCATGGCTTAAGATCGTCCTTGTTTTTGAAATCATCAAGTTTGTATCTGGTTAGCAACACACATTGATCAGTGCACAAAAAGGGCAGGTGGGGTGATGCTTCCAGTGCCTAAAAATCACTGTGATTTTTTTCATTGCTCTTGGAATTCAAAATCTGGTTTAATGAATACAAATCCTGAGTTTGTCTCCAGATACTTATTATGCCTTTGCTCAGAGTAGTTAAACCCCAAATTTCAGCTAATACATGTAAGGGGAATGTTCATGTACCAGAGATTTAAAAACTTGATCCTTTGTAGAAACATCATGTTATAAACCTCTCAGAGTCATTGAACTCTGAAAAAAATCAGTTGTCATTGATCTCACATATATTCCTAGACTTTATGAGAACCTTCCTGCAAGTGGAGAACTAGGTTTTGAAACTAGTCAGCCAGTTGTTTGCTGATTTGTTTTGGGATTTCTCGCATGTTCTTTTTTTATGCTGTTGATCATTTAAATCTCCTAAATATGAAAATATACAGCCTCATTATAATCTAGATGAAAAAGTAATATGTGGAAGGTATTTGAATCGGCACTAAATTTGCACATTTTCTTAACACTAAAATCCCAGAACAAATGTTTCCCCACTTTTTTTTTTTCCTTTTTCCATGTGAGAAATGATTCTCTGATAAGAAATCTGGAATGGTTTTTTGTGATTTGTGATGGTACACTACCTGTAACGGTGGGATCCTGCTTCTCCAGTACAATATTATCTTCCTAGAAGTCAGAGAAGCAGTTGTTTGGTGGGGATGGACAGATATCCAAAATTACCATGGCTTTTTTTTAAATCCAGTAGCCTATTGAACAAGATCCTTGTGCCTACAAATGACATTTATTCTAAACCTAAATGTCTTGAACCTACATTTGGCACTACTTGATGTGACATTCTGGATCAGGCAGCTTGTACTTCTTTCCTTGAAAGTACCAAAATTCAGTATGACTTGAGACAGATTTAATAATCTGATAAAAAATGTACAAATATAGAAGCAGTGATACCTAGATTTCAGTAGCTCCATTTTTTTTTCTCTTAATTTTTCCTAAAAATCACATGGTATTCCCATTTGAACTAAAACACTTTTTCAATGCAATAGTTCTCTGTTCCACAAAACATCAAACAACTAAAAATTGAGGTATTTTGTTTTTTAAGGAGACCCCCTAATGGTAAAAAAGAAAACAACCCCCATTTTGTTTATTCCTGTCTTTTGAATCCAATGTTATTAATACTATCAGGCTTAAGACTTAGAATAGTAATTTTTTGGTCAAGGCCTGTGTTTCTTTGGGAGTTTTATATGTTTGAAAAGCACAAAGGATACTTTGAACATCAGGAAATTCATAGAAAAACTTCTATTATATTTTGCTGCAATATAGCATACACAAGTATCTCGTACAGCTGATATTGATTTCCAGGCAGTATTGTCTTTATATGAAGAGTTGACAGTAATTTCACTTTCGTTATCTGGTACTGGAAAGCTGTTGGAACCAAAAAGACCAACTTCAGATGAATCTTTTTAATTAATTGGAGTGGTGAACAAAGTCTGCTATTGCCTATCTTGCTCTGAAGTCAAGTCTTGGATATTTGCTTAGAAGGATATTTTACAAGAAAAACTGTGGAAAGAAAGGAATTTCACTTATGTTCATTACAAGTTTTTATCACATCATCATAGTAATTTTGATTTTGATTTGATGTGAAATGAAATAAAACCTCTTGCTCTACTAAAGGAAAAAATTCATTTTTATGAAAGGTTGAGTTATTTACACTAGCCAAAAAAAAAAAAAAAAAA
>LTAT01000001.1:85549830-85561279 GCA_003286495.1 Chlorodrepanis virens | reverse complement strand
AAAAAAGGAAAGAGAATCTCTTCCCAGCTCTCTGCAACTTCAGACTCTTTTGACTTGTAACAAATTAAACTGATCAATAAATTAAATCCAGTCTGTGTTTGTAAGAGGAGGTGCATTGCAGCAACCTGATACAAGAGATGCTCAGGAAAACCACAGTGAGGGAAATGATCTTACACACACAAATGTACAGGTACCTATCACTCATCAAAACATTTAATCCAAAACCTAAATCAAATTTAAGAAACTGGCCTTCTGAGTTCAAAAAGCTAATTAATTTTTGTATTCATAACTGTTCAGAGGCCCCAAGGGAACATGTATTTTTAAGCGTGCTGGGAGATGGCAGGTGATAGTTTTTACTGCTGTTATCAGCTGTGATCAGAAATGGTGACAGACAATTTCTGCAGGCCATTTTCCCCTTTTCTTAGTTACTTAAGCTTTGTGAAATGATCTTCTTTTTCTTTAAGAAATCAAGAGGTATCTTTTTTAGAGAAAACAGGTCTACATTTGTAGAGGCTGAAGGAAAATCACAACACAAAACACAGCACAAAATAGTTCTTGATGTATCACATAGAACTGTCCTCAGAAATATTTCAGAGTGAAGAAATTAAAAAAAAAAAAAAAAAGCCAAAGATTGGGAACAAAGAGAACAAGGAGATAGGAAAAGTTTAGTAGAGGCAGAATGTCCTTCTGGGGGAGATGAAACATATCCTCATCTATCAACCCTCTGATCTGCTTTACTTTTCTTCCCCATTTCCCCAGAGGGAAGTAGGAGATTTGCTCTGCTAAAGCCAGCATGTTTCACTGATAAGTAATGCTTACCTTGCCAGTGTCTTACTGCTTACTGCTCTTGCTGCTTTAATGGTGCAGCTATTTATTTTGCTTTCACTGCAGGAGAACAAATATTTTGGCTAAATTTCTTTGAAGTCCTGGTTTAGTTACCTTGCAATTAGTAAGCAAAAGGGAAATTACCAATGGAATTAATTTTCTTGTTACCATGTCAATGAAGAAATAAGTAATCTCTTTGTAAGTCAGGCATTTCTTGCAGAGTTACAGAAAAGTCTTGCCTGTCTTTTTATTTCCAGAAGAGCTGAA
Organism: Chlorodrepanis virens; assembly: GCA_003286495.1. NCBI lineage: Eukaryota > Metazoa > Chordata > Aves > Passeriformes > Fringillidae > Chlorodrepanis > Chlorodrepanis virens. The sequence goes on along the minus strand of LTAT01000001.1, from coordinate 85,560,187 downwards.
TGCAATGCTACACACTAGCATAATTCTAAATTTCTTTCTATCACAGCCAATGAGTGTGAGCTTATGTGAGAGAACAGAAAAGGCGACTTCCAATACTTTGTGCTGCTTCTTTCTCTTAATACACAAAGTATATTGAATGCTGAATGCATTCTGAATGCACCTTCCAAAGCTCTAAAAAGTCAGACTGTTCCAAGGCAGAGACGTTTTTTCTGATTTCATTTTTCAATTTGGTGTGTGGGTGTATGTCTAATACTTACAAATTTTTTTCATAATTAAGAAAGAAATATTTGGCAATTAACTTTTCTATTCTTCTTTATGAAATCTATGTCCCAGCAGAGGCAGCATGCAGCACTTGTCCCCATACATGTTTGTGCTTTATTTCCAGTCACAGACACAGGTTACACATTAAAATTCATTGTAACATCATTAAATTTTACCATGGGTAAGGGCTGCAATTTATGCTGAAATATGAAATAAGTTTTTATTTGTCTTTAAATGAGCAGGATAATGGATAATAATTTAAGTGCCACAAACTTGTCTCGTGTGAGGCAATAATGATAATAATAAAGCACAAACTCTCAAGAAAGGATGTATGAAAAGACTATTTTTTTAAAACAAACAAAGCTAATAATTGTTCTTTGTTGTTTTGTTTTGTTGTTTTTTGGTTTTTTTTACTTCCTTGAGCTGTAACTACTTTGTTAAGTGGAGGTGAAGAAGAGATGTAGAAGTTAACAAGTTTTTAGACAGAGATGATCAAACTCATCCTTGCTGCTGGCTGACCCTGGGGACACAGAGCTGTGGCAGCCTCCCCTCTGTTGGGATGCTGGATTCAGTAGCTTCCCACAATCTACCTTACTTTTGGTGATCTGCTTGGTTTTTTGAGGGTTTTTTTCCACATCAGGGTTTTTCAGAGCCTCCCGCTCCCTGACTTGCTGGGAACTGGGTGCCCAAGTGCAGCCTGGGGAAAACCCACCTCCAGTAGCTGCAAACAACAGGGCAGCTCAGTAAGGGTCTGCTTCCTAAGTCTCTGCAGCACAACCTTCTCCTAAGGACCTCCTTCCCAGCAGCACCTTGAAGATCTGTAGCCTTTTCCTCTGGTTTGCCAGGAAATATTTGCCTCTAAATATTTAAGTTCCACAGGGACCCTCTGAATTTGTTTAATCTGTTTTTGAAAATCTTCACTTTTCAGTATCCTCAGGAACCTGGGAATGATCCAAAGGTTATTCCAAATGATAGTGGATTCCCTGAACTTACTGATGGTCCTTGAAAGCAAGTCTTGTATTCTATTTCTTTCATGTCTTAAGGGTTTGCCAAAAGCTTCCTTTTATGCAAAGGAGACAAAACATATCCTTCTGAAATCAGAGTTTAGGAAGCAAATTCCTAAAAAGACACTATTTGTTTTTTTAATTTTTTTTTTAATCAAGGGCCTTATCCTGGTCCTTAGCTATTAAATTATTTTATTGAATTATAAATGTGCATGGTTAAGACATGTATAAGTTTGTTGGAAAAAAAAATACCAATAAAACCAAATTTTAAATAATTTATCTATATAAGTAGAAATTGGAATTCAGTGAAAAATTCAATAGAAAAAAACTACCTAATGAATACAAGGACATTTCAAAAATAATTCATTTGGCAGGAGCTCTTTATTTTTATTAAAAATCTTCTTTGTTATGAATATCTAAATAAATCTGAAGATCCAAGATTTTTGCCTATTTGTGAGGAGTACAGAAAAGCCTTAAATATGTTGGATTTTGATGTTTCATTCCAAGCAGTACTCAAGTAAAAAAGTATGTATCTTAATTTATGGGATGTTATTTAAAGTAGTTAAATTCCTTGAAATGATAGATTTTTGCAAAGTCTTTGTAGGAATAGTCTGTGTCTCAGCACTTCTCTCCAAAATGAAACTCTGTGTGTATGTAAAACTATATAAAACCTGCAAAAATTGAAGTGTTCTTTCGGGTTTTTGACAACTGCACACACATTTTTTGCATACACAGGTTCAGTAAGGCCTTTATAATTTTCCTTATACAAACCATTTTATTTGTCTCTTTAAAAACAGGAAGACAGATAAGCTCAGCCCTCTAGAGATTTCTGTATAAATTAAAGTGTTATAACTCAGATGGCAGGAGATACTGTGTGAAAATAAAAGTAAACACTATTGGTAAGTAAGTGGATTTTGGATGACTTCTGCTGTTAGAAACTACATTTTTAATTGCAGAATCATAAAACAGATAAGGTTGGGAGTGACCTTGAAATCTTATTTGGTCCAAATTTTGTGGATAACTCAGACTAGATGAGATTACCTATCACCTATTTGTTTCATTCAAACCACTTTCTTTCTTTCTAGGAGGGCTAAAATTATTCAAGGACAATTCTGAGACAGATCAACAGATGTTCTGGAATAATTCACTGCTCTGGAATAATTCAGTATTCTGGATATTTCTTCATTCAGCTTATGCATTAAGAGCGAAACTAGAAAATTTGAAAATGAAAGACTGCAGAGGCTCTAAAAGGTCTACCTTATTTGAAGCACTACCAGGATACTGACTCAAAAAGACCGGTTTTATTATTTGCAAAGAGGACAGATGTTCAATATCACAAATAACAAAAATTCCCAGAACTCATATTCAGGTGTTTTGGGCCAATAAGTTCTTTTATTAAATTTTAAATGACAGCTTTCCTGCCACGTTATTGTATTAATTATTCCTTGAAGTGTTGTGCTTCTTAGAGCTCTAGAGAACTGCCATACATTTCATTAAAGCTGCAGTGTAATTTGCCTTAAAATATTTAAGATTAATAAAATCATCCTTGGCAATGAAAATGATTGAAAATGAAAAAATAATTTTAACAGTCTTGGACGTGAACATGGACAGAAGACTGCAAAAAGGAAAAAATCCAAAGAATGCTTAAATGGCAGTATTATTTCTGAAAAGCTTGTGTGGTGGTGCATTCTCTCAGATTGTATTAAATTGCCTCTTATTTGATCCAAATAGAAAATCATTCAGCACCAGGAAATGTCTTAAATGACCTACATGAGTTTTGCATTCAGATTTTGTGCAACTTCATGGCTTTTCATGACTAGAATTTACCTGACAGCACTAAACTCTTTTTTATTTAGCAGTGAGGACATCTTTTCAAACCTATATTTGAAGAAGATAATGGCTTTGTTGTACCCAGGGAAGATATGGAGAGATTTTTAGGCAAAAGACCACATGACTTTGTAAAGTGGTGATGACAATACAGTGGAAGATGCTCATATTCCCATAAAAGCTTCAAGTGGACTTCTAAATGCTGATTAGTACAAAAATCTTTAATATTTAATATATTAAATATAATTTATTTAATGTATTAATAATATAGTAATCTTACCTGATTTACTTCTCAAAGAGTTGATCACCAAATCAAAGCTGTTCATGTAAAAATCTTTTATCTTAAGTCGACATCATGTGCCCCTCCAGAGAGTGATTTGTCCCATCATGAGATGTGTATTCTACACAACAGGAGTGATGCACCCATGGCAGGGGTTAATTTGTCTCTATTGATTCAAGTGTGACTATCTAGTACATAGCAGCATGCTGTGCTTATTAATAGAAATACTTGTTATTATGCTAAAGAAAATAATGTACATTTAGTGATTTAATAATATACCTAGGGGTACATTCTATCTATATTGCACATTTCTCAAATGAGAAAAGAAAGGTGGCTAATTTAAATAGCAGTTGCTCTAGATATTTCTTTCAAATTGCTTCTATGTCTTCAAAATAAATTAAAAAATAAATTTAACCTTCCCCCACCAAACACATCTATCTGACAATATTCTATCTTGATAATTTTACCTAATTATCCTAAGGAAATTTCTTTTGTTTTTCTCCCTAGAGGACAAGAGTCTGACCAGTGTTGCAGGACAAATTCTTCTATATTCTCTCCAGGCTTAATAAAATGCTTCTTTAAAATATTTGGTCCTTTTATTTTTTTTCCCTTAGGAATGAAAAAGCAATGTATGGATTAACAGAGAAAGAGGAAAAAATTATATTTTTTTTTTGGCATCGTGGGTCACTTGAGAGAAAGAGAATAAGAGTAGATCCTCATTTTAAAATGCTTAAGGATTTAATGCATTGATCATTTAAAGAAAAACACATAACTTTTCTTGACCAGCATAATCCACTTACTTATTTCAGAACTTGAAAATGTGTAGTAGCTATAATCACAATGCAAAATATTTAGAGCTACTTGTACTCCATCTGAGTTCTTTGACAGCCATACATAAATAGGCACCAGTTAAATTCAGAGCCAGGGTTTTGCTATTGGAAATGGGCAAAAAAACTCAGTGACTGAGTCACCAAACCCAGAGCAGTTCCCTGCCCAAGCAGGGAGGATATATCAGATATTAAATTGCTCATTTGATTCCATCCAGGTTTCAGATTTGTTTGACTTACAACATTTTCAAGTGAACTTTTTCTGAACTGTTTATTCTTCTCAAGGAAAATGATTCTCAGAGCAGCACACACTGCCCCTGCCAAGGGGAAATGAGGATTTTTTTCCCCATGTGAGAAAAAGAGCAGCAATGTCTCCAACTCTTCCTCCCCATCCTGGGAAACAAAGCAATAATTTTTGCTATTGCAATTGCTATCAGCACAGCACAAGGCTTCCAGCTTCCCCTTTCCACCTCTCCCAGCTTTCTAGTTTCTTGTCTGAATAAACTTCATCATTTTCAAATTTTCCTGTTAGCAGATTCAATGCTGCAATAACCATTACTTTGCAATGCAACACAGAGTGACCCCGATTTTCCATTCACTGGATTTTCTTCATTTTCTGAGGGAAAAATAGTCCTTCATTAAATATCTATTCATCTCTGTTCTTGGTGAAATACAACATTATCACATGAAGTATCTGTATTAATTATTTATTTATTTGTTTAGCTATTTTTTAGAGAGAAAAAGAGGAGATGGCTGAGTGATTAAAAGGGATTAAATTGCAGGATTCTTGAAAGGAAGGTTTAATATACCATTATTACTAGCCATTAAATAGACATCCTATATCACCAATATAATATTTATATTTTAAGATGACATAGAAGTTTGAATAGCAATTTAGGGTTCCATTAAAAACCATACATAAATATTGTTTTTAAGCTTTTGAAATCCCAAAATTCAAAAAAGATGTCATGCTTTTACTGGTATTATTTTTAATCCATAAACCTGGACATTAAAGGCTTTCATGTCATAAAACTGATGATATAAAGTATTGTAGAGTTTTGCACTAATTTTTCATTTTCTTGCTGTTCTTTTTGATGAAGAATAAATCCAAGCATTCTGACATCAAGAAAAATGTTTGTTTTGCTATGGTGTCAGGGATGCTATTTTTGCCTGAGGCTGCCTCACCACCAGATGATAGCAGAAATCAGGAGTGGTGGTGACAGAAGAAAGAACCTACCTTTTTCAGGACATATTTAGACTCAATGTCATTAAAGAGGAGACTACAGAAGATTTGAAGGACATTTCTAGTCCGGAATTCTTTGTAGTAGCAATTACTCCACCACTGATACTGAAATAAAGATCCAAATGCTTCTTGCAAAAATTTGATTCAACCTTAAGGCATTGTGGCTAACGTCTTGATTTGGGGATGTGAATCATAGCAGCCACTGGAGATGTTGGGACATGTGAGCAGGAATTTCAGGCCATGCTTAAAATGATGAGATTTTTAATATTATTGCAGGAAGGTTCTTTACAGAAGGCAACCTAAATTCACTTTCAGAATAAAATAATAATTCCTAATTCCAAAGGTTTTATTTTAATCTGCATCCTAGGTTTACATTGTGCTATTTCACAAAATGTTAAGAGAGTTTAAATAAAAAAAAAACCACCTCATGTCAGTTGAAATCCTACTTCTAGATGTTGCAAAAACATGGAATGTTTTCATGGCATGGACTCCATTGTTTTGAAGTGGAAGCACACCTGTGTGGCAAATTATATATGCAATCCTATATGCAGGATTACATGTCTGTGATCCAGCTTTGGAGGACTAATAAGCACCCTAATAAAAAAGACCATGGGTCAAGAGGGAGATTTACATCTCTCCTTTCCAGTTTTTTTCAGATTTTTGTTGTCTTCCCTTCCTTTTCCCACAAAGGTACCCAGGGATAGCAGTCTGCATTTATTTTTAAGTCAACATTAGCAAAAAAGTAATAACAAGGAAGAGAGAATGGGAAAAAAGTTCAGGGAAATTACAAAATGCTAATATATCTTAAAAATCTGTTGTTTTCTTCATGAAATGGCAATTATAGTTTTGCATCCTAATATGTTGGTTTTTATTTGTTGTTTAAAAATGTAGTTGATTGATTCACATAGTTAAAAATAAACTTTTCTTAGTACTGTTAGAGAAATTAATGCTAAATGACACAAATTACTGTTAAAATAAAATGTACTTTGTATTAACATGATAATTACATTTCTGAATATACTGAACATTGGGAAATTTATTTATTTATCATTGTCTCAAACCAAAATTAAGGAGACTGACTAAACTAATTTGCTGTCACTGACTTTTTTCTTGTTAGTCACTGAATAAAGTTTTGGCCACAGATGTAACAAATGGGAAGACACTGATTTTTCCACAGTAGACTTTCAATAAAATCCTCTTGTTTTGAGCCTCTCCAGGTATAAAATCTCTGCTGAACACCGTTGGGTAGCTGAATTTGCCTCTGGGTTTTCCTCATGTCCATTTTACTTCTGGAAGCATGAGTTGGTACATGCAAAGAAGTGGTTCACCTTCACCTAAATTAATTGAGTAAGATCTAGTAGATTGAATTTTCTTAAAAAACAATGTTATAGTTACTGGGTGAGTTAATGAATGCTTAGTATATATAGTAAAGATATGAAAGAGAAAGCAAATGAAGGTTGACACAGAAATATCTCTAATGCAAAATATTCTAAGAAGATTGCTTTTACTGTACTTTCATCAGCCCTTTAAGGAGAGATTACACAATTTAACAGATGTGCAAAAGGGTACCACATTTCATGATGGCATCCAAAAATGAATCTTCATAAGCAGATGTGTTTCAAGACATTTGTTTCCTCTGCAAATGCTGTAATATTTTACTCAGATTTGGATTTACTAAAGGTCTATTAAGCCAGGATGACCTTACGCCTCTTTTTTATAAAGTGCTTCACTATTTTTTAGGCTAAAGGACAAAAGTAGTATTTTATCTGCCTAGAATTTATGGCAATAGGTGAAATAAAAATGCAAAACTTAGAATTAACTTATGTTATTATAAGGTGGAGGAGAAATTAAAGAAAAGAGAAAGTATAATCTACTGGGTTGGAAACAACTTATTGGAATACCTCAAGGACCAGCTTGGAAATAATCTAATTTAATATTTGTAATCACGGCATGACCCAAAGTAGTTTAATAGTCATATTCACAAACTATGCAAAGTGAGAGGGCACAACCAATACAGAGAAGGGTACCATTGTGCAAAATGAATTGTAAAGCCTGGAATAAGAAATGGTGTGAAAATTTGCAGTATAAAAAAAGGTCATTTGAATAGAAAATTATGTAGAGAACACAATGCTGAGGAAAAAACCTGACATCCTGAATATCATTTAGAATTGTGACCACTCACATTGAGGATAAGCTAAAATTATCTAGAATAAGTACAGGAAAAGACTATGGGATAGATGCCAGAAAGATTAAAATGTAGAAAATGGAAAAAAGAGCCATAAAATAGAGGGTTCTGAGAGTAAGTGATGTTTTGTCACATAAACAAATATGTCAGAGGAATAAACAATAGAGATGTTAAAAAAAAAAAAAAATTCCCTATTTCCCTTAAAGGCCAAGAACAAGATTTGACACAGAAGAAAATTGGTGTAAACAGTCTGAATAAATTTAGGATGGAAATTAGAAGAAGGCCTCAAAATATCAAGAAAAAAATTTTTGGGAGATATTCTCAATAGTATATGATGAGAGAGGCAAATATCATCAACTTTGCAAAAAATTTCATGATGCAGATAATTGGTTTATGACTGCAAGATGTGATCATCTGACTCAACAAAGGAGAGGACTCACATTGCCTGAATTGGTGATTACTGCAGTTCTTTGGTTTGTAGAAGAATCAAATTTATTTTGATTTCATAGCAATTCTACAAGAACTGCACTTATCTCCAAAGAAGGGATAAAATAATGATTTGATAATCGTTTCTTACAGAAATTATTCTATATACATATAAGCCATCTATGTTAAAACTGTCACATGTTATCACTATTTTTTTAAACTAGAAAATTAATAGTTCATTAATACTGAAAAACTGTGTGCAAGTGTACAGCTTCAAAAAGTGTATGGAAAAAAAATTTTATTACTCCTATGGTTTTAAGGGATTGACGTTGAGCTGACTCTTACTGAGGTTTCTTCATAACTCTCTGCAAACTTACTCATTTAAAAAAAAAAAAAACTTAAAAAAAAAACACCCAAAAAATCTGTTTCAAGGGCTGAAATATAGCTTTCATACTTCTTCCTGAACCAGTGGAAACTTTTTGTTCACTGTTTGTCTTTTTCTGCTTATTGAGTTTATAAGACTGACCTCAAAAGAAAATGCTCAGATATATGAAGTAACATCAACAGGTTTGATTTTTCAGTAAGGTGTGTAAGGAATAAAGCTCCATTATAAGAAAGATGCAGCCTGACAAAAGTCTCAAAGGCAACAATTGACCACAACAGACATTGAATAAAGGATCTAGAATAAATTACTGAAAATCAACAAAGTTAAATACCACAATCCTACTGCTGTTAAATGGCTCAAATTGGCTTTTATTGTCAGAGAGCCCAGATAACAAAATTACTTGCTTGTCAAGAAAGAGGACTGTCAACTGTGTAAGCAGAGCATTGAACAAGGGGTGTTGGTAAGGCAGGGTCTCCTTTGGGTAGCAGAGCTAACATGAGCCCCAGAAATCAAGGAGTCATAATTGACCAATCATTACACAGGAAGCAAGATGGTGTTCCAAGTAAAAATAATTTAACATTATTTTTAAAAGAGATATGCTTGGCTACACTAAACTTTCATGACACCTAGAAGCTGGGGTCAGCTAGATCTGAGACTGGAAACAGGGTGAGTTGGCCTTCCTCTCTCTTTTTACCCTGTACTTTCTTTGTCCTTCATGAGGATCCAGGCACTTTAGTCTGTAGTAAAATGAATTGTTGAATGAATCTGGACTAAAATTAACCAGCCCTGAGTATGTTTGTGTGTGTGTGTGTGGAATCAGTTTTCAAAAGAACACTACAAAACCTAATTTTTCAACTGTTTGTCAACTTCTGGCAAATGAAATTGCTTCTGGAACTACTGAGCTACATTACATTTGCAGTTCCAGTGTCCAATTTCTTGCAGGAGGAGTTAATTTATGAAGAACATTTCAAGCTAATGTAGGTTTCTTTACACTGTGTCTGATCAAATCAATTTATTTAGCATAAAACCTTTCTTGAAAAGTTGATGAAAATCAGAATTTTTGGGAATGAACTGACAACTGTTTGAACAGAGTGCTTTCAGTTCTGAGACTTAAAACCTTGCAGCATTTGAGGTTAAGATATGGTGTCAATATGCACAGAAATGAATAAAATAAATAAAATTATTTTTTAATGTTATGTTATGATGATATCTACTGGGAGTGACCAGCCAGGACCTCATTAAAGTTCTATTGAACTCGATCAATGAAATCAAATGTTTTATCAACAAACCCTGCAATTGTTTGGTGGGCAAGTTCAACTGGACTGACTGTATGTCAGCTGTTTTTCAGAATGACAGAAATAGTAATGGATCATCTGGAGTGCTTATTATTTAGTGCTAATGAGTGATTGTTTGGAGAGGGAAGAAAAATCAATTATGACAGCTGTGAGAGCTGCTGCCCCCGTTCCATTATTCCAAAAATAAATAGCAAAGCTGCCTGCTAAGGTAGGAAATCAGCTAGCATTCCCAGTGAGACACAAAAGTTATAGGCAAAGAAGAAACTCCAACTTGTGTTTACTGCACATAAATGATGGCAGGGCTCCAAAGTAGAAGCAGAAGTCCTTGAACTATTGAAGAAACCCAGTACTTTTTCCTGCTTGTATTGCAAGTGCTCAACATGCTTTCTCTCCCCAGACAGACTTTTCCTTGAGCATCAAACTGGGTTTGTTTTTTTTTTTTTTTTTAAAACCTTCATGCCTGATCCAAGATGAGCAGTGGCTGAGAGGAGTTGATGGATGAAAGTCCCTCATATTTGGACTGCTAAGAGATTAAGCGACATTATGGTATTAAAAAAACAGCAGGAAGAACCACAATTTAAAATAAAAAACCCCATTCAATTAAAAAAAAAAAAAAAAAAAAAA
>LTAT01000001.1:85512497-85538801 GCA_003286495.1 Chlorodrepanis virens | reverse complement strand
TGTGTGTTAAAAAAAAATCAGAAGATGTGAAATATAAATCTAGACACATTTATTTTTTCTTCATGAAGCTTGATAATTTGCTGGATAATGCAAACCTCATTGCAGACAGACAAAATGATTAAACATACACATAATGCCACACTATGCATCAAACCATAGATATTTCCACTCAGTCATAGAAAAATGATTTTAAAAGAGAAGAATTACCAGTTTTGAGGAAATATATATAAGACATTATAATATATAATATAATATTACACATATGTGGGGTTTTAGTTCATCATCAGATTTTGGATTTAGATTTAAAGTAAGAATAAGAACAGTGGAGTAGAAATGCACCTGCATGTGTGTTTTAATTTTTCAAGTGTTTCTGTTTGTGTTATATGTATAACTTTCTGTGTGGGCCTTATTGTTCTCATACCTTTATTCATTAATTTATTCTTTTTATTCCTATCAAATCACTCATTAATTTATTCCTGTGGTGTTTCATCACGGAAATATTAGAATCACATTGAAAAGAATAATTTCATCTACAAGCTTCTACCAATCATTTTATTTTTCTATGAAGATATAACAGGAACTACAGTGTATTAGTAATTAAAATAGGTAAAGTTTTCATTAAGTTTGAGAAGTGAACTAATCAGATGTTCACTAGAAAAAAGCAAAAACAAACCAGCAAACAACTTGTTTCTTTCTACTGGAGTGTATAAGTACAACAATATAACAACTGTTAAGAAGAAGTAATAATTTTCAGTCTCTCAGCACCTTCTGTGCTGTATCTCCTGGTACAGTCTGGTAGGATGGAGATGAAAGTGAGTCATAGGATCAAGGTGTGATCTAGGTTGAAAGAGACTTTGGAAGTTACTTTGTCCAATATCACCACTGTACTGAAAATCCCCAAACTGGACATACTTTGAGAGATGTCCCCTCACAAGTGGGAATGGTGGGACACAGACATTTCCCCGGCTGTATTTGCTTTTATTAATGCAGCCCATGGTTCTGTCAGCCTTCCCTGCTGTGACAGGCTGGTGTATTCCCCAGCCTGATTCTCCTCTACAAAGGTGTCTTTTCCCCAGTCAGCTCCTCTCTTGTATGGGTGTATGGCAGATGTGAGACTCTGCATTTGCCTTTGCTAAATTTCCAGATGTTTCTGCCTACCTGCTCCATTGGATGACAGACCTCCAGAACACTGCTTGGTGCAGGTTTTTGCATGGTTCAGGTTGTTAAAAAAGACAGGAATAAACTCACATGCCAAACCTTTTTGGCCACAAGAGCACATCTACAGAAGAGAGTTACAGTCCATATCCAGAGCACTTGAGGCTTGCTCATACTCTATAGCATTAAAAGGGTATGAAGTCACTTAGCACACAGTGCAGCACACTGTGAAGTGTAGTCATTACAGGAAATAAATATTAGGTAGAAAGAGACAAGTGAAGAGATATGCCTCATATTTGGGATGTCTGAGTACATTACTTCTGAGGAAGATGAACACTTGGTTTGCTGTCTTAAAAAAATACCAACTCACAAGTGATGCATTAAGAAATGGAGTACAGATGACGTTGCAATGGGAATTATGTCAAAAACCACAGAAAATCATAAGGAAAAAATCTTGAAGAAGGAAAAAATCCTGAAAGCCACACTAAACCTGATGCCATAAAGCAAAGGCGACATCTCTAAAAGTAAACTGCTGGAAACAGAGAAGGCTTTCAGGACATAATTAAGAGCAGTATTGAAAAGCCCTGGTAGCATGGCAGTATGGATTTAGAGGACAGAACTTTGTGACACATGCTAAAAGTACTCCATTTCATTGAAGAAGTCAGCAGTCTTGAATCTCAGAGCTTTTTTTAGACTTTTCCTAATGTTAGAGGGAGCAGGAAAAGTCTACAGATAATGGCTGGAAAGTTACCCTCCATGGGACAAGTCAAGGGACACTGCACCACACTCCTAACATGAATGTCTTTTTCAAATTAGTCCTGGGATCATATAACCCACTGTAAGATTGCCCTGCTCATTGCAGGGTAGTTGGAACTAGATGAACTTTAGGTCCCTTCCACACCAAACCATTCTGTCATTTTATGAAACACTTTTATCCCCTTTCCAGAATTATTCAGGTATTCCCACTAATGGCCTCCTATGTGGGTTCATGCCCCAAAGGTGAAATACACTTTCTTTATAACAGTTTTAAAAGAAATGAATTATAAAACAGACTCCATGTAGCAGTCAGAGATACGTGTGCAGTTTTGACCAACATAAAATATATAGGACCTAGCATCTCCGTGCTTCTTCTGTTATGAAAATTAAATTTCTGTATTTTTAGTAGCAATTTCTGCTTTATTTAAAAGTAAGGAGCAACGGGATTTATAAGATTAGGCATTCAAGGTTTTAAATAGTGTTTAGGTATTATTATTTTTTAGCCTAGATACCACCTGTGAAATTAAATTTTTAATAACCTTTCAGATATTTAGCCTTAGGGAAATAATTTTCTTAACAGTAGTTCAAAGGTTTAATGTCACAGTAAAGGCTTTGAAATACAATGTGATCACTTTCATTCTAGAAAGTTAGCTTAAAAAAAATCATAGTAAAAATGTTAATGGGGAAAAGTTATGCAGTCCAGCTCCAAAACAAGACAGGAAGATGGGGAAACAAACTCTGCTATCAAAAGGCTTTTATAAGATTTCATCCTGTGTTTTCTATACAGAGCATCAGTTCCAAAATCTTCACAATCAGGCTTCCAAGATTTATATTTTGAAAATGTGAAAGGTGGAAGCAACTCTGAACTTCCTCTCCAAGAGTAAGCTAGACAAGTGTCTGACACTAGGAACATTTTCCCTTGCCTCCATTCCATGACTGATGTCTAGCGAAGCTCTATTGCGGTAGAAATGGAATATGGAAATGAACTGATTGATGAGATACAGAAGGGTTTTTAAAAGGTTATATCCAGTCCACAGTGTTTGTTTGAACCTAAGCCTCTGCCTAATACAAGTTTTTTTCAGAGATTTCTTATTTCATCAAATTTCAGCAGAAGTTCATTTAGCAATTGTCAGTCTGGGTTTCAAATGCTGCCTTTATTTCTCAGGATAAGGTCATTGTCATTTATGAAAGTAGGAGACTTTCTTCTAAGGTCAGAGAGAGCAGAAAACCTTTTCCAGAAAGTTGCTGAACCACTTGGATTGAAAATATCTGTAGGAGTATTCATTCTTTGTCAATTATTGATGACCTTTTTTCCCCAAAAGGCAAAATTTGTCCCACTAGTTAAAGTTTGCTCATATTGTAAATAAATGAAACCAGACTTTTAAAAGATGTATCTGGAAATTTCTTTAACAGCTTTCAGCTGACCTATAAACACCAAAAAGTCCATTCCAGAGCTGATTTGCATTCCTGAATGGCACAAAATAGATTTCATCTATCATGATAGTGCTCACATTATTGTGAATAATTTGGATGATAGTATAGTGTCAAAAATTATAACAATGATAAGAAATTTATAATAGCAAAGAAAACCTCATCTACCTATTTCCAGCAGAGTTGAGAGCTGAAATATTAGATTTATGCTCATCAAGATACCAGAAAACATTAATTATCCTTCATATTTTCCTATATAGACTATTACATAGTTTTAGTAATAATTCTGTCCAAGACTTTGATACAATGAAGATTTCACAGCATTCATGGCAGTGATGGTGGGCATACTCCAAAAGCCAATATATTGCTATTTACTTTCAAGGTTTATGTACAGTCTCTTTTTTTCTATTCTCTTCCTAAATTGCAAATATCTGACTCCAATATGGATTATCTGCAAATATTTTTAGGGAGCAGGAGAAATGGCTGAAAAACAAGTGTAAATTCTGGAGAGACTACCACCTGTCTTCTTCAATTAAACTCCAAGGAAAAATTATGTAAATAGTGCTAAATAAATTAAATATTTCAATGCTTATTTGGAGCTAAAACCAATCGAAAAATAGACAGTTTAATATGAAGAGTCCAAGGAAAAAGAAACCAGATTGGTCAGTTGGAGTCTTATTGTTTCCCCAAAAGCCTTGCATAAACAAAGATTAACAAAAATAATACTAAAAATATATTAATAGCAAACTAGCGTACTGTGTAATATTGAAGAGATTATTATATTTTGCTATTTGCTGTGTAAAGTTTTGTAAGTTAAACAGAATTTTATTTCAGTTGACTTGGGCTACTTCATCATCAAACCCAAGGTATAAATAATAAATTGGCCTATGGGCCAAATGAGAAATAAACAGGTTGAATCTACAAACAAACCAATAAAATTCTGCTTTTCCTGCATGCTGGATAAAATACCACCAGAAAGAATAAAAATATTTGCAATTTGTTGTCCATATTTAAATTTCTTTATATTCCTTTACAAAATCTTTTAATGTTTGTGGTTTTGCTTATTTGTTGGTGGGGTGTTCTTTCCTAACCTCTGGACATCAAATTTCTAAGTAGAGGGAGAGAGGAAGAGTAAGAGAAAGAAAAAAAGAGAGGACAAAACCAAGAGAGGTGAAGATAAACCAATTTCATCTCTTTTGAAATTAGAAACAAAATATTTTCTGTGGAAAATATTTTCGACAAAAAAGCATTTCTTTTCATGGTAACTTTCATTCCTTTTCTTTTTGAAAAAGTAATTAGATATGCTAGAAACAATGCAAGATTTCAAGTTCTCTTTCTTTTCAGCATAATTATTCCTATGACAATTAAAAAAGAAAGAAGGAGAGACAGAGAAGGTCAATGCCAATTAAATATTTGGTTTACTAGCAAAACAAAAGTGAAAATAGATTTTCAATGCAAACTTTTCTTGATGGAACATCATCAATAATTTTTTTTAGCTTTCTATTAGAGAAAGTTTTTTACATCCAGTTTACCCTCCTGGGTCTCTTCCAGATGGAAACAAGTGGGACAATCAATAAATGAAGCTGCTCAGCATGGTTGCCAGATTTTAAATATTTAAATCCAGTCCCAGGGAGGGCAATCATGCGTGCACATGTAAGTGTGCATGAATATGTATGTTCAATGTCTCAGATGTAACCCAGGCCAACTAGCGCTGTTTTATGCCTGAACATTACCCAGCACACCTGGCATCAGATCTAGGGTATATTTCTGATGTATCCACAAGTTTGCTAAAGTCTCCTTTGTGGCTGACATCACTCAGCCTCCCATATAGACATAAATTAACTTTCTGTGATTGCAACTATTTACTGTAGAAAAATTGGGGCAGAAGAATCTACATAGGCAAAGCATAGCAAGAGAGGGATTTGACTGCATAAAACAGGATAGTCAGATCACATTAAGACTTTTGGCAGCCATCCTTCCACTCATCTTTCTGCTAGTAATCTTCCTTTGATATGGTGGCCATAAGCAACTGATTAAGAGCTTGCTTTCACATACCAATATTTCACTAAAAATATCTGTGAGGTTCTATTTTATGTTAAAGGAGAAATTACAAGATATCTTGTGTTAGTCAATGACACTCATATGAGTTTTGGAGCAGGAAAAACCCAACAGCTGAAGATGAGCCAAATTATGATCTCAGAGGACTCTATGTCAAGCTTAATGGCTTCTCTGGAATAACCTCAAGTTTATGTGAGAGTCACATAGATCAGAATATGATATTAGATCTGATATTTTTCAGAAAAAAAAATCATCCAAGAAGAAAAAGGAAAAGTATTTCTTTTGGTCAACCCACACACGAACATGAAGTATATTATTATTTAACAAGCCCATCTCAGCTCTGCATCCTCTTTTGCAAAGACATAAGGGAGGATGGGTTGGATAATCTGCTTCAGGATCAAATGGATTGAGTATGCAAAACAAAATGAGATAGATGCACTTCCCCCTAAAATACTTTCATTCTGTTTCACATGACTATTTAAAAAATGAAGTAAATAAACAGCTAAAGAAGTGTTTCTCCATGATATGGCTCTGTGTTATTAAACAAATTCAATTATTTTGCCCACTATATTTTGAGTAAAGCAATAAAAACAAGAACATAAAACAAACACACCTCAACAAGGCTATGCCATGTAGTCACTCAGCATCCTGCTATTAGTCATTCTAACTACAAGTAATCTACCAGCACAGATTGCAATAATGGCACTTTTTTTCCCCCAGCACAGATGTTCATGTTTCCCTGATCATCTTACAAAACGTAAGATTGTCTACAAAGGCCAGGTCCATCACTTTCTCTGGCATGAATACTGTGATGCTTTGAGCATTCAGCACTGAATTTAGACTGCCACCAATGAAGATTTTAAGATGAGCATGCGTATTTGCTCCTCCACTGCTGCACGATGATGGCTTTCACTGTACCCAGCATGGTCACCACTTCACCTCATTGCTTTCTAAGGCGTTTGGAGAGATACTCCAAGCTCAGAATGATGCTGCCTAAAACTGTGTTCCTCCTCTGAGGTTAGCTGGTAATTTAAACAATGTAATAAGAGTGTTGTATATTGAAAAGGAAGATAAAACAGTGGTTAGAAGAAACAAGAAGTGGACCTTTTGAAGTCTCTTAGATTTCCTTGTGTCGTGGTGGCTGACTTCAAGGAATGTAGATCTGATGGAAAAAATTAATTATGGTTTTGAATGTAAGAGATTTCAAAATATGTCCCTGCACTTTCGCCCTGTATAATATAAGAAACTAAATGGATTTTTCTGAATTGTCAGAGCAAAGAGGAGTAACATAGTTCTTCAATCCAGTGAAAACACAGAATCATAGAAACCTAGAATGCTCTGATTTAGAAGGGACATTAAAAAATCATCTAGTTCTAACCTCTCTTTGCTGGGCAGGGACACCTTCCACTAGATCAGGCTGCTCAGGGCCCCATCCAGCCTGGCCCTGAGCACATCAGTTAGCAGACATTATTTCCATTTCCCACTGTGACTTGGTGCCTCTACAGTGTTCTTCACACTCCCTCATTGCTCACCAACTAAAATTCAGACATTCTGCACTGGAAATCTGTGTCCCTGGAGATTTGTCTTCAGGACATCATCAAGTATCAACAGATCTCTTTCATATTATTTCCCTAGACTAATGTAAACTCTGTGAAGTAGAAGGCAAATGTGAATCCACTTCCATATTTTTCTGATCCCCCTATAGCTTTCCCCATATCTCCTCTGGACTTTTAAGAATGAAGATGGTAAGCATCAGATTCCCTCAGTAATGTTTTAAGTCTAAGAATGCAAAGAAAAAAATAGGAAATTATGGTAATGCCACATGATCAGTACTGCTCTGCAGTGCAACCTATCTCACTTCATATAAAATAGATTCCAATCTATTAATTTATTAATTGAAAAAACCCATGCAATTCATTTCCATGTAGGAAGAAAGGATTAAAGAAACAACATGACCTTAACTTTAACTGAAACAGAGAACAATCCACAGAGCAAAACTAAAAAAAAAAAAAAAATGAAACAGAAAAAAATGAGCAAAAATGTCCAGAGTAACAGCTTTGGGTTTTTTTCCATAGCAGCAGAGGAGATTATATCTGCTGGAAAAAGATGCAGTTTCAGCTTTGCTTCAGTAGCTGTAGCCTCGTCTTTGACAAATTCAAGAAACATAAACCGAGTGGTGACACTGTAAGGGGGAAATGATGGAGCATAAAAAATGACATCAGAATTAATATTGTTCATGACTTGCATCAGAGTAGTGAAGCTGCAAAAATTACTGATAGTCTAGTGCCTTACATTTTTTTCCCTTTGGAACATCCTCATCACCAGTCTCAGTGCAGTGACTTTGTATGAGAATTTTTGTAGAATGGTAGAGTCAAAGGCTGGAGTGCTCAACTGTAATTATAAGTCAGCTACATGTGTTTGCATTCACCCAGACTGCTTCATCTATGTTCACATTAATTTCATTCACATTAATTTTATTCACAATACAGTTTCCTTATTCTTTTTTTTCCTACTTGAAAGGAGCAGAAGTCTTCCTGATAAATGAGTCACTATTACGTATACTGTCAGATCTCAAAAGACAAAAAATAAGGGGAAAAATATAATGTTGCCACTCTTTAGCACTGGATTAATTCCAGACCTCTCAATTAACACCATTGTCATTTAAATAAATGCCAACTTTTACAAAGTTTTTTACTCATTACCCTTTCATTCATTTCAATATTCATTTATAAATTATTGCATAAAGAGTGACGGTCACATAAGAGAGTATATGGGAAAGTATAACATCAACAGAAAAATTATTTAAACAATTAAGCTGCAGGAAACTAAACATTAATCTCCTTCACAAGTATTGTTTATAATAGCATGAATTGCTCTAGCAACTTGCATCTGATTTAAAGCATTTGGCTTCATCTGTTGTCTTAGAAGTGTCAAACATCCATTGGTGAAATTGATAGAATCTCTAGAAATGAAACACTTTGCCAAATCCCATGTTGTGACTGTAAGTCTTAGCCAGGGAAGCTAGTCCTTCTCAAACACACCTCTAGTATTGCTCCCTTTTTGCTTTGACTTCACCTGGCTTCCTTCTTTGCTATTCTAGCTCCTTATTTTCAACCCTGAATTTTCATTATAACTGTAACTCTGGTAATTTACTCAGTGATTAAAGTAATTCAGTCTTACTATATTGAACATAATCACTGAATCAAAGACTCTTGTCCTGAGGGAACATCTCTTAATATTAGGACTGCTTGCTCTTCTGGATAATATGGATGCTCTGACTGCAAGGCATCTTATTTACTACCATTTTGTTAATCTGTAGTGATGATGACACAGAAACCTGTGCCTTTAGTTTAAAGATACTTGTGTTACAACTTTGATTGTTACAGATGATATTTGAAAATTACAAACAAAGTTAAAAGTAAAACTGTGTTAGGATAAACCCAGAAATCTAATCAGGAACTGAGCTAATTTTTTTTTTATTTCTTTCTTAACAGAATAATCTTTAATTTGATAAATCATTTTGTTTTAACATGCTTAATTGGTTTTAAAAGAGTTTGACTGCATCAGCATATAGTCCACAAATTACACTAATTAGTTTTCTTTCATTTACAACTAATAACATTTTTCCCATCCTATATATAAGATGCTGGTTGGAAGTCCAGACATTGCATTTTATAACGGGCATTCAATTATTAGTACAGCCCAACCCTCCTTTCTATTCTACAACAAAAAACACAATATCTTTTTAATCTTAAATCTAAGCTTCTGGTTGGATTTAAGATTAAAAAGAGTCTCCCTCCAACCATTGAACCTCTTTTATTGTCAGTAGTGCATAGGGGATGACTATAGCCCTCAGGAATAAGCTGACAAATCCAATGTGAATGACTAAAAGCAAAAGATTATCAATACTGATCTTCTGAGAATTCACAGTACTTGGGATATTACTTCCAGCATAGGTCCTACTCCCAAGAAAAATCCATTGGTCACAACCCTGAAAAGCCTCTTAAGAAGATACTACTCACTGCGAAAACACAAATTATCTAGGAACTGTTGACTTCTACAGAAACAGTAAGTAGTAAAGTTTTTAATGACACAAATTATAATTTTTCTTGCATTACTCTTTCAGGATCCACCTTCTTTTCCAGATTTGTGTAACGTGATCATAGTGACAATTAATTTTACCAGTAGCTGGGAGTGCAGGCACAACCATGAGCATGTTACTACACAAAGGCAAGGAGCATGGAAGGATGGCACTTCTGTTATTACCCAAAAGTTTTCTCCGTATTAGGAACAACATGATGCCAAGATGGAGAGTTATTGCTGTACTGTCATATCTGAACCTACAGAAGAGTGCTGGGGTTTGTTCATCACATGACAAGATGGACATATGATGTGACAAAAATGCCTTTTCTGACATATTTTAATTCATAAATTCATGCACAGTTCGGGTAATTTTCTGCATTTTCTCAAGACAAATTTTACAGTACTGTCTTAGATCACATTGGGAAAAACATTTCTTCTTCATCAAGTAGTTTTCTAATTAGAAATACGCTCTTTGGCTGCAGACAAAAGTTTTGAAGTATTAAAGGCCGAAGAGGTACTAATCAATTGTTTCATTAGGAATGACTGGCTTGTCTGGCTGTCAAAATATCAAGTTACTTGCATTAAAGAAATTAATATATTTCTGCTCGCCATGTCTTTACAGCAGAGACATGAACTAATTTGAAAAAATTAAACACTTCCTTTGCACATTTTACTTGTTAGTCTTTCAAGTTCATTTCAGGTACTTATCCCATTGCCCATTATTCATATTTGAGATGCAATGGACTCAAGTGACTCACTCATGCCTAGTTTTGGGGTGCTTTTTCTTTTGCATGTGAAAAGTCAAGAGAGAGAATTTCTAAATATGTAGAAGATCATTATGACTTCTAAACTCTGATTTCAGAACTAATGGGGTCCTAGAACACAATTAATTTTACATTTTAAAGTAACTCTTCTGAATTTAAATTATATCTTTCAGTAAAAAAAAACCCCTGCAAAATACAGAGCATGTTTTAATATTTATTTAAGAAAACTCCCCACAACCAACAGAAAAACAGAAAAAAAGATAGGCAATAATTTGCTTCTTCCTTCCTTTTGAAGATATTTCTAATTTGAGATTCACCTTATATGGAGTGCTTAAGATCAAATAGCATCCATGGGCAACTTCCAATCAAATCTCCTCAAATATTATATGATTTACATGTGCTAAGGCTGAATTTTTTCTACCAAATTTATCAACCTATGTAATTTATGAATAAGCACCAATATTAATTAACTGATGACATACACAAAATATTTGAGTCAATTAAAAAATAAACTTACAGTACAAAAGGAGATACTAGAAGATGTATATTCATGAGCATGAGATAATCGCCTGAAAGTCATTAAAATGCTGGTACCAATATTTATCTGATACAAAATATGAAGAATCATTTTGATACTTTTAGAGGAATGGTCAAAAATAATAATTCAAATAAAAAATTGCAATGCTGTTTAGATCTCTCTGCAGTATGTTTATCATATTGGTCTAAATCATGGAAGATAGTTATACTTTTCTATTTCAGCATGCTTTTACATTTTCAGAAAAAAATCCCAGGTGAATTCCAAATTCTTTTCTCTGGCTAGCAGAGATAGAGAAAACTTGTGAAGTTCTTAAAGAAAACTAGCTGGAAACTAATTGTGTCCTATTCCCAAATTAGTCATACTGAAAAACACTGGAATGCTGTGTCTCCAAGCCACAATTTTGCTGTTACTTCTTTTCAGGGGCAAATGGTGTTACCAAGAACTTGACTCCACATAGCAGAGAAAGGGTTGAGAATGAACAGTGAACACTGAACTTGAGCTCTGAAGAGCAAGGAAATAAAACTCTGTTTAAAAGAATGAGAAAAAAATCACCAACAAGAGCCAAAATCTCAGCAACATATCCAAGGCTCAAATACTCAATTTCCCAGTTGCTAATGTTGCACTTTTGAGCAAACACATTATATTGCATTTTTTGTAAGATGTCAGTCATTTCTTATAAGGTTTCCTCTCTGAAGACCAGAGTATAAAGTCTTCAGCCAAAGCAGGGCAAAGATTGCCAAATATCTATTGCAACAGATCCTTGATCCCTCAAGGTCTGCTACTGGCAATGCTTCATTTGCTAGGAGAAATGTATAGGATAAAACTTCAGCACTTTGTATAATGCTGGAATGTGTTTCATGTACAACAGCCTCCTTCCTAAAGGTACTGATATGTCAGGCCTGAAATTGCAGTTATAAGCTTCTAGATTTAGCCACATTCTATTGTCACCATTTGCAATGTCAAAGTCATCATTACAAATCAAATGCTCTGTGTCTGATATTTGCTTGTGTGGAAATTAGCATAAAGATAAAATACCAAGAAAAAAAGGCATGAGAGGAGGATATGGTCATACAGGTTTGATTTAGCTCTGTGAGGCTTAAGAGCCCTGAGTTTAATTGCAGTTAATGAAGAAAGATCAACATCTCCAAAAGTCAATGTTCAAAATTGGGCTCCTGCTCTGAAATGGGCCCCATTTCACATAGGAGTCCCCCTCCACCCATTCATTTGACCAGGACCCATGGGAATATGACCTTATTATGTCTGGGAAATATCACTGAAAGAGGTTATTCAGAATTCACAAGTCAATAAATATACAAATGCAATAACTGTGAAGCCATTCATTAAAGAGTTACTGATATTCTGTATTAGAGTTACATGGCAAGGTTTTGGCACCAGGAGTCTACAGGGGTGGCTTCTGTTGCCAGACAGAGCCCATGCCAGCTGGCAGAGGAGAGACTGACACTGGCCGTTATCTTACTCTGATTTGATTGTAAATAAATTAATCTGAGGAAGTAGAGAGATAGAGTGGCTTTGGTGAGCTCCTGGTGTCCAGCCAAGGCAAGCCCAACTCATACCCACAAAAACAATAATTAGGCTGACAATATTTCTGCATGCCCCAGACAGAGACTGAAGGCACCAGTAAGTTTGATATAGGATAAACTATTCTGCTAGATGCAGTAACACATAGCTGTAGCTGTGTGGTACTGTGAGTGTTTAGGATCCCAACAAGGCAATGGACAGGAGAATGAGCACAGCATGCAGTTACACATCTTACTTTAGCTTATGGGATGCCTTTCACACTATTTTCCTAAATAGGGTTGAAGTCAGCTTTTCCTCCCTCTGTAGGCCCCTAACCCTTCTGATAGCAGCTTTAAATGCCAATAAACTTGCCTTGTTTTGTCTTTTAGTGCTACGTCCAAAATTTCAAGATGACACCATCTACAGGGCTTAGAGATGTGTAGCAATACTGTCAGTGAATCAGGCCATGTTTTGAAGAGGTAAATAATTTTTTTGTCTATTACCTTGTGGAATAAGTTAAAATCTCAGTGCAGTCAAATCACATGAAGTGTTCCTTTGAACTTTTTATATAGTATCTCTGAAGGGTCTTGAAATGCAGAACCAGATCAGAGCATGACAATTGTAGATTAAATGTATCTCTTTGGATTTACATTTAGTGTTTTTCTTCTGCCCTCTGCAGAAATCAGTTAAGAAGAATTTATCTGACTGTGGAGGATATAAAGGATATTTTCCAGGAGAAATTGTGCAGAAGTTTATTAGTAACCCAAGCAGCATTTGAGAGATAGAAACATAAAACTCAAGAATCTAAAAGTAGAGTCTTATTAATGTCATTAAATCTCTAAGTGTCACTCCTACTGCTGATTTTAGAACGAGAGGACAATCATTTCATTGGTACCTTTCCAAAAGTTCTGTGCAACAGCAGAAGAGAATTCTGCATAAAATCATTGAGAGAAGTGAAAGGAGATATGTTGCTACCTATTTCAATAAGAAATATAAAAGAGAAATTGACCCAAGGTAGATTAGAGATGACAACCCAAAAATTGCTAAAAATCATTTGGTAAAAGTAATAAAACAGATATTTTGCTTAATTAAAAATTGTTTTTAAAAAGTTTAAAAAAGTAAAATAAAAGTTTATCTGAAAAATAAAAATTTAAACAAATTAGTACCTCAATGAATTTTGTATTCTGTGCCTCAGAAGTTAGAACACTTCTGTGACGCCCATCTAGGTACAGCTGTGCATTTCAGCAAAAATGGTTTGAAAAGAAAAGAAAAGAAAAGCTTACCTATGTCACCAGTTTCTGGTACAGCATCAATCACATCTTCACTTCAGAATCATCAACAGATTAATGTTGTCTGGAGGACTACAGTGTCCTGTAATGACAAGTTATAAATCATATGAAAAAGGAATCTATCATGTTCAGACAATAATAGCGTAAAATAGTCCAAACTGGAATCCAGAGCACTGGGTACATCTGCCATCTCTAAACAGATGTCTACAAGGCATCTATTGCTTTGGTACGTTGCATCTATATAACTAATAAGTGGAGAGAAAACTTACATTTTAATATGGGTAAAATATTAATATCAAGTTTTAAGCTTGACATTAAATTATTGTAATTTTTGTTTACAGGATTGAAAGGAAAAGGAATAATTCAAATAGCATGTTAGAATATCCTTAATTATCTGAAATATATTTGTCCATGTAATGTCATAATTTTGAGGTGGACTATTCTGAATTCTTATTGTCATTTTGATATAAATAAATTTTCTTCTCTGGCACCGTAATCTATGAAGATGATTTCTCACTTTTATATCAGGTTATATACCTAAATGTAGCTAGGAGTGGACTGGATTAAAAAACCCCTAATAATACAATTTTATTACTTTAAAAGAAAATAGGATGAGACTGGAAAGAAAGAAAAAACAGACTGGAATAGAGCTCTGCAATGGTTAAACTGATACAGGGTACTTGTGTTCTCCTCTCCTTGATTCACAGCTGAGACTTCAACATTGGTCATGGACAAGTTAAGTTTTCCAACAGTGAGTTGATTATTCTGGGCTGAAATTCAGCCGTTCATTCATCTGTGTGTTATACATGTATGTGCAAATTCAGTTCTGGACTAAAGAAATCATCCAAGAGAACTGACATTTTTCACCAGAGGACTTTATTTTAGATTTTCTAAAAGAGGAAAATGGTCATAGAATAAACAACCAGCATTAAAAATGAATCTACTGATACCAAACCACTAAACATTCTAATAAAACCTCAAATCACTGTAATTAAGATTTGCTAAGAACTTAGCATTCATGACAAATATAAACAAAGCATTTCTTTTTGGAATTTTTAGAACAGTCATGGGGATAGGGATATGCCTGATATTTTGGTGAATGATCATTGACATTACCAAATTTCCACTTCTTTCAACATATCATTGTCTACCTAGGACTCTTTAATATTCTTGGAATAATTCTGCAAACCCAGAATTGTAGAGTCACAGAACACTTTAGGTTGAAGGGGCCTTCTGGAGGTCCTCAAGTCCCATTTCAGAGCAGGTGCCACCTTGAAATTCTTTCCAACCCAGTTTATTTTTCAGCACACCACTCGATGCAGTTTTCATGGATTGTTCATTTGTGTTGCACACACTATTTCATCACAGAACACACACACACAGTTTTACTAATTTGAAGGCATCACAGGATTAAGAGAAAGATGAGATCAAGTACTGAAGCACATACCAGAATATTAGAGACCAGAGAGTAGAATTGTTTCAAGATTTGTAAATGAATCATCACTATGTTGGGACTGAAGAAACAATACCAAAGTTCAATTAAAATTTCCCATATGAAACCTCTTTTTCAAAATAAAGTATGTTTTCCCCATATTTCCACCACATGCTTCATGTAATTTGTTGGCTTGCTGGCTTCTCGTCCATACCTGCCTCTTGGTTTTTACTGTATAGAGATTCTATGGCTACTATGCCCCTTATGTCTTTAGGACCTTCAATAAAAACCTTCAGTTAGAGAGGATAAACTTGGGCCTTATGTTTCCATGAACAGTTGTATTCCTTATTTTATAGGCTAATAAAGCTGGATATATTTCATGTAAGTAAAATTTGTTTTTTCTTTCCTCCATGGTCTCTTACCATTATAGAATATTGGAATAGTCCCAACTGAAGAAAATTAGTTTTGCAGTGTGTTTCTATAGATTATGAAACAGGCAGTTTCTAAATATGTGTGATTTTTGTCACCTAACATATTCAGTCAGCACACTGTCTGAAAAAAAAATTAAAAATGTAAAGTATCAGCTTCCAGAAGCTGATACTTTATATTGGAACAATTCAATTAGCAGATGTAAAGTGAACTTGGGCCACACCAGAGAGTGGAATCTAACTGTTGTATTACGTCCCACTGAATAAAGAGACATGCACTAAAAAAAAAAAAAACCTGAAAAATTGTTTTGTACTATTCTAGAAATTATGACTGCAGTCTCTTCTGCAGTGTTCTGACAGTTTGGAAAAAAGCTTATTTTCTTTCTTTCCATAATCATTGAAATAACTCTAAGCAAACTGCTCTGCATCGTATCACTGACTTTAGTAATTTGCAGGCACTTACAAGGAGTAAAAACAGTGCCACACACAGAGAAGACTGGTGTTGAATTATGCAAGAGCAAGCCACATATTTCAGCCTGAATGAGGAAAGTAAGAGCCATGTTGGATATTAAGAAAACATATCAGGTTCAGAGGTCTGCAATTAATCTTGTCAGTGCATGAAGCCAAGCTAACCTGTTTGCAGGAACACAACATCTCAGTGCCTTTTTCTCTTCTGTGAATACACAGTCAACCATGGACATGTGGGATTTGAATCCATTAATGTGACTGGACATAGCCAAGGTCTTGAATATTTTACGGCATTCTTAGAAGTATTAAATATTTACACCAGTTCTTTGCAAATGTTGTACAGAGAACAGGCAGATGGAATGAATTTCTGTAAGCTACCCTACAGTATATGCAGACAATACAGATATTTCTAGACAAGAATTACATTCTGCTGTCAGTTGGAGCAGAGAAATTTGGTCTGCAGTTGATCCAAGTGTCTCTGACTGATAGGTACAAAAGTCAATATAGTACCCATAGATACACTTTTAAAACCACGTTGTCCTTTTTTATACAACCAGTGAAATATCATAATTGAATACATTTACTTTCAGAACCTGTTACCACTAAGATACTTGTAGTGAAATTGACTGAAAATAAATTAAAATAGATTGGTTTTCTTTATTGACCTTGACCAATGTACAAATGTCATAGATGATGATTATGATGATCCTTATACAAAGAAAAAATATAACCAAGCATTCTGCAAAGGCCACTTCCATTACAAGGGCTCTCTCTATTGATTGCATGAAGCCTTCCTTGAGAAGTACAAAAGTAGGTGTTTTTTAAGAAAATTGATTTTAATGATTAAAGAGACCTCAATATCCCTTTGATGTTTCACACCAGAAGTATTCTTTAAATATAAGAGCCTAGTATAAGTTCCTTAATGGGAACAAATAGATGCACTCCCACATTCTTTAAAACTTTACATTCTAGTATAAAATAACACAAAAATGTCACAATTTATGTATAAAATATCACAAAAATATGTTGAAATTTTATCAGATTGTAACATTACTTTTGAGACTTTGCCTTCCTTCTGTAATCAAACACAGTTTTTATATATTGAAGTCACTGCCAGAGTTCTAACTTTCAAAATACATCAGGCTAACCTGTGATGATGTTCTGGCTATGACTGGAAGGTGGACTTGCCATTGTTGTGTCATTTTTCAGTGTCTCAGCACATATAGAGCTGATTATCTTAAGATGTTCCTCTTCCCACATGAAAATATCTACAATACATCTGAGTTTTAATCCATATATGCACCCAATGAAGCGGTGTAAGCACCTAGGCAGACATTAGAGTTCTATGTAAAGTAGAAAAGTAGTTTTATGGTTTTTTAAATTAATCACCAATATGATAGAATCAGTCCACTAAAATTTCATGCAAAGTTAACATTTGTGACTGATTCTGCTAATAATCATCATCTCTGAGCACCTGATAAGTCATCTGAGGCAAAATCAGCCATTTTACAGAGGCCTCCTATGAGCTCCATCCTTCTGGATTTCCAACCATGTAGAACAGATTTCTATTTAAATTTCTCCGCTGCTTTCCAACAATCTTTAGTGTGAACAAAGAAA
The DNA here is from genome assembly GCA_003286495.1 of Chlorodrepanis virens. Lineage (NCBI taxonomy): Eukaryota > Metazoa > Chordata > Aves > Passeriformes > Fringillidae > Chlorodrepanis > Chlorodrepanis virens. The sequence goes on along the minus strand of LTAT01000001.1, from coordinate 85,521,264 downwards.
CTTATGAACTTAGAAACTTATGTTCTCAGGTGCTATTTTCCATGCTCTGATAAAGATAATAAATGGGAAAGTGAAAAGATAAAATAATTAGCACTCTTCTAAACTTTTAGAGACAGTTATGAAAATGTGATTTACTGCCTGTTCACATTATTAGAGTGAGTCTCAGATGTAAGAAGTTGATGTTTCTTGCATGTACAAATCTTGGATTAATTCCATAATTTTCGTAAGCAATTATGAACTTCATCAGCAATGACACATTTCTATATTGAGATTAGAACTGAACCTTGAGTTGATTCTTCTGCTCGCTCCCAATGATTTCAGTGGGAGGCAGTTTCAGTTGTCTTGACATATAGGTCTGGACAGCCAGTCTTGCTCAGTAAAAGTGAGGAAAAGTTAAGGATGTGAGCAAAACCTAATTTTCTTTCATAAATCAAATACTTTCTACTGCACAAACTGGAATCAGTGCAATTTGGACTGGAAAAGGGGAATGGAAAGGAGACTGGACAGCTGAAGAACAACCCAGATCCTTTATATGAAGAATGGAGAGTATAGTAGATTTTGTTCAGCAAATCCATTCATATTCCAGTCACTGCTACCCATAGTAGCACTCTCAAGTTCAAAAAGGAGAACTTGCATTTATAAGTTATGCAAGTATTAAAGTGATGTCAAAGACCCTGCTTTTGTTTGAGCTCTAAGCTGCCCAAATGTCATATCAAAACCTCTCTAAGCCTTGAAGCCACTTTTTTATTTTGTGGAAAAGAAAAAAAAAAAAATTAATGGCCTAATTTCTTGCTCCCACAAACATGTTTAATAACTTCTGAGTTTTTTAACACAGAAAAATATACTTAATGACCTAAGACAGCAATTTAAGCACAGTTTTCTACTTTAGCCTGCTCTGTAATGTTTCTTAGTAATTTAGTTGAAGATTTTTACTTCATTAATCATGAAATTAATTTTCCTTACAACTTGGAATCTTTCTGACCCAGCTGATGAGGAATCTAAAAGATGCAGCTGCCTTGCAATGGCAATAAACAGAAGTTATGAAGTGCAGAGCTGACCAGTTGTTTCCAAGTACAAGCTTTCCAAGTGAGATTGTCTGATCACCTCCGGTGATCAAGGGGCTCAAATAGCAAGGATGGGATGAATCTTGATTTAAGGAACTGCAGTTTTTTAACCAGTGCATGAAGTAGATCCTTTGCAGCAGCAAGAGAAAAAGCTGAATATGTTTTAGTGTAACAATCCAAAACAAAAGTGTTAAGCAAAACAACTTAATTTTTGAGAAAGAAAATGGTTCTTTGCCTTGTTTTCACTACAGTACGGGTGTTCTTTAGAGAGGTGTATATGAAAGTCATCATATGTAAAACAAATTTTCAAACAGAATAATTGTAAAATGGATATAGGCACAATTTAAAACTGTATCGGTTTTGCAGAGTGAATCTGTCACTCTGCTTTTATGCATTTTTTGTTGAAGCTGAGTAAGCCATAGAAACAAAATCATACAGCCAGCTCTTTGTATTCCAATGTTTTAATTTGTGTTATAAGATTTTTCTAGTAAGAAAGTATCTGGTAAAACAAGAAAATCTCTTCAGATAACAATATCCACTGTTTTGCCACTTACTCATATGAATGACTGACTGGTTTTAGTCATGCATGTGCTGAGAAAAGAGGATAAAGGAGAATCTATTGCAAAGAAGATGTGATTCCTTCATCAGCATTCTATGTCCTCATGTAACTATGTTCACTAGGAATATATAAAATTTGGTGCCAGACGCCTTTGTAACACTTGCATATTCATCAGAGTATTATATACTGAACCTATCCTTTCTTCTCCCAGAAATAATTCTTTAATAAAAATGATGATAGGGAAAATAGCATATTAAAAAATAAAACTAAATGCAATGTTGTTCTCTACTGACAACTTATCTTCCTATCTCCAACTTTTCATTTAGTAAAACAGGAAATATCACAAAAAAATAAAATCTTCCTAAGCACCAAAAAGAGATATAAAAGTATATGAATTTCTTCAACAGTGCTTAATTATTATATTTCCTTTTCTTAATAGACTAAGGAGTTCCCAGGCCACTGTTTCAAGTTTTAAATAAGAGATATAAAGTAGCATTTATACTTTAATATTATCATAAGCACCTTTGAAATCACAGCTCCTTTCTGCCAGGCACTGAGCAGACAGCTAGGTGGAGAGACTTCCTGACCCAGAAATCACATACTCCATATTGAAGGAGAAGTAAGAGCAATAATACATAATAGTATGATTATTGCCATATAGTAACTCAGCTGTGGAATGGGAACAAAAACCATTTGGATCAGATCAGATCATAGGACATATACCCTGCTAAGACTTGCAGTAAAGGACATGAACAAGAAAACAGTCTCAGCTAGTGCAGCTATACACCAATATTTCTCATCCAACCTTCTGAGACACAGGTGCTCTCTTTGTGCTTAATATTCCTGGATTAATTCTTTCATTCAATGAATTAGTTCAAATTAATTATTTTAAAGACTATGTAACCTTTAGAAATGCAGGTTCTATGATACCTGGGTGAGCTGGCCAACACTGCTGTAGTTACGAGTGCAACATCATCCTGGTATTTAAGTACCTCAAAGAGAGGGGAACAGGGCTGACTGCTGGGGTCTTATGACTTTTCCTTTCCTTCATGCATCTGAGCTCCTCATCACTATGGTATGCAAAGCACCTCCTTGGTAGTATTTGATGTGATTATGCAGTCTAGGATCACATTTATACTACAGCCAGTACTGAACCTTTTAAAGGTTATATTTATTTAAAGAGTATCTGGAACACATCCTAGTCTAAACATCTCTAGAACTAATTTAGATTTCTGCATGTTAGGGTTTGCCTGGATGATATAGGGATGATTAAACACCTTAATACAAATAACACAGCACTTTCTGTTGAATCACCATGGGCTGAAATTTGAAGAAAAGCAGGCAGATGGCTAGATGGTCAGCAAAGATGGGACAAAACACTCCTACTAGATTATTGAAGTTTACCATGCTGTAGAGTTTATCCATATGTAGAACAAACCACCTTCCAGTTGTTTGAGTAATGTGACTGGGTAAGCATTGCTAAGCACTCTGTAATAAAAAAAGTACTGCTGAAAAAAGAGCTGTATACAAGGTATGCACACTGATGGCTTTTGCAGACAAAAAATGCAAATTAAGGCTCATAAGAATGCAATCTTACCCTGCCAAAATATTTATTCATGGCAAGCATTATCTGCACAATTCAGAAACACATACACCACTCCATATCAAAAACTGCTGACAAGATGTAGAAAAGGCAATAACACTCCAACGTCTATGCACTTTATTCGTTACTCTGCTGAGGTAGAAGTACATGCATACATTTTCAAAACTAGTTAGAGAGCTGATTGTCAGCAATTCATTCCCTAGCATTTCTGCTGCAGATTCTTCATTTACTTAGCCCCAGAGTCATCAGCATTTATAGGCAAATGTCGAAAAAAATCCTTGCAGCAAGCAATCGAAGCAGACATCACATAACTATGTGTCCACTGGAGGGCTGAAATCTGACTGGAAAGATCAGATGGCCTGAAATTTTAAATGACCTTGTGACATTAGGTCATTGTCTCTACTACAAATTATATGTCCATACAAGGCTTTCAAAATCCTCCTAATTGCTTTATTTGAAATAATATGTTTGAATGCAATTTAGAACTTGAAGCACATGAACTGCTTCTGTTTGTATAATTAAATTCTGTATCTATATCTATAAAAGAAGAAGCATTTTTATTTCTCATCATTTTGCACAATCTTTCAGCATTACCAATGATATTACTAGATATTTCTGGATGTTATGCAATACCTTAGTGATGTGTAACCAAGGGATATTTTGGAGTAGGTACTGTATAATGACATTTTTATCTTCCTTTCAAGGGAAAGCAAGGCCCACAGGCCTGAGCAGGCAAAGCACTGATGCCTTTTTCTGAGACCATCGCTACTTTCAATGTCCTCTTGGGATGCTACATCCCATAGCATGGCCTAAAATCCTTGTGTTTGAGTACACAAATGTCAAACATTCTTTTAAACAGGCATTTTTGGCACTCACAACTCATCCAAGTATAAATGGATTGATAGTATTAAACTCATGGCACTTCTATCTATTTCCTTTCAGATCACATTGATACTAAGAAGAACACCTCCCGTCTTCATTTACTCTTTCACAGAATCAGAGAATCACAGAATGGGTAAGGTTGGAAAGGACTACAGTGGTCCAACCTCCCTGTGCAAGCAGGGTCATGCTCTAGAACATTGCACAGGATTGCTTCTTGGTAGATCATAAGGTATAGTCAGTGAGGGAGACTGCACAACCTCTCTGGGCCATCAGTTCCATCATCTGAATAGTAAAGTTCTTCCTCATGTTCAGGTGGACTCTCACATGCATCAGTTTCTGCCTATTTATTCTTGTTCTAGTGCTTGGCACCACCAAGAAGAGCCTGGCTTCATCCTCCTGACACCCTCCCTCCGCTCTTCTCAAGGCTGAGCAAACCCAACTCTGCCAGCTTTTCCTCATAAGAGAGTTGCTCCAGTTCCTTAATTATCTTTGCCACCTTCTGTTGGACCTGCTCCAGAAGCTCCAAAGCTCTCTTGTACTGAGGAGCCCAGAACTGGATACCGCATTTCAGATGTGGCCTCAGCAGAGCTGAGTAGGATCACCACCCCTGACGTGCTGAAAATGCACCCCAGGATACCATTGGCCTTCTTGGCCACAGGGATGCACTGCTGGCTCATGGACAGCTTGTTGTTCACCAGGGCACCCAGATCCTTCTCTGCAGAGCTGCTTTCCAGCAGGTCACCCCCAGCCTGTATTGCTGTGTGGGTTTATTTTTCCCCAGGTGCATGACCCTGCATTCGCCTTTGTTGAATTTCAGAAGGTTCCTTTCTGCCTATCTCTCCAACCCATTAAGAGAAGGTTCTGAAGGGCTGCCCAGCCCTCTGGGATATATTGGCCGCTCCTTTTTGCCATCAGCAAATTTCCAGAGGAGACATTCTTTCCTTAGAGTAAGAATGCAGACAGAAGAATGCCTATGAGAGTTGTTTGGGTCAAAGTTAATTCTTCCATAGCAGTTTGCATAGCAGATGTTGAGGTTTCTCTACTGACACCAAATCAAACACAGTGCATAGTGGTTCATTTCTATCTGCATTCCCACATCTTTTCTAGATACAGATGCCCTGTGCAAAGAATGAACACTGTTTAGCTGCCAAAAGCAGGCAAAACATGTTCAAAGGAATCTTGAGAAGCATAAGAATAAATAAAAATCCTTGTCCATGCATACAGAAACCTTATTATATTTTTTTATTATTAATCCTGCCCACTCTTACAGAGAGAACTCTTAGATTTAAATCTCTGCCAGTGGCTTTGTTTCTAAACCCTATTATATATATTTTTATTACTACACTCAAAGTCCCCAGTTAGGATGCCATGTTTTAAAACTATGCTGATGATTTTCCTCAGCTGACTGAATTCAGCAGTAGAGAGGTAAAGCCTTGATTGCATTGCTGTGTTTATTGCAGGGTAGAGGGTTCTGAGGCACAGAAAGGGTATTTCTTTTCCTGCCAGCATTGTACCCCTCCTTCCAAACTGTGAGAGCAGGATTACAGAGCTGCTAGAAGGGAAGACTCTGCATTTTCATTCTGTACATTTTTGCTAGCAGATGCTGACTTACTACATTTTATGCTGTGCAGATCAAACCACGAAAAATAGGTATTGAATAGAATATCAAGTTCTGCAGCTCTGTTGGAGGTGTCTTTAGTTTCCAGTAATTTCCATATTTGTTAACTCTACCTCATAATAACATATTCCTCCAAATATAAACAGCATTACCCAATACTGATCTGTTGCTTGCAAAACTCTAGCTCAGGTCAGACTGGAATAGCAGAGTTCTCATTCACCAAAATGGGGGGGTCTTAAAATGCAACTGTAATAACACTAGCTTGTTGAAGTAATATTATACTTGCTTTAGATTCAGAGCAGGAGTCTGAAAAAATAGGATAAAAAACTGGACAGCACAGGAACACAGGGTCAAGGGTTGAAAATTTTTATGCTTAAAATTTTATGCATTTGAGATGCTGAGACAAACTATCTGTTTTTGCAACTTAAAGAAATTAATATTTAAGTGAGTTTCTCCAGTATATCTCACACATAATGCACCTCAATGAGGATCTCATTTTTACTTTAGTATATTTCTTCTTGAAAAACATGGAATTTAATTTGCATTGGAAATGGGTGTCGTTTGCTTGGGCTGGTGCTGGACCTTATGGATTTTAGGAGGGCTCTTATGTCTAGTCTGAAATCATATTTTTATACATTTACAGTATTTGCCTCACTGTCTGCAAGACATGAACAAAACATGCTTGCACTCTAATGTTTGTTTAACTCTAGGAATGTGTGGGTGAAAGCAGGGAATACAAAGAGTTGATTTGCATCAAGAGAAAACTGTTGGAGGTGAAGCATGAGAACTAAGCTTCTGTGCTCACAGAACATGATATGCCTACCTATATGGGGTCTGGGGAGGGTTAGTCTTGTCATGTGCTATCTGAGCCCAAACAGAATTTCCCATAAGGAAAATTCCATCTATGTCCCCTGTGGGAAACACAAGTTATTCCACAAGTGAAGTTTAGGAATCTGCAGAAGAAGGAATTATCGTGCCTTACAAGCTTCTTTCTAAAACCAGTTGAAAGAGTGTTGAGATATGAGTTTGGGAAAAAAGAAATAAGCAAACAGCAACAACAACCCCAACCAATTTCCCCCAGTTAGAGGTTATAGATTAAAAAAAGATAAAAATTAAAATGGCAATTGATAATATTTATGACAAATGAAGAGAGGAGTCTAAGAAAGATTTCTGAGACTTGAGCCATCTATTTTGCTTTTGCCTTAAAGTTGAGAAAATAGACTAGGAGACAACCATTTAGTACTCAATACACTTTAATGAACAAGTAACATCATAGGCAAAAAGAGAAAGCATAGTGGAAAAGAACATTTGAGCCAAAAGGAAGTTTAGCAGAAGGAGCAGTAGTGTGTCTTCTTCACCGGTAGAGGAGGACCCTCTGTGCAATGAACTGGGGAAAACAAGATAGCAACTAATATGTATCAGCAGCTTAGTTTAATTTGGGAAAATAGGAAGACTGCCATGAATGTCTCTGCAGCTTTTGCTTGAGGTGTTTTACACCAGACAGTGTTGCCATGATGGGAAGCATGGAGAGACATAATTGAACAAGGGAGGAAGAGATGCAGAATTTGCTTGTATGTCTAAAGATACTCTGGAGGCCAACACCAAGAATAATATCCAATTTGTATTACAGAAAAGCCAATCACAGCTGAAAGTTAATAGGAAAAGATGCCTTGTGAAGTAATGATGGCTATGGGGATCTGGGTGTATCCACTTGGGGGCCATGGTTGGTGAATTTATATACAAAACCAAACCAAATTGAGCAAGAACAAACAAAAATAAACTAAACCAACCAAACAAAAAAAACACCAAACCAAACCAAAAAAAAAAAAGCAAAACCCACACAAAAAATCCCCCACAACCAACCTTAAAAAACCCCAACCAAGGGGGGGAAAAAAAGAGAGAGAAAGAAAAAACCCAGAGCAGCAGGAGACAGTACTCATCCAACAAAATTCATCAGCTCGTTCATATAGTTTCTGAAGATTTAGTCCGAGATGAAAGCCAGTCTTGCAAACAATTACTAGGTATGTTTTGAGCTAGGATCATTTGGGAATCTCCAGCAAAAGCCAGAAGTCCCACTGTCACCCAGTAATGATGCCCCAGGAGCTGGCCCTGGACACAGTCCATCCAATAGGTGTTCGTGGAGCCTCACTTTCCCTGGATACCTCGTCCCTAGAGACACACACACACTTACAAACATACCCACAGCACAATTTGGTATGTAAAGGTGAAAAGGATATGTTTTGTGCAAATACTAAAAAGTGGAATGAGATTCTACGTCATAAACATCAGAAAAGGGGGAGCATGAGGGGGAAATGTAGATAATATTAATATGAGCATCTAAATTAGTTTCAAACTCAGAGAGTTGCTATTAAGATTCTTAAGAAAGTAAAGTATTTAAGATAATGAAAAACATATTGCAAATGTTCTTAGTTTCATTTGTTTACTGCTTTCACAAACTACTTCAAGGAATTCATTAATGGAAACTAATTGGAACAGGTTCTGTGTTCATGTCCAGTTTCTTTTATAATTGCTGAAGTTACTGATTTGCCATGAAACAGCTCCTATTTAATCTGACTGATTAGAAAGGGCACTTTCTCTTGCTGTACTCATTCAAGTGGAAATGAATTGTTCACTGTCATGCACCAGGCTGTTCCCTTCATTTTATAAACCAAAGGATTAGGCAAATTTAGTCAAGGAGTCTTGAGGACTCTTCCCTCCCTCTATTCCATTCCTATCATGAGGTGAAACATTGCACTGATTATGAGACCTCTTTTTAATTTTTTGATTACAGGAATTAATTGGATTTTCAGACTGCTGAATTAATCTTCAGCAAATTATTTTCACGTAACTATGTTGCTTATTTGAAAGCAACATGAAAATTCCTTTGTCCTAAAGGAAAACTCAGTACAGAGTACAAAAAAGTGTTTCCTTCATTCCATCTTTCAGGATGAAGATGTATGGGCCTGGAAAGATTTAGTGTGATGTTGAGGAAGGAAGGAAGTGGCGGAAGGAAGTGGCGGAAGGAAGTGGCGGGAAGGAAG
>LTAT01000001.1:85493244-85509144 GCA_003286495.1 Chlorodrepanis virens | reverse complement strand
AGAGAGAGAGAGAGAGAGAGAGAGAGAGAGAGAGAGAGAGAGAGAGAGAGAGAGAGAAGGAAGGAAGGAAGGAAGGATTTTTTTTCCCCTTAAAGACCAAAGGAAAAAGAATCAGCATAAAGGAAATCTGTAACAACTTCAACCAACTTTATGTGTCACAAACAGAAATAGTCTTTAATTTTTTTGCTAGTTTTCTTTTCCCTACTAAAAAACCTCTAAAATGTGTCAATGCTGATAAATTAATAGGTTTGTTTTTCTATAAAACAGACATATTCTATGTTTTCTAGAACAGAAAATTTCCCTATCCCAAAAAAAGTCATGACTTTAGTTCCTAAAAATGACAGTAGTTGCAGGTCTAAGAAGTGTGGATGCTTCCACAAACAGCTAGGAAAACATGCAAAACAAGCACAATACACTTTTCAGAGATGAGTTGCCTGTTGTAGAGATGGGGGAATCTCCCACTTAATATGGCAAGTATGAATTACAAAGCTGTTAATGGGGTTTTTTTGGCAGAATGCCTTAGCCTCAGAGTGATTTGATAAATCATCTGCTCCCCTTAAAATAAAAGGCCTCATCTTAGTGTTAAAGACTCCATTTACTCCAAAGTGTCAAGTAAATTTAGAATATCACCTCTCCTCTTTCAAGCAGCTTATCAGTATCCTAACACTGACTTCTGGAGACAAGAAGTCTGCATTATTATAGCTGAATCACTTCTGACCAGGACTTAAATTTAAACTTTCCAGGAACTTCCTTTCCCTGTGAAGCCATTTCAGGTGTGACCATGATCCTCCTTGCAAAGTTTATTGTACTAATACATCTTCTATGACTTTATCCAATCAAAGTTTATTTGTAAGGTTAGGTTATAAAGAGTGTACAGTATACTTCCCCCAAAACATGACTTTTTAGCTGTATTGGGTTTGCATGGCCAAGCTTTGTTAGTGAGGTAGTTACAGGGGTGGCTTCTGTGAAAAGCTGCCAGAAGCTTCCTCCATGTCTAGCAGTGCCATTGCCTGGCAGACGTCCAAAGACAGATGTGTTGCTGGTCAAGTCTGGGCCAATTAGAAATAGTGGTAACATATGTAAGAAGAAGAAGAAGAAAAGAAAACGTTATTGCACAGTTGCAATTGTGGCCAGAGAAGAGCGGGGTGAGAACATGTGAGAGGAACAACTCTGTAGACACCAAGGTCAGTGGAGAAGGAGGGTGAGGAGGCATTCCAAGTGTTGGAGCTGGGATCCTTTGCAGCCCATGATGAAGACTATGGTGAGGCAGATTTGTCCCTGGTACCCCTGGAGGACAACAGGGATGCAGATATTCACCAGCAGCCTGTGGAGGAGACCCACACCAGAGCAGGGGGATGCCCAGAGAAGGCTGTGATCCTGTGGGAGACCCATGAAGAGAGGAGCCCACACTGGAGCAGCCTGTCCTGGAAGGACTGCACCCTATGGAAGAGTGGCCCATGCTGCAGCAGTTTGCGGGGGACTGCTTCCGTGGAGACTCATGTTAGAGAAATTTATGGAGAACTGCCTCCTGTGGAATGAACCTCACAGGGAACCAGGGGAGGGACTCCTCTACCTGAGCAGTGGGAGAAACAATGCGCGTTGAACTCACCCGCATTCCCTGTCTCCCTATGCCACTGGGCAGGAGGTGGGGCTGAGAAGGAGGGAGGGATGGGAGGAAGGCATTTCCAAGGTTTACTTTACTTCTCATCATCCTGCTCTGATTTTGTTAACAACAAATTCAATTAATATATCTAATTTGAGCCTGTTTAATCCATGATGGTGTTTGGTGAGTGAGTCTCCAAGCCTTATCTCAACTCATGGGCCTTTCCCTATATTTTCTCTCCTATGTCCAGCTGCAGATGGGAGGGAGAGAGTGTCTTTGGTGGGTGCTTGGCATCCAGCCAGGGTTAAACCACTACGGTCTTTTTGGTACTTTGGCCAGGAATCCAGCCTGGATCAACTGCTTGGAAGGTAGCTATGCTTACCACTATTACACTAAAGCAGAAGGAGGGAGCCTTCAAAGCTTTTAAACTCACAGAAAGAAATCATGCCCCAGTGCAATCCAAACCAAGCTTTGCAACATTAGCAGACAGCTGTGATATTGTATAACTTAAAGTGCACTGGTGATATCTGATTCCTTGGTTGCATGAGGAACTTCTAAAAGGGCCCTTCCTGCTTCTCTTGAGAGTAATAAAGCTGAGTGGTTTTTCGGTAATAAGCCAGTGGGCTATGGTTTTTGTTGCACTGAATCTCTCTTGCACATTTTATCTGTTCTTAGGGCAAAATTGACTATTAGACCTTCTGTAATTCCACCAAAATCAATTGGATTGCCTGATGAACAATTCAGAGATGAATTTAAGCCTCTGAGACACAAATGATCCCTAACTAATTAACCTACAAACATTATTGTGCATTGACAGTTTGCCAAGGTACAGTATGTACTGAGAACCCAAATCCATCAACATTTATGAAGTTTTCTCTTCCTTGGTTAAAATGGTATTTTCAGGTACAAGCTTTCTTCTAAAATCAGTGCTGAAGTGAACCAGCATACACCGTTGAAAAGCAAAACCTTTGTGCCAGGAAACATCTAATGGCAGAAAGTCAACTACCAAAGCAGTTAATAAATGAAAGGGTTGCAGCTTCATTCTCTTTGGTACAGTTAATAATATTCAATAATGGAAAATCTGAGCAAGCTGCTATTCCAAAAACAACACTTAGCAGGAGGAGTTTTGTGTTTACCATACTGCAGTGCCCTGAAGCTTGAACAGCTTCGACTCTCCTAAAGATTTGTTATCATTTCTAAAAGGACTGTTGTGGTTTAACCCCAGCCAGCAACCAAGACCCATGCAGCTTCTCACTCACTCACCCACCAGTTGAGGAGTGGAAGCAATCAGAAGGGTAAATGTTAGAAAACTAGTAGGTTGAAATTATGACAGTTTAATAGGGAAAATAAAAGCTGCATACACAAGCAAAGCAAAACAAGGAATTAATTCACTGCTTCCCATGGCCAGGCAGGTGTTCAGCCATCTCCAGGAGAGCAGAGCCCCATCCCATGTAACTATTACTTGGGGAAACAGATGCCATCGCTCCAAAACCACTTCCTCCTTTCCTCCTCTTATATACTGAGCATGATGCCAGATGATCTGGAATATCCCTTTGGTCTGTTTAGATTGTGTGTCCTGGCTGTGCCTCCCCACAGCTGCCTTGCCAGTGTGACAGTAAGGAAAGCAGAAGTGGCCTTGGCTCTGCATAAGCCCTGTCCAGCAATAACAAAAAGATCTCTATATTATCAACCCTGTGCTCAGCACAAATCCAAAACACAGCCTCATTACCAGCCGCTATGAAAAAAATTAACTCAACCCCAGCCTACACCAGCACCCTGCCTTATCTCTTCACATGCACCATATTTAGCAATAAGGCAGTGAAGAGCATTATACATTCCCAGACACATCCGTTAACATTGACCACCCCATTCATAAGACCAGTGAAACCTTATCAGAAACCTCAACAATTTGAGGTAGGATCACTGAGAGCATCAGTCAAAAGCAATGCTGCTGCAGCAAGCATATTCATGGGCAAAACCTCATTTGGAAAAAGGATCCCTTTTGTCATCCTTATTAACTGAAATAAATTTGTATAGGTGTTTAAAAAGTAGAGGAGAAAGGGAAACATCGCTTTCAAAATGATAGAGTAGACATGTAGTATGGCACATAGTGGGAGTCAAAAGGTGCTTTCTCAGTAAAAGTCTTTCCAGTAACTGTTCTTTCCAAATGGCGTGAAAATAAAGCTGTGAAACACTAGGTTTCTTGCAATATTGATAATTCTTCTTTATATGAAAACCTTATTTCTTTTAAATTTCTACATACATTTCGTTCTCAAACAAAAAATCCATTTCCGATTACTACTCGCTCTGACTCCTTGACCAATATCCATTGTTTACTTCTTCTCCATCTTGACTGCTGTTCAAAAGAGAAATTTAATGAGACAAGGTTGCCATTTGCAGCTGTTAAATATTCTGTGAGTGCTAAGTATGAACTCATTACCTGTGTCTCTGGTATATTTATTTTCTCAAATTGTCTTTGGGTATGAACAACGCAAAACGATTTCTCTTTATTCAGAAACTTTGATCAAAATTCAAAACTTGTAAACATTTGAGAAATTTAATAAGTGCCCATTATTTTTCATTAGTTTCATTTTTTTATTTTCCTCATACATGACGATTTACTGAAACTTGTCTCACTTCTCAGTGGTGATTTTTGCAAACAAGCAAAAAAAAAGTCATTCTGATTTAAACCCTTTCTTGATATGTACTGTGTCATATATCATGTCAAATCAATCTAAAAATCCATATTTTTTTAAGGAAAAATATGGACTATGATAATAGAGGAAATATGAATGGTTTTTCCAGTTCAGTCATAATGATATCGTTCAGAGCTTGTCCAGCTGTATTTTGCTTATTATTTACAATACAAAGACTGTGCCAGAGCATAGACAGACAACAAAGGAGTGGTTTGTTTGGTTTTGGGTTTTTAACATGATTTTTAAAACTGGTAACTGCTTTGGTAAGGCCTGAAGCTTGACAACTTTAGAGCTCAGTTTGCACTACAAAACTAGTTTGAATTTTGATACTCAAAACAGTAGATTAAAATTATTTCATCTTTTCTTATCCTTGCACTGATAAACAATATATTTTTTATAATTTTTCTGCATCTCTCATACATGCCTAATCTTGATCTGCCTGTGTAATACTTTATTAGTGTGTCCTGCTTTTCTGATGTAACAGTCCCCCTAATACCAAATATAGAGCCATTTTTAATGTTTATACAATTTCAACAGTGAGTTAACATATTTTGCCCCCAGGTTTAAAAAGGGGAACAAAAAGAAAATAAAACAAAAAATTACAATCAGGGAAGACTGGTAATACAGATGTAAAAGAGTATTAAATTCAAATAAAATATTTACTGAGGATAAGCAATGTTTTTGGTACACTACGCAATTTACATTTCAAGTAGGATCAACTAATCTTCCACACATTCTGGTTTACAATAATGAAACACACACACACCCCAATGGAAGGGAACAGAGTCTTCATTAGGAAACTATTTAAAAATAAATGTGTGAATATAAATGATCTATTTGTATCCAAGCTCCAGTAGACTGAAAATGAAAGCCAAAAAAGCAAGATGGTCTTGAGTAATATTGCTTTTGAGAGCTGATTTATGTTGGGTTTTGGTACTAGAGTTATCCCCAGCTTATGAGTCCAGCATGACAGTAACAACGATATCAGCCTAACAGCAATGAAGATTTCTGCTTACTTAAATGGCTACTTACTTAATTTTCTAACAGTGCTGCTGGTACCAATTAAGCACAAGTGCACATTAACTGCTATATAGGTGCTATTAGTTCTTCTTTTCCAGTTGATAGCTCAAGACAAATAGCCACACTGCTCTTGCAAAGATTACTGTATGAGGACATGATTTTTGGGCTTCCTGACAATTTGGAGCAAGTGAGAATAAAATTATTTCAGTCAGTGTAAACGTATGGTAAACTGATATATATATTTTACCACACACCAAATTTAGAAATAAAAAATTTCACAAAGATCAATATATTTTTGTATGAGCACAGTTGCTTTTTGACTTGAGAAATGTCTTCTATTTAGGGAAAAAAAACCCGAAAACCATCAATAAACCTCTGACAAAAATTAACATTTTTAAACTAAAGTATTCATTTCAAGTACAGAAATAGACATGCCTTCTTCTATCCATTTTTTTCCATTTCCCTTGATTTTACACTAATAAAAATATAGAATAACTGAATGTTTTGGGTTTTAAGAGACCTTTAAAGAATGTCTAGTCAAATCTGTCTTGTCATGGACAGAGACATCTTCCTAAAAGGAAATAAAAGTACAAGTTGAACTATTATAAAATGAACAGAAAATTTAAAATATTTTAGAATCACCAAGCCTAATATTTCAATGAAATTTTGCAGTACAGTATGTCTCCAGCTCTAGCCACAAAAACATACACATATTTATATATGTACATATGCACACACATGCAGATATATTCTACATCTATTTAGATGTAGATATATTCTACATCTATTTATACATATATTTTTAACACATATATTTATACTGCAAGTTTCTCTTATATATTTAATACAATCTGGGTTTCTAAATCGCAAAAAATGCTACTTTTACTTTCTCTTCTTTTGTTTGAACGAAGAGAGTACAAAACCTGGGGGTCACTGGTGCATGTACAGAGCAAGGGTCCAGGACCCAACAGTTCAGTACATTTTATTTGACAAATTAATTA
Source organism: Chlorodrepanis virens (assembly GCA_003286495.1). Classification (NCBI taxonomy): domain Eukaryota; kingdom Metazoa; phylum Chordata; class Aves; order Passeriformes; family Fringillidae; genus Chlorodrepanis; species Chlorodrepanis virens. The sequence continues at coordinate 85,502,824 of LTAT01000001.1, read as the reverse complement.
TTCCTTCTCCTAGCAAAAATACAGGCAGGGTGGAGACAGACTGAGTGCAGCCCTGAGGAGAAGGACTTGGAGATCTTGGTTAATGAGAATCCAACCCTAATCTATCAACGTGCATTAACAACCCCAAGCCCTGGGCTGCATCAAAAGCAGCATGGCCAGCAGAAGACATGGTTCTACCCCTGTACTCTTGTCTCACAAGGCTCCACCTGGAGTATTGTGTTCAGGTCTGGAGTCCCCAGTGCAACAAATATGTGGACACAAATATGTGGAGGCCATGAGGATGCTTAGAGGGCTGGACCACTTCTGCTATGGAGACAGGCTAAGACAATCAAGGCTATTCCAGCTGGAGAAGAGAAAGCTTCAGAGACCTTATAGCACCCTCTAGTAGCTAAAGGGGCTAAAGGAGATCTGGAGAGGAACTACGGCAAGGGCATGGAGTGATGGGACAAGAACTAATGACTTTAAGTGAAAGAGAGTAGGCTTAAATTAGATATTAAGAAGAAATTCTTTACTATGACAGGGATGAGGCACTGTTACAGATTGCCCAGAGAAGTGACTGTCCCATACATGGAAGTGTTCAAGGCCGGTTGGATGGGGCTTTGAGCATTCTGGTCTATTGGGAGATGTCTGCCCATAACAAGGAGGTTAGAACTAGATGATCTTTAAAGGCCGTTCCAACCCAAACCAGTCCATGGTTCTGTGATTCCAATATTTAGTGATTCTATATTTCTACTCAATGGGATTGCCCCAAGCTGTGGGGGCCAGAGGCCCAGTCAAAGGAAGGCTCACTGCGCTCTCCTGGAGGACCAACCCCTGAACCGCTGCCTTTGGTTAGGGTGAGCTCCGAGAGGCCTTTGCAAATGTATGCTGATTTTTTATAATCCATTGGCCCTTCCCCTTTGCTCCGCCCCTGCACCCTTACCCCATTGGCTCCTGAATTTTTTCCTGCCCCTCACTTTCCCTCTGTAATCTCCTGTTTTTCCCTGGCACCCTGGAGCTTCTGTCCCTGGCACCCTCTACAGCAGGCCCTGCTCTTAACGACGGGCATTACACTGTGGAACACTATCCAGAGCTCCTGTCCTTTTCTCCCAGTCATCCTGAGGAAGGAAGCTGGAGCCGAACGTTGCACACTGGACTGGGAGAAGGACATGCCTGTGCCCCTGAGCTGTCCTTCCCAGGACACCCTTCAGGAAAGTCACGGTACCCTTTCCACTTCCTCGCTGCCACGGCACCAACCAATTTCCTATTTGAGTCTTTATGAAAAGGGCATCTAAATTGCATAATTGATGCAATTTATTCAATCCAGATTCAAACTGCTGGAAGCTACCCAGGGCCTAGAGTAGTTTTACAGAAAGACTGCTCCTGTATGGCACTGGTCCAGCTCTGTATCTGAAGTCTTCCACAATCACAGATGTCAGCCTCTAACCTCTGAGCTAGCAATCAGCTTCCAAATATGACCTTGGCTCTAAGGGCAGCCTGAAGTGCACAACATTGGCATTTTTCCTTATGTTATAGTAAGTTATCTTTTTGTTTATTTGGACAAGCTTACGGAAGTTTGCCTAGCCTTGATTTAAAATTATCTCCCTCAATTATATGCAGATGATGATTAAAATCACTACTTGCCTACTTTGGCCAATATTTTGGATGTATTCATTAATGCTGCAAATGCAAAGGCTTCTAGATCTTTAGCAAACCTTTCCATTTTGAACTCTTTAGCATTCTGACTAGTAAAGCTAGTAGGAAAAGAAGATGTTTAGGCTTCCGTTTCATCTCAGTGGAAAAGTCAGTTTTTATGTGGAAAAAATAAAATCATTCCAAATTTTTTCCTTTCTTTTGATCCAAAATATCATCTGTTATAGAGTTAAAAAAAAAAAAAAAGACATTTTCCTTAGCCAGAACTGTATGTTCTGTCCCCAGTATGTATTATTCAACTTTTGTGCACTGAAGTCTACAAAGTTCTGTGATTAACAAAATCCTACTGGAAAGAGCCTGCTGTAGAATGTGGAATGCGTAGCCCCATCAAACCAATAGATTTTCCAATGAATCTGTATATAGTCCATTGTACTTTGGTAGTTTTGACACTACAAGCAGTTTTCCCTTATGGAAATAGAGCTACAGTGAGCAGTTTATTGAAAGAGATTTTTGCTTTTCCCCTAGCGTACACATAAATGGCTAACATTTGCTGCCAATTAAAATAATAAACAAACAGTATAAACTGTATAGATTAGAAAAATGTATAATTGCCCTTTTTAGTCTTATAAATAAGTGGTTGTCTTGCTAAATGAAAGATATAAACTAGACAGGAAGAGACGAACTAGACTGGAACTCATTTTCACCTCCCAATGTGAAATCTTTTATTGTTTTTCTGTGCTACAATGGTGGAATAAAAAGCCTAAGTCTCAATAACGCTGCATTGATGCGTTCCCAGTATCGAAGCCATAGGCAAGCAACGCTACTTACTGTCAGGCCCCAATTCAAGTCTCCTCACAGCCCTCTGGGCATATCCAGACTAAATAGCTCTGAAAGGGGGAACAGCACATTAGCAGTCCCTCTGAGACAATCTGAGTAGAGTTACTGCATAAAACCTCGCAGTTTAAATTATGTTAATAGACCTGCAAGCTGCAAAGAAATTATTTATCAGAACTAGTGCAAGACCCTAGAGTTTATGCATTTTTTACATGATACTTCCATTCCCTCACTACAGTCCCAGATCTCTCGTACAAACCTTTATATGTCACCAGGGAAAGGGAATCTGTCATTTGTATCATCTGTGCTTTGACCAGCTGTGGTTCTTTAACTCCATTCATGCCAGGGCTCCTCTGTGTCTGTTCCACAGAGTGCACTGAACCACTGTTAGGGCCACAAATGCATCAAAGCCTTCAGTTCCCTCTCAGCATGGGATGGAATGAGATGACATTCTATGAATGATGACCTCTGGAAGTGTTCAAGACCAGGTTGGATGGGATTTTGAGCAAGCTGGTCTAGTGCAAGGAGTCCCTACCCATGGCAAAGGAGTTGGAACGAGATGATCTTTGAGATCCCTTCAAATCCAAACCATTCTACCACTCTCTGATTGTATGTGTGACAGATGGCACAGACCATGTCCATCCTTCCTGCGGACACATGTAAGGTAAAGTGGTTCAAAGGTACTGATGCATCTGCCTAAACTTGTGTCACATAAGTCAGGAATATAATTTTTGGATTTTTGGGAATGACTACTCTTTCACTGCATGTTAATAATTAAAAACTTAGCCTTGGAGCACAACAGTATGAAATGAGAATTGCCCAAGCCCAGGTTTCTCACTGTGAATGTGTATGTATAGCAGCCTTCATGGATCAGGAAAAAAAAAGTGGAAAAATTCCCAAGAAGAGAGTGAGGAGAGGCATAAGATATGTATAAATTACCTGAAGTGACTCCCAAAAGGTTAATTAGTTTGTTTCTGGGACAACTATGTGCCAATCTCGCAGATTATGAGAATGTCCACCAGAGGCTGCTTCTATTGGAACCAACTTGGCTTTAAGGAAGGAAAATAAGATTGTCTCCAGTCCCAATTTCATCCTCTCTGATTTCACAGTGCTCTGATTTTTCAGCTGCTGTAAGGAGGGAGAACTGCTCAGCAGAACGCCATTTGAGATGACTGAATGACATTGCTACAATAACAAGGGGTTTGCATCCAAAATTTCATCAAGAGAGACGCTGCTGCATGGCAGGACCTGATTCCTACTTTACTAACATCTGCTCAAATCAGCAGGGAGCCAATGAAGACAACAGACTATCAAGAACAATGGGATTAGACCCACATTAAATGTGTGTGAAAATCAGGGGGGAAAGATAATGGCTCAACATAACTGTATGTACTTTTAAATTTGCAATTCGTGAAAATACCAAGCATGAGAAAAATCAAAGGTAATTGCGTAATATAAATGGGTCCATTTAGTTCTGACATTAAAAGGTGGGTGTCATCTTCCTAGCTTTTAGGTCTCTAATAATTTCATTCTACTTTTCCATTATTCATAGCCTTTCACAGTTTATTGAATTGCTCAAGACTACTCACCCTTTCTTTTTCATCTTTTCATTTTAGTTCTAAAATTTGAGTGTGCGTACAAGCATAGGAAGAAATGTAAAAGAGCTACTTAGCATTTGAAGGAGTGCTGCAAACAGTTATTTCAAGCCTTTTGTTCTAAAATAAAATAAAAAGCCAAGGGAGGAGACTTTTCAAATTTGGTTCAGAAGAGTTTTATCACTAAGGTTTAAGAAAAAAGATTTTTTCCCCTGGCGTAAGCAATCATCAATCTGTGGTGCTGCTCTAATTTACACCACCTGAGGATTGGAAGTGACATAAAGTGAGCAACTAAAAAGAAAGAGTCTGCATGTGACTAACATCTGTTGCATTCCTTAATATACTGTTGCTCAAGAAATGAAGTGACAAGAATTGGTGGAGTGCCAGAAAAGACAGAACAGCAGAAAAGCTTCGACTTTGTAACTTACTGCATGTTTTCTATAGTCCTACAGCTACCTTTGAAATTCAGCAACTAGAAATACAGGAGTACATGTTAATATTAGTGGGTAATGATTGGGAAGTTTTATCATATTTTTAACGATGAGCTGTTGTAGGTAATTTTGTAAAATGACTTTTGCAATCACATGCAGCCCAGACCAAGGATCTCTTCTAGGATCTTTCTCATGGATAACCTGTATTTTCTTCTGTTGGCTTACTGAGTAAAAATACTGTAAAACCAAACTGAATACCATGAGAACATGGGGACAGTGCACACATGCTATAGCATGCAGTCACACAAGCGAAAATCCCTTTCTCTTTAGAAAGAGTGCCTTGGGGAAGCTGTGGGCAGAAGCCAGTTTCAGGGTCTATATACCAATAAAGAACATGGCTCTGGATGCCTTGTGAGTTGCCTTGGAAATGAGACTTTAACCTTATGGACATTACTATAGAATTATACCACGATATTGCAGAAGAAATCTCATAACCCCAGGAGCCCAAAGGCAGAAGTCACTCTGTTGTTTAGTTAAGGTATACCTAAGTTCAAGATGTGTAGTATCATGATTAGCCCTCATACCTTATACTGTTAACAGAATATCAGTAGTTATAAATGTAATATTATGTGGGATGATTTCTTATTAAACAATAGATGAATTTTCACAGTGTGTCTACTTTGAGTTCTAATAGAAACAAGAAGACTGAAGCATAGAATATGCAATTAAGATTGATAGTACTTTTATCAATAAAAGAATCCAGAGAAAGGTAGAGAATAGAGGGACTAGACAAGCTTTGCAAATTGATAACCCAAAAGCAGGTGATGTTTTTCTGCATTTTTAACTCTACATCAGCAAAAAGAGAACAAAAGATCTTTGTGTGTGTGTGTGTGTTGTCATTTACTCCTAGAAGAGCACTCAGACTGCTTCTGTACTGCAGAAGAGCCAGCTTATCAATAAACAATAATGAAAATAAGAATGTGTATAAATGTTCCTGGGGGACAACTCTTGTTGACTGAAAGTATCCATCTTTTATACACCATCATGCAATATTTTCTTCAGGCACCACATGAAAAATAGTACAAAGGAAACCTAGTTACCATTAATGTGACAACTGCCAGAAGATATGTAATATACAATTTTCCCTTAAATCATTTCATTTTGAGAAAACCCTAAAATATATGCCCATAGTTGAGTGAAGCCAGGGGGCATTATTAATTATAGGGTCAAGTCAGACACAAATATTTCTTCCTTCTCAAAATGATGCAAAAATATATAAACTATTTAGAAGACACGTTTGAGTTAAGTGACATCCATGTTCATGTGGTCATAAGCCTGGTCTGAAAAAAATAACTATATAACCATGCATTTTATTACTCCAAAGACCATGACACCCTGATCAAGCTTACAGTATTTAGGCTAAGAGCTGGTTGACACCAGATTTTTGGAAGAGTGGGCAAAGTGAGGACCTTTCTGTCATTGGGCCATGTAGACATAGTTGGATAATCATTTGCTTATTCAAACAGTGCTGTAGAATGCCCATCCCTTCCCCAGCTACCATGATGGGGAGAACTGAAAGCAAATCTATAGGGAAAGAGAAATAAGCCAATACATAAGAATCAGTTATTTCTGACGTACCTATTTTTGAGCATAATTTATCAAATTTAGAGCAAGTTACAGTCCTGTTATGACACCAGTTATTTCAAGAAAAAAACTTTCCAGACCTTCAGAGGCAGGCTGGGTCCCCAAAAATGTGCTAATGTGTGCTTTTCCATATCACCCATTTATACAGGTTGTATTCATGGCTTCACAAATTCCAGGCTTCCCCAAAGTCATGAAGAGACACACTCTCCAACCAAATACAGGCATATACTACACGTGACAATTTCCCTCTAAAAACCTCATGGCTGTGCAATGCTATTTTGATGTACTGCTTCTGTAACAGAGTATGGGTGCCCTTCTCCAGACTGTTCAACAGATGGCAAGGAAAAGTCATATATATGTCCTCAGCAGCTAACCCCATATGGGGCTTGGGAAAAAAAAAAGAAAAAAAAAGCAGAAAGATAGAGCAACATGACAGAATCCATTAGTGGCTTTTAATCCTGATAGTGATGCAGAGCTGAGCCACGAGCACAGCTGTATGTGCCTTTGGGAGAACACTTTGCCCAGCTCTAGTTCAGAAACAGATCATTAGAAGTAAATCAATATAACCTGCCGTTCTTCTTCACTCTGTCCTCTTTCAGAAAACTAATCAGCAGCACTGTGCTGGATATTGAGAGCTATATTCTGGCTGTACCAATTCACGTCAAACTAAAAACCAGAGGAAATCAGAAGCAGAAAAAAAGAGAGAATTTTTTCTTTCTACGGAAAAGTGAGGGTAAAAAGTCACTTGCAAAGAAAATGTTCATGCTGTTTCCAAGATTTGAAAACCATGATGTGATAACCTGCATCTGTAATTTCTGTGCAGGGAGAGACAGAAGATTTCATTTTGCCTATGAAAGCTTGTGAAGTGTTTTTATAAAAGTGTTTCCATATTTCTGTTATATATAGTGATATGTCAAGTTCCTAAACATCATTTGTGATGCACAGTAAAAGACCACCATAATAAAAAACTTAAGCATATTTGCATCCTTTGTTTCATGGCTGAAAAAAGATACGAAGAGACCAGGTGTTTGTATGAGGCTCTGCAAAATACATATTTTACAATGCTGTGCTGAATTATGGAGCCCTGAATGCCAAGACCCTGCTTTAACCATAGCAGAGTCCTTATCTTCCTGGTCTAGTGATCCTACAAAGGTCTCCACTGCACTGAGATAAACATTTTTGCCCTCTGAGAGAAAGATGCTTTAGCAGAAGATTTGCTAAATTTTCAAAGTTTCACACTGAACAGTTTCTGGATCTCTCAGGAGCACCCCCAGTCCTCCTGGAAAAGCTAGCTAAGAAACAGAATGTTACTTTTTGTGAAAACATGTCACAGTTGAGGCAAAAGTAATTTTCAAAAAAGGAAGAAAATTGCTTGACAAGTATACATAGAAAGGAAATTCAGTAGTATGTCTTGATGATCCCAAGAAAAAGCTTTTGTATCCTGAAATACATTCATAGCAGCTCTGCTGAGGTCAATGCATTTCTACTCCAGGATCCTGGAGGGTCTCGCTTTCCGCTCACCTGAAATCTGATTGCTGATCTTCCGCACTGGTATCTGGACGCATTTTGACTAAGGCAGAAAGTTTCTTGGAAGGCAGAAGGTGGGTGAGCTGGCAGGAACACAGGCAGGTTTTGTTGTTAGGCCTGCTCCTCTTGGAATCAACAGGCTCCTGAAGGACATTTCACACAGAGAAATTGGCATTTTTCCAATAGAAAGCATTCTGTCAAAATACTTGTGCCCACTTGTGCTGCATCTTCATCCTTGTCATTCTTTGCCTTGATGGGAAAATTTGACTGCTGAGATTATTGCAGATCAGCAGCTTTTCTCTCCAGGCAGGATCTTGAACTTGTACGCCCCTTACCTCTATCATTGAATCAGAGAATTGTGGAATTATTTGGGTTGGAAAGGACCTTAAATTTCATCTAGTTCTAACCCCCTGCCATGGGAAGGGACACCTTTGACTAGACCAGCTTCTCCAAGCCCCATCCATCTTGGCTGTAAACATTTCCAAGGAGGAGCAGCTGTCACTTTTCTAGGCAAACTGTGATATTAAAAGTCTTCTTCATAGTATCCAGTCTAAATCTACCTTCATGTAACTTAAGGCTTTTCCCCCCTGTCCTGTCAGTATGTGCCCCTGCAAAAAGTCCCTCTCCAGTGTTCCTGTAGGCTCCCTTTAGGTCCCTGTTGGGTACTGTCCTTGGGCAATATCAGTATGATGTTACATAAGAAAACATTTCTTGTGCTCCTCTGTTGCCAAATTCCTTTTACACTACCCTGCCAGAATATATGCTACAGAAAAAGCACAGAAGTTATGTTTTGTCCCTTGACAATGTTTCTGGACTTTTTAGAGAACAGAGGTTGGGGTTGATTTTTGTTTACAGTCTCCACTACAATACACTTATATGTAATAAAAGGTGAGTGCGTTATTTATAAATACTGCACAGATTTAATTACTGCTACTTGCAAAAATATATGCCACTTGTTGCCACAATTATCAGGTACAATAGCAGACATCAAGCACTCCGCTGTTTTAATGAGAAGCCATCTCTTCATTCAGCTCCCCTTCTTCCTCCAAAATGCAATTAGAAAACAGTGATTAGTTGAGCCAATTCCAAATTGTATTCAAACAAAAGCAACTTGGCTAGTTTGTAGGTCCAATAGGTGATACTTTCTAAAGTTCCTAAAAAAATTAATTGCATTTTTCTACCCACATTTTCTAGAGAGGGGAGAGATAAAAGTTCTCTTTTATGCAAAGGCTTTGTTTTTGACAGTAAAAATCTTTTTTCCATAAAAGCTTATCATTAGGACCAGCCTCCAAGAATGTCTGAGAAATTTTATCTGTGCAGAACTTTTTTTTTCCTAAGAGAAAATATCATCCCCTAACACGCTTTATGTTCCTACACCTCTGAAACCTTCCAGCTACTGACATTTTAACAAACTTCCCACAAATAAAGATGTTATAAAATGATGAATTCTACTTTATGTCCAAATCCTAAAAGGAAACATTCAGATGTTTTCTAATAGCTTCTAGCAACTGATAAATCAGTGATGTGTTTACACAGATGTGATTTTCTTACCTACTTTGAAAAAATACTTGGTCAGAAATCTCAGCTTCACAGTAAATACAGAACAGCACTGCAGATAAGTTTTCAAATGAATTCAGACCCAGAAGCTGTGACAACATAATGACAATTGTGGTGGCAGGATTAGTGATTTCAGCTCCTACCCAGAGCAATCAGAAAGATTTCTATTTATACCTTAATTATTTCCACATTATTCTTTCTCAGGTATCCTAAGAGTTAAAGGTTGGGGAAAAAAAACGCTGCAAAGTTCAAAGTAACAAAGTGTGCAAGGGCTTTAAAATGTTAAGGTCAGTCATTCCTCAGAATCTCTCACAGATTATTTCCACAAACCTAACTGGATTGATAGAAATCCTGTTGTTT
>LTAT01000001.1:85462575-85483235 GCA_003286495.1 Chlorodrepanis virens | reverse complement strand
AAACAAAACAAACAAACAAACAAAAAAAAAATAAAAGAAAAGAAAAAAAAACAACCCAAAACAATAAATATTGCAAGGGATTCCTAAGAAACTTTCAAAAGAGAAAGCAAACAAATTGAAAAAAATTCTTAGAAATACTTAGAGGGGTCTGCATGTTACCCAAATATTTCTTCATAATTTACGTGATGTAAAAAGGTGAGAAAAATGCAACCTTTTGCAAAAAGAAATAAAGCTCATAAGTCAGCATCACAGCTATCTGACTGCAAACACTCAGAGGATCACAAACAGCGCTTGCTTTTAGTGAAGCTGATTTCTTTTGATGGCAGGCTTACAAGATAGAAAATGGGCAAAGAAATATGAAGACATCTTGACATCCAGATAAGCTCCATCATATATGCAAAAGCCAACTCCTGGGAAAAGAAAATCCCACTAAAATCAGCTTTCCTTAAGACCATAAAATAAATAGTTGCTTGTTAAAATTTATAATTATCAAAAACTTGTTGCATACAGTTTGCTGATGGAATCAGTGAAAGAAAGAACAGCTTATATAGCTTATTTTTGCTGTTAGCTGTTGATGCTTGAATTGCAAATCACTGGATGCAAAATGTTTTATAATCACTGCTGAGCTACAACACATCCAAAAGGGGACCTTCAGTGTGTAGTGAGCAGAGTTTGCTCTCCTTGGTCTGACCACACAGGCCTGTTGGACAGAGTTTAACAGCACCTGTCAAGGCAATATTCCCATTTTGCATGGAATAAAATGTGATCACTTGCAAACCACAGGCTTTAATTAAGCTCTTTTCAAGTGCTGCTAGATTTTTCTGGTACAGCGTTGTCACCAACTTTCTATTTAAACATGCATTATAAAACCCAATCCATCCTTCTATTAATATTAATAAGAATGTGATTGCAACAAGTATGGAATAATCTACACATGTTGGTTTCAGCCTTGATCAGCTGCTTCTCCATCATTCCCACAAACGCTGCTGGGTATTTTTCTATAATGCTCTCGGGACATGGGGAAAACCTGTCTGCAAGTGATTAACCTGATACTTTCCATTTTTTAAACCTGTCATAACACCTAGAGATTACTTCATCATGGCAGTGGGTAGAAAAAAAGAAATTAATTTCACACTAACACTTACTGCAAAAGCTACTTATTATTCCCACATCTCTCTTCTGTCCCCACCAGTTTGTCCTAGAATGCTCAAGGGTCCAGCTCCTGAAATTCCTTTATTCCTCTAATCTGTCTGTAGAGGGACTGCCTTGGACACTGTTATTGCCTACAGTGTTGTTAACACTCTCAAATAAAAGAGCAAATTAGGAAGGAACATTTTGAGACAGTGTTCAATTTGGGATTTTTTTTTTCTTATGATGTGCTGTATTTTTTTAAGGGTCTGTCAAGCTCCACCAGAGAGCTCAACATCTCAACATTTGGCAAATTTCATGGATACTCTTGGATATATGGTCTACTCCCAGCTCTACTCTTTCAACAGTTACTCTTTTTATTTATCTGCCGTTCAAATTTATTTAGATAAGTTTACCCTCACTAGTACCTAGTAGAATATATTTAGGGAATCTGCTTGTATTTATAACCTGCTTCCAGACCAGGCACAAAACCAAAGTGGTCATGTTTCTATGAAAATTAGTTATGTTCTGACTTTGGAGCTACAGTTCACTTTCTTTTTTTCAGGCTATAAATGAAAAATACATTTGGAGATAGACTTGACTTTATGAGTTATGGTTTAAACAATGTTTATTAAGAATATTTTGTACAACACTCTTTGTGTGGAGAAAGTGAAGCTCATAGCAGTTTCAATAAATTATGAATAAGATCTTTAAGTTGTTTCCTTGAGAAAATTCTTTTTTTAAAAAGTGAAAGAACAAACCAGACGGTATCAAGAAGATCAGTTCATTGCTATGGCATGATGGAATTTGTTAACTAACAGCTAGCATTTATGAAATATTGAGTGACTGCTAACCTTAAAATCAAATTAAAGAGCTATGAACAGTAAAACAAAGTATTTTAAAAAATCTAGCATAGGGAAAAAGAAACAAACAAAAACCAACCAAAAATCCCCAAAACTCAACAAACAAAAATATCCTGAAACCAAGAATTCCAACAAAACTCTTCCTCAGAGAAAAAGATCTGCTATAGTATCTGAGGGGACTATGAAGTAACAAATCCAGGCTCAGTGACTTTTGTTAAAAATTGTGACTGTGAGGAAGTAATTTAGATTCAGAGATCAAAAGATCTGCAAGTTCATGTCTACTTGATGTTTCAAGACCCTTCTGATTTCAGGATCAAGGATATCTTTACAAAAGATGAATTCTTGGAAGTCTGTAGCCCTTCAGTATCTCCCCAGCATGTCTGAGACAAGGCAGAGGTTATATAAATTCACTTATAATACTCAGGTGTTGCTGCCTGCTGAAACACATCTCAACACAGAGGTAAATGTTTTTGTAAAGACAGCAACAAATTACCTAGAAGGTTTGGCATTTTTAAGATGTTTTGAAAAATTCAGTGGAGAAGAAATAATTTAAAGATCAATATTTGAATGTGGATATTTATGGCAAAAGGTCGCAACATCTTCAAGACATGCACCTCAAAACATTTGTCAGGAAGAATGATGTGTATCTATGTGCTTGTGATGTAGCCCAAGGAAACAGAAAGCTTAGGAGGCACTGTGCACTAACTTTCCTCTACACTTCTGCAGACCCAAAATCCCACATTTTCCATTCCAGTTTTCTCAAGCTGGACCTCCAAATGAAATTAATTCAGTGACTTTGGGAAATTTCCATCCACAGAGGATAGTGCATGTATAGGGAGAGGACTGAAGAGGAGAAAACAGAGTTATATACAGTAGCAGTAATGTATCTTGTTTCTCAAAGTCTTCTGCATTTAAGGAATATATTCCAGCAACCCTCTTTGCCACTATTGGAGGATGCAAGCTCTCAACGTGGTGAGATGTGTTAAAGTAACAGCCTGATGACTCATGGCTACATCACATCAGAAGGATCTAAATATTTTATGAAGCATAAAATGAGCAATGAACGGTGCAGCACTTAACACTCGCTTACAATTCCAGCAATTGCAAACTAAAGCACAGCAAATCTTTGAAAGGGGGAAGAGAGGGAGGAAAAAGGAAACATCCTCAGTGTTTCTACAGTAAAGCCCCAGTACCTGACACCTAATTTTGCAAAGAATGTGAATTCTGACTCAGCCCATAGAGGAACAAACCTGGAGGGTGATATTAAGAGCTTGAAAGGTGGCAGAAGAATCTCACATCAAAAACCAGTGCAAAACAAAGGAAATTTACTGATTTCTGAAAGGTTTTGGCTATTTGATTGCAATTTCCCTGGGTCCTGAGGTGACCTATAGCAGGGTTGCTATGGGCTGCTGCAATGTGCCCAACAGGGACCTTTGGACAACAAATCTGTGCTGTAAGCACAAAGCTTCCTGCGGCGGTCTTTAAACCCAGTCATTGCAGTGGATGAGACAGGACTAAAAGCAGTCATCAATATAATGAATTTGGTCAAGCTGCTCTTCATAAATGTTTTTTATCTTAGTCTGCTTAAGAATCACACTGAAACATGATTTGGAATATGATTTTCCCTTCTGATATGTCTGATGGGTCCTTTTGTTTCAGTAAATGAATAAATAAAACCTCTCTGTGTCTGACATTGTTAATGCAGTCCCAAGTTCAGTTTTTCTTAATGTGTTTCAGCCAAGTATTTCACTAATCTCTGCAGCTCTGTAGCAAATTAGGAACCCATCATCCATCTGAATCTCAATTACCAACTCTTTTGCAATTAGCTACAAAATTTTTTACCCAAGATCAGGCCAAAAGACTCCAGGCAGTACCACCTGCTGAAATCTGGGTCTGGTAAGGACTTTTTTCAATATGTTGTGGATATTGCCTGCAGAACCTAATTGAAAATAAAAATAAACCACAAAATAAACCCTTGGATTTAACAGAAGTTAGAGCAGGGGTTTTGGTTGCCTTGAAATGGAAACTTTTTTCTTTTCCTTATAGCTAATTACTGCAAATTATGCAGGTTCTCCCAAGTTCTTTCCTTGTTCAACTCTGAGAAGAGTCTGTCTCTTAATCTGTACATACTCCCAGTAGGAAGCTGTAGACAGCAAGATGGTTCCATTTCTCCTTCTCTTCTCCAGTCAGAACAACCCAGATCTCACCTTTCCTCCCACATTCTGGCCACCCTGGAGGCCTTTTGCTGGCCTTTGATGGATGCTCCCCAAGGCGTTAATGTCTACCTCAATCTATGGGGCCCAAAAGCAAGGGAAGTACTGGAGATGAAGTCTGAGGAGGGCTGAGTGGAAGGAACCATAAGCATAAATATCCATGGAAGAGTCAAAAAACTAGCCCAAAAAAAAAAAAAGAAAAGAAAAGCCCTTCAAAAAATGAAGGAAGCTTGAAGTTTTAGGTCTTTTACAGTTCTAGAGAAGATAAAATTTCCTCCATAAGGATGCAAAACAGTATATAATTCTGACCAGCAACATAAAAATAAAAATTAATAAATAGATTATTTAAAATAAAAATTACAATTAGGCATTCAATCCAACAGTGTCATCACATCTGAAAAAAGAGAATAAATACTCAAGAGGAACCACAGTAAATACATCAGGATTTTAGTTCCTAACTTCTACTGTTACTGTTGACAATACAAATCTTTCCTGGATCTGCTTACCTGCAGGGCAGAGTCCACATGGCTGCAGAAACTCCATTGCAACAAATATTTCTGTTGTGAGTAAGGTGCATGTTAGACTCCTTCTTCACCTGATGTGTTGGAGCTGAAGTATGATAAACTAGCCCATCCTTTAGAATATTTCTAAATATCTGCCTCGTGTTTGCAGCCACTGTGTACAGCCAGTGATGAGGATACAAATTATTCTCTGAGTAAGCAGATAGTTAATTCTTTTTTTTTTCTGTCGTATTTTGTGTTTTAATACAAACAGAACAGATGTGGACCAGTTAGGTCTGTAGCAGGTTAAAAGGATGCACTCTCCTGTTTAAAAATGATACTGCACAATGTTTGTAAAATCAATCTATTCTTGAATGCTTCCTTTCTTTATGCAACTAAATTTGCATATCTTGCAGCTGAAAAAGGCATAATTAGAAATTTGTGATTAATTTAAGCGGGAGCAGCTATAAAAATCTTAGGTATTTACATAGGTCTCATAAATTAGAGTCACAAGCTGTAATTTGTTAAATACAAATTCTGCTAAAAGCTTGCATTTACATAGATGTTCAGATGTTAAAGTGTTGACATGCATTTTAAAATCAACGCTGCTGACACATTCATTATTCATGTCAGTAAGCTGGAAGGTTTATTTGGGAAGTTATTTGGACAGTTAAATATGATGGTCAGTAAGAAACTGCAGTTGTAAACACTCTAAACCAATGAAAACATGCATCTTCTGTATGAAGAGTTAAAGATGTTTCTTCAGAAGATCTGCACGTATGATTGTTGCCAAAAATGGAGCTACACTGATTGATTTTGCAAAATATATTAGGTTAATTTCTCAGTCCTGCTCCATGGTGATTATTTGCAAGAAAAAGAAATCAGGAAATGAGCTGCAGACTGTCAGGAGCAGTCAGCCCTTAGTACTTGGTGAAAGTTTGCAGATCATAGAATCACAGAATGATTTGTGTTGGAAGGGATCATCTTAAAGCCCATCCAGTTCCACCCACCTGCCACAGGTAGGGACATCTTCCGCTAGACCGGGTTCTTCAAAGCCTCTTCCAGTCTGGGCTTGAACACTTCCAGGATTGGGGCATCCACAGCTTTTTTGAACATATTCCAGTGCCTCACCAGCCACACAGTAAAATGGTTTTTACTATCTAATCTAAACCTGCCCTTGGTCAGTTTAAAACCACTACTTCTTGTCCTATCACTGCATATGAAGACACCAAACAACATGTTCACTTCAAGAATGAATTATAAAAAAAGTAAAAACTGTCTCGTTTTAGGATCTGGGTCAGTGCATCTGAAATCAAAATGAAAGGTCATGTTATGGTGTGGGAAAGCTTTTTTTTTTTTATAATGTTGCCACTGTCAATGCTACTAATCCAAATGGTAAGATGGTTAATGGACTGAAAGAAACATCAGTGCCAGGTCATGCATTAGCTGATGCAAGTCAGCCTAGATCTACAGTGGCTTATGAAGCTTTATGCCTTCTAAGAATTTATGTAGTCAAAAAAGTTATGTTTTGCTTGTTAGATAGCACTGAAGATACAAGATTTTCATATTTTAAAATACTAATATTTATAGTGTTCTGGGTAGATAAGTGATTTTATTTTTGTTTTTGAATAACACCCTGTGTAGACAAATATGACTACCGTATGACTAAGGGGATATGCATGTAAACATTTGAGTCTATACAGACATAAGTGACTATAGAATTTCCTTCTAAAATGTCAGCATGATTTGATAAACAAAACCCTGTAAGCAAGCTGTGGCAAAACAGGGAAATTTAAAAAAGGCCAATTACTGATTAGTGATAGTTTTAGAGGTTTTTCTGACCATCCTCAGAAATCTCTAGGAAAAAACTTAGTTTTTATCACTACTATTTATTTACAGAGATCTGTTGAGGAAGCATCCTCTCCCTTCACTCAGCAGAGGATTTGAACAGATTTGCCCAGATGTATCTCACTTGGCCTGAAGTGCTGGCACAAGAAATAGTGCTGTCCTTAATGCAGCAAAAGGCAAAGACATGCAAGTCTAGCCCCAGGTAAGATCCTAGAGAGGCTGAAATTTCCTCTGAAGACATCTGGCTCTTTCTTTATCTCTCACTTGAAGAGAATAATCTCTTTTTCCAAATAAGTTAGTGAGATGAATCAACACCATTTTACTTCAAAGTTAAACAAGAAGTGTGAACTTTTGAAAAACTGCATGTATGCATCTCCATACACTATAGCCTTTTACCCACAGAGCAAGCATACAAATTTGCATCTTTAATTTTGTAGTGCCCAAATTAAGCTCAATGATATTCTGCTGACATTGCACCCAAGTCCATGCCTATATCCAGAGGTGATCTTCCAACAGAACGACCTTCTCTCTTGAGATCCTTTCTGCCCTACTGCCCTTCCAGATTCTTTGCAACACCTAGAAGCTTCACCAGAGCATATCTCAGGTTAAGTCAGATCCTTAGTGAATGTGGATTGAGTTTTTCCCTGCCTCTATGCCCCAAAAGCACTGAAGCAGCTGATTGTATAAAAGAATCCCATCAACACTGACTTGAATCTGATACTTGTAGTATGAGACTACAGGTATAAATTAGGGCAATGCCCTTGAAACTGTCTGTAACAGTAAATTTCTAATGGATCTAATGGTATGGAAGAATATTTTCTGTCCAGGCAAAGCCAAAGTACAGTGTGGTGCATTGCACTGTGGTGCTGATCATGGTCTTAGTCTATACACGTGGCAGCAGCCAAGCTGCTGATTGCAGGTGTTGAGAATACATGTCAATGGCTGCAAAAACTCAATAGAATGAAAAAACAAAAGCACATCAGATATAATTTTTAAGTAGTAATTGTTTATTGTTATTTGATTTGCTTTATGAACTATTACACTTCCTTTCTTTCTGGCTTTTTGCTTGAGATTAAGTCCCACAGTGTGGTCTACTGCAACCACCTTGGAGAACAGAAAATTGCTTTATGGGTGCCTAATTTCCATGCACAGCTTGCCACAGTGACTTGCTCTCCTTAGAAGAGAATCAGAGTCATTTGTTACTGCAAAGCATGCTGCTGATAATATGATTAGAGGTGATAAATACTCATGTTTTCACCACTGCCAATAAAACATAACTCCCACAGGTTTAACTCTTTAAATCTTTACAGTGATCTGCTTTAAAAAATGCCAAGCACCCAGGAGTTTCCACAGAAGTTAGAGGAAGCAGTACTCAGCAGTTTTGAAAATAGATTTGAAACCAGAATAATTGCATTATCTAACATTTTTTAACCTGTGCATCCCATAAAACATATGTCTTGATAAACTTTTAGAGACTTTCCTATAGACAGCTATATCTTAAATTAGCCTTGTCTATGGATTTTAATATTATATACTGTTACAATGTTCATAGGACACTTTAAAATTTCTTTTCTGAATTTCTTGGGGGTAGCATTCCACTAATTGGCTTTTGCCTTGTTTGACTTGTGAGTTTCATACAACCAAAACAACATAAATTTACTGTTTTGTTTTATATTTCATCTTGTTATTTAAATACAATATCCAAAACCAGCTTGCCACTGATTAAATACTGGTTTTATACATGTTAGGATGTCTGGAAATGATTTTTTTGGAAAGAAAAGGATATGTAACATAAAATATGCAGTGATTTTGATTCTTAAACTTACAGTGGACACATCACATTGAGTGAGATAGTCAGCACTCAATGAGATCAGCACTCAATGAGATCAATGAGATAGTCAGCACACAATGAGTGTATTGTTCTACTTTGTTTATTTTAACTTAATTTTATTTTTATATGGACCAATACCACTGTACTTAACTTGCAGATCATACTTGCAAATCTAAATCAAGATCCACACCAAATCACTCCAGCCAGGGCTTGCTATGACCAGAAACCTCCAGCAATGATTCTGTTTTCCTGCTCGTGATGCCACAATTACCATTACTGCATCCTGCCTCAGTATGTCCAATCTTCTAAATTAAATGTTATTGTTTTTTAAACAATAAGGAAAAATAATCTTATCTGCTCTGCCCCTAGATTTAATTAATCCTGAAATCCCTCACCTTATAGCCATTCCTCTAACAGCATCCAGGCTCTATGGAAGATTATAACTACAATTTTTTCATCTCTAGACTCTAGCTCTGCACAGTTGTTCCTACTCATAGGAACATTAGAAAATCTCTCCCTAATTGGTCATATTCTATCTTTGAAAGGTCATACCCATGATTCTTATTCACTTCAGAGCAGTTCTTTTAAAGGGCAGGCCTGGGTGCAGATTTATAATCATGTTTCTATAGCATTGCTTGGTGGAACACAAGAAAAAATGTAAGCAATTCTTATAGGGCACTCAGCTGTCATAAAATTTTCAATCCATAAGACTCCCAACTTGAGTTGCATCATTTTTTTTTTTCAGGAAATGATCCAAATTCCTAAAGTTTCTGTGAAACTTTGGACATTTATGTCTAGGCACATGCATTCACTTTTATAAAATTGATATTGCACAAGAGGCAAATTATCCATCAATCAATATGTTCTTTTAATAATATTTGAAAATACTGAAAGACATTTATTTATCCTTTGAAGGAAGCAATTTCAGTCTCAACAGGAAATTTGCATATTTCATACATTTAACTAAGCAAGGATTAGCAAATTACAATGTAATTAGCTTTTTTCCCCTAATTTGTCAAAATTATATATTCTGTGTGACTGACACGTGGGTGGTAAAGCTTTTAATGTAAAGTGTATTCCTAAAGTTTCTCTGACTTTGTAGAGAGTAGAGAGTGAAAAAATAGTCAACTGAAATGAAGGTATGCCTGGTATTTGAGTTCTTAAAGCATCAAAAATTGAATGCATTACAAAGCGGTCCAGGAAGTCCTCCTTTTCACATTTGGTCTTTAGTCCACTCTGAATCGTTGATTGTTAATTGTAGTTAACAGAACAGATGCTTGCCTGGCATCATTTTGAGAGCATGAAGGGGAACCTTTGTTTCCTTTCTAGAATGTGAGGGTAGGTGGAAAATCAGTCTGGGCTCAATGAGTTGATCCAAAATGCATCTGGGGTCAATGGAGGATGCATTGATTTTAGAGGATTGATGCTGTGTCTCTGATGAAAGGAGCAAGAGACTACTCTAAAGAAACAATCCTGCATGTTAATTTCAGCACAGGGAGAAGTACAAGGATAATGCTGATGGCACTTTTTTGCTTTGCTGCCATCATGTCTCTACTTGGAAGGGGTGCTGCATTAATTCAGCTCAACTTCTACAAGTAACACAGCTGATAGGCAAACAGCAAAAACATTTCAATGTTTTTCACTGGCCAGTAGCCACAAAGGACATCCTGAGAGCTGTCCATCTGCCAAAGTACGGGAGTGAGAGGACACCAGACAGTTGCTGTATGTGCACAGTGTGGCCAGTCAGTAGCTGTAGGCAGGCAGGCATTCCTACCTGTTCTAAACTGAAAAACAATAATATTTTTTTGAAACATGATTTTTTCATTACCTGAACTAGATTTGCTTATCCACCTTTGACCCTCAATGTCAATGTGGAGTAAAGAGCTTAGTCTCATACGTAGGTTTTGATTGATCAAAGTAGGGCAATATGAAAATGCTTTGCATGCAGCTGGAAGTAAGATTCAGATTAACACAGACTGGAAGCATGAGGCATATCTCCTAAAATAGCTGTTCACTTGCTAAGGGTTCCACTGAGGCTTGAAGGATGACAGAGTGCCATTATAAATAAGTTGTTGTCTGCTCAGCTTTGGATAACAAATTCAGGTGCTACAATGCTTTGCCTTTTGCAATACATCATTTTCCTAAAGCATGTGGTGGTTAAGGCAAAACCCTGTTCAGGTGCTGAAAATTCACAGAGGGACAATTAGCAGAAGTAGGACGATTGTATCTGACAGTTCTATAATAATATGAACCCTGTTGATTTGCCCAAAATAACAGTGGCAAGTAACCCAGAGCCATAATATATTTGGTGTTTTGTCTACAGTTTAAAGGATAATTTACATCTCCTGCTGTGTGATAGCACAATTAATTATATTTTCCCACAGGTGCCTATTTTTAGTGTTGAAAAGAGGTGAGGAATTTATGATAGAAGAAGGAAAAAAAACTTTTTTTCAAAAAGAACACCAGAGACGTGTGGCTAATGTGCTCCCTGTGCAAGAAATGACTGTGGCCACTTTGCACAGTCAGTCACCAGTTATCACTTAAATGGACATCAGACACCTCTGTATCTGGTAATTGATCTCTAGTGCATTTTTATTGCTCATTTTTTTTTTTTAACAATTAGCTGGTTTAAAATTGATAAATTAAACTACACAAATAAAATTTTTTAAAAAGCCACACTCATTCTCTGTTGCAGAGCAGAATGAGTTAATCGACATGAGCAGTATGCTGGAATTGCTGAAGATTGTACAGCAAGAGCTGTGAAAAAAGTTTTGAGAAAGAACTGCAGGAACTGAGAAAGATCCATAAAGAAGGAACTGCAGAAACTGTGTCCCCCTCCCAAAGAACAGAGCTGCCTGCTGTGATAAGTAAGTGCACAAAAGAAAAAGCATACATTATGGCTTTCTATGTACTAAATCTCACATAGACAGAACAATTGGAAATTGTTATGCAGAAGGTAAAACAGTATAAATGTCTGTGCCTCTTGTCAATAAATGTCCTGGCAGCACCATACACTGCTTGGTCCATCTTTCAATCCCCTTAATTCTCCCCACCAGTTCTCTGAGGAGTTTCATCAGGTCACCTTGGAATAATCACCTACACAATATGCACAGACTGCCTGAACTTCTAAAATATTTTCCACCCTGAAATAAAGCACATAAACAATTCTTTCTTTTCCTTTTCGCTTATGGTCTCTAATCTTGCATAGAAGAGATCGAGATACTGTATATGGGGACCAAAATCCTAGGAAACTATCCTCTTACTTTATTAATAGGATGAAAAGAGTTCTGGTAAAATAGTAATAGACTAAGAAATGTTAATGTGGACAGGAGTTATGTGGTCCTTCTGTGGTGAGGACAGGAAAGACAATGAAAATAAGAGACTTCAATTGTCCTCAGTACCTATGTAAATGTCACATCACAGTCTGATGGTGAAATTCTTGGGTATTAGAAGTACCTTCCTCTTGTTTCAGGAAGTCAATCATAACAAAGGGGAAAAAGCAGCATTTGACTTGATCCAGGAGAGAAGAAAAGAGCTGATTTAAAATTTAATCATTAAAGAATATGTGTGTTAAATTAAGCCTCTAGTCTGAAAAAAAGGAACAGTGGAGGTAAATGTGATAGAAGTATCTGAAATAAAAGTAACACAAAAAAAAGTGAAAGAGCAATGACCATTCTTTTTTTTTATTTTACCCCTATGTGGTACGTAAAATCAAATTACTGGAATGGAAAATGTAGCAGAAACATATTGAAAAGCTTTTCCACACAGCAGGAGTTAAGGTTGGGAGTCTGTTGCTGCAGAACATTTTGGACTTTAAACATTTCTATCAATTCAATTCAAAGAACAATTTGAAACATTAGTGGGGGGAAAAAAAAAAAACCAGACACGTGGGCTGTGAAAAGCAAAAAATTCCGTTCTTCTTCTTGCTCCAGAATTCTGTGTGATACAGAATCTAAGTGACTGGCAGGGTTTAGTGGAGAAAGTGTAGTTGTGTGATTGCCCTGGTATTATTATGTTTAGTCACTTCTTTTAGGCCCTCTGCTATGGACAGTACATTATCAATAAATGAACTATGGTCTGATGCAGTAAATCTGTTCTACATTCTAATGTAAAACTTTTAATCTGTTCCTGTTACATTCATAAAAAGAGGTCTCAGTCCCTTAAACCTATGAACAGATACTTGTTCTTTATAATTATTTTTCCATAAACTGAGCTGCAATAAGGGAACTATATGCTCTTAAAATATAAAGGTTCATTCTGTCAATAATAGGGATGGTGTACGTAACCAAAGGTGGAAAACATGATTGTTGTAAAAATGTTGTATTTATAAGTTTTAACAGATGAAAAAGAAGCTGTGTTCATTCTGTATTCCCAGATTCAAACTTTTTATTCAAACTGCTCTAGAAATATTTTGACATGCCCACAGTACTGATATATGTTAAATAGCAAGCCTCAAATAATAAAACTATAAACTTCATCTACTTGTTCTGAAATCCAAAGGTTCTGAAAGAACACAGCACCTGGAAAGATCAGGCTAAGAGATGCCACCACAAATATGGGTTGTCATTTATTTGAGAGTGATTTGAAAAGGAATTCTGCTCTAACATGAGCACTCAATGAACTCTATAGATTCCATAAGGTTTACTAGAGATGTAGTCACACTCGTAAATATCACATTTCTTGCTGGAAGTGAGTTTGTGTATACCTTGCACATTACAGCAGTGACTAAATCCATGATCAGACTTTTCCATTTCCTAAAACATTGCTTTACTGACCAGACAAGGGATCACATACTAAACTGTGTTTAGACTTGCTGCTCTTCTCTTGGCAGAGGGGATTGGATGGAGATATATCCCTGTCTCTCCTGCTGACAGAGATTGTTTTTCCACAGAAATCTGAATGGAGCCCCCAGTCATAATATGTACTTAAAACTAACCCTTTCCACATTTAGGGCATCAGTCAGACATCATAACACTCTTGCCATGGAGGAAACAATACTAATGGGCTGAATTATCATCTCAGTAGGCAAAAAAAATTCAACAAATATGCAGAAGAAGAAGGGAGCAGATAAAAGGAGAGGACAGAGTAACAGCAAATGTCTTTTAATTTTTCCATTTGAGTTTGATCACAACCCATGCAGATGGTGTTTCATGCTTCAGGTGTTTAAACCAACTAATTTTTTAAGGGTGCCCACAGGGCATGCATCTCGTAGCACTCTCAGCAGCTTTTCACACTTCTGCTCTCTATAGGCTTTGGAAAACATTGGTTCACACTTGAAGACACTTTTGTTAAGTGGCCTGGAAGCAGGAATTCTAACCTGTAATTTCAGCAAATTTAGGCTTAAACTGAAAATGAAGAAGCTTTGAGAAAGTTAATTTTTTTCTCTTTAGAAAACCATCAAATATTTAGTCTCTGGTTAGTCAACAGGAACAGCATGGACAACTCATAATTGAACAGTATATGTTAAAAGCACTTTCATCAAACTGCATTTATGAAGGCTACAACCTTAGTGAAAGACAAAGGGGGAAAAAGCACTATCGGGACACAATCAGAAAGAACTAAAACTCCTACACTTACTTAAAACAGAGTTTTACTAAACTTTCTATGCAGATGGAAAAATCTAAATAGATTTCACTGCTTGTCTTGACCAAAAATAATACGTTGTACCAGTAATAATGATACAAATATAATCCAGAGGGAGATTTGGGATCAGAAAATGGTTGATATGTGACTGGGGATGGAAGTGGCAGTGACTTAAACAGTAGCTCTGGGGTTGAGAGCCTTTTGAAAAGAGCTGGTACTTGAGTTTGCTGGGCGTATTGTTCAGTTGTCATAGGAATGAAGGAAAAATCAAAGCTATAGGTGAGAAAGAGAAGGTGGAATGCAGATTCAGTTTCTCTTTTCAATCTCTAATTTCTCTGTGCTTCTACTTGGGAAATTCAGTTACTCCTGAGTAAGTACTTCTGCTTTGGAAGCTTTAGACATGTAAAGTTTGATTTTCAGGCTTGTGGACTCTGCTGTTGCCATTGATTTCATGACTCAACTGTATTATTGATCCAAATCTCAGTATTCCTCACAACTTCTTACACCTTCTGAAGGATTGTTTAAGAGCCCATTATTTCCCAGCTAAATTGTATTTAGTTACTTAGCATCATAGGACAAGATAATGTGCAAGACAGCCAATCCAGTCCTGACTAGGAACAAGAATATAAAAACCTCCTTGAAAATTTTATGTCATCCTTACTCTTAAAAATCTCCAATGAAAATGTTCCTCAATGTTATGATACTGGTTGTTTACTAGTTCAATATGCTCATCATTCAAATTCTTGTAAAAAAAGCCAATAGCTTTTTTTCCTCTTTTTTCCTTTTGGAACATGGGAAAAAATAAATTGCTCTCTATAACAGAAATCTTACTCCAATTTCCAGGAAAAAAAGAAATTAAATTCACACCAGTGTTTACCTTTAGCTCATGTTTTCTGATTTGCTGATCATTGGTGGTTTCCTCTGCATTCTCTATTACTCATCTACATGTGTGATAAGTTGTGTATCTCCAAACTTTGACACAATATCCAAGCATCAACTTTAGCAGAATAATTATTTGAGACTTTTTTGACAGTCCTTAATTTTATCCTTAAATATATTTCAGTTTGTTTATAAAGCTATCCCATTAAATAAATGCAGAATAATTAACTTTGAATTCTTGACATTCCTATTTATACACCTATAACTACAATTCACCATTTTCCAATGATAAGACATTAGATTGGTCTATATTAATATTTTAGCTTGGATTAGAAACTTTGAAGTGGATTTTCAGGCATTTATGTTTATTGTGATTTATCTTTTGTTTTTAT
This sequence comes from Chlorodrepanis virens, assembly GCA_003286495.1. Taxonomy (NCBI): domain Eukaryota; kingdom Metazoa; phylum Chordata; class Aves; order Passeriformes; family Fringillidae; genus Chlorodrepanis; species Chlorodrepanis virens. The sequence continues at coordinate 85,467,998 of LTAT01000001.1, read as the reverse complement.
CGCCAGAGAGCAGAGACTGAATTATTTTAAGATGAAAAAATCCCAGGGAAGATTTTCCCAGGAGAACATGTGAGCACAAGTGCTTTAGCTACTACCTGGTTTTAAGATCACAGAAAGAAACAATCTAGCCATAATCTTTATTTACTCGCTCCTGGAAACACCTTTTTTGTTGACTTTAAATGCACAGCGTTTTTTCCTCAATCAATTTATTCTGGGTACTAGTTGTTAACATAAACAAAATACTGAGTATTTTGGACTTTCACCTTTTTTTTGGGCACATATGTACATTTGTATCAGCATCCTTTACAGCCTGAACTAAGCCCACATCAAAGCTCTTCTGCGGATCTGAGTGAAAATGACTTAGCTTTGCAAAAGAGAATGGTGGCAGAATGGAGAATTGAACACAAGTATCCCAAATCAAACTAACTCATCCTTCCCCCTCTCACATTAACAAAAGAATTTTTATGTGGTTTTTGTTGTATTTATTTGTTTGGGTTTTTTTTCTCTCCTAATGCTCTGAGCTGAATTCAGGTAGGCATATTTCTTATAACAGTCTACTATTACAGGGAATATACTCCAATGGAAATACATTTTTCCTGTTAGTTCTGTTGCATGATTTCACAGTCCTTAGGAAACCCCTCCTCCCCCATTTTTCATGTATTAGTAAATTTTCTGGACTTGGTGTATCCAAAAACAAAAATCCAGCACCCACAAGTGTTACTTAAAATAATATTTTAATTAAGACTTCTGTATACATTCTGTAGTTGTACTGGACCCATCTGTTATTGGTCAAGTACCATTAGGCTATCATATCAGTAATCTAATTTTACAACATAATATAAGCTGAAGGTAAAGAAACACTAAGTATTATTTGTCAAGAAGAGCGATCTTTATTAGATCTGACCTTTTTCTAAATCAACACAATAAAAAGGTGAGTGTCATTTTTATACTTTCAAAGATTAGTTTTGCTTACAGTAAGCAAAAGTTGTGTCTCTAAGGGGGCTTAAAATTCTCATTGGAAATAATTGAATCTCATTACCAAGCATGCACTGTGAACCTCTTATGATTTGCCCCAATACACTCTTAAAAGCATGTTCCTATTCAAAATGCTAACTTTCCAACCTCTGCTGCCACACAGTATAGTACTAGCAAATTGACCTTTTATGAAGACTTAAAGCACCATGTAATTAACTTTTCCTGTGTACAGAGTTAAGACTTGATGAAACTGGGAGGTTAAATGCCAATGCATCCTTTGCAAGCATTTTTATAGTGCACTGCTTGGCTTTCAGATGTTAATGATACACTTTCTGTACCCATTTTCCTTAAAAAAAAAAAAAAAAAATTGAAAATTTGTACTGCAGTGCACAATGCAGTCCAATTTCACTCTTTGAGTAACCCCAGTCAACAAGTAATAGCTCTGAAATGCAAGGCAATAAGCTGTGTTGGCAGTTATTTTATGTTCCTGATCCAAAAATCCATTGAAGCAGATGGAAATGTATTGTACTCATGGTTGCATGGCTTGCACAAATCTAGTTCTATACAGTTTCACTTTGGCAACCAGAGCAGCTCTGTGTAAGACCTCTAGATGGTCATCAATACCTTTTTCCAGGACCAATAGTTGATAGGCACAATTCTGAACCACAGTGATTACACTAGAAACAGGCTTGCCTAGATAGCACTTTTGTGAGTGCTGCAAAAGTCGTTTTAAAGGATTGAGTGAGTATTGTTTCCTTCGTATCTCATTGATACTTGAAAGTTGGAGAAGAGATTTCCCATTCTCACTTTTTTTTTTTTTTCTGTTAAAGTTCTTTTGCTGTCTGTTGGATTCTTAGGGTACAAACGATTCTTCACATGTATTTACTCGAGATCTCTGGATTCACCAAGAAATTGCAGCATAGCAGACACTGTAAAAAGTGCTTCCTCTTGTATATCACAGAAATGAAATGTATTTCTTGATTGAATTAGACCCAGAAATATTCACTTCTAAATTGTTGCTACTATTGTGTCTCAGTGTCATATCAAATTAATAGACTCTTAATACTCAGGCTGTTGTGTGCCTAAGTTGACATGCATTGTGTATAATAGATAATTGATTATAATTAAGACAATAAAGAAATATCACATTTCTAAGGCAATTTCACTTTTTCTTTTTCCCCCAAGGCCACTGACTGATACATTTAAAATAATTCTGAAATCCATACACAACTAGATGAGCACTGGAATTTATGAAAGCTTTACTCCTATCTTATCAGCTGGTTCACCTCATACATTTTATGATATATACCAGCAATTTTTATTCATATCTCAATGAAAAAAATAAAAAGTGGTGCTGAGCTTGTCAGACCAGAGCCAAGACCAGCTTTTCATATGAATCAGGACAGCAATTGAAAGTAAATATTTCACTCAGGAGCAGTGAGTTGTTATAAGGAAATATTTAAAGTCATCTAGGAGGCAACAGGCTATAGTGCAGAAAGTAAAAGGTAGACAATAATCTGTTGAGGCTTCTTGACATCAAAGATTAAAATGACCTTCTAGGGAAAAAAAAAAGAAAGATAAAAAAAGAAAGCACATTTCTAAAACAGCTAGAAAGGAAAACAAATTGCATGGAAATTTTGCTTCAAGCATTGCCTAGCCCATGGTGCCACAACAGATGAAAAGGCCAATTGCTTCAAAATCTCTCCTTTCGTGTTTCAGGGAAAATGCCTTTTATTATAAACAGTGGTGGAGAAGTGCTTCTGGAAGGCTTTACAATGCCAATGCTCACATATGTCTCCATCATATTAATCATGTCCCAGCAGAAAATTACAAAGTATTAGGGAAAGAATGTTGCAAATTATAGCTAATACATTGCTTATGGGAATCCAGAGGGTCCTTGAGTGGCTTGAGAAGTGGGCCTTTGAAACCTCCTGAAGTTCAACAAGGCCAAGTGCAATTCCTGCACTTGGGTCAGAGCAATCCCAGGCTCAAGTACAGGCTGGGTGGAGAATGGATTGAGAGTCGCCCTGGGGAGAAGGACTTGAGGATGTTTGTGGACAAGAAGCTCAACATGACCCAATAATGTGCACTTGCAACCCAGAAAACCAGCCATTTCCTGGGCTGCATCCCAAGCAGCATGGCCAGCAGGGCAAGGGAAAGGATTCTGCCCTTCTGCTCCACTCTTGAGATACTCACATGAAATAGTGCATTCTGTTCTGGGTTAATTTCTCTGGAGCAATTCCAGAGGAGCCCATGAAGATGCTTAAAGGCTGGAAGATCTCTGATGTGGAGACAGGCTGAGGGAGCTGGGATTGTTCAGTCTGGAGAAGGGCAACCTGCTAACTGTCACAAGGAAATGACAGTGTCTGGAAGGGGAAGTCACACAAAAATGGAAGCAGTGTTCTGGGAGCAAAGATAAATGATGCATCTGTAGAAGCCATATGCAGAAAGTTTCTAAATAGCAGCAGAAAGAGGATTCTGAATTTCTGGAATTTAGGGATTAGTTGCGTTTAATTTTAATTTGTTTAAAGAAAGAATAAAGTGCTTGCAATAATGACAGATTTAAATACACTTTTAAGTGTAAAGGAAACAAAAAGTCCTTTTAGAACTTCTATCTCCTGCACTCTCAGAGGAGAGATTAATATTATGTAGCATTCCATCAGCTGAGAAAAGTGTATAAACAGAAAATACTTATAATCATATGATTTATATACAAAAGCATAGTATTTGTACATATCTTAAGTCTGACTCTAAATCAGACTCTGAGCCAGGTCAGATATAACACAAATGCAGTCATGGAAGGTCCCAACAGGGACAGTTGTCTGGCCTTTTTATATTCCCATCTCCCTACTTGAAGATTTGAACTTTTGATGCAATTATCCCACAAATTCCTCCAATTCTTTACCCTTAAACAAACTTTATTTTCAGAATCATTTTGCTTTAGGATCATATTGCATCAACAGAAACAAAGGAATTTTTTATTTCTGTGCTTCTGAAGGAAAACTGCTGTAAAATATCGTGAAGCTGCTGTAGAATATTGTGCCTTATTGTCATTATTAATCTAATGAGGACCTTCCAAATATTTTTTAGAATATCACTGATTCCTGATTTGAATATGAGCTAAGAATTGCTAATAAATCTGCTGTAAATTAACTTAAAACCAAACTTGAGATGAGTATCCCAGAAGAGAAACCAAAAAAGCCAGGTAGAAAAAAAATACCAAACATTATCTCCAACAGAGCAATTTTCATCTCTACATGTGAAAATGCGCTACAAATTAAGTTGTATTATTTCCACTTTCCTTTCAGATTGGTAAGTGTAGTCACAAAAACATTATATAAATCAGCAGAGATCCAGTCTGAAATGTGAAAGAAATAACATATATCTTCCTGAATACCTGCCTCTTTGTCTGCAATTAGCCATTAAATAAATAAGATTTAAAACAATGGATATGTATCAGTCAGCACATCACAAGTATTCAAAACATGTCCAAAGTGCCCACCTTTGACAAGAGCTCTGTATTTTACCTACAGCTGAAGTTCTGTCTGAAAGACAGAATTCATGAAGGCCAGTATATAGTATTTAACTAGGATCAACTTCCATTAAAACTGTACAGATAATGTTTGACAATACCATAAAAAGACCTGGTCTTAGATTTAAAAAATCCCATGATCTCATAATGGCTTTTTTTTTTTTTTTTATAATTTTCTTTATACTCAATACAGCTTCTACTTCACTTGCAGTGTAGAAAGCAATATTGGTTATGATTTCAAACCAGTTGCAGTATTAGCTCTAATTTCATCTGCACAATTGTACACTATTGCATATCTTAAAACACCAACAGCTACACACAAAAGGATAGAAGAAACTTACTGGCTTTTTTTCCTTCAGGTTCAACAGTAATGCCTTTTCTCAATCTTGTTCTTCAGACAAAATAATTATTTCTTCTGAGATTAATAGCACCCAATAACATAAAATCACAGCTACGGCAATATTAGAAACCACAGACTACAAAACAATTTTGGTTCTATGCATTTAGGTGGCCTCTTCTACTTTTGACTGTCTTAGGTAGAGTGTGAATTGTTCAGGGTCTAGTGACAAAGGCAACTTTCCTTCTGGAAAGTCATGAAATGCTGCAATGCTCAATCTAAAACATCTCAGAAACCATTCAACAAGACATGACATAACAGGGTTCTTGTTCACAGAAGTGCAGTTTCAACAAAAATTTTACAATTAAGAATCAACCTGTAAGTTGATCATGTTGTTGTCTCTATAGGTCTGCCTGTGAGTGCAAGAGGCACCCTGGCAGAGTTGCACTAACAATAATTGTCACTCTTACTGGATATCTTTAGATGAAGTCTCTTTGCTTCAGCTGATACCCCTTCCTGAGGGTTGCTTCCTTCCTTTCTTCCTTTCTTTTCTTTCTCTCTCTCTCTTTCTCTCTCCCT
>LTAT01000001.1:85409135-85450237 GCA_003286495.1 Chlorodrepanis virens | reverse complement strand
ATATATATATATACATATATATATATATATATATATATATATATATATATATATGTATGTATGTATGTATGTATGTATGTCTATATATACAGAAAGTGAGCTTATTCTTTTCCTATAAGTAAGATTTTGAGTGGAACATTTTCATGTGAAATTTATTGAAATTACTGAATTGTATTGGCTGGAATGAAACCTGTATTGTGTCCAAACCAATAATGCATGATTTCAAAAAAAAAACTGAACCAAAGAATAAAAGAAAATTAATCTTTTAAAAGCACCACAAGACAAATAATAGTAACTACAGAAGCACTTTAAGAGCAATAATTCTCATGTGAAGAATCACTGATTTAAATAATAAATAAGTTGCAGGGAGAGAGGAACCTGAATCCATCCCACTCTTGCAAGTTTAATGCCAGGGTCAACAATATAAGCCCAGAGCCTGGGGAGGGATCACCGTTCAGCAGGAGAGCACCTGAAGAGCAGCACAAAGACATTCCAGCCACTCCAACCAGTACCTTGGCTTCATCAGTGTCCCAGCTTAAATGCCTTTTTGTTAACTCAGGCATAATGGGGGATAAACAGGAGGAACTAGAGATGTGTGTGTATTCAAGGCTAAGACCAGGAAAAATGTGGGCTCTCCTCAGAAGGAAATGGGACACCTTATTACCTGGAATTTACAGAAGGCTGATGTACTCAGTGACTTTTTTTAATTGGTTTTCTGGCAATTGCTTTAGCCACACCATCCAAAATAACTGTTGGTAGTAGGAGATTCAAGTCACCATTGCTTGTTTGAAATGTGGGTTCTAATAATGTACACACTCTTATTTATTGTAACACAAAGTAAAAATGTCCAAATGAAACAAAGAAGACAGTGATAATTCTTTAGACTAATATATTTCAATTCATTTTTCAGTTCATTAAGGGCATGCCTAAAGGAGCTACTCACGCTCAAAGGAAGGTTGGTAACGCTTTCTGAAGACAGGAACTCGCTCCATTGAATGTGCTTAATTGTTTGTCACCATCTGATCATGCCCTTAATAATTTTACTGACACCATCATATTTTCTGGAAAAAAATCCCCTTGCCCAGGATTCTTCTCCTGGGAAGCTGAGAAGCCTCAGAGAAAAAGGAAAACATTATTAGTATTATCTCATTTGCCTCTCCTGCGTTTTGCTGCTTTGGAATGTGTTTGGAGATTGTTTATCCAACTGGTGATTGTTTCATTGGTTTCATGTGAATTGTTTTGACTTATTGGCCAATCACGGCAAGTTGTGTCGGGGCCCTGTAAGGAGTCACGAGTTTTTATTAGCTCTTTTTTAGCCTTCTGTAAGTATCCTTTCTCTATTCTTTAGTATAGTTTGGTATAGTATTCTTTAATATAATAAAGTATCTTAAAAAATTAAATTAGCCTTCTAAGAACATGGAGTCAGATTCATCATTTCCTTCCTGCCACGAGGCACCCCACAAACACAAGATTTTACCACTTAGCGGGTCTCCATGTAAGTGGCAGCAACTGGTTTGCTCATCTCAAAACATCTCACCTAGTCAGTTTAAGTCAAAGATCTGTCAGTGCACATGTGTGTGAGGACATGGTTTGAAGAAGGAAGCAATTTAGGGACTTGGCTGATTTGTCTGTACAAGCACAGACACTTGTGCCAGTCAAAATGCTCCTGCTTCCACTGTCTCTTAAGCCATGTGTAACAGGTCTTCCCTAAATCCTGCATTTGACTGCCAGCCCATGTGAATGCCTAAGACACAATGGGATACCCCTCAGGATACTTAAAAATGTCATTACGTACCTTTGTTTGGGCACCTGAATTATTCCCACAAGGTCTAAGTGAGAATGAATGACAACTGATACTGTCAGAGCAAAGCTTTTGAAAGTTATTGTTTCGTGTGCTGAATCTTAATTGGGTTCTTAGCTAAAACTGTGCTTTAAAACATACCAATAAAAACACCAAAATCATGTCAATACACCAAGAACATACCTTGGAATTCTATAAGGCCTCTTTTCAGGATGTTTCCCTTTATGAGCTACTTCAGTTTTTGTTTCTGAATGTTAGTACATTGCCCTGAGTCATAACTCCTTTCTATCTTTTTTTCTTGCAAACTTTTAAAACAAGCAACAGTTCTTTTCTCTTCTTTCTTTATTTCCAGTAGTACATCTAAATAAATTCTCCAAGGTTGTTAACTGCCTCTGCTTTCAGAGGCCTGTTAATAAAATTTTGCTATTGAACTTGCCCTTGATCAAAAAGTGGCTTCTGCCACAGGATTTTATACAACAAAACCAAAACAGAAAACTCACATCAGACATGGCCACCTACCAGCAGGAAAAATCTGTGTGTCACGAGCTTTTTGAATGCTCTTTACCAGGTAGCTGTTACTGCACTGGGTGGTGTCAGTACCAACAATTCCTAACTTGTATGCAGATGGTCAGGTGAACATAAATTGGTTTTTATAGCCCTATACTGCAAGCTCAAAGGACTGAACCAGGATGTGGATTGTAACACTGACATTTCTGAAAGAGTTCCTATTCCTGCTGTAGTATGAGAAAAGGGTTAAACAGATATGAGATTGTGTCCTTTTTTGTGCTATTATTGTTGTATTGTTGTTGTTGTTACTATCGTACCTACTCTAACAATACTTCAAAGTATCCAGGACAAATCAAGACTCAGTTTTATACCCATCTACTTATGCAAAAGAAAACCTAAGTTTACAAACCATTGCAATCAGCAACAAAAAATCTCAGAGTTTAAGGATGTGAAAGAATTGTAAAATAATATATGTGACATGGTTGGGAAATGAACACAGTTCTACCAGTCCTGCATAAAGGTGAGATAAACCTCATATCCATTACATCAGGCAAAACTGCATTGTTAGACTAAAATGATTTTATTCTATTTTATTTTCCTAGAATCGTAGAATGACTTGGGTTTGAAGGGACCATAAAGATCTCTAGCTCCAACTCCTCTTGCCATGGGTGACAAACTATCCACTGGACCAGGTTACCCAAAGACCCATCCAGTCTGGTGCTGGAGTCCACAGCTTCTCTGGGCAGCCTATGCCAGTGACTCATCATCCTCACAGCAAAGAATTTCTTCCAATATCTAATCTAAATACATCCCCCTTCAGTTTAATGCCATTCCCTCTTCTCCTATCACTACATATCCTTGTGAGCAGTCCCTCTCCATCTCTCTTGTACCCCTGTTCAGGTACTGGAAGGTTCTCTAAGGTCTTCCAGGAGCCTTCTCTCCTCCAGACTAAATCACAACTGTCTCAGCCTCTCTTAATAAGAGAGGTGTTCTGTCCCTGTGATCAACTTAATGGCCTTCTCTGGACTCTACATATTTAGGAAACAGTTGTTCAGGAAATCTTGGCCTAATCTCTATTTCATTCCAAGATAGGAAAGTGTCTGCTTTTTTGATTATCTGTACTAGAAATTCAAGGAAAACTTTTGATTTTTCTGTCAATACAGCCTAAAGAGCCTAGTGAGTGTATTTGCTTCTTCCTAAATGTCTTAGCACATCTGGATGGGCTGGATTCCCAGGTGGCACTGGCAACCTTATTTTTCCTGAAATCAATGAACCTGGTTTCATGCACGCCGACTAGGAATTTGAAAATCACTCCCTCTAAGAGTTTGTTGCTTTTTAGAGAACAGCAACATCAGCTGAAGACAGTGTGTGTATCTTAAAAACTCTTTGAGACTGAGAGCCTATATTTGCTGATCATTTAGAAGAAATAATTATTATATTTTAGCCTCATCACACCACTCCTTTGACCAACAGTAGGTAAGAGTCCGTATTGCGTATGGGTCTAACCTATGAAAGATATTTTAAAAGCTCTCCATTGTGACCCAATATATTTAAAGAAAACATAATGTGTGACTTGTAAATTCATTACTTCAATCTATGCAAAAAGCTCAGACTGTTGGCATTGTTTGAATGGTTTTTAGGCAAATTTTGTTTTGGAAGGTGGGGGCGGGGGCGTGGGGGGAATTGCTTATCTTTAAAAGAAAGGAACAAAGTTAGATAGAAAAAGGGTGACAAATGCTTTAAATGGCAGGAAAGCTGGCTTGGGTACATGATGTCCCTTGCATCAAGCACAAGCTAAGTGGTTTCAAATCAATCATCATGACCAGGAGAGAGAGCCTGGAGTCAAGTAGGGAAAGCAGGAATTATATGGTGAGAAAAGTGCCCCAAAAGCACTTGAAAATGATGTAAATTAATGCTGAAAGCCTCTGTAATAACACAGGCCAACATGTCCTTCCACTCAGCTTCTTGGAAGAGAGAGGAAGTTTTTGCATCACCAGGCTTTTTCAAATGTCACATTTAATAATAATAAAAAGGTGCAAAATTTACTGAAAATGCATAAATTGCATCTCAGCTGTGTAGAGGAATATGGGCTCATCATGAATTTCATCCTGCTAGGACCATGTCAGTGTAAATTGTGCATAATGGTAAAATTAACTGCAATTTTGTGGCCTGATCTTTAAAGCCTCTGAATGCTTCAGAAGAAATCCGGAATAGTTTTAATCAGCACTAACTCTGAAGTATATGCATATAGAGAAGTGGGGGAAAAGCAGCATCCCTCCCCCTGGTCACAACAGAGTCCCAAGCAGGAATACCTGAATGGATTCTGAGCTAGCTCAGCCAGAAGAAGCAATAGGACATATGTGTGAGACCCCACCCAGTGAAATTAGAGCCTTTAAAAGTGTTTTGGGATATGGGATCATTTAGCTTGGCCAAACTGCCTCTGGCATCCCAGCTAGAAAAAGAGAAAAAATTATATTTGGACTAACAATAGTTTTCAGTGCTTCAATTATCTCAGTCTTCAGAGTCCCAAGTGCAAATTCTCTATCAAACTGTACATTAAGTACTTTAAGCTGTGTCAACCCTTTTTCTGGTTCAAGTGTATTGCCTGTGTCTAGTTCCTTCAGCATATTATGTACAGACAGCTCCAAATTGAAAGAAAATTTACATTTTTCCCCAAGTATTTTCCTAATAAAATAAAACATGCAGAAAAGACAGAAAAATATAAAATTTCAGTGAAAAAACCCACTTACATACTCAAAAACCCAAATATTCTTTCTCAGGATAGCCTCAGGATAGTAGAAAAACAGGTTTGGATGTATCTGTGGTTTTTAGTCTGACATGACACATAAGGCAAAGTGAAAGCCTATTTCTACAATCTAAGTGGAAAATCTGCTAGCAAGGTATTACCTTTTATCATCAATCTGCATTGTTCATAAGAAGCTAATAAAAATGCTCTTAAATTAAGAATTATTTTTTCTAGGTTTTTTATTAAACATCAGAAATCAGCATTGTTAAAAATCTTCACTCTCTTTATAAATAAAAATTTTTAAAAAAATTTTATAATGGAAATCCAGGGTTTCAAAGTATTTAGTTTTCTTGTTTTCCTGTAGCAGCCTCAAGCTGAGGAGTTTTCTGGGGAAAGCTACTGCTGAACCGAAACTGACAAACCCAGCAAGGACCAAGGAGTACTGAGGACAGTGGTGTGGGACCAGAGACCACAAAACTCATAGACAACAATTTTTGATGGTTGGTGAGGCCAGTAAGATCAGCAACCCCTGAGGCTGGTCCAAAACTGAGTTTTAACAAATCTCAAAATGTCAAAAATGAGGTGCTCCACTCATGAAGAACATATTAACATGCTTATGAGTTAGACTTTTCTGAGCCTGGGTAAGAAACTAAGAGGCAGTGAAAAGGAAGCAGGGTGAAGCTACAGAATGAGAGAGTATTTAAAAAAAAATTTAGTGACAATCGCAAGTAACAGAACAAAATAATTCATGCTGTGGTCGATGGAGCCCTGAGGGAAGGGGCTCGGGTTCCTCACACAGGTTTCTGTGGATTGTGAAGTAAAGTATATTCATATTTACTTCAATACAGCTCCGTGTATTAATATGCTACTTATATAGTAAATTATCATTTCCATGCAACAAGAGAGCAGAAGCAATGAAGTTAAGCACCCAAATTCACACCAATAATCATATACAGACTGCCGGTCTCTTAATGACAAGACCAATGCCTTAATCACTTTTCTTCCCTCATTTCCATTTTTCCATATGTTGCACTTTATTACCATAACCATGCCTTGACTTATGTGCATCATCATTTAACAATACATCATTTAAAATACTTGCCTCACAAAGGCTGACAGAGAAAAACATTTCATAAATCATTAAATATATTTATTGAAAATCACTTCAAACATGACTATTATTATTAGCTGTATTAATAATAATTAGTAATGGCCATTAGTCCAGACATTTGTAGTGCTCATGATTCTTTTCACTAAAAAGAATCTGTCTTCTAGAGAACAACTGCTGGAAGTTAATTGTCAGGCAGGCATAATGATGTACATTTATACTGAGGTTATAATGGAACATAAAGTGCAGTTCCCCAAGATGCTTAATTGCTAAATCTTAAAATGCTACACTTAAAATTTGTATTTATAAGAAAAGTTTAAGACAGTGAAAAATAAATTCCTAATAATTGATAAGCATATAAATATGGGGTGTTTTTTGGTTTCTGGACACCTACAGGAATGTCTTGTCCTTTCAAACCAAATCAGGACTATGTAGCAAATGAAGCTTAGGTATTAGATTAATTCTGAGAGGTGTTCTTAGAGATTTTTCTCCTGAAATGTGAGCATAGAGAACTGGACAGTAGCATAATTACCCAAAGGGATTAGAATGCAACTGTCCTATGGAACAGGACTTGCTTTTTTAATACAATTTCCTCTGTTCTAATAAGTTCTAATTTTGCATTACAGCAAGGAAACTATTCCTTTAAGCACCATCAATAAAACTTCCAGCTGACCTTTTCACGCCTTCTATAAAGAAGCTAAATGCTACTCACTTTTCACATTCAATAAAAGCTACTATGTTCTAGTTCAATGCATATCTGTGTCAAAATGGAGGAAAATCACTCTGTACTAAGTGTAAATCCTTCCCTTAAAGTTGATTTCCAAACTCTTGTGTTGCTAAATGTGTAGTTGGTTTAATCATGTGCCACATGCAGTGTGTGACAAAGAAACCTGAAGTTCATCTGGAAGACTTCAGTTCTTTGGGCCTTCAGATCTGTTTGTCACAGATCTTCCATTTTTAAAAACTAACCAAAAACTACCAGAGGTTGTTCAGTATCTTGACTAATGCCAGACAGAATGGCATTGAGTTTCAAAAAATCTGGCCAAAACATCAGTGGTATAAAATGGTACAGCAGCACTGTCTCCGGTAAAGCTATATTCCCCAGCTAAGAGTAACTGGACTTCTATCATGTATCTCTGAATAATGATTCTGGTCAGTATTTTCAGTATCTGGAGTCAAGTTATCTCCATTAATCCCACCAAACTGATTTTCTTTAGATGAACCTCTCTATTAGCTTCCCAAGATCTTAATAACTAATACCTTACATGTGAGCATTTTCTAAGAGGGATAATGCTCATGGGTCTCAGAATATTGCTGAGGGCTTTAGTTTTTTTTTTTTCTTCTTTATTGTCCAAGCAGCCAACCATAGCAACATATGGCTGAAGGCACAAAAAATTAAAAGCTAAATCAGTGAGTCACAGAGTCATAGAATGGTTTGTGCTGCAAAGGATCATTAAAGATGACCTAGTTCAACACCTCTGATGTGGTCTAGGACACCTTCTACCAGACAAGGTTGTTCAAATCCCCATCCAACCTTACCTTGAACACCTCCAGGGATGGGTTATCCACAACTTCTCTGAGCAACCTGTGCCAGTGTCACACAACCCTTACCATAAAAAATAATTTCTTCCTCATATCTACCTTTTATCATCTAAAAACTGGTGCCTTTTGTCCTGTCCCTACAAGTTTGGGTAAAAGGTCTCTCCCCAACTCTCTTACAAACCACATTAGATATTGAAAGACATAATAGGAACTGTGGTAAAATCCTTTTTTTAACTGAAGCTGTAAGGATCCTTCTACTGCTCTATAGCAGGAAGTCTTTTGGAGCTCCTTGCTCTAAGCTAGTTCTAAATAATGCCTTTGCCAATGTTTTGTGCAATTAAAATATTGCTCAAAACTGTTGTTCATAAAAATCACTAATATAAGATCTCATAGCTAATATTTCAGATTCTTAGAACTCTAACAGTGTAGAGTTATTCTAATTTATGTTCTCCCAAAATACTATACTAGTGTCACTTCTGAAGCATTTGGAAATTTTTCAAAATGTTTGACACATGAAATGTAATACTGTAAGACTGAAGACACTGTAAAAATTTCTTAGAAGTATAAACCAGCAGTGAAGGTCTCAGGTATTTGCATTTCCCTTACTTTGTCTTAGTGATCTTAAGATCATTACTCTGAGATTCCTTAAAGCCTCAAAAGACAGTTTGTCCCAAGTGCAAGTACAAAACAAGATAAATCTTGTAAAATTGTGAATTTTAAACCTATGTAAATGCTTATGAAATTAGAGTTAGATCACCAAACATTTTTGAACACTCTGTTATCAAGATGAACTAAGAGATTTTCTAATATTGGCTTTTACCTGGGATAGTTAATTTTAATTTAACTGTGCTGACTACTGGTCTTCAGCTGAAGTTGTAAAGGATATTCTGCCCCAATGGGCTTTGTGCAAATTCATTTCCATCTCATGGAGACCATTCTTGGCATCTGACCCCCATCTTCCTCCAGGAAGCTCAATTGTAGCAGCATGAGCCACTGGCTCATGAGACACTGGATAAAGCCCATGAGGAGAAAGCGAGTGAGAAAGGCAATGTGCATTTGTAGAGAATCTTGGTGAAACTTGCCGTAAGATCAACAGGGAGAAGAATAAAAATTTCTTATATGTTCCCAGCTTACCCTGAGAAGCTGGGGGTGCCACATCCTGGAAGTGTTCAATGCCAGGTTGAATAGGGCTCTGACTAACTTGATCAATGGAAGGCATCCCTGCTCTTGGCAGGGTGTTTGAAACTAGATGATTTTTAAGGTACCTTCCAACATCAATTTTTCTATGATTCTATTATTTATGATACACTTGTGGATGAAAGATTCAGTTTTCAAATATATTCTTTCTATTTTTCTTATTTCCATTCTTAATTTTCATTGGAAGTAAAAGCAAATAAAGATCCTTTCTCTCTGCCACTGACTTGAAATTTCCTTTTGCAAAGGCTAGCCTAGCTTTGACATTTAGTCCATGTGCCCAAACACAAATGACATGTCCCTTAAGAAAAGTCAGTTAAGGAAAAAAGAGACAGGCAGGATGAGAAAACATTGTATCAACAGTTCTTCAGCATGAGGAAATACCTGTTGAACAAACCAGAACTTTGAGAATATCAGGTTTGTGGGGAACCCTCACCTCTTGTTCCTACAGTTCTGCAGAAAAGAAAAACCTGCCTCCTACCTAACTCATCTTTTTCTTCTTTGCATAAACCTCCAAAAATTTTTGGTTGTCAGGTAATCTCAAATATACTGAAAATATAAGAGAGCAAATATCAGAGTTCTTCCAAAACCCTAGATCTAGGAACTTTTTTCCAGTTTGATACACAAAGTGCTGAACATATCTTGCTATCTTGCTATTAGTATTCAGATAAATTAATAGATGCACAGACAGTAAGACACCTTATGTTTTTTCTCATTACTTTTCCTATTTTGGTTTTGTTTTCCTGTTTTTCTTTTCACAGAAGTCTAAAAACTGATGGTTTAAGAAAAAACAAACATAATTACACTATAATTGTGTTTTCATCAACATCTGCATTAGGTAGTAAAATGGCAGAAAAATCTAAAAGGAATCTTTTCCTTTTTTAAGGAGGTTTCAGTCAGACTCTTGTGAATATCAGTTAAACTATCATGTAAGACTAAATTTTTTTTCTATGATTTTAACAGCAATTGCATTAGAGAGACAAAATTCCCTCACCCCAAGTTATACAGTTTCATATAAATAAATAATAGCAGTTTCTCCCTCACGAAGTCACATTTTGCAACCCAGTCAATCAGTTGCAGTCATCAGTTGTAAGTCATCAACTTAACCTGAGAAGTCTCAAAGCAAAATTTCATCCAATCCTCTAAAAAAGACTATATCAAGTTAAAATATAAATGGACAGATCTGGATGGGATTTCCAGCAAACCCATCCAGGCTTAATGGTGAGATTTTGGAAAACCCTTAGCTATTTTTTTCTTCCTTGTAGCTCAAAACTTCATTCTTTTCCTTTCCTCCCTTTCTCAGCTTTGTTTAAAATGTTGAGATTTAAAATGCTGAGTCACTAGTATGTCTCATTTCCCATCCTCATTACCTCCTCTAGTTTTAATAAATATAACCCTTCCATAAAAAAATACATAATTCTCTATTTTTCTGTGGCATTAGGCAGAATGGTTGCAATGGACTTGTGTCAAATTTTCAGGGTCAACTCTTTGTTATAGCACAAGGATATGGGCTTTGTGGTAATGGAATTTTTCAGCGCCTCTACTTTTTATAAGTACTCATTTAACTTCTTCACTCACAGAGGGGAAAAAAGACGCTGCAACTTCAGCTTTGTCCACAAAACACAGTACAAATTTAAATAACAGACCAATGGTCCCTGATTCCACAAAAGTAATTATAAGCAACAGTTTCCAGAGAGCACCAAATACAAATTTTTTAAAAATTTAAAATAAATTCAAAATCTTCCTGTGCAGAAAAAACTCTATTAGTATGAAAATTGCTTAAAAGTTATTAAGCAATCAGATATGTGTGATGATATCATAGAATCATTTATGGAAGAGCCATCTAATATAATTGAGCCCCGCTGTTCACCCAGCAACACTGTGTTCATCACTAAATCATGTCCCCAAGCGCCACATCCACATGCCTTTTGAACATTTTCAGGGATGAATCCCTGATGGATAGATTAGTCCTGCTTAACCATTAGACATCTGAAAAGTATATGCTTTTGCCTAATAGAGTCACCAGGTGTTCTCTTTATCATCAGCAGGGAAAAGTAAGTTCTTTCAGTGTGTTTTGACCAGTTTTTTCAGACACACTATGGAATGACTCTAGGACGACATTATAGGAACGTTGTATTTCTCAACTGATTAAAAGACATATGGAGATGTTAGCATTTGGTGAACTTTAATCTCTAGAGGTTTAGGAAAAGGGAAACTCCTCCACTGCTCTTCAAAATCACAATTTCAAAATAATAGCTTCAGGACATTAACAGTGGCCTACGCTAATTCAGGAAAGAAATGCTATCGATTCACCAGGAGTCATTGGTATAGCATAGACAATAAATGCTGCATACACTGACAGGAAGTACTCAGTGCACACACAGGTTCCCATCAAATAAACCTGCATGGCCAGTTTTATCTTGCCTATTAGCAGTTTTCTTCAACTAGCGTTGATTAGAACACCTTGTAGATGCAGGATGCGGTCTCCATTCTCCTCCCCTGAGCCTCAAAAGTAAAACTAAAGAATGAAACCCATGGATTACAAATGCAAGCATATTTTTGGATGCCTATTCTCATAGCAGTTACAAATACATAGCTGAATATAAACAAACGACTGCAAATATTTTGCATATTTTCCCACATGTTTCTACCATAACTGGGTTAAGATTTTCCTGACACCAGCAAACTTGTGGTCATGCTCTGGGAGCAAATGAGAAGCAAAGCAAAAGCAAAGCCAGGTGAACATCTGGTTGTGAATATCATCTAAAGTTTCCTGGAAATCTTCACATATCTGGACTGTATTCAGTTGGATGCAATGTCTCATTTGGGAGTGTAATATTTTAAGAAGAATTTGATTTCCTATGTAGCATTAACACTTTGCTGACAAAGGACTTATCAAAGAAATTTTGATAATGTTTTAGGATTGTCACTTTGACATTCTGTAGTGAATATGTTGTAAGGTGTAATGTAAAGAATCAATAAAATTGGTTTCTCAGAAACTAAAGAATGACTTTTTTTTTTTTCCACAACCCCACTCCTAATCATTCCAGACATGTCAGAAAAATAGCTGTACTTCGGAAACAGCAAAGCAAAAACTCAAAATGTCATTCAGCTTGTTTATTTCACATTATTCAAAGTGGCTTAGAGGACAGCAATTTCTTTCCCAGCCATGTTCACTGCTGCAGCTGCAGAAAGCAATACGAGCCATAATGAAAATATTTCCCCAGCTCATCTTGAGTGGTGGCATATAAAAAACCCCTAACAACAACAAAAAAAGCCAACCAAACAACAACAAGGCACAAAATCAAAATAGACAATTTAGCAATTCATGTTCCTTATCTCTATTTTGGTTGGGTTTAGGATATTCATTCTGTTTAGAGCATTATGCATTCATGGCAGCAATGTCATTAACTCCAGCAGCAGTTCTGAATGATCACTACTTCCGTAAATTGCAGTTATAACTTTCTGTCAACCATCCTATCCCAACCCTGACCACACATGTGGGACACATGTTTGGCTTCAATTCTAGATTCTATACTCATACCAGACTCGATTGTTTTTCCATGTTGCCATACTAAAGCCAGGACATAGGATATAAACAAAGGATTGGCAAATCCAATCCTTCAGCCAAAAATATGTCTTTCCTTGCATGTTCTCTACAAATGGACAGGACCGTATCAAATTGAGATATAATTGGGACATATATCACATATATCATTAACTGTATCAGATTTTTAATGAACCTGAAATTCAAACAAACAGCATTAAAAAAAAATAAATAACTGAAATAGTGGGTGCCATCACCACCCTTGGCAGGAAGGTCGGAACCAAATGATTTTTAAGGTTGCTTCCAACCCAAGCCTTTTATGATTCTATGATTCTATAAAATGTAAAGGTAAAGTGAGAAATTTCATATAACCTTTTATTATGACTGTGTTACCAGCTGCATCAATAAACAGAAAATCCCTCTGCTGAAGTTAACAGCATAATACATTCTGATCAGCAATTATCTCACATGAAAACTGTCAGCAGGTCCCCAGAAAATACTCTCTGAAGTAGTACATTTATTAGGGATAAAGACATGCAGCATAGGTTTTCATCTCCTTTCACTGAGGTTTTCTTTTTAACTTATTTCCCCACAGTATTAGAAATCTTGTATTTAAAGACACTATAAGATCACAGGCCAAGTTGTTAATGGTGGAATTTTACACGCAATCCCCATCTCTGAAAGTAAACAGATATGTTTCAAATCTTTAAATATTTTTATCCTTTTTACTAATTGAAAAATAAAGATAATATCTAAAGATATTTTCTATTTTACTTATACTTAGCAGAGTTGCAACAATGGATTTCAAGCTTTTATAAATTATTCTTATAAATTATTAAAGCTCTACATTAAAATCATTGTTAAGGATCCAATGTTTAGTTTGGTCATATCAGGAAGTTGCAACTGAATATAAATGCATTTATAAAAAGTCATTTAAAAAAATTAATACATCAATATTTTATCTTGATGATACTTCCCATTAAAAAGATAAAAACTTTTTTAAAAGTACCATATGTACCAGCTGTCAAAGTTTTAGTGACCAGTGGGAAATTTTAAAAGGATTGTACATTATGTTATCAAAAAAAATTTTTATCATTCTTAATTAATCAGACATCTTTTGTAACAACAACTACCTTTAAATTAATAAATTTGTTATTAGACATTATACAACCTATGTGTACAATTTCTAAAAGACCTAGGACAAAATATATTGTACTGGCAAATCTGAAGTGCCAGCCCTACACTGCAGGAGTATTGCAATAAATCCAAATAGTTCAAATCAAATAAAAAATATGTGGTGACTGAACACCCTAATTGTCTCTGAATTTCATGACTTATCTAAAGACAGTCATTCTTAGGCTCTCAGAAGGGAAAGGGATCCAATACTGTGGAACCCACAAGAGATGCCATGTACTACAGCTCCTATACCTTGTTTTGTAAACAACACTGGAATATTTTCAAATCAAAGTCATTCATCTTTCAACATTTCATCCAAAATATGGAAAATGGCAATTCTGAGCAATGACATTGCCAGTATTTTCACCTACCCTCTTAGGCTGCAATCTGCCTGGAGCATCCAAATGATATCTGGTACTTCAGCAAATGACAGGGATAAAAATGGGAGAGGAAATAATGAGTAGAGCACAGCTGAAGGTCAGCCTGTATACACTCTTCCCTGGCATTGGCTGCTGGAGGAGAAAGTTCAGATGTTTCCATGAACAAACACAGGAAAAGCAGATGGCAAAGACCTCAGGGCAGAGACCTCGCCTTACAACAAAACACATAATTGCACAAACTCACATGAAATGCGTACAACAAGTAAACATTTCTCAAGACCTCTGCCATTTCTGATGATTATCTCTGTCTGTAGAGAGTACTGGGTTTTCTCTGCTAAAAATGTTCAAAGCCTCCTTGAATGGGTCTGACCCTCCCCTTTATTAGATGGTTTTATACCAGTGTTATTCAGTTCAGCACTGTGCTTCTACAGATTTCAATTATTTTTTCTGAGACCCCTCTGTGCTCAAGAGATTATAAGAAAGGACTACAAGCATGCAATTAGAATGCTGGATGAATGAGACCTGTTTTGATATTTTGGTCCAAATGACCCTTCCTTGCCACCATTCCAGAGAATGAACTGCCTCTTAAGGCTTGTTAAATGCCACTGAGAGAGCGCCCCGTCTCTAGCTTTATATTACAGAGTGTCAGAATTATTTAATTTTTCAAAAATTTCTGGAAGTCATACTGTGGCTGACTTTCTCAAATAGATTTTTGACAAAGTAATTCAGAGTTATGTGCTAAAACTATATTAAGCTATCTGCTCTGGAGTCTGCCATCATTGACTGGTTCTGCCACGTGCTCACAGATGATGAAACATACTAGACCTCATCAGCTACGCAATTTTCTGCACAACAAGAAGATTTAAAAAGCAAACCAAATTGAAGATGAGCAAGTATCAAAAGAGACAGGGCAGGTGGAAGGCATTCTTTAGCCTTGAGGATAACAGCAACAGCAAAGATTTAGATGTCTTAGATAAGACGCTATCAAAGATGATCTGGATTCACAAAAGATGTCTATGACAGATTGAAACTCAGTATGAAAGGCTGGAATTGTATTCACTTGTCCATTTGGACAAATAAGAGTGCATTTGCTGTAGTCTATTAATGTTAACATTACAGAAATGGGAAGTCTGATACACAAAGCTACTTTTAACAAGGCAGATAGTTCATCTTATATATCATTCCCTCAGAGTTATCAGAACCATTTCTTTGCCATCAGATCCTTCCTATTTACTACTATAATTATGTTTGCAGACAGTGAATCAACAGGAAATTATTGTTCTTTTTGAAAAGCATTTGATCAAGCCACGATATAAGACATTCACCCTAAATGAGTTTGGTCCTACTACATTAAATTTTATCTTGCTACACAGGCCGCAATTTTGCTCATTATTTCACACTCATAGAGACAAAGGGAAAATTTTTTTAATAATTTTTGTGGTAAAGACCCCAACAGAAAATGAGCCCTATGAGCACTTGGACAGATGGAAGAGACTTAGATGGGAAGAAAATCTATGAAGGTGGAGTCATATGTCCAAGAAATGAAAACATGCAATTAATTCTACATCAAAAAATGGGAAGTGAACTGGAGGGCTGTCTTTAAGTATTTTTTCTTCCCTTTTGTTGTTGGATTAGATTTTTTTTTCCATTCCACTTGCAAATAGAGAAATAAGGGGATATGTGTACACAGTCTTCAAAGTAGCTCAAAAGTATCTTGGGATATATGAATTTAGGAAAAAATCTTCTAAACTGAATTTTTGCTTTGATCTAATACTGAAACACCCACAAAATTATTAGATACAAAATAAGAAAATTATATAACACTCACTACAAATATATAGGGCCTATAATCCTCTAGCTTGTAAACTAGAGTAGTTTAAACTGTTTTAACAGATCTGTCTCTTTTTACAGAAGACAATGTTATGTGATGACATAAAAGTTTCATTACAGCAAATTTGAAATGGCCCAGTGAATTATGCTGGCCAGACCAAAATTCTTCCAGTAAAAAGTTTTATAATGCCATCCTGTAATTTGCTTAAGCTTCACATTTTATATAAAATCTGGTTTATAATATTTTATTGAGTCTTTAAAAAAGGTATTGGAAAAATAATTTGTGTTTTAATGCCTATAAAATCCAGTCTACCCCGATGTCTTGCATCTAACTTAACTCTCCATGAGGGAAAAAAAAATTAATTGTTTTTTATTAAATCCTGTAGAAAACAATTAAAAATATTTACACTAGATTTTAGTCTATCTATCTGGTGTAAATACAGAAGTCAACAGAAAGATGTTGGTGAGGAATTGGAAACAGAAAAGGGTCAGTCCTTTCTAATATAAATCAAAATGTCACTACTGTTTTAAGGTTCAATATTTCATCATCTGCCAGGTTTCTACATAATTGCTGCATAGCACTGGATGTGGCTGAAAAGCTGAAATTCCCAGCTCAGAATGTGTATTTCTAACCCTGACAATTCTCAAGAGATTGAACCTTAAAATTGTCAGTAGAACAGTGCTGAATACTGCATTACTGCAACTTTTAGCAATATAATTGCCAAGCTCTACTTTCAGTAGACCCACAAGTGAGAGGAGAAAAAGGGAGCAAGGAAAAGAAGAGGATAAAACAAGACTAAGAAAAAAACCTACAACCAACACCATCCCCATATTAAAAAGTCAGGAGATTTGTTTTGAAAATCTGAATTATTTCTTCACACCTACAACTGTGGTGTATTTTCATAGGGGAGGTACAGTCAGAAAAAGGGGCAGAAATTGTGTAGGTTTCTAGGAGTAGAATTATTTTCATTGGGTTTTTTTTTTTACGGTTCAGGCATTAAATTATGTAAAGCAATACATTATGGAGAGAGAACAAGTCTTATGAGGAGCAGCTGAAGGAGCTGGGTTTGTTTAGCCTGGAGGAAAGGAGGCTGAAGGAGACCTTATCTCCCTCTATAACAGCCTGAAAGGAGGTTGTAGCCAGGCAGGGATTGGTCTCTTCTCCCAGGTAGCAAGTGACGTGGCAAGAGGGAACAGCCTCAAATTGCACCAGGAGAGGTTTAGATTGCATAGTAGGAAAAATGTCTTCATGGAAAGGGTCAAACACTGGAAGCCCAAGGAAGTGGTTAAGTCACCATCCCTGGAGTATTTAAAGAGGTGCTGATGTGGCACTTGGAGACATGGTTTAGTGGTGGGCTTGGCAGAGCTGGGTTAAGGGTTGGTGATGATCTAAAAGGTCTTTTCCAAGACGATTCTATTATTCAATATTTATACATTATCGTACAAGACTGATCTGATGAAAAAAAAGGCAGAAAATATTTACAACTTTTTAATGCTCTTTTGATTTGTTTTTTTTTTTTTCTCTAGCTATAATTTTACATTTAGTTATAGATTTCTATTGAACTGACTTTTAGGGTAGGATCTCCTCTACAATAATTTATTTTATTGCCGGATTTGTTTCGGTTTTTGGGATTTTAGTTTCTTTTTCTATGATCATGGGAGGAAAAAACGTGGTTTGTGGAGATCCAGAAATTCTCTTGGTTTGGAGGCAGAGTTGCTGCATTCTGATTATGACTGTTTGAAATTACTTTGGAACAAAACAAATTTTCCCTTTAACACAACGTTAGGTGTTTGTATTTGCATACATGCTTATGGAAGAGATCTGGAAGAGCAAACTCTGCCACCTACACTGAAGTTTCTGTGTCCACACTGACCAGGCAGCTAGCCAGCAGTCACAAGGGATCAGTTCTTTTGACAAAACCAGAAAAGAAACAGCTGCTCAATAGTGCTGAGAATTCAGGGGACTATATGCTTTGTTTAGAGCACAACATATCTGTGATATTAACACTGTATTGCAAATTCACATGACTGCTGCAAATGCCACAATATGCAACTTAGCAAAATAAAAACTGAATTAAAAAAAGGGAAAATGTGATCACAAACCGAAGCTTAAACAGTTTATTGCTGATCAGAAGTGCATTAATTCAAATGAAAATGTATTATATTACAGGCACTAAACAAAGACTCTGAACATCCTGGATGTTTTACTCCATTAAAAACTAAACAGCAAAAAGCGTGTGTGAGTGAAGAATGCATCTGGTTTGTAGCTAGCTCTTAAATTAATAAATCAACAGTAACATAATTGTGACTTCTACCTGAACGACAGCTCCAATTAATTTTGTATTGGTTCCCAGTGCAGAGGTGAGGTCAAGGTATCTTTTGGCTGCATTCCTAAATTTAAACACGGGACAATCTCATCCGTCTGGTTAAAAGTAATCAATACTAGCAATTTATCATAATTTGCTTTGCAGTGCACACTTGTGCTGTTTAATCAAGTGTCATGCCTGATTTGTCTGCTCACAGTTGCATGAAAAGCATTCACTGAGCATGCCCAATACATTTTTCTTTTCCACACAGCATCACTACAGTGCCTATTGCCCACAGATTCATGCTCCAAGGGAGTTGTGAGATGACTTATGCATATTGGCAAGGAGTAGAAATGAGACACTGCCACTCTAAAGAACTCATGATAAATGAATCATTCTTGGCAGCAGGTTCTCTGATGAAGTAAAAACCACAGCACAACAACAACAACCAACAACAAAAACAACCAACAAAAAAGCCAACAAGAAAATAAACAAGCAAAAAAGTCACTCACTCCCCCAAACCACAGGAGTTTGATTAACAACTTCCTTATATTAAATATAAATCAATCTTCAATGAGATTTAATGATGGAGTAGCCTAGTTATCTTAAGTAAAATTTATGACCTGTGACCTTTTACAGTTAAAGGGCAAATGCATCATTTCTTGTTAAGACATATCCAGTTAATTGTATATAAATTATATACAGTATATAGTCTAAGCAGAAAAGCAGCTGGGGTTAGCTCTTTAATGGAATGGTCAAAGGGCATGGTATCCAACACAGGAATTTAACTATTTGTGTCCCAGCTCAGAGTCAGAGAGCTAGGCACAGCATCACCTATTTCATCTCATTTCTCCTGAAGTTCCCTGAAAGTAGATCTACATCAAGGACACCTCAGAGACAGTGGGATGTTGTCCAGTTTTAAGTCTCGATGGAGGATGATAATTCTCTTGTAAATGTTTTGGGTCTGGGCTTCTTTGGCATGGAAGCTGAGATATGGGGAAAAGGAGAAGGGTGGTATTGCCCTGATATGAATTGTGGATCTAGGCAGGATGCATCACTAGATCTAGGAACATGTACGATGAGGTTCTGTTAAAGATATAACAAGGAAGGAAGGCTCCTTGGATGAAGCAGCTTGCTCCTAAAAAACTGAACAGCCATCAGCTCCCAGGAGAATAGTTGTTATCCTTTAGTATAAAAGGCAAGCTCGTCCGACCTTTTGTTGTTAGTCTGTTGGCTATGATTTGTTTGAGGTGCTTTTTCATTCAAGTTACAGTAAGCTCATGTGCTAAAGGAGTAGCCTACAATCACTCCAACAAAACCTGTATAACAGACATTTTGTAGGGGACTAGAAGCTATTTGTTTAGGGGGCTGATTCTTCAGGACATAGTGATGTGTCTGGGCTCAATGTTTGCCCATGCACTGAGAGCATCTAGGAATTGAAAACCTAGGAATTGAAAAGCACCTAGGAATTGAAAGCAGCTGCAGTGGCAGTGGATGGGATATACAAAAACATCTAGTATTGTGAATTGGCTTCTCCAATACAGGGGCCCCATCACTGTTAGTCATGAAACTACAAAATACTCCAAAAGAATGGGATAGTACTTCCATGACCAGGGATCTCTGCTGTAACTGAAATTGCAGGTGCAGTCCTCAAGCACATTGTGGAAGTGGGCCAAGAGAATCAAGAAACAAAAATCTTAACAGGAACTCATCAAAATCCAGTTTTTCCAGTCTTTTTATAAAAAAAAATTATATTTTTCCTATTTGCCAGTCCACCTTGCTCTAAGCTGTTTTTCTGGTGGGGTGATTTATTTTTTTTTTTTTTAGCTCTCTTGTAGATTTCTGAGAAAGAGTAAGTTTCATTTTCTTTTTATGGGTTTCATAGTTCTGGAAAAACAGCTGTATAAAAGAGGTAAAACTTCAATAGATACCACTCAAGTCTATGCATTCCTTCTGTGAAGGCATTTTTCCAATTTTCCCAGTGTCCCCTTGTTTTAGAGAAGGATGCTTGTCTATGGCACTGTGCCATCAATGTTTTCAATCTGAAACTCATCCAAGGTCAATATAGTTCTAGTCTGGAAAAAATAAATGCTATATTTTAGCCTCTAAAGCTAATTTACACAAACTACTTCTTTACGTATATGAAAGAAACAGTAAATTAGGGTACATAGTATGGAAAGAATTTGCAAGCATCTGAGGAGATACAACTTCTCTGAAGAAAGGTAATTATACTATATTATCATGATGAAATTTTGCTTTCAATAAACGATGTGTTTTCTTTTTACCTGGTCTAAATGTTACACTGAGGTCAAAACAAAACATCAGCTATACCCCTGGCTGGGAACAAGAAAATCAGCAGGACATTGCACTTAAATCTTCTTTCCATTCCTTTTGTTTGTCACTTGGATCTGAAACTATTGTAAATCATTCAACTTCTTTTGTCTACATCTAAAAACTGATTTTAACCAAAAATCTTACAAAAGAATTATTCTAGGTTTTCATACCTGTGGCAAGCTTTATAAAATATATTTCTGATTCCAATATTTTGGGGACATTCATAATTTAAATACCTGAACAAGCCTTGTAGCAACCCACTGTTTTCCATCATGACTATGTGATGTCTGAAGTCCAAGAGTAATGTGAGAGTGTTAAGCCATAGTGACTCCTTAGAAACACTGAGACTACAAATTGGGTGAATTCCATGTAAAAATGGGAAAGCTCAATACATCTAGAAGGGCTGGAAAAAACCCGAAGAAAGCACATATTTTATATTTGTATTAGAGCTTAAAAATTCTGAGGTTTAGCAGTGAAAAGAAAGCTCAGAACTTCTCAGGAACCAATGAAAAAAATATGTAAGACAGAGTGATATAAGGATGATTTTACAGATTAGGCTTTTAATTCATTATTAGATTAGCTGAGAAAATCTGAGCTCTATGAAAAGCAGATAGCATCCATGATTTAGAGAAAGAGACCTTTGCATAAAGCAATATTAGAGATTGCTTGTTGGATTGCAGTCACAGCCACTGAACACTTCGCAGCACTAAGGAAATTATGGCATGGAACTGCAGGCAAGGAGTTTATTATTTTTGTCCAGATGTGTACATCTTTTCTGATAGCTTTAAAGGAAAGAAGGGTTTTTTTCAGAAGACTTTGCAAAATCTTTTTTTCCTTTCCATTTCAGTCATTTAGAGCTGAAGTGTGAAACCAAAGCTTCCAGAGAGTTGGAGATTCAATAAAACTGTATTGACTCAGTGGTCATTTCCAGAGAAATCTGTGGGCTGGGGGACAGCATCCCAGTTCATGCAGAGATAGCATCCCAAGTGCCTATGCAAAATAGGCTGCAGGTCAGCTAGAGATGGTTCCTGGATCCTGCTGAGATCTGGGGAAGATGAAAGCTACACAGTGGACTGAAGTTCAAACACAGAAGTGTTTGGACACAGACAAACACAGCCTCTGTCAGCCTCTGTCCAGGCGGGCCTAGTCTATGGCAGACCTTCTAGGGCAAAATTCTTCATAATTTAGTGCATTTTCTACCCTACTGACTAAAACATGCAGAGGAGACTGACTTCTGTCTTGGTACATCTTGAATGACAGCCAGGCCTCTCATTTCTGCCAGTGATGCTAACTCCCAGCAACCCACAGCCAAGCAGTTTCTACCAATAAACATGCAGCGATGGGCAAAGGTTTCCAGGCTGTACTAGCAAAGGAGCAGTTTCTGTAAACAGCTTTTTTTCAGTCCTTTCCATTCTGTCTCTTAGCTTAGACCAGAAATAGCAAATAGGTTCACCATGCAAATAGAAAAGGGCAGCATACATCATTTTAGTTTGAAACCTACACCTACAGTTGAAAATGAAGATACCATCTGGAATTGTGGACTTTTTGAGTCTGCACAAAAATGAAAACATAAAGCCATTTTCCTTTGTAGTTGGCTTTCTCTTTATAGATACAGGACTTCTGTGAAGCCAAGTGAGAGTTTTTCCATTTCAGTGGGCTTTAGATTATATACATAATACACTGAGGGAGCATATGCCCTTTATAAGAGGGGATAAAAGCAACATCCACAGAGCAAGATGACAGGGTATGACTGCAGGAATCTTTGTGCACAATGCACACTTTTCACTAGTACTTCATCATTCAATAATCAGAACCGCAGATGATATGGAAAAGATGTTTTCACTGAGGACATAACACTAAGCATAAAATCAGAAGACAATAGCTTTATAATAAAATTTAAATGCCTATACTACACTCAAGAAGGGGTATATTTTCATTAATTTCTCCTTTAGATATGTTTCTTCCTTTAGGTTTGAGCACTGTTGAAACAAAAGATTCAGAAACTGACACTGCATGTGGTTACTGCCAATCAAAGGAACATGAAAGGCAGTGGACTTCAGTAACAAAGCTCACCAAAGATTTGTACTCATCTGTGTTTATGTCTGAGCCAACAACCTGATGAACAGTGATTGTATTATCATTTCGAGATATTTCTCTCAATATCTCTTGAAGCCCTGAGATATAAATTACACCATGCAGGTTTCTGAGAACTTCAGTGCTTTGGAAGTGAAAATCATATTGAAAGAATGTATCATAGAAAATAGAGGAATATATTTGGATCCAAATGCTGAAGATTAGTAGTAACTTGGGTAGAAAAAAAGAATATTACTTCAGAAGCCACATGACCAGTAGATTGAAAAGCTCTACCTACAGCAATACAGGTTCAAGCAGAGTAAAATAAATTTTCACTTTTTCAGTTTTGTTCTGATTATTCCTCAAGTTCATCAATATTTGCCCCATTCACAACAACCCTGTGAACTGCGCCTTTGAGCCAGTTCTTCATGCAGCACACAGTGAGTTCCCTCATCCTGCAGCTGGACAGCTTGTTCAGAGGATGCTGTGAGGAACAATGTCCAAATCTTACCAATTCCCAGGAAAGCTAGAACCACTGTCACTTGCTGTCAAGTGTAATTCATGTTAGCCTTAAATCTGAAATAATAAACTTGGTGAAAGAGAATGAATTTGCTTTTCTCTCCATCACCATAACACACCTGCTTGATTTTGGGACGGCTTGAGGAAAGAGAAAAGGGACATACCATATTTGCTTTTGAAAGTCTTGCACAGCCATAACTCAATGTGCCCAAGACAGCTGTGAGGACAGGCTGTCCTGGTGTAGTGAGGAGCTGCCCTGCTGAGCTATGGCTAATATAGACCTGGGGTTTGGGGATTCTGCTGCAGACCCATATGCAATGATGCTGCTTCTTCTGGGTACTGCACTATGATGATGCAAGATATTCCTTGTCAGAAGAGAACATGGACATGAATCTGGTCCTTCTCCTGCATAAAGTTTTCTCCCTTTTGGCACCAAGGATGAAATTCCCTTAGGACACGTGTGTTTGCATAAATGATTTTGGCAATAATTAAACATCATTTATAGATCATTGTCTGTACCATGCCTTCAGGACATCTATTTGCAAAACAGATAAGCTCTCATATACAGGAAATTATAGGTGTTAGCTTTAGATATATTCTGCATCTGGTAACTGCATGTGCTTTGCAATTTACTTTTTTCTCCCTTGAAAGTTCCTAACACTCCTTGTTAAACTCTTCGAACACACTAATTGTTTCTTTAACTAAGAAATAACTACACTAAGTGACAGATCCAAGATTCATTCTTTTCCCCCTCTTTTTTAGTATTTGTAGTATTTAGTATTTTTAGTATATATTCTAGTAATAGACCTAGTGTTGACCTCAAGTATCCTAGTTGGATTTCTTTTTGAAGTCCAGGTCTTTTTGCGTTGTACTATTAGGCAAGTACATAACCTAATATGTACTTCTATTTCCTCACACACATAGATGTTTGCAGGCAAGAACCTCAGATTTTCTAACTTTTTGCCATTTTTGTTTTCTTTTTGTTACAGTCTTTCAAAGTATAATAAACAATGTCATAACAAAAATACAACACTTTGCATTGACTTCTTTCCTGAACGTTCTTAATTAGACATCAGCTCCGCACTTGAGAGTAGCTCCCAGTGACTCTTTGACTAAAACCTGCCAAACACCAAACTGATGTAATAAGGGAGAACTTCAGGGAGAAGTGGCAGAGTCTGTATTAGGAACTGGGATTCATGTAAAACAGTGGGTTTGAACTATTTCAGGATCAGCACTGAGCTGTGAAATTCCCAGATATTTGCCAAAAAAAAGAAAATGCAAAACTGAAAGAAAATAAAACCCCAAGCTATCCTAAACTAAGGCATATTCTTAAAGAGCAGAAATGGAAACAACTACACTACTTCAGATTTCTTCCTTGCCTACTAAGATATTACCTGGAAGTTCTCTTAAATCTCAGTAAGGCAAATGTCTTAGAAATGAGTGGTGAAAAAAACGTGTTCCTTATAAAAACATGCAATCATAGAATTGCTAAGGTTGAAAAAGACATTTAGAATCACTATTCCAATCACCAACATAATAACTACCACCATGCTCACCATTAAACACTGTCCCTGGGTGCCATATCTGCATTTTTTTTTTTTTTTTTTTACTCTTCAAGGGATGATGCCATCACTGCCCTGGGCAGTCTGTTCTAATGGTTCATAACAAAAAGCTTTTCCTAATCATATCTAATCTCAACCTCCCCCAGCACAGTTTGAGGCCATTTTCTGTTGTCCCATCACTTGTTACCCGGGAGAGCAGACCAACCCCACCTCACTACAACCTCCTTTCAGGCAGCTGTGGAGTGTAAGCTGCGCCCCCCTAAGCATCCTTTCTTCAGGCTGAACACCTCCAGCTTGCTCAGCCATGCCTCATCAGATTTGTGCTCCAGACCCTTCCCCAGCTCTGCTGCCCTTCTCTGCACACACTCCAGCATCTCAGTGACTTTCTTGTAGTGAGGGGCCCAGAAATGAACATAGAACTCAAGGTGCCAATGCCATGGAGGTGACCACTGCCCTGGTCCTACTGGCCACAGTATTGCTGATACAGGTCCAAAATCCATTGGCCTTTTTGGATACCCAGGCATATGCTGGCTTAAGTTCTTCTTCCCAGGTCCTTTTCTGCTAGACAATCTTCCAGCCACTCTGCCCCCAGCCTTTAGCACTGCCTGGGGTTGTTTTGACCCAGCAGCAGGACCTGGCACTTCACCTTGTCAAAGCACATACAAGTGACTTTTCTCCATCAGTCCTGGTCTAATTTTTAGTGCAGCATAGCTCATAATGATCAACTCACTAAATTCAGCATGAAAAATGTTATAAGAATAGCTACAGGAGATGGTCAAACTGATCAAGTATTTTCTACTTTGCCATGCATCTCATAAGGAAATGTGACTTGTTCCCACAGCTTATGTCACAGTCAAGACAGCCATGACACACAGAGTATTGCTATACAATTTCAGAAAGCATCAGCCTATACAAAGTAACACCATACCACACCAGAGACCTTCAAACATCTGCTCTTCTTGTTCTTTAACCCAACATTTTATACCCTTGATTGTTCATGCACTGCACCTGGGTGCCCTCTGTTCCCTTTGTGACTGGTCAGTGCCCTGGGCACTCCCTGTCTCGTTACCCCCAATGCTGCTCACCTGCCCTGCACAGCTGTGGCCCATTGGGGATGAGGTTTGGCTGCAGCCCCACTCCGAGTTACTACAAACTGTGTGCCTATGACTTGTGCAATTGCACTGTCTGTTCAGGGTCTGTCTCCTCTCTAAAATTACTCAGTGTACTCAGTTTGAACAAACGCGTCTAGTGTGAGGCGTCCCTGCCCAGGGCAGGGGTTTGGAACTAGATGATCTTTAAAGTTCCTTCCAACCCAAATTATTCAATGAATCTCTGAAAGGGCAGAGTTAATACATTTTTAGTCTGGGGGGAAAGTACAGCTAAGAAGGATATAAAATCATCTATCCCTATTTTTATTCCTCTCCAAATGCCTGCAATGATGAAAAAAGTTGAAAAAGGAGCTCAATGCTTAGATTTTTTTTCTCTCCTATTAAACCAGTTATATAAGCTGACCTATCAGCATATACATTTCTCACAGCCTTGTGTAACTTTTGCTGTGTCACTGCACAAGGGGCATTGTTGAGGATCAGAGGTATTCAGTGAGAGGTAACATAAAAGAGAAAAAAGGTGCTGGGATTGCTGGAGATACTGTTGTTATGATAGGAAAATCAATTAAACTGTGGCATAATTCTACCTGAAATCATCTTTTGTTAGTTCTGCTACTTGTGTACTTTTTGAAATTCTCACTAATGTTGCCATGAGATTTTCACATCAATCCTTGCTTTAAAAAAATTCAGGAAAAATACAAAGAAACAAAGCCCTGTAATTAAGACGAAAGAGGAGATATTATGAGACTCAAAATCTTATTTAGATTCTATCTCTATCTGCTTGAGCAAATTATGTACCATCTTTTGAAGACACAGAACTTTGATAAGGAAACACCACCGTATTAGTATCCCACATCATTTTCCACTGGGCTATTTAGGAAATTGCTGAGAATACAGGCAAATGCTGTTATATTTCATTTTTGAAGCTCAGGTTGCATGTTGTGACATTTACTGAGGGCTTTTCCAGAGCAAAGCTGCAAGTTATTCATCTGTTGATATTTTTAAAGTTTTGTGTTGAGGAGACTGCTCTGCAGGAAACATGATTTATCCTGTGGCTGCATGAATTCTGCTCTGCTGGATACACACAGGGATGGGAGGGGACCTACAATGTTTACTGCAGCACAGACACATTTATGCTTCAAAAAAATGTTGCTTTCCTAACGATTTGTATATGAAATTTAGAAAATATATGAGAGAAATTGTTAGTCTATGTGAAGAAAGCTGCTCGAAAATGCTAATCCTGATAGGCTTCTGAGGTAGCTCATGGGGAATCACAAAATATATTTGTGAGACATATTATCTTGAATGTTTAAGGTTACGAGCATGAACACTGTCCGAATTAATGGATTGTCCAGGGAAGTGAAACAAATTTGCCATGACAGGCTAAAAGATAATACCTTGTTTACAGAAATTCCAAAGTTTACATTGAATGAATTGCCAGATGAATAAGAAATAAATCAGACATGAATTATTATGGTATGATGGATGCCATCTGTAGGGCATAAGCACCATCATCTGGAAAAGTGCTGTCTTCAGGGTTTATGAGAACTTGGGCAGAAACATTTACAGATAGGTTTTACGCCACAGTCAGCATGCCTAGCAGCCAGGAACACACAAAGCTTTAAAACTGAAAAGCTTCTCAGTTTGTCCCAAGACACTGACATGGTAGTAAATCCCTTGATAAATTTATTTGCAAGTGGAATCAATTTTTATAATTTTCATAACTTTCCCTGAGGTGTTAAATTCTTGTAGCTGTTGCAGATAACTTCTGGTCTGCTTTTCTGTCAACCCATTTGATATCACTGAAATTTTATGCCATGTGTTGTGACTGATTGCCAGAAAGATTAAGGTCTGATAACTGATCACTGTACCTACTGGGAAAAAAAAGAAAAAAAAAAAAGCCCAAAAAACACAAAAAAGGTGGTCAGATAAGCCATTATCTATAAACTCTTTAACTATCTGACCAGTAGGACTCTACCACAAAACCTGAATTTTTTGGGTATGTTTACAAGATGCTGCAGGAATTTCTGATTTTTAAACAAAATAAATTAAAAAATACACAAAAGTTTATTTTCTGAGACCTGGCCAAAGGAGAGATAAGCAAGAGGAAGTATTGCTCCTTCCAAATGTTGAGAATCATTCTCCTTCTGCTACCTGACTGTCAGCTCTGTGACATTCTTATGGTGTGACAACCTTGGCACTTCTGCAGTAAATTTCTGGCTCTTTTTATACATAATGATAGAATAATAGGATTGTTTATGTGGGAAAAGACTTCTAAGATCATCAAGTCCAGTTGCTAATCCAACACTACCAAACCCTCCTGTAAACCATGTCTCCAAGTGCCACATCTCATGTCTTTTAAATACTTCTGGGGATGATGAGCCCATCAGTTCCCTGTTCCAGTGCTTGATTACACTTTCCATGAAGACCTGTAGCCTGGGGATGTTTTCTTGTCCTAGGAATGCAGGAATACAGGAATTCAGAGGCAAGGGATCTTGAATAACTACATAGACGTAGTTGAATATATAGGAAATATCCACAACACTGAAGTTTCAAGGATCAAAGTTGGATATTTTGCCTGCCTGATATTCCTACAATTTACAGGCAATAGAGGATTCAGACTCTTCCAGATTAGCATCCAAAATTTAACTCAGTGAATTGCTCTAGGAAATCCCACCCCTCTTCACCAGTAATATGTAGCTCAGGGAGACAAACCAACTGAATTACCTAAGTTAGTCATGTAGAGGTGGATGAACATGCCTTCAGCCATCAGTGGCAAACAGCCATTGCAGTGTTGGATAAAAACAGGCAGCTGTTCAATCCTCCCAAAAAAAGCCAGGTCTTGAAGGTATCCGGCAATGGTGATACCACAGCTACCCTGTATGCTGCAGAAAAGATACACTTACTGGGGGGATGACCAAACTGTCTGTAGAGTATTTAAAGAAATGTCACTTATTGTTTTGAAACAATTGTACTCTCTGCTTTCCAGTGCAGAAGCAGATTAAAAGCCAAAAATCAAAGGCAGAGACAGCAGTAAAGAAATGCTCAAAGTGACTTTTGTGTGAGGGTTTACAATGAAGATGAGACTTTATTGAAGCAACAGTGAACAAGTGAGCATCCAAGGAAGGTGCCTGTGAGAAAGAGAGAAAAATCTGAGGGATTCTTTTCAGTCTGTGAACACTCATGAAGTTAACTAAACTTCTAAAGATAGACTATTCTAATAGCCACATACCTTAAGGTCACCATCCTGATTTGGCAAATCACACATTCTTACAATAAATCTTGAGTTTATGATATATGATTTATGCCTCCAGTCAATCTACATGCTGAAGATGTTATAGGAAAATAGAGTGTGGGAGAAACAATTTTATATTTTGGGGATAATATGTCCATACATTTTATTGAGAACCTACTTTTCTTCATCCTTTTGGTTATAAGGATCCCTAAGCATGTGATGAATACCTCTAAGCAGAAACCTTGTTTTCAGCTGGACATATGATTCACCACTGTACTAGAACAATGTATTTTTTTTTAATTTGAGCTCAAATGTAATAGCTGAAAACACTCCTCTCCTTTCTGTATTTCAAATAACCTCTCACTTTCTTATAGCCTCAGTATGAGAAAGTTAGAGGCATTTGCTAAACTGATTTTTCTAAAATACTTAGAGAAAGCCTAAGGAAGGCTTTCAATGCAATGTCCCTGAAATATAAACCCAATCTTTATGATGTTAAAAGTAGAAATAACAATATGGCTTGCCTTAAAAAGTGACTTTACTTACTATTATGAATTTGCACAAATGGTTTGGATATTTTTATATGTGCTTAGTTTTACAATATTCAGAGATACTGGCTGGCAAAATGTATAGCTAAAACTAAAATATATACAATAGCAAAGACAGGAGTATTTTTTTCTGATTTACCTTGCTTTATTGAGATTCTGAGACATACTGTGTCAATGTCAATTTGGAGATTTTCAGAAAGATATCATTACTTTTAAAACCACTGGATATTGTAATTGTATTTTGGATGACTCTGACCAATGCAGCATCTACAGACACTTCCTAACACTGGAGAGCTGGAAATGCCATAAAGAAGAGGGTGAGATGAGGTTAAAAAAAATATCCTTTCTGGATAAAGCAGATTTTTTTAAATGAAAGCATTAATCTAATATGCTAGTTTTGATGTCATGGTAAAAAAAATGAAAAAAAAGATATTAAATTAAATATTTAATTAATGCAGGTTCTTTTTTTATTGCTAGAATAAAACCATCAATGCTAACTTCCTCTCACTGCTCACAGAGCTACAAGAAACTTGCCCTGCTTTTTCATGGCTTGTTTTTACCTCTGGCCACATCTCCATGGATATGTCTGCATTAAGTTTTGTGAGAAGGCACAGACTGGTTCGGGTTTTTGACTGAGGGAACCAAGAGGCGTGAAGTCAGTGCAAGACTATAAATTATGCATTCATTCTGAGTAATAGAACACTGTGTTTTATTTGTGTTTAGGGGAGTCTGCAAAGCCAGAACTACAACCTGGTGCTCAAAATATCCAATTCATAGATTTTGCAGTACTTAATAGAATCCTGTTTTCTGTGCTCATGGGGAGCAGGCTTATGAAGGCCATAGTTCATACAGAGATTGATTTTTATGGCAAGATCCTTTTATAATATTTTTTTTCAGAGTGTAAAGCTTCATGCAGCCACTAAACATGCATTAGCTCAAGGTTTTCAAACCTGCCCGCTTAGGTTATGACAGTGAACAACATTCATTACAGTTCACAGAGGAGTTTCACATAAAGGTGTTCAGGCAGATTTATTCTTCACTCATTCAAACTTGAAATAAACCATATCAAGTACACAGAAAGCAATATATTGTGTCTTCATAGCTAAAGGTCATTGGTTTGCCTCCGTTAAGACATGTGAAGCAATCCTAACAAAGTTGTCACATTTTCAAGCCATATTTACTGGACCTAATCTTCTTTGAACCATGTCACTGCTGCTGAAATAAACAAGGGCATGGTTGTCAAGGACTTTTAATTTTCACTGACAGCTGTCAAAGGGTCTTTCTTAGACACCAGTCATATTTTAGATAGGAATATACAGTTTCAGGCTTCATGCTGGCCACAGAACATGAGCAGTTGTGATTGAAGATGCTCTCACTTCCTGAGTTTAATTTGAAAACATAAATGGAAAATTGCATTTTATGGTTCAATTAAGATAGAAACAGATAACAATAATGTCCAGTTTATTTATTGCTTTTATCAATTGGTATTTATTTTATAAAGTAGCTGAAACATTGTTCTAGCTCAAAGCAGTGAGACTATTTTATACCATGAATTACCTATGCACTTTTAAGAAGGAACAATGAACTACACAAAACCAAAGCCAAGGCTGTCGAACATCAGTCAGGCTGGTAGGGCCTCCCCAGGGCAATGATTAATGGTGCATGGAAATAAAGTGACAGATGACCCCTAACTTTGAAGGGATTTGCTTTATGGTTCTAAAAATGCTTCCATGAACCACAGGGAAGATGCATGATGCAGGATTTTGCTACAAGCTCAAAGACTGGTGCATGAAACTAGAGAAAGTATAACACTTTCAATTATGTTTCTCTTCAGTTTGTTCATCTTCTTAACTTAATAAAGGAATTTGGAGCCATCTGCAAATAAGAATTGGGGGGGGGTAAAGGAAAAATCAAATGAGTTAATTCAAAACAGACATTTGAGATTTATGAAATTAAATTTTTATGCTCATCCCTCACCTTCTGCCCCTTGCAATTCATATTTCTGCCTTGTAGTCTACAGTAACGTTCCAAGATTGGCAAAGGAATCACTTGTTTCTGAAGGAGCCCACAGATGCATCACAGAGGCAAAAATTTAGGAAATGCTGAAAGAAGACAAATGGAACAGACCTGAAGGAAGATTAAACACAGTTTCTTTCTAGAGCTCAGAGTTAATTGGTCTGTAAGAAAAGAAGGCAGGCTTATCCAAATACTCCGTGTTTCTCGAAGAACATTTCGGGAAAAAATTCTCCTTTCTACAGAAGATTTCTCAGCTATGGCTTCAAAGACCTTGTACTGGAGTGGGCATGTCTTCACAGCAACATTAATTCCACAGCTCAGTTCTTCCCTTTACATTTGAAAGAAAAAGTACCTCTGAGCCAAAAAAATGACCTGTGGAAAGCCAGGTCCCAGAAGAATCACTCAGAAGACACAACACCAAGACTAGAATAAAAAGAGGCAGAACTCCTGACAGAAATGCCTTATATATATATGATTTCTAAGTCATTGTACTGGTGGACCAAGATGAGACTTTGCAGGTATGCAACAGAAAAAATGCATATATTTGAAATGCAAGTTATGAATCCATCTTAAAAGCAAAATTATTCTTCAACGTGAGAGATATAGAGTAAAATAAAAACTACTAAGGGAAAATATAAAGGATATAGTTTTTATCTGAAGTATTGACTAAAATAGCAATGAGAATTTAAAGTTTAAGTAGTGTCTGTTTTCCCAGAACCTGTAAGAACAGTGTTATACTTACTCTAGAGAAGAATGAAAAAGATACTTAACAAGAATTGTTGGGTTTTTTAAAATCAAGAACATAATTTTATATATAAAATATATATATGTCTTCATTCTGGAAATTATTGTATAATTTTATGTTTTGTTTTTTTTTCTGAGAACGTAGTGCATAATCTTTGGCTACTAGACACATAAGTCTTTTGGAAAGTATTTCTTGTTCATCTATAACAGGTTTATTGCTTGATTTTTTTTCCAAAAATTTAATTTATTAAGCCATTTTCTAGAGCAAAACAGGTGTTTATATAATGTCACAGTTCACTTTAGTAAACTCCATTTTTGCTATGCACAGTTTGCCTACAGAACTGATCTGTTCCCTCTGGACAAAGCTGAACTTCTCTTTATTTTCACAGAGCTGACTGAAGTGTCTTCATTCTGAAGGTGTCACTGAAATTAAGCTGTAAAGCGCACATGTGTACTCAGACACATCTTACAGCACAGTTAGCACTGTAAAAACTATTAATGATGGCAATCTCTTTGCAACCTAGATTAACTCATGTCCAGGGGGAGATAATAGTAACTCAAAGTTCTTGTTTGCTTATCTTTTTGTGGTTTTCTGTTCTGTTTTGTTTTGTTTAGTTGCTTCACTAGCATAGCCTGATCTATCAGCTGGTTTTGAGCCATTCTAATTCACATACAGCCACAAGTTGGGAGAAACAAAGATTGCCTTTGGCAATCTAAACTGTTATATTTTCAGTAGCTTTACTATTATGAGAGGGTAAGCCTTGTGCTTGGTAAGCAGATCGCATCACGTTTTCGGATCTTTCTGACATTTTAGTGGAAAAATTTGAGTAGAATTTCTCAGAAGGAGCAAAAAAGACCCTTAAAAGATATAATTGTAAGAACAGCCCTAAAAATTTGAAAGTATAATTCTTAGTGAG
The DNA here is from genome assembly GCA_003286495.1 of Chlorodrepanis virens. Lineage (NCBI taxonomy): Eukaryota > Metazoa > Chordata > Aves > Passeriformes > Fringillidae > Chlorodrepanis > Chlorodrepanis virens. The sequence goes on along the minus strand of LTAT01000001.1, from coordinate 85,417,049 downwards.
AACATTACATGTTATATTCAATGACAGATTTACTGCCCATGTCCATATATATATATAACAATGAAGGTTTCTTTATTCAAAAACATTATGCTGTTTTTCAGATTAATGAGGTCAAAGGTATATTCTGCATGTACCTCTAGTTACTTTGACATTGTTATTTTCCAGGTAGTTAGGCTGCAAATAACATAATAAGCCTCTTACTTACCCGTTTGTGCATATTTCAGAACAATGGGCAAGCAAGAACATATTTTGTTATTTTGCAACCATCATGCTGAATTAATATCACGCTGTGTAGCACTCAGTATAACAATGTGAGGCAACAAAAGGAGTGCTCTTTAAGTCCTCACAGAAGTTTAGGAGCTGGTGATGAATAAGTCAGCAAAGGAAAAGTGTATTGGTATGAACTACCATACCCAGGAGGTGTTTGGTATGCATCGAGCTTTAAAGGTGTATGAATCTCAACAGATTCCCAGCAGATCTCCTTCTTTCCAACACAGGCAGCCACCAGTAACTACACTGTTGGAATGTGCAAGAGATACACCATTATACCTTTATGATGCTGTCTTACAGACTCAGATTGTGAAGACAGAAATATTAGTTTGGGACAAACACACAGTATGTTGAGGGATGTAAACTCAGTCCTCCTGATTATGAGAACTTGTTTATTATGTTATTTGTTACTTGTTAATTATGTTTATTTTTCATACAGCATCATTCTACTGTTATAATACTTCTGCGGCAACATAACTGAAGAACAATTGTAATTCTGCTAAAAGTATATCAAAAGAATACTGTTGCATCCATCAAATATTTGTTGCACTGCTATAAAATTCATCTCTTTGCACGTGTGACAATGGGCTGAGTTTATGTAATTTCAACTCCAGTTCCCCAGAAGTCCTGCCTTTATTCATGCACAGGTTAGACAGTGCTCAGCTAACACAAAGACCTAAGTAACAAAAGATAACTTTCAAACTGGCCTTGCTTTCAGCAGGGAATTAGAATACATGATACCATAAGATTCCTTCCAATTTATATTATTCCATCATTTTTTGAAGTAGTTTTTCCCCATTCATACTGTCGATTATATAAACCTGGATTTTATTATAAAATAATAAAAACTCCATTTAGAATAAATAAACTTTCTATGAAAACACCACCCTTGCTCCATTTTATGAAACGGGAGAGTAAAAATAGAAACGTCTCCAAGATGAAACAGGAAATGTGAAGGAGAATGAAGGAAATTGATTCAAGTCTCAGTGTAGTATTGTATCTACCATTTCAACTATGCTGAGCTTCAGTACACTTTTTAAAATTGATATATAACTATTTCTGGTTTTAAAAGCTGAAACAACGGAATAGACTCAGGATTCTCCTTTTGGAAGGTAACAGCACACCTTTAGAGATCTTAAGCAGCGGTCAGAGCTTCCAATTCAGTATGCCAGGAAGCTCAATTTTCTTCCTTTCACTTATTTTCTGGCATCTGCAACCCTAAATCACTATATTCCCCAAGCTCAGCCAAAGCAAACCTTAAACTTTGATTTAAGATACATTTCAGCTAGACAAAAGAATCATTAGAGTGACTCATCAGATTTATATTGATATGAGTCAAATGACAAATGCTGAAAAGTGTTAAGTGAGAGAACATGCCAAGAAATTCAGCTTCCAAGTCTGTTTCCAATGCCTTCCTGACAGAATTTTTTGCATTTTTTTATTAGTTCTTTTTATAAAAACTTGAAAAACTAGTTCAGAATTAACATCTTCATGTATTTGTATGATGGTGCTATCTACATTCATATCATGGTGTGTGTGGAGGGGTTATTTTTATTCTTCTCGTTGTTATTATTGCTGTTTTTCAGAAAAATCTTCCTTCTAATTTTTACCAGACTCCTATTGTGAAAAGTCAGCTATCACTGGAATTTCATTTTTCAAGTCTCTATGAAGGCATAAAATGGCAGGCAGGCTCAACATTTATTGTCTCGTGGGCTCCACCAATGGGAAAGCACTGTCCTGTTGAAATGTGCTGCATGAATGCCAAGATCAGGTTGCCATGGAGCAAAGTTACCCCATGTACTTTAACACTTGGATCTGAGTTTTTGACTTCATCCTAAAGATTAGTAGCCTAACTGTAATGGTTTAAATTTTTTTATATAATATAGGATTCTGTTCAAAGTCCTCAGAGCAATGAGGTGGCACTCTTGCATTGGCTTCATGGACATTTTGTAGCACGGTGTTGAAGGTGTGGTTCATTACCTTCTCATGCTAGGAGAACATATTGAATATTTCAGTATCCATGTCCTTCTGGGATAGAGCTGGAGTACTCCTGTGTGAAGGGAGTCAAACATAGTGCACTCCTCATGCAGACTATTTAACTGGAGAGGCTCTTTGGGCAAATGTCTGTCTGTCTTTGTGGACTGAGCATGCTGGCTTACTCCAGAGGCGACCCTGGCAGCCAAACAGAAGCAGGTTAATCACAGGACAAGGAATCTGCAACAAGGCTGCAAGGAAAAGCAGTGACTCGTCTATGAAGACCCAGCAGTTGAATAAATTTGTAGTAGAAATACAAATAGTGACTGTGAGATCCTTGATCCTGAGCTTTACTAATTACAGAAGAGTTTAAACCAAGTGACAAGAAAGTAATTTAGAGTTTTCCACTGATTTAGCAAGGTCTAGCTCAGGTCTAACTGTGCGCTGAAAGCCTAATTTTACCATCACATAATTTACTTAGCCAGTAAATAAGGTGCACCAGGGTAAACAAGTACATACAGAATACTGTTTTGTAAAACAATGAATCCCAAGTAAAATGTTACTTCCCCACAGAAATGTTGATAACTGTTTTATAAGAGAGACACAAATGTTTTTCTAAATCATTTTTTCATTTCATAGTAAATAAAATATGAGAAATAATGGTATCATGCTAAAAACAGCAATAGAGAAATTAATAAGTGTCACCTGTTCTACAATATGTTGATATTTTAAATAGCTTCTTATGTGATCCAAGGATCACAAAACTAAATGAAATTTAAATTTTACAGAACAATCAACCTGTGGGTTTCAGATGGAAATTCATGAACAGTCCTATGCTCCTGGTTTTTGTCCAGCTTTATGCCGCCCAGATTTTTCACTCATTTCACTTTTGTGCCATGTTTAATCTGCTGATGCAAGTTGCTCTTGACTGACACCAGTAATGAGTCAAAAGGAATGAGTCAAAAGGAATTAGTCCTTACACCCACAATTAGCAAAGCAAAATAAGCACCAAGAGTAGTAAATAAAGTTTCATAAATATTTGCCATTAATTAATTTTCAAGATTTTTGCTTCATTTTTTGCTGAACAAGATGCCGGTCATCTGCAAATGAGCAGTCATCTGGCTCTAATTCCCTTCAGGGAATCTGGAAACAAGAAATTCCCGTCGCCTACAGGAATGCAGAAAGGGAGCTACCTATCTATGAAGTCTATTGGATACTATCCTCTCTCCAGGTCTTTTCCTATTTTCAGAATATTTCTAGGACATTTTAAGACTGAATAATTTCATTTTCTTCATTACTCCCTCTCCCCTCTATTTCTAAACAACCCCCAAAGGGATCTTTATACTTTTAAATTAATACTACTAAAAAAATTAAAGTACTTCTAGAAAAACTAAACCCAGCCTTCTCCAAACCAACCCCCCAAAAAACAAACCAAAGCAAAGCAAAATCAACTGGCCAAAATCTTTACTGTTTGCAGAAGAAATTTAGCATGAGTTTCAAGTTCCTCTGAGAATATGTCAGAGAGAGAGATACATGCCAATTTTATAAAGGTCTAAGTTGAGAAGCTGATTTATTTATGCTCAACCTTCCTCCAGAAATAAAAACAGAATGAATTGTAAGGGAAAAAAAAAAAAGAAAAAGGGAAAAAAGCAAAAAGGCATAACACTGAAAAAAACCCAGCTATTGAATTCTGTATTTCCAAGACTCTTAAAGTGGAAAGGCTATCCTTAGACCTTTTGGCCACATAACAAAGTGAATTTGTTATGATTTCAGAAATACACTTTGTTATAAAATACACAAAGCCTTTCTGCCTCCTCCTCTCCCACTCCCCAAAGGAAGCTCGTAACTGTAGCTCTTTGTGTGATGCTTCAGCGATTTGCACAGCAATTTAATTCCTCGGTAAAGTCAGGAAAATCCTTTCATGCATTTTATTGAAGGATGGGAAGAGGAAAAGGAGACTGAGAAAAATATAAAGAATGGTTGAAGGGAAAATGGAACAATAATTGGATTAATATTCTAGAAAGATAAAAATTTTAAAAAAATTTAAAAAGGCACTATGCCTAAGAACCCAGGGAGAGGAACAGTTTCCTGCTCCTAACATTTAATACAGACCCCAGGTAGAAAGCTAATCTAAGCCTTCTAGCATTTGAACACAAACAGCAATTACTATTCCGCCTTCCCGTTAGGCAAAACTGCCACCAAACCTGGAAAAGGCCACATCCGTTTGCTTTTGGTGGTGCTTGGATACAGTCCACATCCAGTTCCTAGAACCTGCCTTAGCAGGAAATGGATAATATTGTCCAGGAGTTGGTCTCCTCCAGTTCTGTGGTTCTATGCCCCTTGCTAACAAGCTGCCTGCTATGCAGCTGAATCCTACACATGCAAAAATATCCTAGCTTGAATCAGCCTAAACACGTGAAACACAGCTGGAGCAAGATTACTATTTCAAAACCAAGAGAGGAACACAAAGTAATTTTGAGTTACAATTAACTGGTGGTCAGAGTCCATTAATGTCCGAAATTTTGCGGGATCCATGAGAAGTGATTCTAAGGAAATATTCCAAGAAAGATAACACATTGATATTGCATATTTTTATTATGCATCTGCATCTAGGAGAGGTCTGTCTTGTTTTGGCATTTGGGGAAAACAGTAAAATATATAATTTAACCTGGTCTTTCTGTAAATGTAAACATAAATTATTGTCAAATAAGATCTAGGAAAGTCAGTTTTTGTGCAACAGAATGACACTTAATAGGTATGAAAATGACATCTATCTACTATGTGTGTCTGGTTTACTTATTAAGTTTCCAAGTCAATTAGAATAAAAATAATGCTTAGCTTATTTAAAAAGGGAATCAACTTTTTTGTGTGTGTGTGCTTAGAGCCCTCAGAAGCTAATTAGAAAGAAGAAAGAATGAAAACTACCTCTTTTTTTTTTCCCCAATGAGAATTTCTAGCAATGCATCCCAGGTTAGTTCCTTTAGAGTGCATCAGTGAATAACAGACCTGAAAACACCAAAAACAATCTAAGGAAAACAAAGCAGCTCATAGCTTGGGTGAAGTTGTGATCTTGAATCCTTGAGTTTACTAAAAGAAGAGCAGATCTGAATTTACAGAAAAGTTGAAGATTGCTATGACATTAAATACTTTCTGATCTCAGTTTCATTCCCTACTACTTAAGAAATCATGCTTTTTTCTTATTTTAAAAGCTCTTCTACAGTTGAAAGTTTCACAGGAAGGCTACTTAATCTTTCTATTGTTGGTCTTCCTAAAGAACAGTTGAAATAATGTATCTTGGTAAATAAAAAAGGGCGTAACTTTTAAAAGAAAACACATCCAAGCAAAAACCAGAAAGGCAGTCAAATCCTCTGGGTGTTGATACTGATGGCCTGTGGCTGTACTACTTTGAGTTATGATCTTAGAGTCTCCTAGGACAAGCAAGGTCAGGCTTGGTTGATACACAAACAGGATACCTACAAAGTAAATCTGGGTTCTGTAACTTATGGGGTCACACATTCAGTAGCAAGAACTTTTCTTCTGTCTTGAGCATTTAATCACTCCTTCGGGCATGGTCACAGAGGTCATTCTAGTCCTAGAAGTTCTGCTTTCTGAACAGTTATAAAATTGCAGCCCTGACTACTTAAGGACATTAAGAAAATCATGTCACTTCCAAAAAAGAAAAGGCACTAGCCTTCCCAGCCCATTCAAATTTCATTCAGATATTAAATACTTTAATCTCTGTTGTTTTACTGTATTTATATTTTTTTTCTGCCCTATATGACTATAGTACTCTCTTGAAATATTATCTGACTCATTTTTGATCTTCATTCTGTGGTATTTCCTGTGTCTAAAGTCCTTTGGCATTCCTAGGAAACTGGGAACTTTTGTCATGTCTGTCTTCAGAAATTATTTCCTTTCTGACAATCACCAATGGCAATACTTTGACTACTGAAGTCTTTTGTGACTGGCTTTCAAAAGGCCCAGAACATCTTTGTCAGATTTCCTTACACCAAAGCTTGAGTTTCCAGCCTGCCTTCAGATTGCCTATTAAACTAGCCAATTTGGGCATTAGTATTGCTGAGGTTTCCAAGTTCAAAGTAATAAGGAGCATTTGTCCATCTCTAGAAACAGGAAAGGTGGCCTGAGCTCAAAGGTCATGTTCAGTTCACAAATATAATGCTAAGTGAAGTTAGGGAAACTATCAAGTCAGAACTGGGTGTTAGATAGTTATGGGTAAATAAGAGGAATCTTAGACTTACTACATGTTTTTATTATTATGAGGGACCGTTTTAGAGATTAGATTTCTCTGAGGCTTCTTGCAGTTTGTAACCATATGCTGGGTATAAAAGATGAAGTGGAAGGGACCACACTTTAGAGATGTTATGCACAAATCCTTTCTTCTTAAAACTCCCTTGTTTTGCATGAAAATCTCTTGTATAAACAGCAGTCATTCCCACACTGCAATTGATTTTGTGCTGCAGAAATATAACTTTTCAGATCTATGAGCTGCTTTTTTCTTTACTAAATAATTTTCACCTAATATTCTTGTAGAATCACAGGTCTAACTGTTAATTTTTCACATCAGAACATCATGGGAATATGTGCCAAATGGCTCCTTATAATGAAGAAATTCATCTACTGATCCAGTTCTATATATTAGACTAGTTGATCTATCAAGAAAGGGATCAAGCAGTTTTTATAATATTTTTTCTTGACAATTCCATACTGTTTGTTTGTCCCCCTTTTTTTTCTTGTTACTTTCTTCTTTTTTTATTTTCTTTTTCCCCCTAGATGTTTTGTTTTTGGTTTCTTTTTTTTTCCTAATGGGATTCCCTTTCTGATGACTAATAGAAAATCCTATCATCTATTTACCAGCAGCTATGAAAAAATTCTGTCTTTATAGAGGAGTTTTTTGATATCGTTGGGACAAAACAATAATAGGGAATCTACTGTCATAGTGTGATTTGCAGTCCAACAAAATATTTTATAAATCAAGAAAATATATATGAGAACAGTTAATGAATTGTCTACATTATAGAACACTGTTTTCAAAAAAAAGTGACTTAGAGATGCATTTTGGATCATTGTACTTCAGCAGAAACACTCAAGAAATAGTATGATGTTTCAATATATGAAAAGGAGCAAAATAGAATCCCTCTGTTAGTTGGGATTACAGTGACAACAATTTCTTTTCTAACTCTGTCCATTTAGCCAGGATTTGGACTATTAGATTTTTCACCTCTGATGATTGTACGTAAGATGTTACAGTGTCTGGTTTTTGGGGTAATTTTTCTAAGTGTGACAAAATGGATTTGAAAAAAGGACTCCATATTAGGGAGTAGTTATAAAAAAGTACAGTGGCAGCCTATTATAAAAGTGGTGGATGCACTCATCTCCCACCATTTAGCATTTTATAAATGAAATTATACTTAAAAATTCCTTTAACATAGTGTCTGTATGCATGGAGAAAAAGAGGACTAAGCAGATGCATGTGATAATCATTTTGGCTAAGAAATTTTTTAATCTATCAATTTTCCTGTTACTTTCTGCTTTCCAGAATCCTCTATACTGCCTTCATCAATCTGGAACATTTCTTTTCTTTTCTTTTCTTTTCTTTTCTTTTCTTTTCTTTTCTTTTCTTTTCTTTTCTTTTCTTTTCTTTTCTTTTCT
>LTAT01000001.1:85375297-85387859 GCA_003286495.1 Chlorodrepanis virens | reverse complement strand
GGGTTTCTTTGTTTGCTTTTGTTTTGTTTTGGGGGTTTTTGTGGGGATTTTTATGTTTTGTTTTGGTTTTTTTGTTTTTTTTTTTTTGTTGTTGTTGTTTAGTTTGGTTTAGTTTTTTGGTGGGTTTTGGTTATTGGTAGGAGTTTTTTTGAGATCTTAGAAGAGTTTCTCAAAATATTAGTTTGGAAGAGTCAGCCATGCAGTTTCACACAGGTAATAGGAATAGGCACCAGCCTAGCAAGAATCCAATTTGTGAAAGCATTCCCTTTGTCAGACCACTCTAGAAAGATGCTCTACATAGTAACCACATGAACCATTCATAATAAATGACCCCAAGGGAAAAGTGATTAATCAAATTTCAGCTGTTAGTTTAGCAAGGTGAATCACATTCCAGTGGAAGAAGATTGCCTTGCTGATACGTATTTAGAGGCACGAATTCAGGGCCCCAATGAATGAGCATAAAATCTAGAGGTATGCCATTTATTTCAAGAAACTTCTTTGCTAAAGGAAGGGTGGGGAGACTTCTTTTTAAACCACAATCAAACAAGCATTGGAAAAGAGCCATCTCTTCTGAGACATACACGGACTGGTCATATGGTTGATATATGAACAAGCGTAGGATCATGTTAAACAGATGGCACACAAAACACCTCCTTTTTTGCTCTAATTCCCAAAGGAGAAAAAAGTTGACACACAAGATATGCTATGGCATATTTTCACAGCCTGCTTTGCATTTAGGTGAAATACTACACAGTACTGTTTTCTTGAAATGGGATGCTCTAATACAGTCTTGGTCTCAAAGACCTCCCCACCAAAGTTTCTTAGGTTTCTCTTTGTTTCTGTCTTCTTACAGAAATGTAGTGGTCAAAGTCAACTCCAATTTCAGTAGATGCTGCACAGAGCATTATTCTTTCCCGGCAGCCTTTTGCAGTGGTCAATCACCACTCACATTTTGCAATGGAAGCACAACCTGAAACACAAATCTACTTGTATATTTCATTTCAAATAAGTAGCGAGGCATGTAATGTCTGTCTGCAACCAGGCCCTGTACTACATGTAGCCACTGGAACTGATCAGAATGAGATCTGAGCCCTGTGGCAGTCAACATGTTATATCAGCTTCACTGGATTCCACCCCATATTTCTGGAAATATTGTATAACTTGGTTTTTTATAGAGAGGAAGTGGTTAAGAAGGAAGGGTATTGATTTTGTTTCTAATCTAGCATAAGCAAAATGAACAACTAAGTAATACTCATAGGCACTAATATTCCATGATAATTTAAGTTTTATAGCAAATGGGTTTAATCTTCTGTTGAAGTAAGTCCCTTAAAAAGTTTCCATGAGCTTCTAAGAGAAATCACATGCTGATTTTCTCTTGCAAGGGCTATAGAATAGTATTAAAGATGCTTGACTGAAATAGATAACATCCACTCAATTATCAGAGACAGTTATCATAGAAATTTTTAAAATTTTCCCACTAACACCTCTTAGCAATGTAAAATTGTTCTTCCAGTTTGTTTAAAAATGAGCAGTTTATACTGTTTTATCAAAAAGAAAGCAGCATGATTCTCCTGGCCATTGTTCCCTAACAATTAATCATTTCTGTCCGTGAGGCTCTGCCCTCAAATCCTCTATACTGAGACAGAGTATTTTACTATTGTCTATTGAATAACCCCTTCTACATTCCCAACTCACTGGAATGCAATATGTTTTTCATTCATAGCTTATGCTTGTCTTGTTACATTACAGCATTATTGTGATTATTAATCCCTTCATCATGTAACAATAATATGTGATAAATCAGCCCTCTGTTACCAGTCTGGAATTGTTATTTGCTAAAGTGCTGCCTTTTACCTCTGATAAAAATCTTGCATTAAATTTTCTTTCAGTAAGATCCTCTAAATCATTAATTTGGCTGAGGAGTGATGCAAATGACCAATGAAGAGATTTTTCTGTTTTAATCCCAGTAATGAATCCTTTATCTGTAAGAAGGCAGCTTTTCTATTTTCAATATGGGTCTGTTTAAAGTGTTACAAATACACAGGATGAAAACTGACTAGCTTGGAGGTTTTTCCCTTCTGCATTAAAGTACCTCTGAATGCACACAGATTAATTTTTTTTAAATTTTAACTTAATTATTTCAGTGAATGGGACAGATTGGTTTTGCACAAAGACATTAGCAAGGGGACTTTGAGATACTACCTCCATGATCCTAGTCAAATTAATTACTGTCACTCCAGGAAGTGGTGGGGTTTTTTGTCCCCAGCTGAAACTGAGGATAGCATTCCACCCCTTCCTTCCCAAATTTTGTCTGATTTTCCTATTTAGACAAAGAGGTCTTTGTCACTAAGAGGTCATTATTGCATTTAGGTATTTTAGGCCTCTTATCTCTACTGGGACCCTTACTGATTATCTAGATATAAATATATGGTATTAAGAATACAAAATCATAGACAAGATGCTTCACCAGTTAAAATCCAGCATGTGAGAGTGAAATTGATAAAAATTTTATTCTTACCTCTAGTGTCTGTACAAATTCTTGATTAAAACAAATTAATACAAATTGTAATCTTGGATGCTTTTCATACCATCCTAGCAAAGTCATAATGACTAAAGAATAAATTTAGATTATATAAATTTATCATATTGAAAGTTATTGGAAATAGGCTAAAGAACATCAAAACAGCCATTTAAAAATCAAGTTAAACTTCTTGTATTTTCTTTCAAGCTTATTCAACTCACTAAAAAGATCAGAGATAGGGTTGTAAAGCATTGGAACAGATTGCCATGTGAAGGGGTAGCAGCTCCATTCCTGGAATTGTTCAAAAAAGTGTGGATATGGAGGACATGGTTTAATGGTGAACATGTTGGTGGTACTAGTTTGATGGTTGGACTTGATGATCTTAAAGGTCTTTTCCAGCCTTAATAATTCTATGATTCTACTTTAAAAAAAAAAAAAGTCAAAGGCAAAAGCTGCACCCAGCTTCAAGAAAGGTTGAAAAACAATGGAAGGAACCACTAACTGGTCAGCCTTACCCCAGTCCTTGGAAAAGCCACAAAGGTCAGTCATGGAACACATTTCAGTGTACTTGAAGGAGAAGGTGATCAGGAGCAGCCAGCATAGTTTTGTGAACTGTAACTCAGAGTTGATCCAAAAATTGCCTCCTATGGCAAAAATGTCTGGATCTCTGGCTAAGGAGAGAGCACTGGCTGTCATCTACCTTGTCTTCAGCAAGATTTTGGGACCTGACTCCCATCTCAGGGTCTTTCTAAGAAACTTTGTTTGAATTCGGGTTTGACCATGAAGTAGTGTGGTTACCTCTATCTGGAGCTCCTAAAAATGGATTAGAGTATGGTATGTTTTCCTCCAGGTACTAGTATATTTTCTATAGTTTAGGAGGGTTGTTAAGTCTCTAGACAGTGAGCAGTGCACATTCTGGACTTTGTAATTATAACTCCTCTTGTGCAGGCCTACCAATGGACCAGGATTTCTGGGTTACTTTTATAGCATGGACATTATTCAGAGACCTGTTCTAAATCAAAAATCACAGGGTGGAGAAACACCACAGGGGAAGACTTAAAAATAAGCCACCAGGAAAAAAAACCTCTTTCCTAGATTTTTTTTTCCATATTAAAGGAGTAAATACTAGGCACCAAACAACTTTAAACACAGATAAAATATAACTATTATTGCAAATATGTTCTCGTGGCTCTTTCAAACAGACATGAAAGAAGTTATGGACAAAATGTTGTGAAGAAACACACAAACCTTATAATCAAAATGTGGGTCTATCATTTCAATGTAGCTTTGTTCTTTCATAGCACAGGACAATCAAAGCAGATTAGGATTTGTCATCACAAGCACTGTATGAGCTGCACCACAATTACCCTGTTGCTCAGGCATCTCAAGTCTTGTTGCTCCCTTAGGCAACATCCCTCGTGCTGTGTCATTGGGCCTTGTCATAAATTATACCCCTTAACAGTGTATGAATAATGGTGACTTGCAGATGCTTTCAAATTTTATTTAAAACTTTATTGTGTGGAAGCCTACCTCCTGTTGGATATCCCAAAGCCATCCATAATAAAATTGTTTACTTTTCAGTTTGTGGTCATTCCTAATTCCGTTGCCTGTTTTACAAAACTTTCCCCAGTGTATTAGAGGCATAAGTCATGAAGATTCCTGGCTGTGCAACTGAAAGTGAAACAGCATGAAAGGCAGCAGCAGCTGGGACTAGGACTTGGGAGTTTTGAGCATCTTCTGGTCTCTATCCTATTAATATCAAGTAATTTTGTCTTTGAGTTCCCACTGGTGGTCTCCTCTGGAGAACTTATTACTTAATAAGATACTAAGACTCTATATTCAAATAGGATTTCTGTAATACAATATTCTCTACTCCTAATTTAGGTTTCCTAAGGAATCTGCTGAGAGGGGTGAAAAAAAGAAAAAAGATAAATTTCCATGCAAAAACAACTCACCACAAAAAAACACTCCAAGGGCCAACCAGGATTTCCAAGCACAAGGGAGAACACTTTGCACTTTCTCTCAACAGCTTGCCTTATCTTGGATATTCGCATATATTGATCAACTTCAGAAGAGATTACACAAATACTGTGTAGTTTTTCTGGACCTCAGTGTGCATGTAGAGTATTGAATACAGAACAGCAGCTTGAAATTTAATGTACTCTGAATTTTCTTCTCAGTATTCTAAATTACCATTTCAAATTAAACATGCATATAGAAAACAGAAAAGTTTACTTAGCTGTTTCATAGAATGTCTCTGGACTAGATCCTAAACTCATAAATATTTATATCATTATTTATATTTATATTTTAGGTTTTTTACAGAAAAGGAAGGCATTTTTAAAACAGACTGCAAACTTAACTTTTTTTTGAATGACAATGGATTCTGGGCAAATATCAGTCACTCAGACTGACATTCAGCCAGAGAACTTTTCTGATTTTACAATATTTAGAAAGACCAGAGCTATCTTTCAGAATCCCCAATCTTTCAAGTTATCTAGAGAGAAGCAGGGAAATAATGATTTAGATTTGAGGAGCATTTACCTCGAATATCATACTCTACTACCTTGTCAAAATAAGGTGCAAAGGACCTATCCTGAGCCCTTATGATGACTTCAGCCCTAGAGGGATGGGATAGAGACACCACCTTAAAGGGCTCTGCCCCAAAAATGACTATGAAGTTTTAGTAGACCACTATATTATCCAAATGCAGCTTGCATCTGCACATGAACTATACTTGCTTCTTTGAAATTAGTGCAATAAGTGCACCAGATAAAGGTGGTATTGTCTCATTTACAAAATATATTATTCCACTTTGCACTGTAAACAATATTTCATGTACATTGATCAACAGATTTGCTTGCTGCTGTTTTCATGGATAAGACTCAGCATTCATCAGCCACACTTTTTAGGTCACACACTCCTAAAAACTACTCTTTTTCCACTAGTGTTTGTAGATGTAACAAAAAAGCAGCAGGATATAAAATCTAGTTCCACCACTAAAACAGATTTACAAATGCACACACAGCCCTAAACCTGTCTCTTCTGAGTTGCTCACTGATTTATTATATTTTTCTTCCTGAATGCACTGTGTAGGGTTGACAACTTTATAAAGTCATCTTGAGAATCACAAAGTTGTATGTTGTAATATTGAGTTGATAATTCTTCAATGTTGCTTTTTTTAGCAGGTTAAAATAATGTATGATTATGATCCCTCATCCAGTTTCATCACCTATAACTCCTGTTCACAGGTGCTTGCAGATGTATCAGAAAATCACCTCATTCCACTTATAAATAAAATCCCTGCATGTATATCTTATTTTTAGAGATAGCACATTTTCCTGGAAAAAGCATTTCAAAGCTGTTTGTGATAACTATTTTGATACCTAGGTAACAGAGAATAGGAGTAGTATTCACTGTGTTTATAAAGAAAGTGGAAAACTCTATCTAAAGATTTACAGTGGAAGAGGAATAGACAATACCAACAAGGTGAGGCACAGGAATTTCAATTAACTATGAGGTAAAAACAGTGCATAATTAGAGTGGTGAAACACTGGAAAAGGTTGCCCAGGTTGGTTGTATTGTCTCCATCCCTGAAGATAAGCAAAACTCACCTAAACAAAATACTGAGCAATCAAACTTGTACTTGAAGATAGTCTGAGCTAAGTACAGCTTTGGAACAGATGATCTTCAGAAGATTCTCCCCATCTGATTTTTTTTTTATTTTGGTGCCTAAGTTCCTGTTTACTCATTTGGGAATTGGCTACACTAAAATGTTATTATTTTGAATTGTTAGCAATGAAACTGCTCAAGGCTTCACCAAAGGGACAAAAACTGAACGAAAGATTGGCAAATGTTAATGAGAGATAGAGACTTAGAATATACTTTAGTGGACAAAATAATTTAAAAACAGACAGAACACTGCACCTGGATGGTCCAAGGTTAATATAGGAAAACTTGGGCTCATCATGATCACAACAGTAGTTCCCTCCATTTTTGAAAAATATCACAGAAGGCTATAAAATCTTAAGTCTCCCAGTACAAAGAGTTGCAAATTTTAGTGTTTTCTTGATATGCAAATATTTTCTAATATTATATGTTGAAATTCTATCAGTGATGTTTCGAAAACTTTTCTTTTTTCACATTGCATATAGTATGATGTCAAAAAGTGCTTTTCGGTTCTTAAGTCATCTGAAGAAAACACAGTCACTGACCCTTTTTACAAAATGAGGAAATAAATATAGTTCTTGAAAATCAATCCATTTTAAGACCATACAAAAGTTCCTGTTCCAACATGAACTTACAAATGCCTTAAAAATGTGAACAAAGATAATAAAGTTCAAATAGCAAATGAGAAACAGAAAGTATTTATGAATACACTGACAGGCTTAAATACAGCAGATCACCATGTCAGGTTTACAAGTAGTTCTAGTTGAAGTATTCAGAATCATTCTATTTATCTGAATGCCAGTGAGGAGTGAGAGACAATTCCAGTGCCATTCATGTCAGAGGTAGAAGGAATTGTCCTCTGGAGATGTTTTTTTACTAGGCTAAGCTAAGTAGCTAAAACTAGCTAAGAAAAGAGCTTACTCTTCACTCAGGATTTCTATGTTAATTAAAATTAATCCAGGCTTAATTTATCATATGGAATAGCCTTTTTCTGCTTCAAGAACTGACATGAGCAGTAGCATACTCTACAAAAATTAATGAGATAAAATCTGAAATGGTTACCTAGTTACGCCAAAATTATTGCAGAGCTCTACAATAATTTTCATCAAAATGATACCATTAAAACTACTTGAGCAGAGCTATAACAGAAATGTTGGAAACAGCAAGGGCTGTTTTAGGCTCTGACCCTTTCTCTAAATCCATACCTATGGGTACATCTCCATCACTTAAACAATGATCAATGGCTGCTAGTCACTACTGAGGCCAGACTGCACAGCACACTTCACCATGCAGCTGAATTATTTTCTGTGGTAAAACAGAATAATCTTAACCATGCTTCCAGGTTAGAGTAGCCTGTGGTTTATGTTATTCTTCAGACCATGGTGTATGTTTGTAGGAAGCACACAATGCATGACAAAGTATATGGTGCAGTCTAGGTCCTTTCTAGTTTAGTTACACAGATAGATCATAAAATCAAATTTGGCAAGGAGAGGTTGTAGAACCAGGATAATGCTCTGCCACAGATTTCTCGAAATTATGCTGGATGAAAACAGTGTTAGGGGAGATGATCTGTGGCATCTAGTTCTGGACACCTTCTTAATCAGGTCCTAAAATTTGTTCAACAAAAGTAAGGTGTAATGTTCTTACATAAATGTCACTTTTTTCAAAGGAACTTTCTTATTCTGGCAACATTTTCTGTTCCTTCCTAAAGTCTTCCAAAAGTTGTTTTCCAGCTTCCTCATGCATAGGTACCACAGCTGCACTGGGACCCAGTACCTGCCTATAAAGTGAAGGTGAACACGGTGTAGTCTGGAGAGGCAGAGAAGAAGCCAATAACACTATATTTATTCGCTGCTTGATTTGATTTCTGGTCAGTGTGATTTCCCCAAAATGAACTGTGACATTTCCTACAGCTGCCTCCTCAGCATAGAAAATAGGATTCTGCTCACCTGGGACTGCCACAAGGGAAAACCCTAGCCAGCTCTAGATTTGTACACAGTGTAAGACAAAAAATTCTATTCAAGTCGGTGGTACAGCTCAATCATAATGATTGCTTTTAGAAAAACAGAAAGGCAGCACATAAAACTACATGGGGAGGACTTATTCTTGTTAAAATTTAATATTCTCATATAAACATAATCTTTCTCAAGATGAGTTTAAGATTGCAGTCTTCTTCTGTAGAGATGCAAAACTTAATGGAAAAAATTATAAAATGATCATCTTCCTGATGGCATTTCTGTATGCATTAGTAGAGACATCTGTTTTACTTTCCTTTTCACCTTAGTTTATTTTTTAACAGGCATATAATTTTATTCCATTGGTTTGGTTGACTTGCTTCACCAATCATTTCACTACTAAAAGAGCTCTAAAATGGTCAATAAAACAATAAAATTTCAAATAAAAATACTCCCCAATTGTGGCAATTTCATAGAACTAGATCCAAGTTTTTTGTAAAACATGTTGCATCTGTTTTGCTTCTATAAAATCTATTTACTAGAGAGTAAATTTTTCACAGTAAAATCACATAATGCTTTTCAATGCAAATATTTGATCAAGAATTCATAGGCAAGCTGAATTGGTGGATTCTCCTCACAAAGCATGTTTAATTTTTTTTTTTTAATTAATGCCTTAAAATGATGGATACCTCAAGTTATAGGTACAAGAGCAGCTTAATATGACTAGTTTTGTGCTAGGGAATAGTAACATACTGTATTTTATATTGACCTGCAGGAATAATTGGGTTCATATATTTGTGGACTCTCATTTATTATTAGATATGTTATTAGATAAGTGTTTTAAAGATTGTTTCTGTCAAATAATAAAATATCAGTTTGATGGTCTATTCTTCATTACATCAACATTCAATGTAAGGGTAAAACTGTATGGAGACAAATGGCTAAATCCTTCAGGGCTAATTCCACTTGAAAAATTTTTATTGGAGATAATAAGAATAGTTTGAGTATAAAAAGTAACTGCATTAGCACTCAAGAACTTTTTTGTGTCAACTTTAAAGCAGAATGAACCAGCCACCATAGAAGTTGATAGAAGCTTCCCTTCGACTGGGATGGAAGAGAACCTGCTCCTGAAAAACACCCGGATACGTTGATAACTTCTCTAAAGCACATCAGATTTGATATTCTGTGTGTGTACCATACCATTGAAATCACATATACTTCTGCCACCAGAGAGTAGGAGTTTTAGGAATGACAGATGAACTGCACCACTGAGAAAAGTTGTTGCCTAATCTCCAACGTGTTCAGAGACTTGTTCAGTTGACTTAAAACCAAGTTATGTTGCAAAAGAAAATGGTAAAAGCTGAATCATTTTCCTTCAATATGAACACCCATTTGCATGGCAAAGATTTGTTTTTGAAACCCCAATTGAAAGTTCTGCCTGTATTACAATGAATCAAATAATTGTTTGAATTAAACTGTATGTCATGATGGTCTTAACAATCCAAGAAAAGCATTCAAACGAAACAAGTTGAAAATATAAACTATTATAAATTAAAACAAAAGGACTTACCAATCTGTCAGTAATATTTCATGCCAGTCTTAACAGCAGCTGGGGCCTGGGGAAAAGAGAAAGCAGAAAGATTTGTCTCAGCTGCTTTATACAGCAATGTAGGAGTCAGAGGAGGGTGTCAGTGAATCAGATGCCTCAGGTCACTGGAGTGTCCTCCAGCACATCAGTGCAGCTTCTCAAGTTCTCTGTGATGGCGCAGATTTACACCAGAAGAGCATCTCAGAGCAAGTATGAGTGCAGAAATTCATGGTTTTGTAGTCTTGCATTTTCTGTAGATGGCTTTATGATATACAGATTGGAATTTTTTAAACTATTGGAAAACTACACAATTTTTTTTTTTTTTTTTACATTTCTACAAGATATTATCATGACAATTGGCAAATTTCCTAAAATAACACAAACCAGCAAGTCAGATATAGATATCTTGAACAAATTTCTACTCTTTAGCTTTTATTTATCAGGCAAATTGAACAAGAAGATATTAAATATGGTTAAAACTTTTTTGGTCTTGTTCTTGTGAAATGAAAGCCAGTGAACTGATACAAAAGTTTATAAAAGTGTGGCTGTTGAAGACACAAGTCCTGGTTTTGAGAACAATAAACAGTACCTAAACTGTAGGTTCTTTAGAAAATAAATATTTTATTGTAGATAAAATTTTGCCATAAATGAGGAGGCAGGATACACGAAAAATATTATAATATACTCAGTGATAATAAAACATGAAATCAAGATATTTACTCCTTTTCTGAAATATGGCATATTTGGTTACAAGTCAATTCTGACCAATAATAATAAATATTTATAGTAACCAAGTAAAATATTCCTAGCCCATAGGGTACATGCAAAGGTACTGGTCTCTTTTTATGTAATTATTAAAATGTATTCTCTTTTCAAGTAATTATTAAAGTAAGACTCCATTAATTTGGTGGGCATTAGTGCATTAGTAGTGATCAAACTGAGCTATTTCCCTGTTTTCTCAGATGGTCTTTCCAGAAACTGATCAGCTTCACCAAAATTGATGTGTCAGATGAGAAACCGCAGCTAAATTAAACATGGCTTTTAGATGCACTGAAATATTTAAATTAACTGAAACAAATTTAATGAGAGCAGTGAAGACACTAAATGTTATTGGACTAAAATGCCAATTACTTGTAAACACAATGGACAAATCAGCTTCTTCAAACCCACCATTTCAGAGTATAAAGGCTTTTACACAAGAAGATGAAATGTTCTACATGCAGGGGTTTAAGAAACGGTCACTAAAGACATTATGATACTTTCAATAAAGACAGCAGTAAAAAATAACGCTCCACAGAACGCAATCTGAGCTCCGTTTTCCTTTAATACCACTGACCTCATCAGACCTGTAGTCTGTGTAGAGAGGCTTAATACTTTATCTGAAGAAATCCCACTCAGCCTCCTTCACAAGCAGATAATGACAGGAAGCATTCCTAACAGCATTACTCATTTACAAACACTAGTAAGTATTATGGGATTTTATTCCAACATCATTTTATGCTTCTGTGGTTCAGAACTTTAATGAATTAGATTTCATTTCTAGTAGGAGGCTCTGTGGGATAAGAATTTCAAATAAATATCTACTTAAACTGTCTGTTTTCAAGCTTTTTACAGATCCTTTGCTTGAAACAAGCTGATCACATCATTAAAAAAGCCAAATAAACAAAATAAATATGTGTAAATAATTTGGTGTTTTCCCAGCTCCATATCAATGTTAGAGCAAAATTTTATTTAATTATTACTAGGGATGGCATATTCTTATTAAGATCAGAGACAACAAATTTAAGGACAGCAGTCTGAGGACTTTGATATGTTTCTGTTTTGTTTATTCCTGCTATCCATAATGTTTTGATTTCGAAACCTTCTCTGAAGATACATCTGCTCAAGAGATGGTTATGGATGTGTGTCATTATTAGTCTGATTTTTTCTGCAACTCACACCAAGCAATTCTCTCAATATTTACCTTCACTACACAGCTATGTACAATGAAAACTGCTACTTATTTTCAGCATGGCTAAACATACATTGAAAATAATGGGATGGGAATAGCATCAATCAGAGGGAAGAACAATCAAATATAACAGAACAGCTGTGAATGGAGACATGAAAGGCAGAAAAGATCCAACCTACCCAGAAATTAAGAAGAATAAATGGTTTTGATGAATTTATTGCCCTCTACAATTTCCTGAAAGGTGTTTGTGTCAAGATGGGGGTCAGCCTCTTCTCCCAAGCAACTAGGACAAGGGGAAATGGTCCCAAGTTGCACCAGGATAGGTTCAGGATGGATATAAGGGAAAATTTCTTAATTGAAAAGAGCCTATTCCAAAAGAAAAGTTTTGGAATAGGCTGCTCAAGGAAGTGGTGGAGTCACCATCCCTGTAAGTGTTCAAAAAAGGAGTGGATGTGGTACTTTGTGATATGCTTTAGAGAACATGGTGGTGTTCAGCTGAAGGTTGCACTGGATCTTAGAGGTCTTATTGAACCCTAATGATTCCATTCCATCTGGTTTATGTTGTGAAATATTTCCCAAAAAGCATGGAGTATTCAAAAGTAAGGCAAAAAAAAAGCTATATAAGGTTTAATGGAACAGTGCTGTTACCCAAGAAGTGGTTAAATGTCCAAACAGTGTTTTCTGCCTCTGACTCTTTTGAACTATTATGAGCATGATTGAGGCCAAAAAAAAGTAGAAATTCTTTTGAGTGGCAAATTAGCTTCTACTGCCAGATTGTAAAGAATCTATTTAGGTGAGGGTCTAGTAAGCCCAGGGAAAGAATGTTTTCTGAAGTACCTCTTGATTGTTTTTATAATCAAATGTAACTTAGAGAAAAG
>LTAT01000001.1:85337742-85371959 GCA_003286495.1 Chlorodrepanis virens | reverse complement strand
AAGAAAATAAAAAGAAAATAAATAGAAAATAAAAAGAAATAAAGAGAAAAAAGAAAAGCACTGGTTTTGTTTTCCTCAGAAACACTGTCAGTTATTTTGAAGCCTTTAATACAGTAACCAACCAATTATCCCACAAAAAACACTTTTACAGTTTTTGTGATAACCTCTTCAGCAAAAGTTACCTGTCATTATCAAAAACATTTAAAAATAACTTAAACTACAGCTTGGCATAGATTTTTCTATCCTTTTACTGGTTGTTTCATTAGAATTTTAGTCCTTTCATGCACTTATTCTGGTTTTGTGCCTTGAAGCAGATGTTATCTTGCCAATGGAAATATTTTTTACACCTCTTTCCTCCCTCTTTTGCAAGCATGCAAGTAAAAGATACAAACAGCTTAAAATGAAAACGTTTGCTCAGCAGTAAGGCCTGGTGCAAGCAGTGAGGTATTTTCTGATTAATTCTCTGACCTAGCAATTTCCTGAGCTTGCTTCTTATGGCTGTATAAAACTTTAAGTAGATGTATTTGCTGCTTGATGACTTTGGTGTTTTTTGATTGTTTCCTTTTTTTTTTTTTCATAATGCTTTGGGATACATGTCTAATTGATATTTTATGCTCTTCACACAGGCTTGTCAGTGCTTGGTGCACAATGTCCTTGTTTCCAGGAGTGGGTAACTCACTTCAAAGCCTTGAAGATCCCAAGTTTGCCTGACCTTGCAAGGCCTTATTTTTCTTGGAGCCTGCTTATTTTATGTAAGAAAAAGAAAATAATTGGTCCCTTTTGATATTTTCCCCTGACCATGCAATACCCATACCCATCCTTTTCTGTCTGTAAGAAGATTTTTTTATTCTTGATGACCTAATCATCCTCCTCTTCATTGCCATTATGGGAACTGGGGGCTTTTCCTGAAATGTCTGTGCAAAACCAGTTTAAAGACAGAAGATAAGAGAAAAAAAACTCACCCTGAATACTTGGCATTTTTCTTAGAAAAAGCAGGGGAGCAACTGGAGACCTGAGATGCATTTGGACTGCAGATCCAGTGAAGCATCGTAAGACACGAGCTTGCTTTCACAGCTGTCTCAGATACCACAGGCACCCAGAAAAGACCATGGCCTAATTTTTCTTAAATTAGCCCATGTGTTTCTCTCTGCTTCCTTGACTCAGCTGTTTCCAGGAAGTGAGCTGGGGACAGGCATTGATGTGCAACATTGCAACACTGACCAAGCTTACTGCCAAAGGAAAATCACATCTGTCCCAGCACAGGCAGGAGAAAACATTCCTCTGCACTCCATTTCCTTAGTGTGGATGTTCAAAGGGAACCATCAGGCTGCACAGGTCAGAAGTAGAAACAAAAGTAATGTGTTAAAGGATTGCCTTACCCTCAAGATTCTCCAGGGCCTGATCCTGCAGTGAGGTTCATGCTGTGGTTCCCACTTTACAAGATCCAAGAAGCCAAGACAGCAAGTGCTTTCATCAGGAAAAGCACAGGTGTATCATGAATTTATACTACAAATACCCATCTGCCAAACAGTTGTTCAAAGTTATAAAACCCAGGAGAAAGCCAGGCAGCTTTTGTCAATCTTTAGTGTTGTGTTTTGAAAAAAATTAACTAAAAGAGTCTTTTGGTAGCTCCATAACTACACTCAACTGATCGTTTCTTTCTTGCTGCTGTAATTGATAAGCTTTCACATTACCTCTAGGTCTCTAGCTATAAATTCTTATGGGAAAAAAAAGATTAAAAAAAAGCATTTCCTATTTTAAGATGAAATCCAGTTTTGTGTGTTTAAAAAGTAAGCTGCAAAATACATTCAACATTTCCAATTAGCTGTTCTCTCCCAGAAAACAACCCCTACCTTACAGAGGTATAATGTACCTCTTTCACTTTTTTTTTCAATATTCAAACAATAAATGACTGCTGTAAAGTATTCATAAAATTTAAGATGGAAAGAGACCATTAAACCATGAGATCTAAATGTCACAATTTCACCCACTAAGCTTACAGTAGACCCAAGAATTGTATTTAACTAAATCATTCTACCAGGAGGGCCCCTACTTTTGACTCAAACTCACTCAGACACAGGGAATTAAGTAATTATTTCAATGGTATTTTTTAGAAACCTATGGCAGCCACCTGTAAATATTTATAACTAAATTTCAGTTCTACCTGCAGCATCTTCTTCATCTTTTGTTTCCTTTCACACCTCTTGAGTACATTGCATTACCAATCAAACAAAACTGTAGTGTGAAGACTGGAACTCTTGGTCACTATGGTACTTTGGAAATGCTGGTATTTTCCTTTTTAAGTCTGAAAGTTATGACTAATTTTTGGGAATTATTTTTATGCAGGGTTGTTCAAAAGTATTCTTTTATAATTGCATTCTGGGGGAAACAAAAGCTGATGATATTAGAAGATCGTAGGAAAATTCTTGTGAGATTCCTGAAGCATTACTAACAGAACCAGCGGAATGTCCCTCTTATTTCTCTGTACCCTCTATAAAGCCATTCAGGTTTAGAGGGTAAAAAACCCCATCTTTTTAAAATAAGATTATTTACTTATGTGAAACAGGAAGCCTATATTTTAATAATTGATTGATTGATTGATTGATTATTCACAGTGTTCATTGATAGATCCCAATGGATACTTTTGAGAACAGCCACGCCCTATGTTTCCTTTTCTGCCACAGGTGGTACTTGCTAGAGAGGCATTATCCAGATACATGAGACAACACTGATTTATGATATCTATATTTGGGAAGGATGGACAACGAGAGAATTAAGCAACTTGTCCAGTTCCCACTGAAGCAGAGCAAATACCTTTTTTTTTATCTGTTTTAGTATTCTCCTGTGTCATTGCTGTAGCATTCTGAGTACTCTACAATTTTTTTAGCTATGATTGTTTATCTACCCAGTTCATGTGCTTGGTGAAGATGTACAACTGCCCTCATTTTACAGAGAAAGAAAGAAGAGAGGAAAAGCAAGTGAGGGGAAATCAGGACCAGTTGTTTGAACAAAAAGCTACTTTATGAGATGTGAATTTTTGGCATGTTTCTATAGTGACCTTAAGAAAACCATGTTGCTGAGCTGCTCCAGGGTATTAGCTATTCCTGTATGTAATATACCTCGCAAGAGTGGAACAAATATAATTTTAATTTGCTTTCCATTACACCCACTGCTAAAAAGTGGCTATAAAAAATTACTATAACAAATGCTCTTTAGTTTCTTCATTTGCAGCTAAATTCATAAATCTCAGTAACTATAAATGTATCTCAAGGTCAGAGTTACTACAGTAACTCATTCATTTTGTTTTCCTTTCACTAAATCCATTATCTGAACAAATTATTAGGTGACCTTTTTAGTTACAGCAATTCAATAAAACTTACATTAGATGGAGTTTCAGGAACATTAGTCTAATGTGCTTTAAAAGATCACCTTCTCTGAGCAATATAATAAGTTTGTGTGAAAAGCATAGAGCATGTAATATGTAATAAAATCCAGCCTTTAATGAACCATCTAGAAAAACTGATTCATGTTATAATTCTATGGAAACCTTCCCTTAATTAATGGATAAGAAACCAACAGTAACTACTGGATGTAACTTTTGATAATATATTTAGCTTGTTTTTCCTTTTAAAATGTATGCTTCTGATTTATACTGTTCAAGAAATTATAGTTTAAGTTACCTTGGTTTCAAGATTAATATGCTATGAAAAGGCATACTTTCACAGCTAATTACAAAGGGGTCTCTGATTACTAGTTAGCAGCAGTTGCACTAAGATACTGCTTAATTTTCCAAAGTGGTAGTAGGTCAAGACAGTAAATTTAATAAACTGTCTTAGATGTTTGGTAGATGCTGGATTTCTTCACCAGATACCTCGAGGCCAGCCAGATAAACAATAAATAAAACACAGCTCCAGCTATCAAGCAGAAATTTTTTTCAGGGAAGATTGCACATGATCACTCAAATCCGTGATTTCCATTAAGAATATAAGGCTTTAATCTGATTCTCTTTGCAAGTAAAACAGGAATAATCACTTTAAAAAACCCAGCTGAAATTCTCTACATCTTGTGCTGCCAGATTGCTGTCAAGAAGAAAACTAGTTTAACTTTAATTTCTAATCAGTCTAGAGAGGTCTGTATGCGGAAAGAAAAGCAATAATAAATTTCCACCAGTTCAACATCAGCAATCAGTCATTTCTCCTGCAGATGTATGCATCACAGGAACATGAGCCAACTTGAGTAAAGGTCAGGACGCATCAAAATATCGAACTAAATAAGTTCTTCTTGCTACTAGGGTTTATTGAGCAGTCTTGCATTCATCCAGTTTGTGGGCATTTCATTTAGCTCTATGTTTTTCCAAATACTTGTGTGTCTGTGGCCCTGTGAACCATCTGGACACCTATAAACTTTTCAGCATTTTCTCCTAATTGCTCATCCACAGGAAAAAAAAAAAATGTTGTAATTTTTTCCTTTTCCCAACTGGTACCTCTACTAATAATTTGAGATAGAGGCACTGAAAATACCAACAAAATTATAGGAAATGTTGGATAATTGTTTTACAATTTACAGATCGGATGTTCCATCCCTGGAAGCATTGAAAACCAGGTTGGATGGGGCTTTGAGCAGCCCAGACTAATGGAAGTTGCTCCCGTTCATGGCTGGGGTTTGAAACCAAATGATCTTTAAAGTTCATTCCAACCCAAACCATTCTAGAACTCTTATTCTATGAAATAAAAACCAGTTTAAAATTGCAATATTACAGTTAATTAATAGATAGATGAAATGTAAAGAAACAGTTCAAATATGACAACTAAATGTATTCTTTTTCAAGTTGCACCTTTAATTAGTAGGTTTATTAAATCACATAATAAATTTAGGAATACCATGAGGTCATAATGCTTTCAGCAACAGACACAACTTTTTTTATTTCTGTGATGAAGCCAATTGCCTAATCTGTCATCTCCCACAGGCCACTTTCATATTAGCAAAGAGTGCATTTAGACAGCAATCCCTTTAATCACCCTATCAATAATTTCACAGCATTAGTCTGCTAAATTTTTGTGTAACATATTTATTTGAAATCCAAAGAATGAGAAGAATGTGAGTTCTCATGCTTGGGCTAGATAAGCACATTCAAAAAATCAAAAAAATCATTATTAATACTCTTACAGTAGTCAGTTGATATTAATTAAAATATTTTTTTAAAAAAGGTATAAGGAATACTCAGTTTTCAGTTAGAGATTTAGTTCATAATCCTTTATCACACTAAGCACATTTTGATGTATGGCTTCCAGCATGCCCTCTTATATAATTTTTTTTCCCTCATGGATATAACCTATTTTCTTGTAGGTTTATTTATTATTCTCATGTAAATTACTGGGATGTGTTAAATGGTCTGTTAGCTTTCCCTTGCTGTTCTGGGAAATTTAAGAGATTAGAAAAGTTGATTGCTAAAAAACTGCATAAAATATGCTATGTTGGATGTTGATAGAGATCAGCCAGTGATCTATGTTTATTTTTCCTAAGTGAAGAATCACCAATCCACAAAAATAACCCAAAAACCGTTCACTTTATCATATGCTTTGCATGTTTTTCCCAGATTACAGACAGCCCAGCCCAAGATGAATTTGCAATGTCATGTTATATAAGCTATGTCTGCTTTTCATTAATGTCTGAAATATTAATATAATTTCATATCTACCCCTTTAGCTCATTACAGAATTCATATATCATGGTCAAAATAATGGATTTTTTTTCTTTTTTTTTTTCCCTGTTGCTAATAATAACTAGTTTCACTTCAAAAAATAGTGGTCTCCTTTATTATTTTAAAGAAAATTATTTTTTCCTCGCCAGATAAATTTTTGAGCTTATTAATTTCTGCAGGAAACAAATTTAAATTTCTTAATTTTAATTATAGTTATTCTCTTTAGTAATCAAGTAGGTCTTAAAAATTTCACCCTGAAAACTCAGAAAAAAACCCCAAAATTTCATAAAGGAGGTAATAAAATCATATCCACTTATAGTTTGATTGTAATAACACTGTAGCTTGACTGAAATCATACAGTACTAATGCAGTGTGAGTCATCAATAACAATTATCAATTTAGGAACTAATTTTAAAAGCTTCATCTTTTAAAAATATCCTTGAAAGAAAAATCCATGTGTTTTCTTTCAATTGCAATCAAACTCCCCAGGAATAACCTCAATGCTTTTCCAACATGAACAAAACATGATAAAAATTTCTAAAACACTTTTCCTCAGACCTTATTTTTGTCATTGGAATAAATCAGACACACCTATTTTTGAGAATATATTGATAATTTAAGTGCTACAAATAGTTGCACATAGTTAACAGAGATACCAAGGAAAAAGCTATGCTACAATCCTGAAAGATTTTGCAGCTGTTGATCCAAAGTGAAAAAGTGCTTGGCAACTTAAAGGATGAAGCTGTGTTTACTAATTTTCTAGCTGGGAGGTTAAATAGGAAAGAATCAACTGCAAAACATATGTGAGCAGCCTGGCTTACCCACTTCTGTAAGTCCCTAAACAGCTGGTGTGGAGAAAACCTACTGTCGTGCTGCTGAGCCACTAATGGGCATGAAGAGAAACAAAGTCAGTGACAGTTTTCAAAGATCTCTCATGTAGCTACATGAAACCAAAATCTTCAGGAAAAATCTCAGTGTATGGTCTGGTCTTTTAACTGTAATGAGGAAAGATTAGGAGTTTTGACAGATGCCATGGCAACTAATTATCCATAGAGGCTGATGTAAATAAATTTATGAGGTCCACCTTAATAAGAGCATAGGCTTTAGAGGGGCTGAGGACATCCTCTTAGAAGGACATCTAAGAAAGAGGAAAACTTGGTATAACTGGCAGAGAAAAAAAATAAAAAGAAGCATGAAGAGATGGTTGTGATGGATATGTAGGGAGAATACATATAACTTTGAAGGCAACCAAGGGGGGACTGAGATTTGCCAAATATATCAATTCTGAATTTAGGGACAAGCACATGGAAGAAACAGGAGGCACTACAGTATGGTGGCAGTGATTTGATTGAGCTGGTCAGCATCAAGTCAGTATCTAAGGACAGTACTTCTCTATCTATCAGCATGGGGGTTATTTAAAAAAAAAAGAAATAAAAAAAAAAAAGAAGGAGATCTTAACAAATTCATGAGAAGACAACCACCAAAGATAACTGCAGGCAAGTCCAGAGCCCAAATGTTTTGAACCATCTGTGCTGCATTACACAGTCATAATAAAGACAAATGCAGACAAGTTTCATGCACTGAGACCAATTGCACACCTGAATTACTGGGGAAAAAATAGTAGTTGCGGGGCTTTGTGGGTTTGGATTTTTGGGTGTTTTGTTGTCAGGTAGGTTGTTTCTTTTTTTAAAAAAAAACAAGCAAACCAAAAAAGACAACCGGAAAGCAGCAACTTTACTTCTGTGACCTCCATTCCAGGCACTCAGAATAAAGTTATACCACCCACATCAAAAGTGCAACTCCTATAATTTTTTTTCCCAGCTAAAATGTCAATAAATGCTGTGGCATGCAGCAATGAAAACAATTTTTTATGCAACACCCCTTTTGATTAGTAAGTCTCCTTTTTTATCTCGCCAAATATTGCATTCTTCCTTCTTGCTTCCCTTCTATCTTTCTCTCTAAGTGTTGCTCTTTACCTTCCCAGTTTGCTGCCCATACCTGATTTGATTATGAAAATTCCTATGATTCTGTTCACCTTTTGGAATTATTCTAAAACAATAACTACTGACAACTACTTGTTGTCCAGAGATATTGTGAACTTGTGGCAACCTCATCTTTGGAGGCTGAGCTAGATAGGATTTTGAACAACCTGGTCTAGTGGAAAGTGTCCCTTCCCATTGCAGGGAGATAGGAACCAGATGACCTTTAAGGTCCTTTATAACCCAAACCATTCTATGATTCTATTTATTGGTCCAAGATCCCTGTCCTTACATCTTAGTAGATATATATGTCCAGAGACTGCTGATTTAAACCAGCCCTATCTCCTTCTGAGGTTTTGAGAAAACAGAATTATACAAGAAATATCAGAGACAAGAAATTTAGAGAATATTTTTCCCACTCGAAACACATTTAATAGCTTTGCTCTCTCAGTTATTAGAGAACTATCTCTTCTCATATTCACCTGCTTAAATTCAAATTCCAAAGTTTCTAAGATAGAACAGGATAAAACAGGACTGGCTTTTTTATTATTGATAACACATAAGTGCTTTTTTTTTTAGCTTATAGCAGTATTTCTATGCATGAGTTTAATACTGGTTACAAAAGCAACCACAAAGCCTTTAATTTATGACTTTAAGAATGTTCCATGAACAAAGTATCTAAACTAGGTAGAATAAGAGATTCACTTAGACTTGCAGGATACTGTGATGCCAGTTATTCCAACCTTGGCTCCAAGTTGAGCTAATTTCAACTTTAGATGGAGTTGCTCCTGGCCTTTTCTGCCTCATTGCTGAATTATTTCATTATTTCCACAGCTGGACACGAACAACCTCTGTGGGCAATCCTTCCTTCCTTTTCCCCTCGCTGTGATTTATGTGCATTGTTTCTTATCCTTTCACTGTGTCTCCCTCAGCCTGTCTGTTTTCTCTCTGACCTTTCACTAGGTATTTGAGGACAGGAATAAAACTTTTCCTTTACTATTTGTTTTTCAGACTGAACAAAGCTGATTCCCCCAGGCACAAGGACAGCACTCCAGATACAGCCTCACAAGTATCAAACACAGTAAAAAAGAGAATTTCCTGCCACCAGGCAGCTATACTTTTGTATGGGGTAACCTTTCAACAGCAAGGGCCCAATGAAATTTGTATTCAATTTGTTGCCCACCAGAATTCCCAGGAAATTTTAATGGATCTGCTTTTTTTCAAGTTGTTCCCCAGTTTGTACTGTTGTATCAGGTTAACTTCATGCCAGTTTCAGAACTTCACATCCACTTTTGCTGAAGTTCACAAAGTTTCTGTCAGCCCATTCCTGAAACTTGCCAAGATCCCTCTGAAGATTTACCCTGCTCTCCCACGTATCAATCAATTATGGCTCCAATCTGATGTTATCCATGAGTTCTCTGAGACTGGTTTCTGTCTCATGGTCACAAATGGTCAGTGAAAAACCGCTGAGGACTGTCTCTTGTAATGGCAAACAGTAAGGCTTTGGTTCCCTAACTGCTACCCTCTACCCAGCCTTTTTATCATTGGCCTATTTGCTCATCAGGGAAAGGCTCTGGATTGCTACAATTGCTTTTTTGCTTGCCAATATGTTGATCTTCCCTGCTTTATATCTGATTTGCTATTTACCTAGGTCATAATTCCTGCCTTTAACTCAAGTTTTAAATTCCTGACAAAAAAATTTAAACATTTGTGTCTATATGAAAGGTAGAAAAATGATAAAGTTCCTGTCCTATCCCACCGTAAAAGGGGAGATCTTGGAAGCTGTGGCTGCCCTGATCAGCTGCCAGCCGAAGCCTCCCCGGCAACAGAGCTCCCAGCATTTGAACAGACCCTAGAGTAACTTTTCAACACGTCTATAACACATATTGAGGCATAAATAAAAATCAGATTGGTCCCTCTCAGCAAATTGACTCCTGAAGATAAATTAGTAAAGAAATATTACTTTGTATTTCCTCTTTTCCACTTCCTACTGCCAATTCCCTAAGAATTTCCTCATCTAGAAGAGAGCACACAGTTTGCTTTTAGTTAAAGACAGCTGTAGTACAATACACTTTCTACTTGATCCAGTCTTGTAACAATCAACCCTTCAGTTAAGTACCTGGTGTAGCAATGCTTCATTGCAGCACATCTGCCCCCAAAGGCAAGGAAAGGCAGGTCTGACACAGAGGGAGGGAGGAATGGTGTAAATGCTCAAACAAAAGAGATGTGACTCAATAAAAAAGGTCATGCTAGACATCAAACATTTTCAGAAAGCTTTACACAAACAGCCAGATATTAAAAATTTAATTCAAAAGGTGCTGCATTACAGAAGTAACTTATCCAAAAAGACGAAGGTTTTTCTTTTTCTTTTTGTCCTTCATCCAAAGATATTCAAGGTCCATTTATTGAATTGTAGCGTGAAGGACATTAAATTATCAGTCAAAGCTAACAGCCCATACACTGAAAGCTTCATTTTGCAGGAATGGATATTACATGAGGTAAGAAATTTCTCTGAATGCTCTTATAGATGCCCATGCAAAACCACAGTGTCCACAAAAGGGATTTGTAAAGCTGCTGACTGAAAACAAACCACAGAAAATAAAACCTGACAACGGCTGCTTTTTGTAGTCTGTATCTTATTTGCACTCCCCCACCTTTTCTCTATAAATATCAGCTACACCAACCCACCCTGTTCAGTACTCCATACATGTAAATCAGCAGATGGAAAGCCTGATTTACACATTAAATCAAAAGAGAGTATTTTCAACCTACAATGGGGCTGTTAAATCACAATTTTCACTACAGTTAGTGACAAAACCCTTGTATTCAACAGCATATTTCCAAGTTAAAGACAGCTTTCCCTCACACAAGAGAGGAACCATACCACTTGTTCATAAAAAATTCCTTTCCACCTTTGCCTAGCATCCTAAGATAACATGACACAAGTAAAAATGGTAATATTTTGCTCCTAGAAAACAAACCAAAACAAAACAAAAAGCCAAACAGAAACCTTCAGTACTTGTTGATTGCCCAAGCTTCAGCTCACAAACTCTTGACAGAAGTAGAACAATGAACTGCTGAATGCTGCATGGAATGGAGATACACACACGATACTAAAGGAGAGCAGTGTTTTGTGAGCTGATCGTGTCAGACAATCTTAGTCAGTCCTTGACAACACACTTCTGATCTGAGTTCTTATTTCTCAATAGATAGCAATAACTTTTCTACAAATTTATGTTTGTTCAATAAATTACCCAACAGCGAAGTCAGTGCTGTGAGTGCACCTGTGGCTGCCTTCTACCTGTTCCCTCCTTGATCTGATTGGTTAATGTTGGACTCTTCTCTAGTTAAGTCTGCAAGATTTACTTCTTCAAATGCCACCTCCTCCAAAGCTGAGACTGAAGTATCTGTTCAGGAGTTGTTCACTGGTTTTTGCAGTACTTTTCTCTGCACTCTAGGGTTGCACAGTGAAGAAAACAAACATGGTTCTAGGGAAGGTGGAGGAGAAATTCTCCACACATTTCACTGAACAAGATGAAGAAACAGGGTACTTCAGTTTGAAAGCCTGTTATGAGCGGTAGAGCTCACCACTTATCTGTTCAATAACTAAACTTCAGTACAAAACAAGAGTGGAAGAAGTTTGGTCCTTAGATGTATGAAAAGAGGATCATCGTGGAAAATTTAGGAATTTAAATTTTGCTACTATAAAGCTATTTTAGTACCATTACAAGAACACTGAATTGATGACCAGCATCATGAATACATCAGTGTTATGAAGAAGTCAAATGACAGCCACAAAACGTGGCTTAGAGATTGGAAAACGGACACTCTGAGGGTGAAATTTCAGGAGTTTGTCTTATTAAGGTTGGATGTGAATCAGGCATTTCATAGTGTTGGTGTAAATATCTGTGACAGTGGAGGCAAGTATTTCAGTCTTGCTGACAAAACTCTGAAAAGTCTCAATAGCTAAAAGATGTAACTTTTCTAGCAGCAAAAGCATTAGGTTGTAAGGAAAAAGGTTGGTATTGTCTTTTACTGGAATTATTAAAGTCATGTTAATTATGTTCGTAAAAATATATATACAAACTGTAGGAAGTGGATTAAAATAAACAGCCTGTGTAAATGAAAGCTGGATGATATCTTGGCCAAAGATCATACCTGATCTTGAATATACAAATCTTAACAGTCTTGTGCAATTGTTGTGCATCATCTCTTTTTTTTCCAATTTTGTGCAGGATGTCAGGAAAACCTTAGCCCATGGTGGACATATGTGGTTTTGTCTACCCCTAGTTATTTCACTCTAGGTGGTTTAATTACATTAAGTTGAATGTGGATTACATTTGAAGCCTAAAATTCATACATATCTGATTCTTATATAAGTATTTAAG
This sequence comes from Chlorodrepanis virens, assembly GCA_003286495.1. Classification (NCBI taxonomy): domain Eukaryota; kingdom Metazoa; phylum Chordata; class Aves; order Passeriformes; family Fringillidae; genus Chlorodrepanis; species Chlorodrepanis virens. The sequence continues at coordinate 85,359,891 of LTAT01000001.1, read as the reverse complement.
CAAGGGACTACCTTCAAACCCCTGTAAGGGTCTGGCATTACTCTGGAGGTAACAGAAAATTCAGAGATAGTCAGAGACAGTCAAGCTGTCGCCTGAAAAAGTGAAATTGACAGTGACAGGATGACATTTCAGTTTGAGCCATTAACCGGTTTTGGACAAAAGAAAATTATTAAGACATGAAAAAGCAAAAGAAACCTCAATGGGAAATACATAGAACTCTTTCATTTTCCTCAGAAATACCTTCAGGAAAAGGGGAAAATAAAAAAAGGCCAGTCATGTATTGCTACACTGGTAATTCATTGTTTCCCTAGTCTAAGATGTGAAACAAAAAAAGCTTTCTGCAATCTGATACTTAATCTACCAAAAGTGGTGGTTCTATGTTGACATTTGGACTTGATGATGTTAAAAGTCTTTTCTAGAATCTTAATGATTCTATGATTCTGCGAAATATACTAAACGATGTTGGTGTGGGTTTTTTTTATTTTATTTCTCCCTCCTTTGTTTCTCAGTCAATTATTATCCCTGAAGGCTTCCCTAAGGCATAACCACGTAGTCATTTTGCATATCACACTGGATGTCACCAAGCCTCAGTGTTCATCAGTGCGTCAGACGTGGATTCCTGTTTCTGCAGCTAGACTGCAAGCATGGGTTCATTCGGGTACTACCCCATCTGCCCTAATCCAAATCCAGATCTTGCAACTACCTTCAACAGTGATGGAAACTATGGAGTATTTGTGTTCTCCAGCACTGCAGCTTGGCTGGGAAAACTGTAAGGTATTAAGCCACTTCAGCTAAAGAATCATCAAACTGCCTGTTCAACCAGTTGAATGTAGAAAGAAGGCTTTGTGTGACTTGACAGAAAAGAGCTTGCATTGATTTAAGGAGTGAAAGTTAGCAATTAACACTGCTAAATATTAGCACGGGGGTGATGAATCGTCTCACTGCAGTTCTAAGGGGAATTTCTCCACTTGGAAAAAAAAATATTCACACCAGAATTTGGCAGGACATTAGAGTTAATCACCACTATTCTTCATACAATCTTTAATGATCACAAACAGTCAGGACCTCCAATTTACATCTCATTTACAAGATGGCATCTTTAAGCAGCATGAACCCTCCCAACACGCTCTCAACTATTAAATGATTAAAGATTTATTCTTGCAGTACCTAGATTTTCTCAATCTAGCCTTACTTACATCTGCTGCAATTACAACATGAAAATGCTTAGCCTGTGCTTACAGAAAAACAAGGATGTGTTTACACTTCATGAGTTTTTTCCTTCAAGAGGCTAAAATTGATCCTAGTGAGAGAAAACAGCATCCTTTCCTTTCCTTCTATTGAAATAGGACAAAAACCACTGTGCTAGTCTCTGTCGATGAAGCACTCTCCAAAGAAGCAGATGAACAGACCAGATGTACACAGCTTGTCTGATACCTTGCTGCTTCAATAATTTTCATCGCAGTAAATGTTGCTTAATGCTGGTATAATTTGTTGCTCAAAGGAAGCAATTTTTGTTTCCTTTAATGCTGTTATGATGATGCCTGCTCTTTTCCTGAAAGACTGAGGACATCTCCTACCCATGGAGCAGCTTGGAGGTGAATCTGACTTTACAACCCTGAAAGGAAGCAAGCAGCCAGGGACATCTGAGCACGGGGTCACTGTGGAAAGCCATGAAAGCCTGGATATCTGTAAGCCAGCGCAGTTTGTGCTGTGCATCAGCAGACATCAGCAACTGGCAGCTGCTGGGGTAGCAGTCCTGTATTTACTTGGCATGCAACTCCATTATATGGACAGCTCAATTTGATTAATGGCCACAAGTGGTTGAAATGCTATTTGCATAAAGTACACTTTGCACTGAAAGTAATTTTATGTAGGAGACAGACACAGTTTGGAAATGTTTCTTGGAGGGCTACTTTTCTTGGGAAAGAGTTTACAATGAAAAGTAAAAATATACATTTTAGTGTGCCTATTCATATCCTCCTTGACCCCAGTTTAAACTCTTTTCAGATGTTCAAAGACCATCTTGACACTAACGATGTCTTCCATTTCAGTTCATGTTATGAGGATTTTTAAGAAGATTCTAGTCTGAGCAGTTGATTCATTTTCCGGTTTGGACCGGAAAAACTCACCTGCTAAGCTCAGGACTTTGTCAGTCCATAACATCCCTTGGAGTTTGCCTGTCACAGCACAGAAACAATGTTTGATGCAGACAAAATTAGTAAAACTAACCCCCAAAATTAATCAATCACTTAATATTCTTATGGGACATTTTTCTTGGGAGGCCCTCTTTTGAGCAAGATTATCCCATCAAAATTAAACCTGTATCTTATATGTATTTACTAGATTTACAAATACATTAAATTTTGTAATATAAAAATTTACTAAATATATTAAACTTGTATCTTATACCTAATTACAGCTAATTATAGCTCAGTACAATGACCTTTCCCTCTCTTCTGTGTTCTTGCAATGTAACGTTGTAAAAGAGATATAGGTGAGCATGAGAGAGGAAACAGATATTTAAGCGAGGGCAGCAATTTGTTAAAGATTTTTTTGTCACACACGAGTGCAACAGCTCTCCCTTGACACATTATTTGCACTAACTAAACTCTCATCTGTAGTGGCTTCCCCCTGGCTGAATGCCAGGCACCCGCCAAAGTCTCTATCACTCTTCAGCTGGATAGGGGAGAGAAAACATAATGAGGGGTTCATGGGTTGAGATGGGACCAGGGGAGATCACTCATAAACACCAACATGGGAAAAGCAGGCTAGAGTTAGAGCTATTTATTGAATTTAATACTCACAAAATCAGACCAGGATGATGGGAAGTAAAACAAATCTTAAAACCAATTTCCACTCACCCCTCCCTTCTTCCCAGCTCAACCTCCTGACACTCCCTATCTCCTGCTGGTAGATATGTCATGGGGGTTATGGCGAGTCCATTTTTTCCTCTGCTCAGAGAAAGAAATCCCTCTCCAGCTCTAACCTGGGATCTCTCCCACAGGAGACATCAGTGGGTGAGTAGGGACTTGTTTGTACTCATTAAGTGGGAGAATTCACCCCAAAATTAGAGGAGAATGCATTGATGCTTTCTTTTGTCTTTACTAAAAAGTTGACCTGCAAAGCACCGATTTTGCTAAAGTGCAGTCTTGTCAAGGAGTATTCCTGAGCAATGTAAAAGTCCCACAGTTCCATATACACAGCCTAGGCCTCTATACACTATCAGAATGCAAAACAAATGAAATCTAATGAAGTACATAATACTGAAATAAAGTATTGCTGCCACATGAATGAACACAGTCAGACACATGAGCTCAAATAGCGCTGTTTGGGTCATTTGAGATCTCTTGCATGACATATTTTCCCTGCTGTTAACCAGTATTTACTTTAGCTCTTTTGTGTGTACCAGATTAATGACAAGAGAATGATAAATGCAAATGTTATCTCAAAAGATTTATCTCTTCCACATATAAGAGCCATGAACTTCAAAGTTAATACAAACTTGTTAATCTGTCAAATACAGGCTTGCACTTTTCCCCATTTGCAGAAGAAGAGCGCTGTCTCGTATTAAGATATGGGATTTATCTGGCTTTCCTAAAGTGTCGAGAGAATATTTCTGATATATAAATAGAATTTTCTGTACAAATAGTGATCATTCTTTGGTTCATTTCCCAAAGAAGATAACCCCTGTAGCTCCCTGATATGCTTAACAGGTGCTTCTTTAAGCATACCTACCTCTTTCATCATTCACTAACCTTCAATAAATCAGAATAATTCAGAATTTAAGTTCTGCTCTCAGAAATCTGCTGCTGTAACCGAAAGTTTCAACGTGATGGGGCAAAATTCTGTTAACTGCAGTGCAACAATGTGAATCGCCAAATTTGAAATGAATGAGCCTTGTAATGCTTCAGGCATAACATTTTAGTGGCTGAAGTATTTGCCACTACATGCATTTTAAGTTTCTATAAGCCTGTAGTTATCCTGACAGCAGAGAATCTCTGCTCAATAACAGTAACTACACAGAGGAAATTATTAAAATACACTGCACATACACAGGAAAGAAAGCGTCACAACTGGGGCTCTGTATTACATACCTGTAACATGAAATCAGCTTTTAGGTGACCCAAATATATTACTCTATATTTTCCCACTAAGATCTTCAACAGCTTTCATGTTTAAATATCTCAGCCCACTGAGAAAAGAGTAAGACTTCATAATATTGAGTTTTCTTTCAGACATGCTAATTCCCAAGAGGAACAGGTATACACTGGTGTTGGAGCTGGCATAAATGAAAGCTCCATAAGGCAAATAAATTCCACAAAGAACAGAAATTATTTTGTCTAAAGAACAACTGTGTTGTTTCCATCAGTTCTGAAACCTACACAAAGCTCAGCTCTTTTCTGTTCCCCCATGAAATTAATTTAGCCCACAGTTTCTCTAGGCAATACCATTCCATTGATGTTAAATTTGTTTTTAAGGACAAAACAGAATTGTACCACCTTAAAAGATGCCCAAAGCACAGTTAAAATTATTAACATTTTTGTCTTCAGAACAAGTGTGGAGTAACAGAAACACTTTTATACCCATAGGTGGTGCTTGGATTTGGAGTGTAATAACCAAATCCCAGCTAGAGTCAAGGAAGTGTCTGAAGTACCTAAGGCAACCCTGTAGCTGTACCAAGCTACAGTCAGAGCAGAAGATCATCCACATTCAGAGGAGGATTCAGCCCCTCTATTCTTTCTGCTGATTTCAGAGGGAATCTATAGGAACTGCATGCCAGTAGGAGATACCTCAGTTTTTGCAGCTACTGGAAAAGAAAAAGTTCTTGGCTCTTGGTATTGAAGTTGTGCAGATATGACCGTCAAGGTCCAAAACTGAGACTGTCTAACAATGGTAAGATCAAGAACTGGTGAGAAGGTTCCCTTAGGTTACATTTAGGTAAGGGGGAAGAAGGAGCAATTCCCTTCAAGTTACATAAGCTGTCTCTTTTCCATTCCTAATAAAAATATTCTTTATCACATGGCTTAGAAAGACCTAAAGCAAAGCATGTGGTAAGCATAAATCCATTTACATTTATTTTAGCTCTCTCCAGTAGGCTAAAACCACTCCTATTTTGTCTAACAGTATGTTAATAGGGAGTCCTAACTGTAATTATTTATTTCCCCAAATAAAATTAGTCCTCTGTATTTTGTTTCTGTTTTTTCCTAAACAAAGCTTTTCTGAGGGCACTCTACACTGTGGAACATCTTCAACAGTGTAATGGGGATTTACCTCCTGTTTCATTGGGCTCCATCACTCACAGTTTGAAGGCATGACATATGTAAAAAATTGTGAAAATATCAGATAAAGTGCAATTAATGCACAACACAAAGATTTCAGCATTATTTCCACACAGATAAAATACCAGAACTAATAATAATAAAAAAAGAAAAAGATCTGCCAACTCCAGGCAGAAAGGAACAGTGACATAATAGGAATTGCCCCTACTCACCTGCTCTGAGAATGGAAACTTTGCATGGTAGCTGATGTTGGATGGATTACATGAGGAATGAGAAGAAAAGGCTACTAAAATAACATCCAGATAAACAAATAAATAAAGGAATACTACCAAAGACATAGCAACAGAAACATTTCTCTTGAATGTATGAAAAATAGAGAAATGCCAGTAAAAAGTAAGACCACTGGGCTTTGATCCAAGACAATTTTATTATAGCTGAGCCTCCTGTTTTTATTCATGAAGAAAAGTGATGGCTACTCTTTCATTTATATATTCTTTATGGGTTTTGCCTGATGATTTACCTGCACAGAAGGACCTCAGAAGTGTCCAAACTACTTCTGTGCTGAGCGATACGCCGGGAAGACTCAGAAATTTTAGATTTTGTCTAAAGTCCTCTTTCAGTACTGAAGCCTCAATTGTATCCTGTCAGTAGCTGCTTTGCCCCCACATACTGCTAATAGTGTAATAAATAAGGACTGGTTCATAACTGCTGTTTCATAGAACCATTATGAATCAAATCAGTGGAAGTGATTCTCCTCCTCTACCCCGCTCTTGTGACACCTCACCCGGAGCTGCTGCACCCAGTGATGGGGTCCCAGCGTAAGAAGGACACAGGTCTGTTGGAGCAGGTTCAGAGCAGGGCATGAAGGTGCTCAGAGGGCTGGGGCACCTCTGCAATGGAAACAAACTGAGACAGTTGGGGTTGTTTATCATGGAGAAGTCTCCAGGGAGACTCTAAAGTACCTCCTAGTACCTAATAGGGTTAAAATAGGGCTAGAGAGGGGCTTTTATAAAAAGTGTGTATTGACAGGAAAAGTGAGAATGGCTGTAAGCTTAGAGAATAGGTTTAGACTGGATACAAGGTAGAAATTCTTTCCTGTGAAGGTGATGATGCATTGGCCCAGGTAGCCCAGGGAAGCTTTGGATGCCCCACCCCTGGAGTGTTCAAGGCCAGGTTGGATGGAGCTCTGAGCAACCTGGTCTACTTGAAGGTGTCCCTGCCCGCGGCAAGGGGCTTGAAATGATCTTCTAATCCAAACCATTCTATATTTCTAGGTATAGTTATTTGGAAAAAATGCTAAAATATATTGGACTTTTAACGGTGTTAACAAATTTCAAATGGGATGTATTTGAACTGAGTCACTTTTTTTTCAACTGTTCACAAAATCAATTATATTTCCAATGCCTGAAGAGATTTTACCAAGCTACTTTGTAGCCAGGTCCCAAAACTAACCATGCAATTTCAATTATTAAATTAGAATAAATGCTTAGGATACAAATGAATAAATCACAGAAAATACCCCAGACCATTTGAGTCTCTGGAAATTCCTGATGCACATAGTGAATATTTGATCAGGCCCCAGAACCATTAACATCACAACTCCCAAATCAACATAGGAACTTCCCAGAAGGAAATGTACAGCTGGCAATATTTGTGCCAGCATCTTTTTGCACCTGCTGACTCTTCTTAGCTTTTCTATTTTTTTGCATATAATTTTCATTAAGTCACATAATAGGAAACCAGCCAACTAGATATATTTTCACCTTAAATTCCTTTTTTCCTCACAACCCCTACACTGCACACAAAGACCGTCACAGGTGACTTACTAGTCACCTCCTCACTGCAGCAGTAAGGAGGCCTGGATGACTTTTATGGTCCAGACCAGGGCACTTCTCTTATCCAGTTGCCTATCACCACTGCTTTCAGCATTATAAGTTGCTGTTCAACTGGTGATTTCTCTAAGAGTACTCTTTGATCTTAGCAGAGAGGCAAAGCTCACAAGCACTGATCTTAGATGCTGGACTGGCTTATTAACAATTTTATTCAAATTACATAGCTGGCAGAGGTTAAACTTGATAGGAATACCAGTCCCCACTCATCCTATTCCTCCCCACCGTGCCTCTCAGGGGAGCTGGATCAGAGTAAAGTCATACCAAAGGGCAGCAGTAAGCAAATTCAAAGAGCATACACTTATTTTGCTTGCTGAAACAATGTCACGGCTTGAGCTGCAGCAGTGCTTTATGGCAAAAACTATTGTATTTCACTCATATCTGCTAAATCCTTACAACTATGGGGAAAGCCGTTAACGCTCCAGCATCCTTCATCTTAAGCCAAGCCACAGACATCAATTTGAGAACTAACACAGTTTAACACTGGTCATTTATAAGTGCATGAATATTTACAGGTATTTCAGTCTCAACTCTGCACTAATTTGGGAAAAAAATATTAAATATTAAAAAATAAAATAATTTTAAAATAAAAGAAAAATATTCAGAATTCCATGGTGGGTTTTATTGCTAGGACTGGATTGGATTTCACGAGTGTTTTACAGCTATGATCTTACCTGACAAGATAGCTAGATGGTGCTAAAACATACTTGTTGCAATACAGTTTTATTGCAGGTTACATGTTTTGAAATACAGCTTTTTATCTCTATGATTTCCTATAGCTACAATATTTATGTACACTTTCCTCCAGCAACTTCCTGAAAAAGTTCCTAGTGAGTCTGGAAAACATTTTTATTTTTACACTAAAAATGAGATATTTGAGATAGACAAATGACTATGATCAATCAAGAGATTTCTTGAGTCACGAGCATGTTAGCCACAGGATACTCTGTCCTTTACAGAATTTGCCCACCACTGAAACACAGCTTCTTCTGGCACAAATACCATCAGGTTAACCACGAATCGTGCTAAATAAAAATTTACATCTGAGTAAAACGGAAATTCAGGGATTAAATGTATTGCATGCTGTATACCAATCTAGGCATCTGAAATATATATTAACCAATTTATGAGAATTTTGTGAATAATAAATATATATTAAAATTAAAAAAACCCCACAGATAAAAAATAGAACAAAAAAATCTCACTTTCTTCAATTCTGTATTTGTTTAAGAGAGAAGTGGAGAATGAGTTTGTAAAGAAACTGAGATGAATTACAGATAACATTGTCTTTTCATTGTTAACCTTTTCCTGTTGAAATTTTACCAAGGAAGTAAATGAGTTTATTTTTTCACATTACAAGATTTCATGCAGAAGACTGATGACAATGTGAATTAAATAATTAACCTGAAAGTATAAATATTTGAAACAGTCAAATAAACATATTTATGTAACTGCATTCATGTTTGTCAGAAAAATTCTTTGCTAAACACATAGTAATCTGCTAGTAATGGCCAGTATTTTTGATCAGTCTCATTACTTACATCACCTTCAACTGCAAAACTCCTCTATATTACTACATTAGGTTAGGCCCATTTTCTTCCTTTAGTATTTTCAAATGTCTTTTATCATAAACAGATAAACAGGAACATAGCAAAATGGTATTTAAGCATATTTGGCTTATTTTGAAAGCATCTTGAATAACTGAGGAAATCTTCCAAAGCTCATCTGGGGTGTACAGCATTGAAAAGCAGCTCAAGTGACTTGCTCTGAGCAGAGATCTTCTCCATATGTGATTCCCACCTGCCACTGTTTGGAGTCATAACAGATTGTTTGGAAGTTCATGAATGTGAACATTCCACACAACTGTTTTCTACAGACCTACCCATTTCAGGTGGGGGTTGGAGGTGTGAGGTGTAAGAGAAGTTTGTTTCTCCTAAGTAACCTATTGAGTTGGGCAGTGAAGAGGCCCACACACTGAACCCTGTTGGAAATCATTCTCTGGAAGCTGCACAGAGCTGTCATTTTGAGCAAGGCCTTCTTTATCTGGCTGTACTATTTGTTTTTTCAACAATAGACAAGATTTTATTGATGCCTCAAAGTCTGCAATGACACCTTGGCTGACTCTTAATTCCTGAAAGAAACACTCTTTTTCAGACCGAATATGCTTATACAGAGCTGATCTCTGTACCAATCTATCAAGCTGGGGCTGGAGCAGCTGGCTTGTGGAAGACTAGCTAAGGGATTTTACACATTGCTCTTATTCACACAGGCAGTTTGCTTGGTATATTCCCAACTCTGGGGGAAGAACCCCTTCAGAGATAGTTTCTTCTCCCCGTGTTTTGTGCTTTCAATCTTTTACTTGCCTGAAACGCAGAGCTGGTGCACTTCATCACAACAACTCTCTTGAATCTGCTCATGTTCTTCTTTGTGGTTCTGAGGATCTGCCTGGTTTCTTGTACATCTCATTCAGTGTAAGCTACCAGTGACCTGGACCACTTCCTCAGAGCCCACGCAGGTGCAGGAGGGGAGAAAAGCACACAGCACTGCAAACTGGTAAGGGAGGACTTGCTATTGCTCTTTCCTAATAAAATGTGAATTTCACTTTCTTATATATCTTGCTCTTCACACACTAGTATCTGTGAAGATGAAAGAGTTTAAAATAAAGAGAGAAGGGGACACAGTAATATCTACACCACTTAGTGAAGAATTTTCTTTTGTGTAGTGGATAATAACAGATGTTTTAGGGGAAGATGCCAGAGTGGAAATTACTAAAGTTTTCCCATTAGGAAGTGCCTGTGTTATGTTTCAGACATCTTTGTTTTGTTTGTTTTTGTGGCTTTGCTGTTGTTGTCATTTTCCTTGTTTTAAAGTTCTTGTTTCCCTTTACAATAAAAAAATGTCAAAATCTTTAAAGTGACCTGTTAAACTGCAGGTCTCTGGACATTTTCCTATAACTGGGTACGGGCAACTGCTTCCCAAGTTCATCTACACTCCTTGCCAGAGATGTATGAACCAGATCCAAGCTGAGACCTTTCTAACATGCATAATGACCTTGCTGTCTCAGCAGGGCTCATTAGCACTGCTACAGCCTGGCTGCTGGAGCAGAATGGCCTTGTGCCTGGCCAGGCTGGATGATGGATGAGCAGAGCGCCTCAATTTGCCCAAAACAACAGGTAAAGTTCTTTTACTTTCCCCTGCGGAGCAGATATTTTCTTTCATGGGTGCTGAGAAATGCCACCTTCAGGGCAGAAAGCGAGGCTAACTAATAAAATACAGGGAATTTTTCAGCTAGGGTAAACTCTTGATCATCTGAATTTTGAACAGAAGAGCCTAGAAATACAGATGAGGATTTCTCCTTTCAGTGCCTTCAGGGCTCCAGGCTATGGATTTGAAAAGGCAATTTCCACAGGTGATGAAATGCTCTCCTTGTCAAAACAAGACTTTTTTTTTTCACAGCTGATTAGCTGGCAATTTGGCTAGCAGATGCTGAGTGATAGGAGCTCACAAATCAGCAAATCCTGCCTTCCTCCTAGTCCACACCTGTTTTACTATCACCATGATGAGTGCTGAACCTTAATGTGATTAAATTTAAATGCCTCCCTCAGGTGGTTAGGGAAAAAAAAAATTAAAAAAGGGGAAAAAAATCATAATTTTGGAGAAGTAATGCTCTGGTTTAGAAAGAAGCAAATTAAGCTGTAGGAAAACAGCATCTTGGCTTTTTAAAAGTTCATTTGCTCCTGCTGTTAATACCTTACCTGAAGCCACATCAGCCTGGGTTTCTGACACCTCAGCTGGTGATGTTTTAAAAGATTACAATATTGGATGGATTATAAGTTGCAATTTTTCTGCTTTCATATGAGTTTGCCCCTAGCAAGAAAGGAAGGACACAAGCCCTGTTGCCCTTTAGAAAATGAGCAGCAAATAGGATCCTGTTTTCCAAACATTTACAGAGCTACCAAGTGTTTTTCCAGTAAAGGGTTTGTTTTGAAAAGAATCAAAGTCAGATTTTGGGGTTTGTTTTTGTTTTTTGTTTTTTTTTTTTCTATAGACATTAACATTTTATCCCAAATTGCAAATTGCAGTTGCACAAAAAAATGCCTATCATTCAGTAACATACAAATTTTATGTCATCTGCATGGCTTTCTCTACACCTGTTTCTGAAAAGCATATGGACTTGGAAGAGAGCTTAGTTGTCAAATCCTAGCAGCATACTTAGCAGATCTCAGTTGCTTTACCTGCTCATAACATGGTGTTATTTATTACTGAAGAACCTTTAAAGCATTTTATATTTATTATAAACAATTAAATATGTGATTATCCTGTTTCATTATGGATGTGTTTTATTTACCTGGAAAGGTTGTGCCTATAAAATGTAAAGGATTGGAATATCAACAGAAGATTCAGTAAAAGAGCTCAAAAAACCACAATTTTTTTCTTCCCAAGCAAATCCAACAAGCCATTAACTTCTGCTCTTCTGGTTTCATTACAGAGATATCAGAGGAATTACAGGGGTATTAGATTGGAGTAACCAAGTGGTGAATTAGGTCCTGTTCATTTCATTACAGAAACATAAAGCAGATGCAGTGTACATATGGGTTTCTGATAAGAAAGAAAGAAATTACACATTCTAGTAGTTTAAAAATGCCTAACTGGAGAAAGTAGTACCATATTTATTTCTCGTCAGTCAAACCTATAGACAATCAATATTTGAGAACTAAAAAATAAAATTTGCCATCACAGCTCACTGTGATTTATATCATCTTACTTTCAGGTGACACTGTGCTTCATTAGGTTAGGACACAGCATGAAAACATATTCCAATTGGAATAATTTGCTCAGCTTTCAGGTCAGCTCAATGTTGGACTTTTGTTTGTGTGCAAATTCACTTGCACCTTCATATTTGTCCATATGTGCAAATAAATTCTCCTCCAGCTTTGTCAGGAATCATACCTAAGCTTGTAGGACAGAAACTGGAGAATTCCTGCTTGTCAAATCTCAGGCCATCTCCTCAGTGCCTCCCATCCCTCCTTTGTGCTTGCTGCTTTTTTGTCCTTTGGATTTCAATGTATCTCCTATCATTCCATCACCATGCCAAAAGCTTACAAACTTCCTCTCCCGACTTTACAAATTTAATCACTGGATTGTTCTTTAGAGTTCAAGGCTTTTTTCTCCTATCCTCTACCATATTTTGCCAATTTGATCATATTTTGTATTTTCACAATTCTCATTAGTATTTTTATTCCAAGGTCTTGCTAATTTACTTTCTGAATATTCCTGTCTGGAGAAAGATGTATGAACTCCATGAGGCATGTAGCTGCATTTTCTTCACCTGAAATTTCTTCAAATACTGTGACACCTCAGTGACTAGAAGCATTAGAGAAGGTCAAGATAAACAATGACGTCTAAGAAAAAGAGTTGAACTCTTTATGTGAGGTTATTTGAATGGAGAGTGGCAGATAAGCAAAATCTTTTCATAGTGAAAGCATGATTAAAATTGTTATAGTATCATCTTTATAGATGTCTATCTAAATATTTGTAAAATGCTCAGTAAACAAATTGATAGAAGTGCAAAAGCAAATAGCTGAGTTGCTAGGAAATTTTACATCAACAAAAAATGCAATTTCTATACACCAATGATTTTCCATTTAAAAAATACCTGTGAAACTGGCATTTTCAACCAGGAAAAAAATCAAAAGTTCTGTTTATTAAGCCAACAGAAATATTTTTGAATATGTAAATAAATGGACTAAGTAGATAATAACCAGAAGCATGGTCTACTTATCTGAAACTCTAGATCAGGTAATTAGTAGAGTGAAGGTAATATTTTTTCTAATGTTTAAAATAGGTGAAGAGTGGAGAGAGAAAATTGTCTCATATCTCTGAATTATTTGCTTGGCTAAACTGTCTGAAGAAGGCACAACAACAAGTTCTGTACTTTCATGCTTCTTTGTCCTCTTTTACACCAGCTCCATAAATCCAGAAAAAGGCCTTGTAACCTGCGGAGAACATCACCTCTGGAAACTTTTACCCAGGCTTTTCTACACCTATAACTACCATGTATAGCCCATACTTTCTTAAACTGTCATTTTGAAGCATAAAACAAAGTAGAAAATACTTTATGGGATAGTTAAGGGAGCTTTGCAAATCCATCATGGACAGCCTCATGCTCTTTCTGCTGCCATCCCAAGTCAGCTGGGTGGCAGACACATCTAGAAACAATGCTGCATCAGCATGATGCTCTAGCTAAATAATTTTCTTTGCAAAATAAATTAGTCCAAACACAGTTTTCAAATAAGATATCTATACTGTATTTTTGTGGCTGAACTGAATTTATCTGCAGGGAGAAACCGGCTATTGCGTAAGCATTGGTTAAACTAAGTATGTTTTGCTCTGCCTTAAACCACTAATTCCTGGTGAAAGAAGCCTGAAAGCAAAGAAATTTTGCCATGGAGACAATGGTATTCATGCCCACCTACAATTTTATATGTAGACCCCCTGGTGAACCTTTCTGATAGTTATTTCCATCCAGCACAAACATCAACTGTACCCACAGCACCCACCACCAAGGCTGGCTACCCAGAGCACTGTAGGAAGCACACACCAGAGCATGATATATGCTCTGTTTGTCCTTGGAGACCACACCAGGTACAAAATATCACAGCTGTTAAGTGCCTGGCAGATTTACAAAGCCTTCTTCACCCCTGCTCTAATGATTCTTCAAGATTTTATCACCTCCTGGTTCAGGGTTATTGTTAATTGCCATGCAATTAGCACAGTATCTTCTGGTTAGCTTGAAATGCAGGCAGAAAAAGATCACATCTGCCAAAAGCTGCTGTGCACAGCCATACCTGGGAGGAAAGGAAGCTGTCCTACAGTCAACATCATTCATGTTTTCTCCCATTGGCATACAACTCCAGCACATCAGAAGACATGTTACTGCTTTCCAAAAAGTATTGAATCCTGGAGCACTTTGGTTGGGAAGGGACATTAAAGATCATCTCATTCCAACCCTCCTGCCGTGGGCAGAGATGTCATCCAGTAGATCAGGTTGCTCAAAACTCCATCCAACCTGTTCTTGAACACTTCCAGAGATAGGGTCCACAGCTTGTATGGGCAACCTGTTCCAGAGCCCCACCATGCTTACAATGAAGAATTTCTTTCTAACATCCAATCTAAACCTACCCTCTTTCAGTTTAAAACATTCCCCTTTGCCTTCCACTATTTGCCTTTGAAAACAAGTCACTCTTTATTTATAAATCCCCTTTTACTCTTTCTTTCTCAGCCTAGTCTTCATCCTGCACTCCTTTGCCAAAAGACTTCTCCCTGCAGCAGATGATAATGAGTAGTGTTCAATGAGTTGCATGGTAATCATCAGGAGAGGAGGTGAGAGAGGCTTGTCATGTCCCGAGGCCAGAGCCGCAAAACATTATTCTATCAAGTGCACACAGAGATGTGGGAGAGAAATGTCTCTTTCCTTAGCCCACATTTGGTAATCTTTGAGCAACAGAAGACTAAAGCCCTGTTGACAGCTAAGCAACCTGCTCGTCTTAACATTTTGTTTCAGTAAACCAGTTATTTACCTTGTTTGTACAAACAGATTAGATGTTTTGGTTTTTTTCTTGATAATAAATACACAAAATAGCACTGCCTCATCAATCTGGCTAAGTCTCATCCTGCTTTCTGTTCCACGATGACCTTTTCACGCTGACTGAATAATGTGTCCCTTACATGATTTGTAACAGATACAGATTGCTTACCTTCCCTTTCTGCTTGATGACATACTGATTAATAGCACCGTGAGAACTAGCTCCTTGTGATCAATTAATCATCTGTCATAATTGTTCAGTAGCTAAACAATTATTAATTTTGGGTGCTTGTGATAGTGAAGGTTGACAATGTTAGAAAGGAGAACATGTTCCCTTTGCTTCACTGGCGACCTGAGTAAAAATCTCATAGAAATAGATATGTGTCAAGGCATTTATCCTTCTGTGCTTTGGATTGTAATAACTCCTTTCAGGGAATCCATCAAAGTACTCACTAAATGTCAGTTGCTGAGGGAACCTGATAATGGAAAAGCAATGCCTTTCTTGGGCACGCATTAAAAGTTTGAAGGCTGGGCCAGACAACCCCAGCTCTGTTCATGAATAGTAGGATTCACAGGTAAAATTGTTCATCTTCACCCACTATTTAATGACCTAAGTGAAGAGAATTAAGCAGATTTATTATCTCCTGCTGGCGATCAGTGAATATAGATAAGTATTTGAAAACCTGACTCCTCAGAGGTAACAAAGGTGAAGTAAGCCTTCATAGAGTCCCCTACTTCAACACTAAGCTCTTGGCACATAGGGGATCTCTCTGAGAGTATGGAGGACTCAGTGACTCTTTCTTTTTCCCTTCACATCTATAGTTTGAGCTGCCACGGGAGAGCATATTAGGGAGTTCATAACAAAGGAGAGTTCTGATTTGGCATCATTATAAACCCAAGTGCTCAGAAGACAATTGGGCAGATCAGTATCAATTAACTGAGAAGCATGACATGGAAACCTGACTTTGTCACATTTTGCTAACTCTTAAAAACAAGACCTACATAACTGTTTGTAGTACTATGCAGATATAATGATATCTGATACCACACCTGAAAGGTTAAAGACCCCTAAATTATTTCTATGTAGAGAGATTTTACATTTAAAGGTTTCCTTCGGAACTTGAAAAAGCCAGTGCTTTGGATTAATTTTAAAAATCTCAAACAAACCTAAACACAAAACCAAAAATTTATCTAATAGGAAAAAAATCATTACACCATGCATTCTTCCCTTCTTGTTTGAACACATATCCTAAGTACAGGGTTTGCAAGCAGAGACATTGGGATTGCAAATTAGCATTTTGTGTTTGTAAGCATTGTGGTGATGCAAATTCTGAAGATGGTACTCTTAGTCCTGACTATTCCTAGTCCCAATCCTATTCCAAAGGACTGATAATCCTTTGAATTTTGTGCATCATAACATTACTGGAGGAAAAAAAAAAATCTGTGATGAAATTTGTAATTTTTGGTTTGGGCATTGATATTGGATGAAAGAGCATTGAGACTATAGGAGGAAAACAACCTTTCTTGGTCTTGTTTCTTCCCATTAAAGGAAGTGATAAATACATCTGAAAAATACACACAAAGACATAATAGAAGTAAAGCAAATATTCGTGAACATTCTTCTGAAATTTTGGATAGAAAACAAAACATTCTTGGGCACATACAACGTTTCATTGCTTTTCTAAATTTTCAAGATTAATCCTCAGTGTTGAAATTTCAAATAAGGATTTAGTTATCCTAAAGATAACCAACTCTTTATATCCTCCTGCATTTTTCATATAAAAACTCAGATCTGTGGTGGTATTTTAAATGAAATTATAATGGCACAGTTGTTTGAGCAATAACATTGATAAAAAAATCAAATTATGGAGGTCTTGGAATAGCCAGTCCTGTTGGGTACGAGCCTAATGATACAAAACAGGAACGGTGTTTTCCATTGTCTTGAATGAGAACCTTTGCCTCTCAAGAACCTGGAAATGCAGCACTAATGAATGTTACCAGATTAAAAATAATTTCTGAAAATCTAATTGATTAATATTATTATTTCTATACAAATATATAGTATGCCTTCTATATTATTTCCTTAGTAAATTATATAACTAGGAAAATAACTTCTTTATGAGAAAGGAGTAACAATATTGTTAGAGTATCCTCTTAAAGGATAGCAGTTAATTTTGTGTTTAATAATAATATTTGAATGCAAAAGCAAATATTAGAAGCCAAATATTTACATTATGTTGTGTTGCCTCTTGAATATATTACTATTCTTAAAGACCAGCTTGAGGATTACATGTATGCAGGCAACAGGCTTTTCCAAAAATAATTCAGCATGATTAAGAGTCTTTGACCAAAGAAGTCAATGATATGCTTTCCTAAAAGGTTAACTCCCATTAACTGTGAATCTAGCAATCCGAGATTTTCTTTTCTGCCCATTTTTTTCTGATAGCTGACATTTTTATTACTGCACGTTACAAAATGTATTCCCTTGGAAAATATGAAACTGAAATCAAAATCATATCTTAAATTCATCATAATTTTCAGTAATCTACAGATTTGTTAAAGCTTAAACCAGCCTCCAAATTTTATTACATCAACTTCTTCCTTTTTTCCTCCAATTTTTTTTTCTTTTCTTTT
Organism: Chlorodrepanis virens; assembly: GCA_003286495.1. Lineage (NCBI taxonomy): Eukaryota > Metazoa > Chordata > Aves > Passeriformes > Fringillidae > Chlorodrepanis > Chlorodrepanis virens. The sequence goes on along the minus strand of LTAT01000001.1, from coordinate 85,342,504 downwards.
CTCCCATTTGTTTTCACCTATAAATTTATAGGCTATAAATTTGTTAGGCTAAGGTGAAACTATGAAAATGAATTAGTAAATTAGACTGCATTTGCTGAGACTAGATAAACTGTCAAAACAAAATTCTCCTACTGGTCTGCAGAATTTGCAGAAGGAAGAAAAAAGAAGAGGGGGGAAGAAAGTAAATCTTTTACAGAGAGTGTATATAAAACCTTAAAATAAATGGCGGATTATATATCATGCTATCTCTCTTTACCTTCAAAATTCATTTCATCTTTATTAAAAAGTAAACCAGTCTCAAATACTGAGGATTTTATGGGTTTTGGACCTTGCAGGGCATTGTATCTCTTAGACTTGTGCTTGTCAGCAAGATTTTCCATATCTGAACTGACCTTTAACTCAGGTAACTTGTAAGAATTCATGGACAAGGGAAGGAAGATATTTAGAATTGTTGCAAGATTAATTTCCTCTACTCTTATAGACGCAGAGATATTTTAAATACCACTTTATTGGATAGTGTGAAAGTTGAATTGTACCCTGAAAATGCTGCCTTTTGACCACTTTACTAAAACACAAATATATCTTTTAGGTGATTTGACTTGACTTCATTACCATGTCATTTTCTCCCAAGACTTCAGAAGAATTGACTGTTCAGAAGAATTCAGAATAGTCCTTAATTACATTAAGTATCTGTAAATGTTTCACTCAAATGATTTCAGTTCATGTTCTTTCTTCTCTACTAGTTATGATTCAATGGATAACATAATGATGCCAGATAAATTTCACCTCCTAAGTTGTTTTTCAATATATATATTAATAACTGATTATTAAAATTGATACTGACTCTAATTTATATAGATTTTTTTACAGGGCAAATTTTCCTGGGAAATAGCTTCAGGTCACCTTTTCTTACCAAACTGCTCTTCAGTGACCTAATGCTGGTGGTATTCAGAGGTGCTGAAGTATGGGAATAACAAGGTTCCGTTAATTTAAACCATAGCAGTTTAATATGAAACTGGTTTACTGGATTTGCCATAATGGACCATCAATCACATGAAAGGAATCTTGAAACTTCTACATGATTTCTGGCAGCTAATTTTTATAAGTTTGTGGGTAATTCAGACATTTCTATAGGCTAGTCTTTGGTAAACTGTTGGACTTTCTCTTCAAGGTAGAATTATGTTATGCTGCCCATGTCATAGAGAAAAAATCCTTCTAAACTTTTTCACATGGTCAATGCATTCTATTTGTTTGTTAGTTTATTTATTTATTGGCTCAGGACTTTTTCCGACTTTCCTGTTTGTACAATTTACTTTTCTGTATGAATGCTAATATTTCAACATTACCATAGTATCTGATGGTCACTATTGTTATTCTTAATATGTGTTTTGATAGCTACTCCTGTGGCAACAGAGAAACAGCAAGTCTTTCTCAAGGTCAGAACTCAAAGCACATTATGCCTTCAGGGTGAGGTTTGCAGTGAGAGGTAATGCCTTTCAGCAGGCTAATAGATGCATAGGAAAGAGACACGCCAGAACTTGGACACTCAAAGCATTCCTCAGAGAACTGTGACTGTCACAACCCCATGCTCCCCTTGAAAAAAAAATTCACAGTTCCTCAGCAAAATGTATTATGCAGATATGTACATTAAATTTACAGTACGGTCAGGGCAGAACTCGCAGAGTTAATTCTCTTGGGAAGACTTGTTCCCATTGTTATTTACCGAGCTTGAGCTTTCTGCAGATCTTCTTGCCAATAAAAATATTTTCACCTGAAAGCAAGCATAATGACTGTGAACAAGGTTGAAAAGTACGTTGAAAAAAGGGCTTAAATTTTTATTTACCCAGCATTAATAAATGCCCAGGTGCTTTGAATCGCTTTTGCATTGCTAAATCAGTGCAGCAAATGACAGAGGACAAGAGGCAAAGATGAAAGGCCTTTCTACAGAAGTAAAAGAGTACACAAGACCGAATTAACTATAAACAGGAATAAGTGAACATGACTAAATACCTATATTCTGTATTGTTACAGCTTTACAACACTGTCAGAATGAATCCCACACTTTAGCCTTTCTTGAGTCATGTTTTAAGCAATTTCTGGAAGTGGGTTGTAGCAAGTAAGCAATCCCACTTAAGATCTTCACAGATGAATCCACAACTGCAGACACAAGAACAGTTTTAGGCATGTTTGGAACTCCAGTGGGTTATATCCACTTATGTTTAAACCTGCAATCCCAAGCCTTTTGAACAGGTTTTGTCCAACTCCAGAGACCTCAATGTTTCACAAATCCATAGTCACCTGGCTTTTCAATACATGCAAAACACCATTATTTTTATGGAACTTAATTTGACACTCCTTTTGCAGAAGTTTTGTGATTGATTATAAAAAATGTGATTAATTACTTTTTTAAGAAAAAAAGAGGCATCACAAAATGTTGTATTATCAAAGTCAGAAGAGGCATAGAAGTGTAAAATACTATTTCATAGCTAAAACTGAAAAATTTGTTTTCTTGGGTTTGGTTTTGTTACTTTGGTTTGTTTGGGGTTTTTTTGAGACATTATAGTTATAACTCTTAATTCATCTAGAATAACAGTGTTTTGAATTTGTTCAAAGAATTTAAAAGTAAAGCAGGTCTCCCTGGTGGATAACATAACGACAATGTGTTAAAACCTCCTTGTAAATTATCTCATTTGTGTTGGTATTATTATCTAACACCAATATTCAATATTTTGTTCTACTGATATACTGAGATACTTGTGACAATCTGGATGATCTGACTGAAAAACTACACAATAAAACTTTCAAACTTTATTGTATAAATTTTGTATAATAACAGGTGGGATATGCCATCACCTTCAGTTTGTTTAGCTTGATTATTGCCTCCTCAAGTCAGTCAGCTAGAAGTCAGTGTTAACATTTCAGAAGTAATGAATGAACTGGTGACAATATACGGAAGTAAAGCAGGCTCCAGTGGAGTTGTATACAGGAGGCTGACAGGCTGTCAGAACCTGTCAGGCTTGCACTTCAAACACAGAAAGAGCATTTACAGACAGCTGTATAAGGAGTTAGTTCATCTCAAAAGGAATAGATGTCATCACAACTGCTCTGAGAATTCACCACAAATTCATGCATCAAAGATAAAGCTTTATTTCATCTGAGCCTTCTGGTGGAGCCTGATGAATAACCCAGTCTAGCTAGGCTCTGGGTTTAGATGAGGTCTGCCATCCAGTCCAGATAAGCATAGATAAGTATAGATATAGACATATATAGGATATATCCATATGGGGTTTATTGGTGGTCGGGGAGGAGGCATTAGGAGAGCAATTGGAGATTGCCATTCTCTCACTTTGAACTCAAAGCCTGTGACAACCACATAGAAAACAAAGGTGTTGTATTGCACTAAATAGTTTATTTAGTTGTTGTTTTGCACTGGGTGATTTGAAATTTGCGCTGAGTAATCCTGATATTGCATGAAACAGCAAATGTTATGTCATGTAGATTATTATTCCCTTCTCCCATCACACGGTCTCTCCCTCATCCACCCCTCAGCCCTTTACCCCCTGGTGGTCTGCCCCCTGGTTACCCCTTCCCTCGCCCCTCCTCAATGGTATCCCATTGGTGGCAGTCCTCTTCTCCTGCCCCCATTCCCTCGGGTATAAAAGTCCCTGCGAGAAGGGAGTGGTTTGTTTTCTACCCTGGGGGGTCGCCAGAGTCTGAGGTGTCCCTTCCCAAGCCAATGAAAAGGACACTGGTCCCCACGCGGAGAAGAGCAGTTCTCGTCTTTTGCTTTCGTCCATGTAAGACCGTCTGGGCCGGGCACCATTCCTAGCCAGAGTGGACTCAAGCAACAGCCTGAGAGACATGGATCTTACACAAAGGGTAACCCCCAGGCCGTGGACAACAAGGGAAATTTGTCTTCTTTTATGGATTTAAGCAGACTCCGAACTTGTAATCTGTTCTATTGGTATTTTATTTTATCCAAAAATACTGTTCACTGAAAAGTATAAAAAGAGAGATGTAGGTTAGGCCAGGATTGGGAAGCTTCTTGAATATTGCTAGAAGAGATTGCTTTTGTTTGGCAAACAAGAGGCAAAATGGAGCTATATTTCTTCTTTGTAGTTATACCAATGGGATAAACAAGAGAGAGTTAGATGAGTTATGTGAGATGAAAAACTGATGTAAGAACAAATATAAATAAATATAGCTTGAAAATCAGATAGTCTAAACATTGGAAAACTGTGATACTAGAACAGACTTCCAATCACAGTATTAGAAATAAAAATAAATCTAGCAAGGTATAAAATGGAACTCATTTAGCTTACATGTTGTATGGTCCAGACTGAACTGATGAGGAATAAGACCCTGACGAATTAATTTCTCATCAGACCTCTTTTTCTAAATTATAACCTCTTAAAACTAAAAGGGTAGAGAGAAGCACTTCCTCCCTGTCCATCCCGTGAATAAATTGTAAATGTCTCCTACACATTGAGATGAGAGGGGAAAAAGACTGCCTATGAGTGTCTCCTGAGAGATCCCAAAATTATGGCCCCACCAATCCCTGTGCTCTGCAGTCAGTTTCTTTTCCATTTATAAGAGAAACAACAGGATTAAAGCACAAAATTTTAGTGAAGTTATAAAGATATTTTAATTTCTCTATATTTGTTTTCATACTCTCAGGAAGAGGAAGAGTAGGAAGGAGGAAGGGTAACAAGATAAGGGGATAAGAGGATGCTACATGTTGTAACATTAGACATAGTCAGTA
>LTAT01000001.1:85309814-85337688 GCA_003286495.1 Chlorodrepanis virens | reverse complement strand
ATGGCCCCACCAATCCCTGTGCTCTGAAGTCAGTTTCTTTTCCATTTATAAGAGAACCAACAGGATTAAAGCAGGATAAAGGATTGGTGAAGTTATAAAGATATTTTAATTTCTCTATATTTGTTTTCATACTCTCAGGAAGGGGAAGAGTAGGAAGGAGGAAGGGTAACAAGATAAGGGGATAAGAGGATGCTACATGTTGTAACATTAGACATAGTCAGTATGGCAACAGCATGAAGACTGTAAATCTGCAGTGCTCCTCTATTGTAGGACAGACTATGTGGAATCTGGGCAAACAGGTCCTCTAAGATTGCTAAACTTTTCAACTATTAGATTTAAAACTATGCCAATAGCTTCCTTTTGCTTTCACTGTCACTGTCTCAGTTCCTTTCCTAGTTATGCCGCACTTCAGCAGGGCTTGGCTGTTATTGTGAATACCTTGTTCTGAAGGATATATGCAAATAACCAGGAAAGGCTGTTATCAGTCGCTTTCAGATAAGCTTTCTTTTCAGTCACAATGATAAGATTGAAAAGATTATGGCTACAACACATGGCTAAGAAACATCCTGACCCTTCACTGACAGGTGGAATTGCTGCTCCTGGACAAATGAGGCATAGTAACTTTTACTCACTATAAAAAACAAGAAAACTAAAAGCCCCCCACCCCCCACAACAGCTACAACAATGAACAGGAAGGAAATTGCAGCCAGTGGAATTTGGTTACTCTCCTAGTTTAAAGCTGTGCCTTGTTATGATCATATTGGATTCAATCAATTCATTCAATAGGTCACATGCTTTTAGAGTTTAAAACATGGTGATTACACTAACATGCAAATGTGTGAAATATGTCACTTTTAAAACTATAAAAAATATAAATTTTTTTAAAACTATAAAAAATATAATTTTTTTCTAATAGTGTTTTATAGATCAGGTGAACACATAATGTTACTGAAAAGCTTTCAGTTGATATTGTTTCCTAAGGAGTGAAAAAGAGTGGAGTGCTGCTTTTGACCCATAGAGTGGGTGAAAAAAAGAAATATCATTTTTAATTACAGCATTAGGTACTGAACCTCCAAAGCAATTTTTTTCATTGTTGTCTAGTAATGCTCTGTAGTAAAATCTTAGTTCAAGACCTTGACATGACCTATGATGAACAATGAGGTGTGTGATTTTTTTTGGACTACCGTCAGGACTGAACTGTATGCCTTTTAATTGGGTTAAGGCAGACTTATAGACTTCAAAGTCTTTTCTATTTTGTTCTTATTGCCATGATAGTGGCTCAGCTGGATAACGCAATTTCAGAGAATTATCATGTAAGTAGCTTTCATATTGAATTCGAAGAATAAAAAAGGATATGAAAAATAATGCATGCTAGACATCTCTTACAATAAGCTTCTGCATCTTTTCACCACAAAATGACATCTGTGACCTTTCTCTTCCCTTTTCAGTACAATCAGCCAGTATGAAAAGCTCTGCTCTATGGTTAAAAATAGATAGCCCCACCTATTAAATATTGTTCAGCAGAACATGCTTGTCTGACTTGGAAGCCAAAGAAAGGAGGTAGCTGTATGAAATTATTTAGGAAAATATATTTTTGTGTTCCTATTCTCTGTATAAGCTGACAAAAATCCATGAGGAGGACAGGAAAATAATTGATCATGGTACTCAGATACCCCAGGTATCTTCCTCCTTGTCCAGAGAAACAAAATCCGGTGTACTCTGAACATGAAGGTAGTGAATCCTAGAGATAGAGCTGACTTGAAAATTTACCCATTCAGGGAAGAGTAAAATCTCCTTCATTTGCATGATGCACAAGCAACCTCAAAAATGCATTCAGCTTTCTTACTTGCTTCTGAGTAGATGCACTTTTATTTTACAGACGCTCTGCTATTTTATTTTTTTAATTATTATCTCATAACTATAACAGTATATTTCTTCATCCTCCATAACTCTGAACAAAAATCGTTGTAGTTATGAAAGTTTTTCACTTACATATGAGAAAATTTCTCAAGGAGCTACACCTCTTTAGGTGCTGACAATATTACTTCATTGCTTGTTTTATTGATTATTTACCAAAATAATAATCTATCACAGCATTTTCTGAATAATTTTATCACTAGCCATCTTTCAAGGATTTGTCTTTATGTTTAATTTCTGTTTCAGAGTGCTATCACCTATGCATGGCATAGAGTTTGGCTAAAGTCTGTTGATAGACTGTTGGCTGCTCTGATTTGTCACAGCCTCAGCAGTTTGTATAGAGCTGTTTGCAAAGAATATTAGTGATACAAACTGAACATGTATGATGGGCTCTCAAATGAAAAAATAATCGTTTTAAAAATAAAACTATGGCTCTGTTGGTAACAGTCACACAATGAAGAGGAACATCTTAATCTCTAATGTTCATGGCAAAAATAACACTTTCCCAACGTCGGGACTTGTGTCAAATTATTTTCCTATGTTGAATGTGATAAGTAATAAATGCCCTTATTATGAAGTTTGGTCACATTGTACAAAAAATGGAAAAGGAACAGTAGCAGTTAAATCTAGGTGAAAGCCACATAACAAATACAGCAATAAAATAATAATAATAATATTAAAAAAGCTATCAGGTATGGGCCATAAAAAATAAAGAATCTGCTACTTTTGTAAGCGGGTTTTGATTCATGGAGAACTGCATATTTCTGTACTTTACCCACCACCACCTGCTTTTCTGTTCCTTCCCCTTTAAAGGTTTGTGCCCAGTGCTGCTGGACAGCTGTGGGTGCTGATGGTGTAATCCCTGCACACTGTGCTTCAGCTTCATTTTCCAAACAAATCAAACAGGAGCAGCTACACTGCATGGGTTTGATAGACCTGAGCATATCTAGAAAATATTAACCTGAGAGTAGGTGTTTTCTATCTTGACAGAATCTGGGTCTATACTGAAGACTCCATTCAAAATTACAGTAGTAACATGGTTCTGTTTTAACAGACAGAAGAATAAACCAAAAAAAAAAGATTTTTAAGCTTTTCTCCTGCCAGTATAGCACTGAATGGTAATTTACCATCCAGTAACCAAAGGTTACCAGAAAAAAATAGAGATAACCATCAAAGAGAATTGTACACAGCCCAAGAAAACATGAGAAGTGTGTGACAAAGGCATACCAAGATTCCACCCTGACCCATTTTTTCTCTTGGAGAAGTATTGGCCGCCTTTTCAAATGATAGGCACAACCACTAAACCCCTGGCACAAATCCCCATTGTGGGCTGGGCTGCAAACCTTAAATCATGCGAATAATACTAAAAGCACCTTCCTCTCTGGTTTATTTCATTTGATTTTGTTTTTTCACAAAAAATCTTTCAATTAGCATTCCTATTTTTCTACTCTGGCTTTGGGCTGCTCATGTTTTCATGAACCTTCTGTTTCCCAAAATTCTCTCTTGCTTTTTGTATTCACACTTAAGTTTGTTAACAGACTTTGCTTGCAGATGACTTTATAAGTTATAATTAAGAGTAATTCCACAATAGCAACAAAATGGAGGATTCTCATTCACTTTACAGGAATAAGCCTCACCAGATATTTTGTATCCCTAATATAGTGCTTCTCTTCTGGACTCTGCTAAACACCAACATTTTTTTGCCAGCTGATGTAAAATTTTACCCCATTTGCTGACAAAAAGTCTATATCTTGATTAAAGTCTCAACTTCTCTTTCAGTAATAATAACAATTTTTGAGCAGTAACTGATATAATCCTGTTGGATTTTTTCCAGAATTACTAGAGAATTTGGACCTCAAAAAAATAAAAAGGAATTCAGATGGAAAGAAATAAGATTGTTGTGTACTTTAATCTCCAAAAATCTATTGACATCACAGTCATTTTCTTACCCAGTGAAACCATATTAGTGCAAAACTGACCATGCCTCTGCTGACTGAAAAACAACAGAAATGTAACACTGCAGTATGGAAGGAATGGATGTTTCTCACCAGGAAAAAAATTTCCTGTGTGCATTACTATCTAGTCTTGTGACTCTGTGTGTTGACTTTCACTCTGGAGAACAAGAACTTGTTTCTCAGAGGTTAGGAACTGGAATGGTGAGTGGAGTTTCCATCAGTGTATGAGGCTATAAAGACAAATTACTCTGTTCCTCTGCACATCACTGGGAGCAGAATTTCACTGAAGAACAACTTTTATCAAAAGTAAAACCTCATGTTGAATTATACCTTAGCTTAAAAGAGCTCAGATAGTAGTTAATCTACCACAACTTAATGTACTTTGCTCCAGGGTGTAAGCTACACTTCCAGATGAAATTAGGACCTTGTTCCTAGTCTAATTTTGCTTTTCTTCGCCTCTCAGGCACTGCACCTTATTGAGCTTCTCAGTAAGTTCAATTTAAAGAACTTTTCCAGAGAACTTTTCCCTGTGCAGGACATATTGACTTTTTTTTGATAACATTCTTAGCCTGAGTTACTTCACTCTTTCAGTCTCCTACAGAAATATTCTAGTGAAATTTTCCTGAAGTTTAGATAGTCAACTGCATTTTTGAACCTTTCCTCTCCCTGATGCTTTCACCCCAAGATAATTGAACAAAAATTGGACATCTTCAGAAACACTACCAATCTTAGGTACCATCATTCCATCTGTTTACTGCTTTATCTCAGTCGTCCTGTCTTTGGACATCCAAAATTTCTCATATGGAAAAGAGATGATAGAAGGGAAACATCACAGGCTTTTCACATTTTTATTTTAAAATTTCAATTTTCTCATGTAAGTTTCTATCAAAAATTTGACAAACGAAAATGTACAGCACATTCAGCCTGAGATATATAGCTGCTATAGAGTATAGGGTTAATATAGATAATGTAAGGTTTATTCAGGCTTTTCTTTATTATTATTTTAAGCTGTTTGATTTATTTGGAAAATACTCAAGATAAGATTCTCACTCAAGGCTCATTGGGGACTCTGTTGAAAGGCAAGAAAATCAATTGTTTATATAGCAACATCAGGCATGGGCTGAAGCATGCAACCTGAAATAAATCAGGTTGTATGAAATGTAGGCAAACAAAATAAAAAATAGGAAAAAATATTCTGCATTTATACAGCAAATCCTATGTATTATTTCAAACAAATTTAGAATGGCAAATTGAAACCTTTTTATTCCTGCAGGAAAATGAATCATAGAGATGATTGATGTATCATTGGAAGCCCCACAGATAACAGAACTAAACTGAGATGCACCTCAGGCATGAGTCCCTCTTGCCCTATTTACAGTCCTTTTTCATAGCACTTACTAAACTTTGTAGGGATCAGAGCCAGATTAATTTCTTTTAAATTCAGTCTGGAAAGAAGTTATTCCATAGAATTGTTTGTTGAATAATGTATTTGGATGAAGATTGTTCAATCAGTGCTATGAAAGTACAGTGCTTGCAACTGCATGTAAATATATATTGTAAGAAGCTCAAGTACTAGAAGTAGTTTGTGGGCTCTTCACAGCAAGCAATCACTTATCAAGCCACATGACAGCAAAGCATATTATCACAACATCAGTTCGGTGCAAAAAGTGATTTTCTGAAAAAATATGACAGCTGGCTTATATATAACTGTACTGCTTTTGCTGTCAACTTTTAAATAATAGGCTATAATAAAAAAAAAAAAAAACCAAACCTGCACAAAGCTTCTGTAGGAAAAATTGTCCTGAGTGAAATGTTTGATTCTTAGAATTTCAATATGAGATTTAACAATTTGATTCTTGAAAACTCAAGAGCCTTCTCAACTGAAAGATGAAAGGATACAAAGGATTTCACCATGAAACTAACATATAGAATTGTATTTATCTCTGCCTCAGAAATAAGTGAGGAAAATATACTGCATGTTCACAAATTTTAAATTTTTTGTACTTTATATCACTGCCCTTCTCCTCAAAGTATGGGTATACAAGAACTTGATCAGTTCCAGGGATTTTCCTGCTTTTGCGTTTGCACTATTTGTATCAAATTTTTCTTAGAATTTATCCCTTTAAATAGGGAAGGAAATTTATGTATTGCAATGACTTAGAGGAAGATATACAACATTGAATCCATGTTTTGTTTTAAATGCATTATAAACTGAGTATAGTGTATTCAAACAAGAAGCAGTGATCCCCAAAGACAGTGCAGGCAATCTTGGTGATTTAGCTGCACCAGTTGAATAACAGCAGTCAAATAAAAAACACTAGAAACACAGAAGGAAAGGGAAAAGACAGATACTGGGTGATATTTACATGCATAGGTGTCCTGGAGCTGCCAGGGTTGCGAGATTTCCATCTCCTTCTTCTGATCAGTTTGAGGACAGAGATAATTAACTGATTACATTCAAATGGAATGATGACAGGTAAGTACATCCCAATGGTGTCCAGTGGAATGATATGGAGAGCTGAAAAACCTCACCATCTATCACCCTGATGTCTGTCAGAGGATTCATTACTGAAGTACAAAAGGAAAAGCTAAAATAAGCCAAAGTATAGCAAGAAGAAATAACAGAAGAGACTACCAGTCCTCCCCGAGGAGTGATCTGAGAATCATCCAAAAGTTCCCAGTTTTTGGTCAGAACAGCAGTTTGGAGATAAAGATGTTCACATAGGTGAAGAGGTTCAAAGAGAAGATTACCCAAAGGCTGCTAAGCATCTCATCCCTTAACTTGGTAATGTATGCAGGCTGTTTCTACAGTCAGGAAGAAAATCAAGGGATTTCTGGAAGCTTCCACAGGACCAGCCTGAGATTTTAACCTTTCCCACTGACTTTGTAAACCAAATCAAGTCATCTCCATGCTGATGAGATGCAGCAGGCCAAGGGACTGGGAAGGACAAGTTTGAGTTGACTCATCACAGATAGCTAATGAACCTCCTCCTTCTTCCCAGTCCCTTGGTCCACTGCTGACATATGTTAAGAGCTTTTCTGTATGTATTCACCCGGTTTCAAACTTAATGCAAAGTTTGAATTGCCATTTCCAAAAGCCGAACTCTCTTTTAACAGAATGTGCTTTGGAGCTGGCTTTTGAAATAATTGCAGACTGGCTTTGTAAGAGCCAAAAGACAGGGGACCTAAGACTTTAATTCTTCACGGCATCAGGGAATTGAAGCCAAGAGATTTTATATCAGAATAACCTTTTCCAGGGGATATTTTTGAGAAATTTTCTCCCTTTTCCTGCCTGAGTAGAGCCATAGCAAGAGAAAAATGCACAAGTTCACCCAGTTGAAAAAAAGCAGTGAAAAAGGAGACTGGCTGCTGCTGTAGTCCAAACATGACTTAAGAATGATGAAGTTTTTATATTATGTCTTTTCCCCTTTTGTGCTGAATTTAGCTGAGAGATAGATGCTTACTTATTCAACAGGGGCAGATATATTTCTCTACATGTGCAATAACTCTGCTTCAGATTCCTAAAGAAAGCTACGGGTACCTCAAACAAGAGAAACATTATATCTGTGGCCATTGAAACTCAAATTATACCCACATGTTAGGGGTCTGAACCTTTGTTGGTTGAACACCCATATAAAGTTCATGCTGTGTTTCTTATGATTTATCAAATGAGCTTAATGGATACCTATTCATAGTTCCTGTTATACGTCTTTCTTGGAGGAGATTGAGAAGTTCCTCAGGAAAAAAAAGCTGATTTCTTTCTGTTCTGTTGGTGAGAATTCCAACAGGCAGAGTTCTGTTCTCTTCTTTAAGAGAATGAACAAGTTTCTCAAGATGCAAGTATTTAAAATAATATTAGTCATGAATGTACAATTTATACATGCAGTATTTGAACTCAGTGTTTTCCACTTTGCTGTTTGCATACGTGCCGCTACATTCTATTTCTTTTTCCTTCTTATCTCAATCCTAGGCAATGAAAATATTTGGATGGTCATCTTACTCTGGAAGGGAAACAAACAGTGTAAACATAGAAACGAACAAGTGTTTGAGGGATTGAAGGGTGATGATTAAAACTAAACAGAGGAAGGGAAAAGTAAAGGACTTTAAGAACGACCTTAAAGGAGACAGGGAAAAATGAGAAAGAAAATAACAGTCTGTAAAAGAAAAAGGGATCCACACTGGAGTGAGAGAAAGCAAATGGCAGAGAAAGGACAACAAAGCAGAACAGACTAAAGTGGGATTTGAAAGGGAAGCTTTACAAATCTCAAGGTGTCAGCAATTTGGGTTTTGTTTTTTGAGGGGTTTTTTACGTTTTTTAAATGCCTTCACAAGGAGAGGGAGAAATTTTATTTGCAATGCTATCACAAAAGAAGAAGTATAAGTCTGCCAAAACCAATAAGGTGCATTGAAATGTGTGTTTATTATAATAAAGTAAATTTATGAATGAACCCGTCTTGATTTCCTTGGTAAATATTTGCAATAGCAGCAGCAATAGCAGCAAAAATAGTGGAGATTTTTAGGGGAAGTGGCAAGAAATATGAGTGATAAATGTACAATTAATTTTTTCCTCAAAAGGAAAAGAAAAATAAGTATTCAAAGGAGAGGGGAAAAAGAAAAGATACAAAATGAGAAAAAAATGAAATTCAAATATTTCACTAGGGAAGGGGGTGGAAGTATGTAAAAATAGAATATAATTACCTAGCAATCATTTTTAAAATTTAAGAATTATATCATCCATCTTAATCTCATCACAATATCACGTCTGAAAGGACAGAGAGCATTTAACTTCACCCCTTTCCCCCAAGAGACAATGAAGAGGTGATGACGTCAAGTCATTATTCCTGTTTAGCACTTTGCCTTTGCTTTACCTTTGGCAGCAAAAGAACAGTTTTGCAGTGGAGCATTCAGTGCATGGATTCCAGTTCAGCAATAGCAGCTTCGGAAGGCTGCATTGCTGCCCCAGTTTGTTTACCAGTTTGTTTACCTGTACTGGAAAAGGATACCAACCAAAGTAAATCTCATGGATCTGGGAGACTTCTCCTCACTTTCCTCTCCTCTCAAAAGCCCAATTAAATCCCACTGTAGCCACCACCCATACCACCACTCTGATTTCTGATGATAAAATATCCATGTCATTTCACACACAGATAAGCTGACTACTCGAGAAGGACATATCTCCTTTCAATCTGGAGACAAGAAAAGCTTAGGAATAAAAAGCCTTCTGACCACTGAAAAGCTTATGAGCATCAGGAACTCTGGTTTCAAGAGGGCCTATGCTCTTCTCCAATGCAATTGATGTCCATTATGACTACTTTGGCTAATGTAAAGTTTGGTTCATTGCAAAAACATAGGTATGGGGAGGGAGAAATGGCACTTTGAAAATAATAAATCTTAGAAGTGATATTAACAAGAGCCTAATTTGTATTTTTTATTATTTATAAGTATTCAAAGCCATTTTCACATTAATTTATAAAGAATTTTTTTTAAATAAACCTTAAAACCCATGTCTCTATGAAGATTTATATAGAACATTATTTATACACCTAACTAAGTTCCAATGACCTCCCACCCAGATGTCCTCAAATGAGGAACAAACAGGATAAGAAATATTGAGGGGAAGGGGGATTAGCCTTCAGAAGTATTTTGTAACATTGGAGAAAATGTCCTTGTGATATTAATGAAATGAAGGCTGAGTATTATGATAGGGAAGAAAATAAATAAATAGGGGTAAAAGTAATCCCAGGTTATAATCCTATTGTAAACTCTTGCAGGAGGGAAAACTTGCCTCCAGACCTTGCAGAAAGGTGGGAAGTCTTATTTCAAGAAAAGATAGGTACAGTGCAGCATTTCCATTGACACTTATTTTACTTTTCAAATTACCCAAAATTATTCAGAATAAATTAGCACCATTGTGCTGTCAGATGCAAAGAAGGTGAAAAGCTTCCTGATTACCACTAGAAAACCAGAAAAAGTGAAGACTGGAGTTTTAGTGGCATTTATAAGAACATCTGTTCTGGGATCCATGGAGCTGGCTTGTGTACCTAGCAGAGAGGAAAGGATGACTGCATGGCGAGCACAAGAGAGGCAGTATGTTAGGGATAGCAGAGTTCAGATCCACCACCCTGCTACTGATTTGGTCAGTAGCACCTCTGAATAATGCAGGCAAAAGGAAAGACATGACAAAGCAGATCAGTAGCTGAAACTCAGAATGTCTGTGGTAGTTCTTTCTGATTCACATCCTGAGACTGATAGTGAGAAACTTGCCAGCTTCATGAACATGCCAGTGAGATTGCAATCAAAAGTCCCTTAATTTCTGCCCAGAAAAATACTGGTTTTCCTGGACACAGAATTGTGATGAATTCTGACCCAGAAAAAGCAAGCACAACGGCACTACGAAAAAATCAAAGCACAATGGCACTAAAAAAAATAAAAATGGAGAAGACAATGAAGACAAGGTTTGATTTTTCATGCAGTTGGTATGAACAACTGCACTAATCACTATTTTTCTTCATACTCACAATGATTTTGGAGCTGCCACAATTTCTGGCCTTATACAGACTGCAGACAGTATTGTCCTCTTCATGTTATCTCCATTTCATGTAACTTGAAAAGTTACAGGAGAAATATCCTGGTGAACTCAGTCTCATTTTCAATCATCATATAAACACTTCTTAGACAATGAAATCTCAATGATGTTATTCTTACGAATTTTTGGGGCACAAATAATAATTGCCAAAAACATTCATCGGGTTTATTGATCTGCTTTCTGGAATAAACTAGATATAGAAACAAGTCTACTGTAGTTTGATGAATGATGTTTTTTTGTAAAATAATAATGAGAAACCTTTTTTAAAATGTACCTGAAAGAGCAGGCTAGATCCGAAGAGAGTACAGAAGATTATTTTAGGGTGGGATAGGATGAAATCCAAAGAGCAGGGTAAGATCAAAAAACAAATAGAAATCTGTATATACTGTGGAAGAAGTCATGAAAATAAATTGAAGCTTGAGGGAAGGATGGAATGGAAAGGGACAAAACTAATAATTTATTTACCAATCCAGTCATTTAAAATTCTAATTTATGTACCCATCTATCTCACTCTATGCTCTGTGTAACAAAACTTTCATCAATACAACATAAAGATGTCAAGTCCTTGAGCTTTGTCCTCCTCTTCCCCTGCAAGCACTGGAGAATATTAATAATGATTGTGCCTGCCTCAGATCTCCCTCTCTTGAAGGTGAAGCTGAGCAAGGGCCGTTATTATCATCTTTGGCTCTGAACCCTTTACTTCAGACTGCCTTTAGAAACGGGTTTGGAAATACCTAAAGAGAAATGAGCTCACTGGGGAAATTATCAGCTTCAGAAAGCCAAATACCCCTGCCAATCACCTCACAATAAAACAGTCTCAGACAAACTCATTTCTTACAGAGCACTTTCTTTCCATGATGCTGCCGGCTGGAAGAGCTATCACTGTGTAACTGCTCTAACGTGGTCCGTGTTGGCAGGGCTTGCAGCTCTAGAGCAGAGCAGAGCAGAGTGCTGCTGTGACATGAGCATTGTGTTTCCCACCTGCTTCCCTCAAGGGACTTCTGTGTCTCTCTTGATTCAGCACGACAGCAGTCCACCACAGCGGACATTACAGAAGCTTTAATTTTACAGTACAACGTACTGTGCCTCCAAATGCTGTGTTTGTGAGATTAATGACTCTCCCTTATGCTCTGCAGTCTTAACCCGTGGTTTACACGTGCTAGTAATCTTATCATTTCATATCACACGGACATCCTCTTATGCCTCCTATTAACACATAGTTTATTCTCAAAAATATATTAAGGT
This sequence comes from Chlorodrepanis virens, assembly GCA_003286495.1. Classification (NCBI taxonomy): domain Eukaryota; kingdom Metazoa; phylum Chordata; class Aves; order Passeriformes; family Fringillidae; genus Chlorodrepanis; species Chlorodrepanis virens. Next base: position 85,325,985 of record LTAT01000001.1, on the reverse strand, counting down.
ACCAATTAAAATCATTATATTCACTCCTTATCTAATAACATTAAACAGTGATTTTTTTTCAAAGAATTTTATAAACTTATTACTCTGATGTTTCAAAAACTGAGACCACTACAGTCCAAGAATAAGTGAATCACTCTGCTCATTAATTTTATAGGTTGTATTGAAACTCTCACCACAGTAATTTATAAGCTGAAAACTTTAGAACAGATTTATTAAACACATTATTTGATAAAACACAACCAGACTTGCTAAACATATTTCACCAACCTCATGTGAAACTTCATAATAACATATTTTAAAAGAAAACAGCCTTAGAAACAACTCATAGAAATATTGCACAAAGCAAGAGCAAATCATGACAATAAAAGCGAATCTATGATCAGAATGGTCAACTCAACAGGAGCGAGATTTTCTACAGGTAGTTCTATGATTGCACCTTACATTGTAATCACCATCTTGGTAATCCACTTTCAAGAAAATCAAACAAATAAGCATAACATATATCTCAAACAAAAGTATCTTGCTGCTTTGGTGACTTCTGCCTGATTAGCCTGTGTAGCTGTGCAGTAAGTTGAGCAGTTCTGATGGTATCTGGCTAGTCCCAGCTCCTGCCTGCTCACCTCATATCTAGGAACAAAATGACATCTGGAAATGATCGCAGATCTGGAAATGATAGTGAGAAATTATCGATGTTCTTCCTGAATGTGCAAAGCAGAGAAAGATTTCATCATTAACTCTAAACTTTTACATGCATAAGATTTGCCTATGCTTTTCCTTAGGGGTGTGAGATAGCCAGCTGTATTAAGCAAGCCTTCTTGTGTCCAATTGTTTATATTCTTGTCTAGAGTGACAGAAATCTCTGTGGCTCTCTGGTTACAGCAGTACCTGACTGTGTGGAGGGAGACGCAACATGAAACCCAACAGAGGCCCCAGTATATCTCAGCAAAGACGTCTTATATTGTAACTGGTATCTTTCAGGCTGCATTGAAGGTTTATAAATTAGAATTAGACCAATTAGTTGCAACCACTTTAACAAGGAGGAAATTATACAGCCTCCAGGCCTATTCCAGAGGAGCACTCCAGACAGCAAGGCTGTCTTTATCCAAGGATAATTGCTGCATTTAGCTGATCACTTCTTGTTTGTAGTCACATATATGGGATCAAAAGATGACAGTAGTCAATGTGCAGAGGACAGGCTAGTTAAGTAGAGCAGTCCACCTAGGAGAACCCTGTTAAAAAATCCTGCCCTCTGCAGCTGTTTCACTGTCTCAGCTTCTGTCTCACCAGCATGCCACAGTTTGATACTGAATTTAGACCTGTTCTGCTTTATAGACTGAAAATGTGTTATCCATCTTTATCTATGTGTTTGTCTGATGCGGAAATGAGCACAGTCCAGAGCAGTGGTGGGTCTCACTGATCTGCATCCTGCATTAGTCCTTATTTATAAACAAATATGTCTGGTTTAGAGAACAGTGTGTTCTCACCTTCTCACTCCTGGACTCCTGAATCGAAGTTATGAATACAATATTGGAAAATTTATATTGTTGATATATTATTTCTTGAAATAGAGAAATATTAAATACCATGATGAGTGTGACAACAGGGTGAGAAGAAGCTGACATCATTAGGCAACTGGAAAAAGTCTGAAAGTTTATTTTACAGTAAAATATTTACTCATTTTGTGGGACAATTGTTATATATTTCTGGAGTCCATTTCTTGATAGAGTAAAATCTTTCAAAGTAAAAGATAGACTGAGCTTCTAATCTGGACATAGTAAGAATTGTCAACTGGATTTACTTCCTATCAATTCTTTCATGCTTCAAGTTTTTGTCGAATTTCTAAGGAGACAGTAAGTTAATAGTTACTTATTAGCTTATTAACATTAAAAGCTAGATTTAAAATCTTCATAATTTTTGTTTCTATCAATCAAAGTTTCATTAAACTTAGATTTCATTTTAGGTCCTTGTAATCTCAAAAACTAGGAGTCTTTTTCTCTAAAAATTGAACATACTTTTGTCATCACAACACTGCAAATTGTAAAAAAACCTGAGACATATTTACAAAACATTGTATATAAGTTTCAGGTTATAAAAGCCTAAAGGAATAAAACAAACAAACAAATTTAAACGGAAAAAACATTCATATGTTTATTTTTTTTTAACATTCTTTACCAGAAGTATTGAAGAGTGAAACAGACACATCTTACTAAGGAAAAAAATCACAAAGTCTAACTCAATGACTACTGTGTATTTTAAAGCTATATGCCTACTGCTTCCTGTATACAGAAAGTGCATTACATAACTATAGTAGTCAGTTATTTCAAAAATGTAGGTTTTAAGTTACTCAAGGGAACATGAAAATAACACTTAACTTTTACATACTTATGTAAAAGCTGCACTGCAATTATGAAGTGGGAGAATGTAAACCAGAAAATACATTCTAGAAAAGTGCATGACTGAAGCAAATTCTCAGAGGTTCCAATAGTTACAAAATTCTGTTCTATCTTAGTATCAAAAACTAAAATTTGAAAGACAACCATATCTGAGCTTTACCTGCTTATTTGATTTTCCTGTATGTGAGGCCCAAAGGGGGAACAATTTACTGAGAACAAAGTAACATTCCTACAAAAGAACTTTCCACCATGGTGAACTCCCACCAGTACCTTCAGAAAACTGCTGTCACTCAACCTATGCACCCCAGTGATATTTAATCCTCAACTCAGGTAAAGGAAAAAGCCTGTTCCTCAGTGCTCTGTCAGGGACCTCGGTCTAATGTGCTCAGCTCTCTGGAATGGCTTCTAAATTTTGTCTTGCTTTGTGCCTTAGTAACTCAGGAGCTCCACAATAAACTGCTATGATCTCCAAGGGTTGTCCAGAGGATGAGTTCTCTCATGGGTGCTGGTGACATACACAGGCAGGCACCAAAGTACAAAAGCCTGGTTCGTGTGTCACTGCAACTTGACCACAGCAGATGCTGGTCCAGACTGGAAATTATCATCATCTCATCCCCTGGTATGCAGATCCTTGAAAGTGCTCATTCACCTTACTGCTCTTTCCTGACCTCACAGATAGGGTTGCCACATTTATGCTCATTAGCAGACCTCCTTTTGGGACACAGAGTTAATCATCATGGTCAGGCCAGATTTATCTGGTAGAGGACACACAAGGGATCCTAAAATATATCAGACTTCCTTGAACTTATCTTTTGAGAGAGCACTTGAGTGAATTAATAAAAACAATTGAGTCACAAAGTAAAACAGACCATAATTTCTTGAAAATAATCACAGTACAATGTTAGTATGCCCAAAATATAAATACAGGAGAATAGTGTCTGAATTTATACAACAATTTCCCTTGAAACATAAATCTCACTTTATGAGAACAGAGAAGACCCAGAGAAGTCATGTTCAGCTCACAGATAGCACATTTCCTCCTTTGATTCATTTGTTCCAATTAACAACAGTAATAAATATGCATCACACAATCCATATAAGGGTTTTAATTAGTAGAGAAATTTTTGCAGCAGAACAAGCAGTTTCCAAATCTTGTGAAGCTCAAATCTTGTGAGCCTGTTCAGCTCATAGAAGATCCACAATGCACCAGTTAGAGGTATCTGGTCAATATTTTGGTATTTTACTGTGAGCAAGAAATGCATGATACAATACTGAAAGATTTATTTCTGATATTGTTCAGAAAAATGCATACCTTGGAAATGTTGCTAACAAATCATCCAACTATGGTCACAGCTTCACAATTTTTAGTGAAAAGTAATTGTCTGTGGCTTCATTGAGGATAAAAGACATTACAACATGTCCAATACGACTGGCTTTTTCTTCTCTTGAATTTGTTGCTACTATTTTTTGGAAGAGCTTTAGTTTTAGTGTGATGTGACAGATACTCAGACTGCCACTGTCCTTTGGTATCCTCATTTAGCTCTCATGCTGCAGTGTGTCATTTGGGGCTATCATCAACACCAATCAAAATGCAGATCAAATTAAAAAAATTAAAGCTTTAAAATGTGATAGCTCCAGCACATTCAGAAAACCAACAAAGAACTGAAACTCAACATGTTAGAGATGTACAGCTTTCAGGGAGACCATATATCACCTTCCAGTGTCAAAGTCACTAAAGAGAGCTGGATGGGGACTTTTGACAAAGATGTGAAGTGATAGGAAAAGAGGTAATGTTTTTTAATGAAAATAGAGTAGATATAGTTTAGATATTAGGAAGAAATTCTTTCCTGTGATGGTGGTGAGGACCTGGAACAAGCTGACTAGAGAAGCTGGGGTCTCCCCATCCCTGGATGTGCTCAGTTTCAGGCTGGATAGAGCTTTGAGCAACCTGATCTGCTGGAAGGTGTTCCGGCCCATGGAAGTGGGGGTTGGAACTAGGTAGTCTTTTAAGTCTCTCTCAACTCAAATAATTCTATAATTCCATGATAACTCAGTGATGGGATCCTATAGTCTTCCTCATGTCTCCTATCTAAAGGCAAAAGAATACCCAGATGTTATCTTGGAATTTCATTTTGAGATTATATCCAGAGAGAAAAATCATAGAAGAATTTCAACTTTTTAATTAGATCCTAATGATACTATGACTTCGTTCAGCAAATGTTGATCATTTGCTGATGACTAGTGTGTAATTCTACAAAAACTGAATTGCAGGATTCACAAAACAATTCAAGAAACCAAGAATGAACATTACCTTGATCACAAAGATTCCATTTCCTGATGAAAAGAGACAAGGGCATAAAAATAATTTATTATTGTTTGCTTATCCTCTGGGATAGAAAAAAAGAAAAATTTTTATTTTGTGTTGGAGGAAGGACACTGCTTTCCAGACAAACATAGTTAATTAAATTCTGGTAGTGTAAGAGGCTACAAGAGCCTCATGACATTTGTTCACCTCTACATCATGAGCTCCTTAGCAAATAAGCCTTTTACAATCTGTAGTAAATTGCACACAGCATTTATTGTATCGTAAAGTCCATCTCTGATGGAAACCTCTGAGCACCAGCATAAGACAATGAAGTACAACTACTATTAAGATCCTTACACTAAAATAACTGAGTAAAACAAAACATGGGAGAATATGTCTTGTAAAAGATGCACAAACTAACCTACAAAAGAAAACTTGCAAAAATTGTATAGGAGAGCCATTAACATCTGTGTTTAACAAACGTGGCCAGAATCAGCATTTTTCTTTTTACTAATGGCAGATTGCATCTTCAACACTTTTTAAAATGGTTTATCAAGTGTTCCTCACGTTTGATAAGGTATAGAAGGCTTATGAACCTCAATAAAATAGGCTGTCTGTGGAAAGCAGCAATAAATTATGCTGCTTTTAACAGATTCCAAATTTCATATTGTACAAAGAAGTAATGTTGCAATGTACATCAAAAATGAATGCGAACGGGTGATAATCTGTTTTACCATTAATTTGCAAGTTGTCATGCTGCTGTCATTACTGTATTGGAGATAATGTACTGTTAATTTCAGTACCACAAAATTATTTATTGTTTCCTTTAGGAATGACTGTCAAAATGGAAACCCAACAGACTCAAGAAATGGAAAGAATCCTCTGAAATTCATGCAAGGGGTCAAGTAGATCAAATCATGTAAAACACATGAAAAGGAAGATGCAACTTTAAAGAGATAAGAATGAACAGACACCTTAAAAGCAAGGAGCAGGCAATAGGTACAGGCTATAGGTACAGGCTAGTGAGGATTGCTCCTTGCCATGGTCAAAAGGAGATTAATATAAATGTTCATTAACTCAAGACAGTATTTGTAAAGTCAAGTTTATGGTTTATACCACACAAAGTGTGAAAGGTTTGTAGACCTCCTCTGATCATGTTGGTTTTTTCTGTTAAGGGAGTCAATATGTCCAAAGGAAAGGCATGCTTTACTGAGCTGGATTTCTCTACAAATCAAAAAAGATTAAAGAAAGACTGTGAATTTGGTTTACCAAATTTTCACAGTATTAAGAAAAATGTTAAGATTCCACACTAAAATTTGAAAAATCGTAGAACAATTAACAAGTTTCTGTTTGACAGTATTCTCAACTGGTCCAACTTCTCTATGGATTCAGGAAATTTTCTTTTCTTCTTTCCCTTCCTCAAGGGATGCTTTATCTCTTTGGCTTAAACTTTTGTTGTTAAAATAGGAATTGGTTTTCATGCGTCCTTAGCTAGACTGAAAGGTTAGACAGCTGCTTCTGTTTTCTCTTTTCCCAAACCATAGCTGCAAGTAAAGGCCTCTTATTTTCCATATCTGTTACATTTTATGGTTAGCGCATGCCTTTCCACACCACTGGATTTTCCTGTTCACAAAGTTGCCAGGGACTACAGTGAAACTTCAGTGATCCTTGCACTAGACTCAGCACTTGCAATTTGTGCTTAGCTTCATCCAAAGAGTAAATGCACATTTCTTACACAGGTGACAGACTTTTATATAGGAGCATGTTTTTTGAGTCAAGTTCCTTTATCTTGTGCTACGTTCAGAAATCCTGCCATCACCAGCACTTGTCCACTTCGTGACCCCTGTTTGGAAATAGCATTCTTGAAAGCTATCTCTATTCTTAGCATACTCCTTCTCTTAAGATTGCTTATAAACTACCAGCACCCAAAGATAAGCACAATCCTCATAATGGATTTTTTTACAAGTTAGGTTACTTTACGTAATCACAGTTTGTGTAGATAAAGCACATGAAACAGAACCCGTCTTTTCATTTCCACTACCACTTCAGCTGCATCTCTTCACTATATATTTATTCTTGAATAATGAAAAAAAACTAAGAAGTGATAAAAATAACATAATTTAAAATAAATTAAGTTTAAAGTGCTAAAAATTACTTTAATCTTCTTACAGTCCAGTGGTGGGCTGAAGAAAGGAGACACATTGATGAATTAAATCCCTTTCTAAAATGTAAAAACCCCTGCCTCATGACAATACTTTTTATTGTTCAGGTGAATTAGTTTCATGTAAACTGCTTCATATATCATTTTAAACTTAAAAGAAATGGGTTTTGACATTCTTTTAGGAATGCTGTTGTAGTCTTTGTAAATTATAATTGAAATTGAGGGAAAAAAAATTATGCTTCCTGTTGCAATTAATCTGTCGAATAGAAGCACTCAGTGAAAAACATTATGTGATGATATCATTAAAGAATTTAACATCAGGATGCTGCATAGACAACCTCAAATAAATAATTTTTTGGTTAAAAAATTTCAAGTGCTTACTTTTGCCTAATCTATAACTTTAATGTAAATGTGCCTTTTATTACATATAAGTATTTTATTAGTATAAGTACTAAGAGCATAAGATTTTTTTGAAGGCCCTCACCACTTCAACACGATTGGCAAACAGCCCCACACTGACTGATGCTGGGTTCACTTATATTTGTATAGCCAATGTGCCATTTTGACAGCCAACTGCAATTCAAATCCCTTTTTCAATACTCTGCACCACCTGTGATGCAAATTTAAATTAATCCTGATTTTCGTTGCTTACTAACACCAAATCCAGCAGAGAGAGAATGTTATCTGTTTGGAAAAATTCACATTGGAGTTCCTCTTCATAAGCAGTATGAAGAAAGCAAAAGTGTGTATCCTGAAAATATTTTTTTTTATGCACACCATCTCAGTTACCGTCTTTGTACAATGCTGAGGCTGGGCTCACCCAGGTTTTTCGTTTGGATTCCCAAATGTAAAGAAAATTAAAAATAAACTCCAGTTCAGTCACTTATTTTGCAGTCAGCAGATACCACATTGCTGGGAGCATTTGCTTGGGGTAGCACAGTACAATGAAACCAAACACAACTGTGTCCAGGTATTATTTCTCAGTGTCCTATCAACTTTTTAACTTCACAATCATGAAATGTTACTTTGTGTGATTACTAGAGCTAGGAGTGAATGATGCATGAATTAGAGAGCTGACAAACCCTTGAGAAAGTGCTCAGCACAATGACACATCTGCTTACTCTATTCAAAGAGCAAAATATTACATTCTTCTCAGGTGAGAAGGATGGAGACAAATTATGATCTCTTCTGAGGACTGACTTGGAAAATATTCAAAATCACAAAAATCTTGTGCATTTTTTTTCCTTTGTTTTAAGTTAAAATGCAAAAAACACAAGATCAATTTATCCAGACAGAAATTAATTTCTGCATATGTACTTTTCCTGGGACATTGTAGTCATGCTTCCACAAAGTGAAGTACTAAGTAAACTCTTCAGCAAGGGGGAGTAGACAATTGTGGAGGTTATAATTTGTGGGTGCATAAAACACTCTTATATGAAGAAGATCAATAGGATTGATGATTTATTTTCTCTTCCAGTACATGAAATTGGTGACATTAGATGAAAGTGAAGTTAAAAGCAAACAAAATTAATGTGGTTTTCCACGTAACATGGAGGGAAGATGTGGAACTCCTTGTCATAAGATACATCTGCAAGAAAATCCTGCCTAGATTCAAAGGATGAACAGACAAGCACATAGGAATGAAATCAATTCGGTGTTACTTAAATACATAAAAGCCATTTCTGGTTCACATAATTCCTGTAAAAGTTTTATGTCTAGGAGAGTAATAGGAGCAAGCAGAATTTATATTTGCCCATTTGTGCAACCTTCCCTCAGCTCACTGCTGGCTATCAAGGAGAGGTAATTGCAAAGGCAGAACTTTGATCCCAAACAGTGTGACTGAAATAATGCTACTGTCTTACCCTGACTCATGATATCTTTTAACAGTTTGCAAATTATGATAAATCATTGTTTCAGTTATTTACAACTAAAAAATACACCCCCAGTGCCACATGTATAATTACAGATATAATTATATCTGTGAGGAAGGGAGAACTTCAGAAGGGACAGTTACCCTGCAAGATAGGCTGGAAGAGTGGACTAATGAGAAGCTTATGAAGTTCAACAAGCATAAGGTCTTGCACCTGGCAAAGCATAATTCAGGAAAGCAGCAAGGCTGGGATATATACCCAGCTTGGGGGAAGCTCTATGGAAAGGGACCAGGAGCTTCTGATGAACACAAGCTCCATATAAGTGAAGAGGGTGCTGCTACAGCCAAGAGAGCCAGCAGGATCCTGGGTTGCATCAAAGAGTGCTTCAGCAGCAGAGATAAAGAAATCATTACACTGCTCTGCTCAGTGCTTTCCACACAACACCTGGAAATTTATTTTTTCCCCCTCTATTAAAAAAAAAAAGAAAGCGTGAACAGGTTGGAGAGGGTCCAGAGAAGAACCAAAATGATTATCAAAGGACTGAAAAGTTTGCCATGTGAGGAAAGTCTGAGACAACTGCTTTGTTCAGCCTTGAGAAAACAAGAATTAGGGGAGGCCTTGTCACCATGATCCAGTATTTAAAGACTGGCTATGAAGAAAATTTCCTTTTACAAGGAGTGCCATCAAAAAGTTGAGAGGTACAGGTTACTCCGGGGGAGATTCTGGCTTACACTAGAGGAACATTTTTCACAGTGAGAAAAATCTGCCATTGGAATAATCTGCCTAGGTGAGAGGTGTATTCCCGAATGTTGGACACTTTGAAGATTTAGTCGAACAGAGTGCTAGGCCATCTTGTCTAGACTTGGGGTTTTGCTTTTGCCAAAGAAGGTTGGACCAGATAATCCTTGATGTCTCCTTCCAACCTGTCATTCTATGATTCTCTGATGGTTTCTATTTAGATTAGGAAATGAACATGACCTGAATCCCCGAAAACAGTTTAATCCCATTGTGCCAAAGGCTATAAATACATTCACACTAGTAAGAGCAAATTTGTCCCATGTAGCATATGGACAGAATGAGTTCCAACTACAATTTTATTGGCTTCAGAATGGCCTCCCAAATGAAACAATTCTGTTCATTCAGAAAGATTCACACTGCTGTTTCAACTCATTGCTCTTCATATCTAGCAATAAAACAGAAGCTCAAATTCTGATTCCGTTGCATGACTAGCACAGTAAAATACAGTGGAATTATTCCTGGTTTACAGTGTAGTAAACAAGAGAATAAAGTTCATTTCAGAAATGCCAATTAGTAATTCAATTCAGACCAAATTATTGATTTCATTACAGAACACCTCATTCTTGTTTTAGATGCTATTTCCAACAGTGTTCAACTATTTTGCATTTACCTTTACTCTGCACATCTGTCTAAATCCATAACTTTCCCTGGGAAAGAAGAAACTTAAAAAGCTCTCCACGATCTTTACTGCAGATTTTCTTTTCACAGACTTCAACTTTTAAAGATTGTTATTATTACTATTTGGGATGAGAAGAGAGTAGGAATACCCCAAAAATATTGACATATTTTTTCAAATTCTGAATATCAAAATCTGTAATTAGCTTTCATGGCTGGGCAGGTCTGATTGTTGAGATCGTCTCAGTGCACATAGATTACACATCGATAATTTATTAATAAAAAAGTAAAATTAGAGCACAATTCAGTGCTCAGATACGTATGAGATGGTGCAATGTCTCCCCGTGGCAGAGAATGATTTATCCTGCTTCTATCAGATGATGCTAGTTTGCTTATGACAGAGTTAGTGCCCAGCTCCTTCCCCCATCGTGGGGATTTTTTTCACTGAACTGAGAATTTACACTCCAAAACAAGTATGTGTATTCTGCAAACCCAGCAAACTAAATCAGCTCAGTGAAAGCACTGAGATGAGCACCAGAGGCATCTCCTATGTGGTGCAGCTGAGAGCAGGGCTGGAGGGGGTCTGGGAGAAGAGAGGGCAAAATGGAGCTGCTCTTTACATCCGCAGCACATGGACACACAGATGGACACAACTGTACCACACAAATATGCAACAGCACACTTCTGGCAGCCTGCAACATAATCCTCATAGTGTTTCATAAACAACTTCAGGCACCAATTAGCTATTTTGTCTTAAGTTCCCTTGGGCCCCAGACAAGAAAGATGCTCTGTGCTGTAGATCCAGCCAATCTGCTCTGTGTGGAGACACCAGGTCATTTTGATTATTTTGCTGTAGGGCCAAGAATCCATCTGTGTGTGCTAAGCAGCTTAGGCCAATGTGTTCACATTCTGGATGGATTAAAAATAACAGTCCCTGTACGAAAGATTTTAAATGCTGTTTAAAACCTAACCCTCAGCTGTCTGCTATCCCAGATTCATCTTTCATCTACTCTACTTACCTTCATTCTCTAATCAAAGCTGGTTAAATATGGGATTCAAAAATAAAAGCTTATTTATAAATGTTTCAAAACAGTGTTGTTGCACTATTTTAGAAGCTTATATTAGCTTCAATTAGCCAAACTTATATTAGAAGTTACAGACACACAGTTTCTCCTCTTCTTTCTGTCACTCTTAGACAGACAGTAATTTAAGGGGTAACTTTTCAGTGTGTATTTGAGAGACTGAGATTTGAATCAAGTAAAAATTTATGGACTGAGAGCTTCCAGAGTTGTTTTGTGAGACACTGAAAGCATTTTTGATTTAAGCTATAGATACGACAGTTCCAGAGGTTTGTTTGAAACCCAGACAGCCTGTATATTATATTTATTTCCCTCCCATCCCCGCTCCCCTTCTGCATCTTTATTATGGATATGGTTCAATCACATCTCCTTCATTCAGGAAAAGCTTGGGTCTGACTTTTATAGTTGGCATTGCTTATCAAGTCACAGCAGCTACATGCTCCTCTTCAACTCCACTCCCTTTTTTGGATGAGCCAGAAGGTCAATTTGATGACTAAGGACAGTAAAACCCAATTTGTCATTCTGCTGTGCTTCACCAAGCTGCCTTGTTATTTTTAAGTCTCTCTTCCTATGGTGGCATGTTCTTGTCCCCATATTTCACTGTCTCCCAGGGGAACATCCATCCTCTTATCTGATACCACCTTGCCCCCTAGTGACAGGTTCTCATTCTTCTCTCCATCTAGGTCTTGCAGGCCTGACTATTTTCTGCAGCATTTTCAGTTTTTTGTTTGTTTTGGTTTTCTTCGTGTTCTTTGGGTTTAGAACATACCAGGGTTTGTTGTTGTTGTTGTTGTTGTTTTTTTTTGTATTGGAAATAAAATTTTACTAATTCTGTCTCTTTGTGATATCTTGTTGAGTCAGGTTTATTTTGTCTCCAGTCTGCAAGAAGAGCCCAAGTCTCTGCACTGCTCTCAACTATTTATATATGAATTCATACGGGCAGAAGTTCTGCCACAGGGTTTAGTTATTACAGAAATCAGAAACAGCTTTGCCTCTATCAGCATGAAGGCAGATGAGCAATGATATTTACCATGTAGGAAATTCATTGGGAAATGGGAGGCATGTAAAGGGGTTGGGAAGAAAAGTGCTAAAGTGAGTCACTGATAACCTGGAGACACAGAGGGGAGTGTCACTTGTACATCCTGACAAACATAGTGTGACAGGTGAGGATCTGACTGGTTTTGACTGAGTTAACCCAGGTCCTTTCCTTTTAACTTCTGTTTAACAGATGATTATAAAACAAGCAGAGAGATCTCCTGTGTTTGTGGGAAATGCTGTGTCAGGAGCTGGTCACCATTCTTCCCACACAAAGAATTCTGACTTTACATTAAGGTGGACATTTGAAGTGCTTTCTTCACTCAGGGCTCTGATTCACCATAATCCTGCACATTAAGGTGTCTTTTCTTTGCATCTGCTAAATATAATTTCTGAAGGCACTAGCTTCTAGTGAGACCTCTAGAATCCTTTTCATTAGTGCATGCAATATGCCTATACTGCATTATCCCTCAAAAAAAAAAAAGAAAAAAAAAAGGCTATATGGGCTCTGAGGAATCCTTATCTACCAAAGTTGATGGGAAAACCCAGATGACAGAGAAGCTCATTGCCTAAAAATATTTTATCATGATAACTGGTTATGAAGCACTCTTAAATCATAGGCAATATTATTAAAAACATTTTGCTGTCCTTCTTAATGTTAACAATACAAATATAGCAATGTGAAATATTTCTTCCAAACTGTTCCATTCAGGTGATGAAATAGTATTTTGTCTTGCTTGCCTTGGACTCACTGTTTTCATTCTGTTCTGTAATCACCTTTTAAATCCGCTGTGATACAAAAGTTCTTCATAAGTTGTGAGGCTAGTGGGGAGTATTACCAGAAATCAATACATCCATTAGCATATCTGTCCCACACTAGTGAGGATTCTGCATGATGGACAGCACATCAATTTCCAAATATTGAACATGATGGTGAGCAAGGCATCCCCAGATTTTCAGGATTAGACACTGGATCTTTGTGTGTGACCCAAGAAGAAATCATCTCTATGAGCTGTACCAAGACAGTTTTCACTAACAGTTACTGCATTTGGGGGGCTGGTTTGTTGTGGCTTTTTTTTTTTTTCCTCACAGTCATCTGGGTAGTCTTCTGTTTTCAGAATCCCAATATACAACTGTATTTTTTCTAAGAGAAAAGACACTAATAGGATCCTTGATAAAGATATGCAACAGAAAACAATGTAGGCTGTTGGCAGTTTCTAAATCTCCCTGGTGGTTCACTACATACCATTATTCTCTGTGCCATGACATTTACTGCTGCTCGTGAGAGATGCTGTATGGGGTTGCCAAAGATGCTATCAGAGAACAGCACTATTAGAGAATCTGCATGAATGTGACCAGACAAATAATTTAACATTTTTCAGTCAGCAGACTATAGCTCCTGGAAGAGAATTGTATGGTGGCAACAACAAAGGAACAATACAGAACAAACAAGCAAAAAAAATCCCAGGCCACTGCTTGGAAGGGAGACAAACATTTTGACAAACACAGGAATTAATACAGAAGTTTTGCAGAATTGTGGCTTAGGCAGATTTGTTTTCCCAAACAGATTCATCCATCCTTAATCAGCAGCCCCAGCTGTCCCTGCTGGGAAAATGTGCATCTCTTTCTCTGCTTGTTGCTGGCTGTGCTGAACTGGCATTTCTAAAAGTAATTACCCCACAAACTGTAGTCGAACACTCAGAAATAGTAAGAATTGTTAGTTCTGTGCCAGCTATGGTGGCTTGCTTAGCTGAAAATACCAGTTCATCTCACTGAGAGAAGCAAGACTCACAGGGTGACAAGGGAAGCCAGGACTTTGCTAACAGGAACAGGTTATTCAGCAGCTGACTGGGGAAGGGGTGCCTGGCTGCTTATGAAATGCAGATCCAAGACACTCTGTCAGTCTACACTTCAGAGAAGTGCTACACAAAAGAAAGCAGACTTTTGTGTGTGTGGGTGTGTGGGTGTGTGTGGGTGTGTGTGGGTGTGTGTGTCTGAGCATGAACACACCTGCTCAGACTGGAGAAGGGTCTGGAGCAGGAGTCATGTGAGGAGCAGCTGAGGGAGCTGGGGGTGTTTAGCCTGGAGAAAAAAGAGGCTCAAGCAGGACCTTACCACTCTCTAAGCTACATGAAAAGAGGTTGTAGCCAGGTGGGGGGTCAGACACTTCTTTCAGGTAACAAGCAAGAGAATGAGAAGAAATGGCCTGTAGTTGTACCAGGGGAGGTTTAGACTGGACATTAGGAAAGAGTTTTCAATTATTGAAACAGGGTGATTCTATGGAACACAGAACTAAGCTGTTGAAAAATTAATGCTCTTATTTACTGCAAATCATTTCTAGAGGTAATATTCTATTATCTTTTGAAATAATAAGTTTATTTGAAAACCAGCAACCTTAGTTGTGTTCTACCTATAGTTTAAAAGCAGTGTTATGCTATAAGAAAGTATTTTACAATGCAGAAATCAAAATTCAGTAGGCAAATACTTTAAATCACATTGCAGCTCAGAAATATGATGGTATTGTCTGCTCTTATTGGTATTGTTTAAGCATGATCTGCACAGCTATTATCACCTCACAGACACATGCACCACATCGTCAAATTTGCATGAGAACAGCAGCTGTCAAACAACAGTAATTACAAGAAAGTACCAGGGTGAAAAGAGGCAGCTATGAATTCTCTTTGGCAAAATTACTGAATTCATCCGAATTAGCTGCTACATGACCAAATGGGATGGAATCAAATCTACAGCATGAGGGTCCTCCAAGTACACAAAAGTTAGCATTAATTAAAATGCTTATTTTCCATCTGTACTTTGCAAACCATTTCTACCCAGACTGCTCAGTGTGTATGTGCTCCAGCAGAAAGTTTGCAGTCCAGACATTTCCATTAAGATCCACTTTTTCGGTAACGAGGTGTGGCACACAAAGAACAGTCACAGCTGGGAGCAGGGGAGATCATCACTCTGGGTGCAAGGAGCCATTTGGTGCCTCCAGGCCAGTTATGTGACAAGTCAGCTAAAATACCTCAAGGGCCACAGAACTCTTGGCCATGACCATGGGGATGACCTGCATATATGATCAGTGACAGAGGACATCCTTGGTGATGCCACAAAAGCAGAGATGGTGACAAAGAAAACAAAATATGTATAAATAAGTCCTTTCAGCCATTCCCTGACATTCTGCACTTATGCTGGTGACTACAATAAAACAACAACATGGCCAGATGGGCACAGACTTAATCACACCTTCAGCCCATAACTATTTATTTATTTACTTATTCACTCACAGTGTATTTTGTACAATTTTGTATATTTGTTGAAATTCATCAGTGAGATCAATCTCATTGGAAATATTGGTTTTGGTTTTGGAAGAGTTTGTTTGTTCAGTTGTTCTGGGGTTTTTTGAGGGGGTAGGGGAAGTTTGTTGGTTTTGGTTTGTTGTTGGTTTTGGTTTTTTTTTTCAATTTTCATTGCTTATAGTGTTTACGTGCTTATAATACCTACTTTTTAGCATGTTTTGTGATTTTAACACAGCATTTAAGAAAAGCACCCTAGAATGATGAGGTAATAGACAACAACTGAAAACAGTATCTCTGGTAATCCTTTTACAATAAATACATCTGTTATTGTTTCATTATGCTCATTGAATACCCTTTAAATCCTGTTCATTTTCTCATTATAGTTCCATACAATTATTCTTTATTATTTTACTCTATTATGTGTATTATTATCTTCCAGTACTATAGAATCATAATAAAAAAATTTATATAGTTAGTAGTCCATACTACCCTGGGGACCAGCACCTGAAATCTGTACTTGAGCCTGAATTCAGGCACCATGAGGAAAAACCTTGATCTTGTGCTCAGGCCGAGTTGTCACAATTAGTCTCAAGAAAACCTGTTTTTTCCTCCTTC
>LTAT01000001.1:85299190-85309788 GCA_003286495.1 Chlorodrepanis virens | reverse complement strand
TCTTCTCCTTCTTCTTCTTTTTCTTCTTCTTTTTATTATTATTATTTCGATTATTATTATTTCGATTATCATTATTATTATTATTATTATTATTTTTGATTATTATTATTATTATTATTATTATTATTTTCTTCAGACAGCAAACTATGATGCTTGATGCCAAAGGCTGCATCACAGTCTAAGAAGCACTGGGATGCTGAGTATCTGTGCCAGATATGAATGATACATGTGAGAGGAGTGAGGTTGTTCCGTGAGCAACGTTAAAGTGGGTTTTGATCATCTGATCAAAGAGGGCTGTAAATCAACACAGGCTTTAATGCAATGAATATAGTTTTGTTCCTTCCCAAATGGAAGTGAGCTGCTGTATGTAGGGCAGGGCTGTTTATAACATAGCGCACCACTGCTTGAGCTGTCATTTTGTACTATGTGCAGGGGTGCTTCAAAAGCATGAAAAAAAAATGCCTGCAAATATAGTTTAAGGGGGTTTTAAACTTTGAGGGACCTGGCTGGCTTAGATAGAAATCAGAATTCTGTGTTTTGACAATGTAAACATTAGCCTTTTATTTTGATAGGTTATAGTTTTACATTGACTTCAGCCCCTGCAAGTAAAAGACTTTCATGACATGTGAGGTCCATTTAAGCACCTAAATGCTTAAATGGACCTCACATTTCATGAAAGTCATGAACCTAAAGGCTTCTAAGATGAAGCTATCTAATCTCTGCTGGTCATCTAGGTCAAGAGAGCTGACTGTTTCCTGTGTTTGACCCCAAGAAATGTTGAAGGAATTGGACACTATAAATGCCAATCTCTCCCTGCTGACTAAAGGAGGAGGTTATAGCTATCAGTGTAGAAAGAATAGACAGAGCTGCCACATTCAGTCACCTTGATCTCCTCAGAGTGCATGAACCTGTCTGTGGATGTAACCAGGAGAGATGGGTGTCAGAGTGAGTGGTGTGATCTCCAGGGATGACTATTGTACCATGTTCCAGTGTCCCCAGGATGCCTGCCAGAGACTTGCTTGGATTCAGAGAAGGGACAATTTGTCCAGGCACATGCAGAGAGTCTTAATGTTCCAAAGAAACCACACATCCAAGCTTCTTATGTCACTTGCATTGGCTAACAGGTTACATAAACCCTGCTTTTCTCATTCAACTTGAATCATGCAACATAAAGAATAATGCAATCAGGCTCCATGAAAGAAACCTATGTTTAGTAGCCTCACACAGGCCTTCATTTTGGTTTGTAATTTGAGGATTGTGCGTGCAGCACAATGTACTAGGTTTGTCTCAGCCCATACATTAATTATCTAGAATATTTTCTCTGCCTTAATAGTGTTCTGCCAGAGTTAATGCCCATGGGAGAAATTGTTTGGAAAAGTGAAGCATGAAAACCAGTTTGCTTTTAATGTAGCAGAAAATAATGCTAAAGGGTGAGTGACACAAACTCCATATTCAAAATAGAGACCTAGAGTATCAAGAAAAAGCATAGGAAAGTGATCTGGATGCCAGGATTCAAACAAAATCAGTAAATCCCCATGCTGAACATAAGCTTTTTTACTGTAGCAGAGTTTATATTGAGACTAAAGTGTCTTCAGGTCATGCATGTCAAAACAAAATTAAACAAAAAACCTACCCAAACACAGATTAATATCCATTTTTTTGAATGACCTTTTCAAATCTTCATGTGTTATTCCTACTTCTAGAGAGCTGAAGAACATGGACTATTTTAGAAATCTCTGTGGATAACCCAATGAAAACAAAAACAGTTAAGGCACCAAATAATGAAGGCTCTACATTGCAGTCTGTGTCATAGCCTAATTTTGCAACTCTAATTTTTATGTTCTCACTGAAATTTCTAATTTATATAGAAAATCCTTGGACATGCTTTTTGCCAAGTGCCTAGTAAATTGGGGTGTTCAGAAAGGTCTGGCAGCAAAATGCCCCTTCACTGAGAAGCTGTCCCATCACAGAGAAGAGTCTGCTCAAGTTCTGTCCAATGTTCAGCATATCCATTTGCACCTGCAGACTCTGAGCCCGGCCAGTTTACAGTGCATTTACCTCTAGTGTACCAGACAGCAAAGAAATGGAACCAGTTTTACTTTAAAGGTGAAAAAGTGAGCTCTGGATAATATCCCTGTGAGTGAAACAACAAATGTGTGATGAGTTAGGAACAGATGTCATTTCCTTAAATATTTACTCTACATTTAAACATCTGCTTATGTGCATATAACTGGAGCTTCTCTGAAGATAAAGCCTTCTGATTTAGTTTGAAGGTCCTGTCCCTTTATCCAAAGCACAAATAAACCAAATCTTAATGGCCTATTACTGACTGTGTACTTGGTCTGGACCAGTTCCAGAATTTGCTTATCTTATTATTGTGGCCAAAACAAAGTGTGACTACAAGCCTTACAATAATTCATTATGGATCCATTCCAGGCTCTCCTGAAGCCACTGTCTCTTCTTCTGACAGGATTTCACTTGTCCTAGACCAGCATTTAAGACAAATACAATAAGAACAAAGCAGAAGAAAAAATTTCTTACATTTCTAGTGTTTGCAAACACTTTGGGAAAGTTGTCATTTTTCAGTGAAACTTTTTCATTTAAAGCACTCCTGGCCATCTCTCTTGGTGATAAAAGAGATGTAGAACCTAGGTTGTAAATGGGATGTAAGAATGAGATATAAGTTTGTCCTACAGTTATAATTGTTAAGTAGCTGTCTATGCAGGCTGTGCTTGCCCATAAAAACAGTTAATTATCTCACTGATGTCGCAAGAAGCAGTTTAAACACTGGGGCAGCTTGAGACAGGATCATGGACTGAACCTTGAGCGACTGTATTCACTAAGGAACTGAGTAACTGTAATAGGAGCCCTCAGATAATACAGGCAGTAATAATAAACCTCTTTGGCAACTCATGTCTGTGTGCCAACCCATTTCTCTCCATTGCATTGACTCATATACCAGGTGAAGAAACTGCCATCCCAGAGGGTGTTCCTACTCCAGAGCTAACCATCCTGTACATTGGCAGCATTCTTGCAAATATTCAATAGGAACTTCTAAACATGCAGAATAGGCTTTTGGAAATAGTTAAGACCACTAGGAGCTGGTGGCAGATAGTTTAAAATAATTAACAGCAATGGAAGCATTTTATGATGAAATGAACACCCAGGACTTCAGGCCAGTTGGATGTAGGAACCCAGCAGAACAATATTTTGGGGAGTCCTGTCCAATGCTGCTGGAGATACCATTGAAAGAATGATCATGACCCAGATAGTGGCTGACCATCCAAACCAAGAGATTTTATTCTTCATAGAGGCGTTACCCTTTGCAAAGATCCAAATACATTAAGGATTTTTTTAGCAACTTTCTCTCCATAAGCATCTGTACAACACTTGAAGTCACATGTGCATGTCTTTAATATGCTTCATGTACAGATGCATCAATCTGTCTTCAGTCATGTAGGCATTTCTATTTTGCTTGCTTGATAGTGTTTCTTTTACAGAAATTTATAAAAAAGCTGAGGTGAAGTGCAACAATCTCTCAATCAGCCTTGCTGTGAAATCAAAAGCAGAATCACATAAGAGCTTGTGATTGACTTTCATTCTCTCTGTTTTCAAATACATGGGGTATCTTTTCATTCTTTAGTCACTAATGAGTTTTTCAGATTTCACCTTTTCAGATGACATTAAAAAGCCTCCAGACTTGCAAAAGAGTAGAATTGTGGGCTACTACTATTACTGCTGTAACCTAGGGCTGAATTGTTTATGTGGACAGTTCATAGTTGGTTAAAAATGAGAAGATGGTCTTTTTGAAACATCAGAAGAAAAACTGGAGCTTTATTTTTATCATTTTCCTTTGGTTAATTTTATATTGAACTGAATTATCTAATTTAATATGAATCTGTTGTATTCTGCATTAACCAATTTTCTTAGTAATTTGATTCATGAGCAACATTTAATGAGTTTTAACAGAAGTTTTATTACATCCATAATTACTCTAAAGTGCAGACTAAATAAAAGTGTTGCAAAGCATAAGTGACCATATGCAAGATCTACAGTGAATAAGAACCTCTAATCCATGCTAGATTGATCCAAATAATTTTTCCATGTTCAATATTAGTTGTTGGGTCTTTCTGATTTTTAGCTAATTGGGACTCATTATCAAATCTTTGCCTGGGGTGTCTATTTGCTTACCAGTATTATGTATTTTATAGGATCATATAAAGCACATCAAAGTTTTCCTGTAGGGAAATGTACGTTACTAATACAGGCATCCACAGGATATTATTCACAAAAGATATACAAATTAAATGCCATAAATGTTAAATAATTCACAAGGGAAAAGAATGGCTTTGTTTAATTTTTTTTTTTCAGCCTTCTATCAGATGCTGATAAGAGCCAGGCAGTGAATTCAATGAATAAAAGACCCATCCAGAAAATGTTTTGGCACACACACTTTTGTGATTATGACTGGGCAAAATCAATGCAGAGGTGTATAAAGGGACAATTAGATAAGGGACAAGAAATTCTCTTTTTCTATAACTACCAAAAATGAAGTTATATTGGAACTAATTAGAACTTCTGAAAACAGCTACAACCTTACTGCTTTCTTATACACAGAACACCAGCTCCCTGAAAAATAATACTGCTTTCCTGGTCTCTTGGAAGAAAATCACACAAAATACCTTTCATTTCATGCATGTCAGAAATAAAAAATGTGCCAGTCAAGCTGGCTTAATGGCCATTTCCTCAACCCTTTTGCATGGTAGTGGTTCTTTGATTATGGCTCCAACTGCATCAAAAGGCAAACCATTGAACCCTCATTTTTTCATGGAAATGGGTAAGAAATTGTCCCTGTCACCATCTCCCCTGGGCTGCCCAATATGGATGGATGTATGGAAAGGAGGGTTGTACTTCCACGCAATAATTCTTCTCCAGTTGCTGACAACAGAATGCTGATGTCAAGATGATCTCTACCTTTGAGTTGCAGTATCATTAGATGTTATCCCCTGGGATAAAACCACCTGACCTCACTCTCTTCTCTCTACTGTTACTCAAGGCATAAAGTAGTCCTCCCTAAATGTTTGTGATTTAGGAGTTCTAGAGTACACATTGCAAAGTGTAGCCCAGCTTCAGAAGCAGTGTCAGCACAGATATACCAGTGTGATGCTAAGTCTTGGGTATTAAATATGATGCAAAGGCCAGAGTCTATTGGCACATATACACCACGCTGCTCATTGTTTGCTCCTTAGGGGTAGCTCTTGATATTTTTTTAGCTTTAGGCTGCTCCCTGCTAAAGCAATCAGAGTTCAGAGCTGTGGGCTTCAATCTGATGTCTAGATACATGCTTAACTTACACTATATAAAAATATAATATAAAATACCTCTAAGAAAATAGGCATTATTATGCCACCAATACTATATTTCCTTTGAATTCCAACTATCTGAAAAAAAACCACTTCAAAACATTTACTATGTGCATTCATTAATATAGGCAGAAACACAATATTATGTATAAATATAATAGGATATATATAGGCAGTATAAAGGCAGTATATATTCTTTTTTTAGAATTTTATTGCATTTATATGATGTAATTAGGGAGATTTTGCTATAGAAAGTCCCAAAGAATATTTAGTCAATCTAGAAATTTACTAATATCAAATGTATGACACTTTATATCATTTTAGGTGGGACTGCCTATTTTATCCCTTACATATACATTTACTCACTTAAGTATTTAAAGCAGAAAAAACTTACTGATAACAAAACTTACTGATAATCATAAATAGTGATTTGTGTTACAGCCTGCACATGGAAGTGGGTGCAGAGAGTTTCTTACAGATCAAACCATTATGGGTGGTGAGAAGTGTCAGCTGTGCATGTGGAGATTTTCTGCATCCAAATCTGTTTGATCCATTCCCTATTCCCTCACGAGACTGAAGTTATAGACACAGCCATATTTGTTTTCCATCTACAGCCCCTGGGTATGATTTTATGAAGTGTTCTCCATCTCACAGGTTGGCTGCTCAGATTGTTCTCTGAGGACGGGATTAAGACCCAGCTGAATTTTTCAGCCAGTGAGCAATTTATATAAAAGAATTGGCTTTCAAAATAAATTACAGTTCTATTTTAGAAAAATAGAAATATAGTTAGCTCCTATCTGACCTGCCTATATATTGACATGGTCTCTCTGGGTATTTTTCCTGAATTAATTTGCACTATGCGTCCAAAATGCCAAGATAGATATTGCAAGTGAGAGGTACATTATATCTAGGAAGAGACAGGAAATCTGATAATGATGGAGAAGGAAACACTTATAAGTGTGAAAAGAAAAGCTGCATCTAAAAGTTATAAAATGCTAATATGGAAGTTTGAGCTTCTGATTTAGAAACCTAGTATTTTTTCTCAAAATAAATGACGAAAAATCCCAAGAGAGCTACCTTATCCTATCAATTCATATATATAAAAGTATAGGGTATTTTACAATGTCAAACTATTTAGGGCAGGGACCCTTTTAGCCATAAGAACTGCTTCATAGACTAGACTCATCCACAGCACATGACACTTGTCCTGGATCTCCTCTGAGCTCTTTTTGTAGGATTGTAAAAACAGTTTGAAATAATCTGAGGGTTGCTCTGGAGCCCATATGGCTGAGATTTCTGTAATATGGATCTGTGGCCACGCATTGTTTGTTCTGAGGAGGTTGAATTAGATGACCCAAAGATAATTCCAATCTGAATTGTCATAGGATCTCACGATGCTATGAGGTATGCCAAAATTACCTTGGGATGTTTAAAAGCACAAAGGAAGACATTGGAGGATGAATGAAAACAAATTTAGAGAAGGTGGGGTTTTTGTGGATTTTGGGATTTTTTTTTCAGCTTACTTTTGGATATTGTTGGAGGTGCACCCATAAATAATATCTTGGCATTGTCTTGGACTGACTGGTAGGCATTTCTGTTCCAGAGAGCATTAATAATGGGTACTAGGGCAAATTAGTCTGAGCTTCGATTTTACTCTTTACTTAGCACAGTAAATTCATGCACGAAAAATACTTTCTTATTTAGATTAAAAAAAAAGAAGGACCATCAGTAAAAATAATACCCTTCTCGGTGAAATGTATACTTTACAACATCAAAAGAGGCAAGATAATCTAATGGCTCTTTCTGGACTGCAATAATATGAAAATATTAATGGAAAATTTAATACACAGACTGTACAAAGTTACTAAAATAATTTTAATGTATTACTTTGTTCTCATGACATTGAACACACTTCCAGGTCTTTGATGACCACAGATTTTAGGTACTTCAAAGAAAAAGAGCTTATTGTTATCATCCTTTTCATCCTGTCTTATTTTCATTTATTCTTTCTTAAGTTTTTTTTTAGTTTTTTTGTTTAAATTAACATATTCTTCTTTCTACCGGTGTGTGTCAAAATCTGGCATCTTTGTCTAAAAGGAAGATGAGGTGCAAGAGAAGATGCTGTTGAAAAATCTGCCACATGCAATACAGAAGACAGACATGTTCTGCAGGTATTTTTGCTTATTATGTGAAGCAAAATAGGAAAAAAGTGTTCTCTATTTAAAAGAAAAAAAAGGAAAGTTTCTCAATTCTGAGAAAAGAGGATGAAGATTTTCAATGCAGTCAGCTGACTTACAAGCAAGATTTATGAAACTAAGTTCTGATACCTTAATTCTTGTGATCTTTATGAAAAGCATTTTTCATGGAGAAGAGATTTTGTTGCAGCAATCTGTTAGATAGCTGGAAGTTATTTTGTTATTCTTTACCTCAATTTCTCTGCGGCTTTCAATTAATATCATATGACATCTATATTTAAAAAATTAAAAATAACCCAAACTCGAATATGTTTTAGGAAATTACCACAAAATAAATCACATTGTAATAATTCTCACTTCCACTTGTCAAGTGTAACTTCGGTAGAATAGATTTTGTTAAAGGTGTACCAAGACAATTTTAGAAGATCTTCTAAATAGCTGGGATTTAATCCAACATGGAGCATTTTGTGTCAACAGCCTATCAACAGAAAGCCTTTGCTGATGACATATGCAGGAGGTTTAAATCTCTGTAAAACACCTGAAAGTGCAGATGACTGTTCCAGAGCAAATTAATATACTCCAGGATCAGAAACTTTAGCTAAATTTACATAAACAAAAAGGAACTAGGGAAAAAAAAAAAAAAAGCTGTGGAGTTTGAGAACAAATGTATTCATAGAGGTTCTATATAAAATATGCAGTGCACAGTGGTAGGACGTTAAAGTTAAAATTCTTAACTTTTGCAATTTGGCACAATTTCTTATCAACACGGGAAAATATTTACTTTGGATAGATACTGATCTTATTTCCAATCAGCAAGCTTATATTGAAAGAATCTATTTTTGGCAACACATGCTGTAACTTGACTTCTTCACGGCCATTCTTTCAAAAATCTGTGAAATTCTATGTGTTTGTAAAGACTGCAAATACTCATTCTCACCTCTTACTTCTCGCACTGCCTTTATGAAAATACAAATTATCTTCATAGTGCCATCTCCCAGTGATGCACACAAAGCTCAGACTCTATCAGATCACACTGCAGTTGGTTAGATTTCATAGAACCAGAGAATGGTCTGGGTTGAAAGGGACCTGAAAAATCATCTACTTCCAGCCCCCAAAATATTTATTTTGCACTTTCAAGACTTTGTGTTAAACAGAGGTTGAGAGGAATAGAAGCACCCAGTTTGATTGTTGAGGATGGAATGGAATTAAGGTTTGATTATTTCTGTTTATTTTAATGGAAACAAAACAAAAAACACACAACTGTGGCTTCTTTCACTGTTGAGTACATCTAGTATAAACACTTTTGGTCAGAATAACAGCCTCATCTGGGTTTAGGAAGGATCCTATCAAAAATGTCTAAAATACTAACGATTTTTTGTTACAGAGAATGTTTCTTGCTAGGAGCTGTTTAAATCTTTGACATTATGAATTTCTCAACCATTAGAGAAATTTTAGAGTAGGAACTGATGGAAATACACCCAAGCAAGTACCCAACTTATAGAGCCAGAAATCATACAATACCTTTCATAAACTCATCAGGCTTTATCTGCAAGGGTGTTGTGTCTTGTGACACTTTTAGTGCCACTAGGTTATAAAAATATTTTTTATAAATATGGTTTTTTACAAAACCATAGTTAGAATCAAAAAATAACACAAAGTCTAGATGTAACTTAACCCAAATCCTGGTCAAGGTCAATGAGATAAGGTTGCTTGGAACTCAGTCTAGTCAGGCTTTGAATATCACAAGGATTAAGATTCTGCTGGCTTTCAGACACTGTTCAAATATTTGAACATTGTAATAATGAAAAAGAAATCTTTGTATGGTTTAATACATCTTTCTTGAATACATATCATCAGAATTTTTCTCCCTTCTTGAGATGAAAATTCCTTGGATTTATGCACAATGATTCTTGTGAAATCTGTGGTAAAAATTACTTGTACATCTTAAGAAGATGTTTGACTTTTTCACAAAAGTTGGTACAGTGAAAATTAATAGTCTTTCATTTCAATAGTCCGATGAGCTTCTGCGACCAAGGCCTTTCTCTTCCAGCTTTTTCTAACTAATGTATTCCTAGATGATAGGGGACAGGTTTGAAACTAGTCTTCCAAGTTTATTTTATACTATCCCCTTGCACTTCATGAATTTCATCCTGTTCCTATTACCTCTGATGTCAAGGTCATTTAGTTCCTTCACTATGATCAGGCAATACTCTTCTGTCCTCCAAATTGTTCTTCCCAATTTTGCTTCTATGCCAAGATCATAAATAAAACTATTAAACATGACTGTTCCCAAAATTGATTTTTGAGAAATTTCAGTAGTATTGTCCTTCTAGGCTAATGTTTTCCTTTCAGTTGAGCTTGCTATCAACTCCCCACTTTTATAGTTTCTCCACTGAGCAATATTGCCTTGATCTTAAATGTGTTAAATGTGTTTCCAAGCCAAATTATTTTCTGCATTTAGCAGCACATTTATTCTGCTTATTAATTAATTTTCAGTAAAAGCCATCTAGTGTGATATCTAGCCTGATATAATCTACCTCTTCAAATTGCTCAAAATGCTTCACCTCTTTTTTTTTTTTTCTATGCAATGTCAGTCACTTCTCCTTCAAAATGATTGAATTGGTGGCTCACAGGCTTTGTATTATCTCAGCTCATTATACTATGGAAAATCTGCAATTAAAGAAAAAACTCAATACTCTGAGATCTTCGTGCTGAAGAGTCCTTGAATAGAACAGAAGCATCAAGTATTGGGACTCAATATGTAGATATTCAATATATCAGAAGCAGAAACTCTTGGTTTAGGCTTCCAGTCTAAACCTTGCAAAAGCGTGAAAGAAAATTAAAGAAAGAACTTGGAAAGATTCTAAAGACATAGTTAAGGTTTCTTATGCAAAACCATAGATAAGTAGGCTTTTTGTGACTTCTGTAAACTTTATTTGCAAATTAGCAGGAATTGGTACCTGAGTGCACTTTAAAAAACAAAGCAAAACACCAAAAACAAACAAAAAACAAACAAAAACCAAAAAACCCAACACACACA
>LTAT01000001.1:85257083-85299180 GCA_003286495.1 Chlorodrepanis virens | reverse complement strand
AAAAAAACCTACTGAAAGAAAACATAAAGGGAAAACAGCATTTCTTTCTCAAATATTCTGATTTGTCTTAGCATTAACTGCTTCCTAATCATTCTGTATTCCAGATTCAGAGCATATCCACACTTCTTCAACAGCTCAGCAAAACAAATCTGCCAAAGTACAGTCACAAAATATTTGAACAAAGACAAAATACCTTCCTTTGGCACTTTCTCTGTTTCAGAAAATGGATTAATGTCAGTTGAACAGAATCACTGTTAGATGAGTGAGCAAAGGGACTGTATTTCTCTTACTCCCTCGCAACCATTCCTTTGTAGGGTTGACAAGTTAACATTTTGTCCCAGTTTATTGTACATACTGTTATCATGCCCTGTTGGATCTTCAAGATCAAGAGGTAAAAATGTAAAAGGAAAGGAAGCACTTCATCTTGCCACATCTACGCCTTTGTTTCTTATGTTCAAGTACAGCAAAGTGAGTAAGAAACAGAAAATAAACCGTCTAATTATTTTTCCTTTTATTCTGATTGTAATATTTCTGTGATCAGATCATAAGGCTATTTAAAACAAAATCTTTGGGCTTGGAATGATGTATGCTTAACTTTAAACTGATTTAAAGTGCAGCCAGAAGAGCTATTTAGAATACTTCGACCTAAGTGAGTGTGTGGGCGTTTCTCTGTGAGATCTGTGCAGGAAGGAGTTAAAATTGGTATAGAATTGTTTTTCACTAAATTTCTTTTTAAATCAACAACACTAATCATGGTGTTGTTACACCAAATGACCTACATGCATAGTCAGTGTAAATTTAGTTACCAATCACATGATTTCTTCCAAAATACTCCAAATTGTGATTAAGATTATGCTCTTTTGCTATGTCAGTAATCACAGTCTGAGTCTATTTCTGGTTAGTTAACTCACACAAATAATTAAAGTACATAACCTCCACAGTAGGCAGAAGCTGCCATGAATACATGCAGCACATATGAAAGTATAAGGGTAAATCCCACTAAATTGTAAATCTGATCTACATCCCAAGAACAACTAAATACTGACCTACCCACAGGCTGAAGTAGATATGGTGCAGATTACTCCTGAGTGGCTGTGAATACAAGAATAGGAATTTGATGCGTGAACATTTAAATACTATACTCACTTTCTCATATATTCTGCTATTAAACTCTCACTCCCAAAACAGTCCTGGATAGGGAACTGAGACTGCCTTTTGAATTTGAAGAAGATTCTCCCCCCATATGATCTCTAAAACACCCCCTCATGTCCATCAACTATTTTCCCTTCAGTCCCATTTTTTTTAATTTGACCAAAGCAAGGGCAAGAGCTGCTTCCCACATCCCTTTCTTCTAAGTGGTATGTTTTGCTTCACTTCTTACCAAAGGAAAACAAAAGAGAGAGAGACAATTTCAAGGAGATATTGCATTTGACCTGTCTGTTAATATTCAAAATGCTGGCCAGGTAGGTTAGGAGCAAACATCAGCTTTCTTTCACACCTCTTAGCCCATTCCATAAATTAATAGCATCTTACTGGGAGCAGCCCAGACGCTGTGTAATGAATGTTAGCCCTAGTTACTGCTGGCTGCTTCCGAGGATGCATTTATTTTTCTCATTATCTTACACACAATCTTCCAGCTATTGTCTGCTACCCCTGCTCACTCAGGAAACCTCAGAAAGTGCTAAAGATGTCAAGAAGCAATAAGCCTCATTTATTTTTATGGCCTTCATCAGCACTTTCTTTTTTTTTGCTTAAAGGCCTATAATAGAATCCACTGATTAGAATCAGCACCATATCAGAATATAGATATGATAGTGCTTTACTGAAGGTGAATGGGCTACTGAAGGACACTTTCTCCATCTGATACTTTTAGAGGATACTGAAGCTAAACAAAATTAATTGTGTTGGTTCGTTTCTACTTTTCTTTCCCCTTCTTGCTACTTTCCCAGGCATTTGGAAACTGATTAACTAAAATGTTAGGGAAGATGATCATAAAAGTCCTACTAATTAAAAGGGAATTAGTCAACTGAAACAATACCAGAAGGTTAGCAGTTGGATTTGATAGCTGTTAATAAAATGGTACAAGTGAACAGAGAAAGTTCCATGTTAAACACCATATTTAAGACAGAATTAAACCAAGAAGCAAATAATTGGCTTCTGTTGGATATTTTTTCACTTTGAATGCATCCACGTAATAGTTACAGGTCAATATATCATAAACAGGCATTCTGTTCTCTCCACGCACAGATCTGATCTGAAAAGTGTTCTGTTTTCAAACCCTAAGTAAATAAAGCCCATATAAATTTAAAAAAAATAATTAGTTTCTCTTGTGTACATCATTTTCCCATAGACAATCGCTGCAAGCAAAGGATTGCAGACTTCTAGCCCAGTTCTTGTCAACAATTTCAGTTTATTGCAAACATAACAGTAACTTTTCCACTAGAATAATTAGCACAAGAAAATGACAGAAGTAAGGCTGCACAAAAAATAGATGTGGGGGATGCTTACAGTGCAACCACTAAATTATTGCATTATTACATCTATATGCAATTTAAAATAGTCTATTTATATCCATAAAGAAAATTCACCCAAAGTCTTTCTCAATGTTAGGTGGCAATACCCTAACAAGCTGTTTGTATGGAACAGACAGTGTACTTTTTATATATTCTTCTTATTCTGCTTTAACTTTCTTTTGACCTCCAGGTCACGTTGTATCCAAGCTGTTTTGAGAGTTTGGAAATCTGGTCCCGACAGATTTACTGGTGGCATGGGAAAGCTACTGCTTTTGACTATCGTCTTATTTTTTAATAAGTAAGGCTCAGGCTAGTACAGGGACTAATATTTTAAGAATAAAGTTTTTCTTGTTCAAAGAAAAAAGGCACTCTGGATATGAAAAATTGAAAAATCTTCCATGCTAGGACTGTCCACGTAGGAGTGCAGAAAAACTACTCTCAGTTACTGAAAATAAAAATCCAATGGGCTATTCAAGTATGCCACTTTCCTCTCATATATAGAACCCTTTATAGTGCATTTTCAGAGTCATGAAGGGTTGTTTTGTTTGGGTGATCAGGGTAAGAGGAAAAGTTGCTGCAGAAGATTAATGGAACAGCAATCTTGTGTGACATGGACAGATTTACTATACTTTCTCAGAGATTGCTTCACATTAAGACCAAGATGCAGAAATTAATCAGAAATCACATTCACAAAAGAGAAAACTCACACACTTCTTAAATCCATCATGCTCTGAAAGACGAAAGACAATCATATTACTGTGCTTAGATCATATAGTCTAAGTTTTTATTCAAACAGAACTAACCACCTATAAAAAGAGAGCAAAAAGCTGATTCTTGATGCCAAGAACTCTTCTTAGAGAACAAAGGGTTATAACCAGGATTCAGCTCTAAACTGGAACAAGCTTTCATAATTTGCCTGTATTCATTACAGATTACCAGCACAAGGGAACCATTTCTCCCAAAACCTTGTTTATTTTCTGTGACAGCTTTCACAAAAGGATATGTAATATTTACAGCCTCCTAATGAAAGTGGTCAAGCATAAAAAATTTCCTGACTCCAAGGTAGTGGCCTGTAAAGAGATCTGTCCACATCCTTGGCAGACCCCACAAAAGACTCTCAACATCACATTTGTAGAAGTCAGCCCTCAGGTGCACATGTAGAAATGCAAACCTTCATGCACACACACTCACACATTTAGCAGTAGAGATAATTATGAAGAAATAGAGTCCATTACTATAGTAGGTTGCATTTTCAGAGATTATTATCTGTGATGAAATGTGTTATTTAACATGTCTTAAATCTCCTACGTTGGCACTTACCAAGTCTTCCCTCTAGAAATCAAACCTATTTCCTTCCTGCAGAGAGAGGTGTCACTCAGGCCTTGAGTCTACTGAACTCTTGCCTTCACCTGACTGTTTGTTTTGGCCTTTGATTCTAGTTTTTGTTATGGTTTATACTTCAACTGGTGCTCTCAAGCATGAGATTTGTGAAGGTCATAGATTCATGGAATCATAGAATGATTTGGATTGGAAGGGACATTAAAGGCCCTCTAGTTCCAATCCCCCTGTCATGAGCAGGGACACCTTCCACTACGTCACCAGATTGTCTAGCCTGGCCTTGAACACTTCCAGGAATGCAGCAGCCACAGCTTATCTGGCCAACCTGTGCCAGTGCCTCTCCATCCTCAGTGTAAATAATTTCTTCCTAATATCCAATCTAAGCCTACTCTCCTTCAGTTTAAAGCCATTGCCACTTCTCTTACAACTACATGCCCTTCCTGGAAGTCCCTCTCCAGCTCTCTTGCAGCCCCTTTAGGTACTGGAAGGCACTCTAAGGTCTCCCTGGAGCCTTCTTTTGTCCACATCAAACAATCCCAGTTCTTTCAGTCTGTCCTGATAGGAAGAATTGTTCCAGCCCTTCGCTGTGTCCTCACTCCAGCAGGTCTATGTCCATCCTGTGATGACACAGCTGATGTTTTTATCTGAAGAACAGTGATTCTCCCTTCTCTTCCCAAATTACAGCAGTTAGGAAATTGCAGATCATGTCTTTTGGGGTTCATTACACATTTGTACAGCAAAGCAATTCTCGAATGCAACCCTAAAGCGCTCGCTGGAGACCAGCACCATGCAGTGCTGTGGGGAGCTCAACCTCGTTATGCACGCAAAGTGTATTTGGGGGAATTTTAAGGGAGGAGGCTTTTCTCTTAATGTCCCTCCTCTATTACATACCTAGTTTTACTACAAGTGTGGTGTCATTGTAATTGATCTGTTTGAGTTCAGAGCAGAAATTTAATGCAAACCATGAGTGCTAAAGCCACTCACCTTTTCTGAACAAGTTCAGTTCGTTAGTTAGGAGTATTAAGATGCTGTAAACATCCTATATGGATGAATCACCTAATAACAATGAGAAGCCAAAATTCCAGTATGAAATAATATTTTAGTAAGAAAAATCAAGCATTGCAGCAATATGCAGTGCAGTAGTGCTAAACAGGAAATTCTCTGTGCACTTTTGACCAGTAATTTTCTAATTCCATGCAAGAATGTTATTCATATTTTTCACAAAGTTTACAGTGTTTTGGCTAATTTCATCTTAAATAGGAATTTAGGTTTTGGTTTATTAAAAGTTTCATTCTGGACAGATTATTGGAGAGGAATTATAAACACACATCCAAGAGACTTCAAACTTTTACAATTCAGGGATAAAAACATCACTAAAATCTTACTAGTCTTATCTAGTGAATGCTTTCCTAGGCAGACATAGACAGAGAGATGAAAATAGAGTTTTCCTGATATATTTAGGTTGATAATAAATTAAACAAATTGGATATTTTAAAATATAAAAGCAAGTGAAATAAAACTGATTGAAATAGAGTACATTCCAAGATCCTTATTAAATATAAGCAGGAGATTTTCAGGCCTTGTGGTGCCACACTCCTGAAGGGAAATTAATTAATAAAGGTGTAAGATTTGAAAGCAGTAATTTTTTTAAAAAAGTAAAAAGCACCCAGATTGCATGTAAATCACTTGAAAACACAGAGAACTACAACTTATGTCAGCCTTCTCTTTCGTAATCAGAATCATTAATCTCTTGGACATGACAAATCTTTTTAGCAAAAGAGAATAAATTCAAGATAATAAGTTTTAAAGTAATGAATAACTCTTGCCTATGAAGTGCTTTAATGACTCTCCTTGTCAGAATTCAGACTTTATTATTAATTCTACAGAATGGCAGCAGCCTGAAGAGATACAGTTACAAATCAATTTCACTGCTTTTTCATAATGAGTAACTAATTGACCTCAATTTCTGATGGAGTCACATATTTCCTTCCATACTTTATTTTAAGATGTGTATATCAGAGATTTACTGACTGGTCATAAAGGAATTTATTTTAACTCTGTGTTGTCTTGTACGGCCTCTTTGTATGGCAGAAATATAAATAATTTTGAAAGTATTAACTTTAATGATTGGGATGTATTATTTAAACTCTTTTATATTTAAGATGATTATCATTTTGTTAAAATATGTTCTTGATTTAGCGACTTTAAAACAAGAAAAATTATAATGAAAAAAGACAATTCAGGTTCTCCATATAACAGTAATGATTTAAGACTATAAAATATTTTACTTACTTACTATGTGGTGTTTAAAAGAAATTACATCAAAATTAACAACTGGCATTGGTAAAACCATGCTTACTCACTTTGTGTAATTATGAACAACAGTCTTACAAAAGTATTTGGAAAATGAATAGCCAAAATATATTTTTAAATTCCACCACATCAGATTTTTTTCCGATTTCTATCTACAAGAAGTCCAAACAATTTTCCACATCTCCTTGGGTGTTTGAACTACTATAAAAGGAAAATATTTGCCTTGTTCTAAACCAGAGAAAATCTAATGAAAATCCAGTTATTTTAAATAGGATTATTGTACCAGTCACACTTGCGTTTGTAAGGTAAAAGATCCAATATTTGAAAGACACATGGTTTCAGAAGTCCTTTGGGAATGTGTATTCACTTTAGATCTCATTCTGGGCATGATTTAAAACAGAGAAGGGGAGAATGAAGGAAGCAGACATGAATAAGATATCTGCAGGTTCATCTGCTTGTCTGGCCAAGCCCTGCAACTGGTGGCCACAGAGCTGGTCTCTGCAGGTCTAGGGGCCATCTGCTATCCGTTGGAACTATCCAGTGCTGTCCAATGGAGCTGTCCATTAGTGTGTCCACCGGGGAATATATTGTTCTGCTGGACCAGATGTGGTGCCAGTGAAGTGCTGATTTTGGCTTGTGCAGTTGGGCTCTTGGGGCTGTATAAGGTCTGAGCACGTGTGCGTGTGTCTTTGTGTGTGCACCAGGACATTCCCAGTACTGCTGCTGGCTGGAGCTGGACACACCGTACAGATGGGCTTAGGGGGCTGCTACAGAAGGAACAACAAAGGCTTGTAGAGAACCAGGAGGAGATATTGCCTGCCTGTGGAAGTGTATCAGTGTGTGATGGGACCAGAGGGAAAGTATTGCTGGAAAAAGTTGTTTGTCTTCACTCGCTATACATTGTGTACAGAAAGACAGAAGAAAAGTAAAATTGCACTAGTTGCACTAAATGCTCACATTTAAGCTTAGCCTTTGTACATAAATCAAGTACTCTAATTCAGACATGAACTTTTATTGGTTATAATTTTCACTTCTGTTGTTATGAAAAAAACAGTTCTGTGGATCATAAAAATTTCAGTAATAGAATCACAGAGTCATGGAATGCTTGGTTGGACAGGACCCCAAAAATCATCTAATTCTTGCTCCCTCAGCCATGCGACACCTTCCACCAGACCAGGCTGCTCAAAGCCCCATCCAACCTGGCCTTGAACACTTTCAGGGATCAGGTTGCCCCAACTTCTCTGGACACCATATGACTTGTTACACAAAGTCAGACATATAATGATATGTTTTAAATATCAAACTATGAATTTACTGTGGCAAGTTGATTGATTTACAAGTAAATCCTAAAAACATAGCACAAGGAGGAACACAACACACAAACAAATACCTCCAAAGCCAAATATAGCTGCCATACAGTCATCTTTAGAAAAAAAATAAAAAGTCCTTTAGCATCTTATCATCTTATAGTGACACCAGCACATATCTTGGTGTTATCCAGACAAACTGAACCGCATTTTTTCCCATGAAATTTTAAGGATGGCAACTAAATGGGGGAAAAGAAGTAAGATATTCCTTACTTCACATGTAAAGAGTACAACACTGCTGGGTTTGTTGGTAAAAAGCTGTCTGTTCTTTTCTAAGAATTAAAAAAATATATATTTTAAAAAACAGCAGTATGTCATAGATTGAGAGATAACTCAAGCTTGGCTGTCATATGTCTAGATTGAATGTGCAGAACTTTAGTGAAAAATGGGAAAATTTAATATAAAAAAAAAAAAGGGAAAAAGAAAGACATATGAAGAACTCATTACATGTGCCAAAACTTCTAGTCCTAAATTAATACAAGTCAGTGTGAAATAGTGCAGCAGTTGCAGCAGAGGAACGTGGGCAAAAGCTAAGAATTGCCACCAGAGAAAAGAAAGAGAGAAATATGAAAGCTCTTTGACTTTAAAGAATCGTGAGAGAGCAAAATGCTCTACTCACTAAAAATTATTGAGCCATTTTCACATAAATGCTTCTATTTCTTACAGGACAAAGAATAGAAAGAGTAGGGTTTTTTCAAGCATAGTATACCGCTTCTCAATTTTTCTTATAATACTGTGTCAACTTCATACACTGATGGAAAAGCTGGAAACACTAAAATAATGACTATGTTTCCTTACACTGATGTTTGGCAATATGGAGGAACAGTCATGATTTTTGCCAATACAAGCATGCAAAGGTCAAGAGATGACTTGTACTTAATCCTGTAATTATAGGCCCATAGAATCCTTAAGGTTGGAAAAGACTTCTTAGATCATCAAGCCCAACCAGCTATGCTCATTCTAAGCAATTTAAGTTCTTAACTGGAACAGGTGTTTGCTCCTAGCTGTATTGAACTATGGCTTAGATCACTTGCTGTACAACGTGCAGCACTAAAACACATGAGGACGTGCAATGCTTCTCCCAGGTTGCAGCCAGCCTGGAGCAACAGCTTATGCTCTGTCATCACTGGAATTTATGCTTTTGATGGAATGCTGGAATGCTTTTGATGTGTCACAGTTCTGCTGAAAGCTGTAGTGCAATCAGCTCCTAACTGTGAGGGAAAGTATGGTCAAAGTGTACCCTTTCACTGCTTTCATTGTCTTCTAAAGATGCTTCCAGGACCTACAATTAACCTGACATGAAACTGGTATTTTGGTACTATTATGTTAATTATATATTCTCATACATGCACCTATTTATCTGCAACATTAAATGTTCTTCATTTTCTTTTGTAGAGGTAAGTAATTTTTTTCCTTTCCTTTTCTGTGCCACTTTGCCATATAAAGAAATAAAATAGTGTCTGAAAAACACTGTTTCATACATATATCACTTAAATAATTGCATTTCTGTGTGCACGTGTTCAAAAAAAATCAAGTGGGGCACACTGTGTTTGAGGCGTCCTTTGGTATTTCATCCATATCAAAAACATAATCTGTACTAAGCAAAAAATTAGTTTACTTTGTCCACACTCCATTTTTCTTCCTTGTATACTAAAAATGTATTGATGTTTATACTGCAAACTTGTGCCACAGAACATACATATAACACTAGCTTTCACAAAGCTTCCATAATGTTTGAATGATCTCAAGTTACACATTCAGAGATTTATCCCCATATGACTTTGCCTCATTTAAATAACAGCCTTTTTTTTTTTCTGTTTATCTCATTTTGTGTGTGTGCCAGACATTATTTAACACAAAAAATTCAAATCTTGCAGCAGTTCAGAATTATTAGTTTCTTAATGGATGCAGAGATGGGTGACAGACTGAAAAAAAGGAATGGTATGGGCAAGGGTGATGATAGCAGTGCCAAATTTGTGGAGCAGAAGAACGCTTGGATGGATGCATGAGGGGCTTCGTGTAATTGGAATGGAATGGAATGGAATGGAATGGAATGGAATGGAATGGAATGGAATAGAATAGAAGAATAGAATAGAATAGAATAGAATAGAATAGAATAGAATAGAATAGAATAGAATAGAATAAAGCATTTCAGTTGAAAGGGACCTGCAAGGATCATCAAGTCAAGCTGCTTGACCTGTTCAGGGCTGGCCAAGTAAAAGCATGTCATTAAGGGCATTGTGTCAATGCCTCTTAAACAATGACAGGCTGGATCATTGAACACCTTTCTAAGAATGCCTGTTCCAGTGTTTGGCCACCATCTCAGTAAAGAATTGCTTCCCCATGTCCAGTCTGAATCTCCTGTGGTGCAGCTTTAAAACATTCCTCCACATCCTATCACTGGACACTAAGGAGAGAGCTCAGCACCTCCCACTTCATTTCCACTCCTCAGTAGCTGTAGGAGCAATGAGTTCAACCTTCAGAAGATCCTGTCTGAAGTAGGAAAAACAGCTCCTAAAAAGGGCCAGAGGAGTGATGTATTATTTCCTTTGTATTTGAAGATAGCCTTGGGCTTTGGTAAGTTCATACTGACCATGAAAAATATTCTCCTTAAAGTTTTGGTCACGTGTATACACAAATGGATCCTCAGACAGAGTTGTAAAAGGAATCCTAACTCTTTATTTTAGGCTGTTTATTTAAATTTCAGGATTTATGGTGTTTGCATATCTGACCCATGATTTTTCAACACACAAAGTTTTCTCAGCTCAGATGACAAATTGACACCAAGAGTTTGTGTAGCACTGGAACAGGAGTCAGATACTCACTTAAACAGCACTATTGGCAAATATTTAAGGCAAAGTAATGCCAAACAAAATGGTTATATTAAACATAGATGAACATATTTAAATAAAGTAAAATGTAAGATGATACATATAAATTAACATCTTGAGTAAAACATTTTCTAGAGAACTTTTAATATTTTATTACTTAATTACATGAGGAGTTATATAATCTCTTTTTTTATCTTTTTATAGAATCCTTTACTCCAAAAGGAGGGCAGTGAAATTTTCTTCTTTTTTCTTGCTGTCCCTTTCTTAATGGTTTATAAATATTTAGAGACCTTAATTAACATGTTTTTAATATTTTGGACCTTAATGAACATGTTTGATAGGTGTTTGTTTGCTCACTTTTTTAATTTGGCTAATCCTCAGGCATAACATTTTTTGTGGATTTTTTTCCGGTGTCTTTCTAGAGTGCAATCATTGATGTACATAATTGTAATGTCATTTGTATTAAAACAGAAGTGTTTCACCACTTTGATATTTGCTCAAGAGAGTATAATTTAAGAGGGGAATAAGATATGGGATATACTACCTTGTAAACAAATCTCTGCAGACCTGGAACCAGTGTTTAATCTGGCCAATCTATAAACACTGCCAAGTGGGATCCATCCCAGCTCTTCAATGAATGACATACATCTTGAAGCCTTCCTTCATCATCAGGACAGTGATTTAGGCGCTTTTAGAAAATTTTCACTCATCTTCTGAAGTCAGACACATTACGATGAGCTGAAACATGTCTTAAAAAGTATTTCTCTCCTCAAAAGAAGAGATTCCTGGGAGCCTGCCTGGTGAATTACATCTAGCACCCCTAGAATGCTTTGGAATTGTTAGAATTTCTTGTCTGTAAATGAAACAAAACAATACAAAATAACCCCAAAAAACTAATTAAGCAGCAACAAAAAAAAACACAAGCAAACTTGAGTTTCCCAACTAACGGCAATTTGGGAAATTTTTCTAGTTTACATTCATCCACAGTGTGACTTACAAACAAATCATCTCTTGGAGTGCATAGAAGAATTTTCGAATAATTGATAGAACAACCCATATTTGAAAGGAGTGTTTGGATCCACAGAAAGCTGTATTAATCTTTAGACCTTCCCTTAATGGCTGTGGCTCTAGTGTTAATAACAGGTATGAATCTTGTGCTCATAAATGATTGCATTTGGCAATTCAGTAATGTCATGCAAAGAGCCTGTTTGGAATGGACTTCCTCTGGTTTCTGGAGCTACTGATTTGTCTTAGTTCTCAGAGGAGCTGTCTGGTGTCCTGGTTCTCTGCAGAAAGCACTGCTTGATTGCCAGAGAGGTGAGAGAGTCCTCTGGGGCAGGAACAACTCCGTGAAGTTACCCCTCTACAGAGTTTCCTGATTTCATTTTTTTTTAAATCATGTGACAGAAGAACAGCCCCAGGATATTTGCTGAAGACATTGCAATTATCTCCAGCTTCTTCATGTGTTTCATCTGTCAACTGAGATGTTTTGGAAAGACTAATGACAGGGTAGGGAGAGAGAGAAGGTGTGTTTTCTCTTTCATAGCCCCTGGGCATGAGGCTATGGTT
This sequence comes from Chlorodrepanis virens, assembly GCA_003286495.1. NCBI lineage: Eukaryota > Metazoa > Chordata > Aves > Passeriformes > Fringillidae > Chlorodrepanis > Chlorodrepanis virens. Next base: position 85,287,249 of record LTAT01000001.1, on the reverse strand, counting down.
GTGCACACTGGCCATCTTAAACCCCCCCCGGACAAAAGCAAGAAGGCAATACCTGCTCTCACAAATACTGCTTCAAGAACATGCCTTATGGAAGCCAACTTCAGACATGGCTAAGCAGTCCAACCATGATACTAGGTGAAGAAACTAAAATTTTCACACCAAAAAACCTATAATCACATTGACAGGGTGAAAAAACAAATCCAGTTAATCTTTAAACATATTATTTAGCTGTGCATCGTGGAAGAGGTTTTACAGTGACTTCTCTGAGCTAGAGAGAAGTTTGATAAGAGGATCCATGTTTACCCCAAAACAATTTTCTACCAAGGTCATTGACATAGAAACCAAGCAAGAGAGAAGGATAACTAAGAGAAACCTGCAACTCTCTATTCCAATAAACACTTTGTTTGTCTCTTCTGACCAATGAGTAAAGTGGAAACTTAGGAGCTTTTTGAAAGTATAAAAAGCATGCATGCTAGGAAAAAAATGGTTTTGAAGCCTTCTGAAAATGGATTTTCTCCATCTCAACCATGACTGTCTCAACTACAGCAGTGCATCACTGAGGAATCTAGCTGCAACATGCATGTTTAGGTTTCTGCCAAATATTGGCCACAGGTGTTTCCTATTTTAGCCAAACAGATCACAAGAACAGGGTGGCCTGGGGTGTCAAGGATACTGAAGACTATTTGATTCTACCTACAAAGAAACTCTCAGGCACTTTTTATGTCTACTTCTTCAGATGTGCGCACATGCCTGGGAGCGTGCCTCTATCACTGAGGCCAGCTGACATAGAAGAGCTGAGGTTTTACAGCACTGGTAAATTCTCAGCCTGCAGAGTGTGATTGGAGAGGGCCTCCTGGCAGAAGCCGCTGGAAGAATCCTGCTTCCAAACTGAACTCAGGAGCTGTTTAAGGTAGAGCTGGCAAAAGCAAAAAGCCTGCAAGAAACTGCCGGAGAAATTCTGCAGTTTGTGCAGCCACATTCCCATGCCAGGCACTGTTCTCAGCTCTGCTTAATATACTGATGTGGGTAGAACCAGATCATACTTCATCTTAAAAGGTGAATAAATCTTTCATCATCGGGGTGCAGATACCTGTGTAGCTGGAAATGCTACCCATACTGTATTACATCTTCATAAAAATGTATCATGCTGAAAAGAGAGCTCAGCCCTCTGGCACTATAAGAGGACAGATTTTAATGGCATCTCCAAAATAACATATTCTGTAAGTGACTTACACAAAAGGTCTAAAAGGTCACATCAATATAACAATCCCTATCTTATATTCACCCATCACACTTATGCTTATGAAAGAGAATAAGGAAAAGAAAATTACTTTTTTAGCACTTGCTAGGGGTTAACATATTGGAGGTTTATAAACCAAAGTGGGAAAAGATGGTGTTCCAAAGTTGCAGGACAACAAAGGAGAAACATTTATGTGCACTGACAACTTGTTAATATAAAATCAGTTCAGTACATGCCTCAGTTGGCCATATCTCCAGCAACAGCACCAGAAATAGATATGTTTTACTTAGCTTATTTAAACAAAAACTATGCAGATTTGTTTGGTCTATAAAAAATAGATTCTTAAAATTGTTTGATGCAACAATTTCTGAAGAAATTTCATGTTCTCCATCACTCCCTCATTTCATCTATCATATTTCTCAGTTTAGGTTTTCTTTGGAAATGTTCTTGTGTTAATGAGAAACAATGGATATTGATGATTCCCATTAACTTCTTGATGTTAGTGTGGAATCAGACTATTGATTTCTATCTAATAAAATCCAGCAATTGCAGCATTGTCTCTGCAAGAAACTGAAAGTTAAAAAAAGAAAAAAAGATAATGAATATTAGAAATGAAATGAAAACAAAGCATAGAAGTGATATACTGCATCATCTATTCAATTTCCATATCTGAAAATAATGGTAGTAGAATTGCACAGATTATTTTCAGGAATCCCAATATCCAGCTTTCCCCCTTACTTTCCTTAATTTTGAAATGTAGTTATGGAATTAAATGCTGAAAATACAGGTATGAATATACCAAGGGACCAAAAGCAGTTGGTTGGGGGATGTTTGAAGATCTCAACAAACTTAGTGTTAATAGGACATCTCAGTGTATCCAGGTGCATTATATTTTTGCCAAGCAGCACTGGTTTATATCAATGTGGGTAATAAAATATCACAGAATACTTTGTTTCATAATAGGGCTGGCTTATCACAAAAGGAATCTTAACAAAATTTTATTCTGCTAAAGCAGAAAGCTTCATTCGGATGCAGGGAATAAAAGTAGGCATACAAAAGGTCTTGGTGTGCTCTGTGAAGTCCAGAAGTGCTCCCCAGCTCCCAGGCCTGAACTTGTATTTGAACAACTCCAGCTGGCATGATAGGTCCAGGAGGATGCAGGTCCTGAGCTGAGCATCTGAGGCCAGCACCAAACACACCACAGATCTCATCTCGCCCATGCTGCCTTCTGTGTTTGAAAGCCTTTTTTCCTGAGCACCAAATAACCAGTGTATTCACTTCATTCTGGATTCTTCACTCTGTGAGTCTTGCTTCATGAACACTGCACTGAGACCCCACTAACAAGACTTAAGGCAATCAAGTATGCTTTGTCTTCTCCATTGTAGGACACGACCTTGTACTTTCTCATGTAAATGTTTGAAGGCTTTTTGGACACAAATTATAAAGGCATGGGTTTGGGCTATCAAAAAATCATAGTGATTTTCATTCATTTATGGAACAAGATTACCTATCAATGCAAAAGAAAAGAGTTTGCACCCAAACTGAGCTCCTTTTAGAAAGGAAACAAGCTTGTGACACTGACAAAAATCAATCTTCAGATGAAGATATGCATGTAGGATGCTTAAGAAGTGACAGCCTGTGGGTTTATATGTCATGACTTCAAAAGACCTTGTCATTGAACTTTTAAGCTTTTTTGCCTGCTGCTTCAAATGTGTGACATGGAACAAGCACAAAGTTCTGATATGTAACAGTGCACAATAAGATAAATTATAAGAGAACATTGAAAGATGCTTATTATTTTTCCTTTAATAGTTAAGAATAGCTGTTAAGAATAATTACATTTTTTAAAATTTTTGAATTGAGGTATTGTAGCAATTCAAAAGAAAATCTTTATAGTTTTGACTTTTTGAGTACAAAGGAAGCAATCGTCCAAATAGATTTTCTAATAAATGCATTTTGACAGGTATTTCTTCAGAGTGTATTACTAGAGATGTCAATTGCAGGCAGGTCTCATCACCTAGAAATACAAGAGATTATCTGAATTGCGGCCTCTGTGTTTAAAATGTCTCCTTATTTGAACTGCAGGCAAGCAGGAATATATAAAGTTTCGTGGTCTCCTGATGACTGGGTAGTGTGCTCAGATTTCTATCAAGATTTTCATCCCATTTATCAAAAAAAAGAGCACTGGCCAGAGTTGGAGGTAGATGTTCAACAGAGCTGTACAGCAGACTTGCTGCAAGCATCTTTGCAGAAACTCCTGCTACCACCCTGCAGCTCTCTGAATAATTTTCAGGGCTGTCAGTTGATATCCTCATTTGCATTACTCACAGATGTCCCTGAAAAGCCATGTATCCTGGGACTATTTTTGTGACACAGTCGGTGAAATAAGTGTTCTGTACTTGTAAATTAAACATCTGCAGGTTTTTTAGTTACCTAGATTTCAAGAAATTTTGCTTCCATTTACAAGTTAATTGAGTTTAGTTCATTCAAATTCTAGAAGAACACTGAAGGTAGTTATATCTTGCAAGAATATAAAATGCCATAAATCAAGTAGAACATGTGACTCATCACTTGCCATTTTTGAAGGAGATAAGACTAGCAGGAGAGAAATTAGAATAATTATTTCAACGTATATTCTGGTAAAAGTATAAACAGAACAGCTTTATTGTATCCAAATTGATATCTAGATTTATTAGACTTAATTTTTTTGTTGTCTTTGTAGCAAATTCTAATGGTTAAATTTCCTAGTCTTTTAATTTGCAAGAGTACATTTTCCACATTTTAAGGCAGGAAACCGGCCAGCATTATCCTCAGTATATGGATTAAAGTAGTTAGTGTTGGTACACTCATGTTAATATCTCTGGAGTAGAAAAAAACAGCATTCTCCTCATATCTTATCTTAAACTATATATTTGAAAGGCAAGAACTCAAAAATTTCCTATTTTCTTTCCAGATTCACTGTTCAAGCTTCTGTATTGAGATTATGCCAGTAGATATATATATATATATAAGCTTTCAATATTCAGTGATATGTTGCAATGGGGCTTACAAATTGTATTATTTATATATTATTTATATTATTTGTAGTGCTACACAATACTTGGCAAACTAAAACTCGAGGCACATTAGTGCAGCTTTGTTAATCTCTGGTGACTGCCCTAATTTTGCTACAGGTCTAAGAACCACTCATTAAAAACTAATATCAGAATCAAAGCTAGCACAGACTTTCATTATGCAAACATGAAATTGACTGGGAGAGCTAATGAGGGTAGAAAGATACCCCACGTGTCAATAGAAAACCATCTACAGCTAACAGAGCCCTTCTTCTGGGAATTTCCCTCAACTAGGGCAAAGATTTTGTTTACTGATATTGGAGTACTGGTTAGGCAGAAAAATCATAAAAGCAGGTTAAAATAGCATGGTGAATCTCAGACACAACCTGTTATTTAATTTTATTAAGAATGAATATCTTAAATATTAATAATGTAATAAATTAAGTAATTAAAATATTAATTACTTAATAATACTATTGCTCTTGTTCTTCTCAAATTTGTCAATTTTTGGCAAGATTTCACATTCATTGTCTCCTAAGAACTAAGAGAGTAAAGGAAACTGATGGAGGTGTATTTAAAAATCTTTTCATATAATTTATTTACATTCTACAGAATTAATTCTTCTTTTGTCTTTAAATCTATATTCAGAATCAGTCAGTTTGAACAGGCATCCATGAAGAAAGAAGATGGAATAGCAGTAGTGGTATTACCAGCTCTGCTCTTTGCCGGTTGATGACCTTAAACCAACAATTTTACCTCCAAACTAACAACTGTTAGCAATAAAATGAGAATATAGCCAAGTACAAAAATTATCTCAAGAGATCATCTTGTTCATCTTTCCATTTTGAGAAAATTTTAATCATTTTTAAAAATTCTCCAAGAGATGTATACCTAAACTGTTTTTTTATCCTACAGGATTAAAAGGTTCCAAAACTTACTTTGCAAATCTGATGATGATGGATTTATTGTCTCCTGGTAAAAGTGTTTTGAAAGTTGTTAATTAAAAAACCTCTATAATCTTGGGTCTCATGATAAACTTTATATTATGGAGTTTTATATTAAAAAGTTTGCTGACCCAAGTCACAACTATGGAATGTTAGGAAGTTTAAAGACTTTGGAACCACATCCCAAAGTATTCACTATCAGCTGCAGACTTCAGTATCTTGTTTTTTTCTTCCTCAGTTTCTGGAAAAACTGAGGAAGATAACAAATTAAAAGACATGATGAGTTTCAGAGCAACATCAATTTATTCTACTACAGATTGTGATCTTGGCAATAAGGCGTCTCTAATCCACATCTGTTCAGGATGCGGACATAATGATGATGGAAATGCTTTGCTTGTGTCTCTGTTTTATATTTGCCTTGGGAATGTGAGAATACATTTGCATATTCTAGGGGGACCGTAATGTGAATAAAAAATAGTTTTTCACTAAGCGCAGTTGTAATACGAAGTTTAATAAGGGGAAGATGTTTCCTAGCCATGGTACCTATCAGCATGCAAGTGAGCTTGTCTGCTAAGGAAAGGGGTAAAACTCATGCTCAAGTTACCAAGTTATCATATGTTTAATCTGAAACTTTATTACAAACATGGCATGAAGTTCCTCTCTGATGAGATATGGCATTACCTCCATCTCCTGAGAGCCCAAAATTAATTAATAGAGAGCCACATACCTTCTAATTATTGCTGTAAGAGGCTGTAATTTTGCAAGTATTACAGTTTATACAAGCAGCATGAAAAAAATAATCTGAGCTTTTAAACGAGGGTTAAGATAAACCAGTGCAAAACCAAAATATTAAAATATGATATTACTGCTTTCTTAAGGATACTTGCCAATTATTATGGTTTCACCAAAAAAGTTGTTTTTCGTGGTTTTTGCAATGAAAATGTGCAAAAAAATCTGAATAGAGTGAAAAAGATTCAGCATTAGACACAAAAAAAAAAGCCAAGAATGACTGATCTAACACTGAATTACTCTGTGGCCTTTATGTAAGTAAGTAAGTCATAGTTTGATGGATATTTCGACAATATCTGATGGTATGCAAGAATTAAATTGAAATAATTTTCCAAAGCACAGGTGTATACATCCTTCATTCTAATTACAGCATCTTTATTATTAATATCTGCAGAATAAATAAGAAAGTACACCCCTATGTGTTATTAAATGTCAGCTTTTCCCATTTAGCAGAATTTAAGTCTCAGTTCAGTAAAATACTTTAGCAGAAATGTAAATAAAGAAGAATAGTTCCAGTGACTATATAGCAAGAGGGAAGATAATAAAATTTAAATATTAAGTAAAGCCTATCCTGAAATGGGTAATAATAGATTGCATACCTTGAAGAGTAGATTTTTAATTGGCAATCTCTAGTCACTTTGCAAAACAGCAAAGTACATTTATGACTGCTAAAGAAGTGAGAAGCCACACAAAAAAAGGCAAAGAGATTTGGCCAAGGTTATTTCTAGTTCACTAAGAAGAACCATGGAAACATCTCAGCTCAATGTGTAAGGCCCGGTTGAGTTGCCCACTCAGTGGGCCATGATGCTTAACAAAATTATAGTAAAAGCAACACTCCATCTCTTTTATTTTATCCTAAAATTACTTTTTTTTGGCAGATTGCTACATTAACAGAAGAATATTTCACTTAAGAGCAAGAATATCTACCAGATGTATCTTTACTTTATTTACTACATATAGAAATGCAACTTTTTCTCCTTCTTCTGTAAATATTTCTAAAAATGGGGAAAAAAACTAAAAGCAACAAAACCAAAATTTCTCTATTGAAATCTGATTTGGTTTTATAAGGAGACTGGATGAAGTATGGCACAGTTCCCATGGAGGTTATGGAAGCTACATCATTGGTTTTTTTCAGTATTTGACTAGATTAATTCCTGAGAAACATGATTTAACTCTGAAAACATCACTGCTTCAAAAAGGAGTTTTAACTCCTTTTTGCGTGTTTTCCAGAGGTTCATTACATCCTGAATTACTCTATGATTATTCTTATTGTGCAATTGTCCCTCTGGTCACCAGGTTCAATACCTCTTAACACTTCGCAAGCAAGCAAGTGTATTTAAAATAACTGTAATTGAGAATTTTCGTTCTAATATTCTCTAAAGGCAGAAGAGATCCATGAGAAATTTCTTCTATAAAGATCCACACACATTTAAAGATGGAAAATAAGGGAAAGGAGCACAGACAACAAGAACGAAGATCGTAGACACTCTTGAGATATAAGGGTGTGTGGAATGGAATCAATATCCTGAATGCAAGAACATCCAGTCCATGAGGCTGACAGCAATACTACTTAAAACGAGACCAAAGTCAAGAGACAAGAAGAATAAAAAAATTAAACACTGAAATATATTAACTATAATGACATTGAGGCGTCAGAGATGGTGTGAAGGACAAGAGCTCTCAGGTCACAGATGGGTCAGTAAAGGAACCACTTAAGTGTAGTTTGTCTGCCATGGGTCTTGTTGGGAGAAAAGAAGGCTTTGTTAAACCCAAACTATTATTGGATGTTGAGAAGGCTGGTAGCAGAGTGTAAAATTTGTTATAGGCTGTTTTGGGACTTAATGAATGTGCAAAACTTCTGAAATATTTAGGGCAAGAGCAAAATGCAGGTAAAGGATTGGATCAAAGAAAGTTGAGAAGAAACAGGCTAGAAAAAATTAAGGAAAAGGAGATTAAAATGTGTAAGCTCTATGTAAACAAGTTGAAGATCAGGCCAAGCTCCACCCCTACTATGACCTGAATTATCATATTTTCGATGTGACCTTTCTCTTTGTTCCCTGTGTGGGTATGGGGGATGACTTGCCAGTGAAGTCAAGTGGAAGAGGTGGAGAGCAGTCTTAGGAAACTCCCAAGACCAGAGCTGAGGGCTAGAAGAAGGACAGAGAATTTGGGCATGAATTCTGAAAGGACTCATGGTGTGGTCTAGTTTCAAGGAATTTGTGGATGCTCATGTCTGTGGATCAGGAGACTGAGGATGTGCTCATATAAGAAATCCTGGTCAGCCAAAGCGGAGAAGAAGGGTTAGCCAGTCTGTTTTGTCCATGTCTGTGCAGGTGTTTTATGTGTTAATCAAGGGGAAAATGAAGGCACTGCTCTCTGTCTGTGTTAGTCTGTGAGGTTGGGCATGTGTGTATTGCATATCTTGGCATCTCTAATGTATACTCTTTTTTGTGTCCAAACTTGCAAACAGATGCAGCAGCACAGTAGCACAAAAACTAAAGTGGAGAAAGTCCTCGGGTCTTAGAAGCTCTCAGATTTGCATTTCCTTAACAATAGTACTGTGAAATAGTAAGAAGTCTTTTGCCCTTTTTAATTTTTTTTTCCATTTACACAGGTTTCTGGGAGAAACCTTTGCAGCCTTTTAAAAGAAGCAGTGTACGTGCTGTGAATATTCTGGTAGTCTTTCCTACATCTCTAATGAGACCTGATGTCTTCATGTTGTGGTCTAGTGTGGAAACAGGAGCTTGCCTTTGTTCTGTTAACAAGTCACCTAAATGACACCACTTGCAAGCAAAATCAATATTCGAGTTGCTTCTGTTAGCAAGGAGATGCGCCAGTGACTGCTAAAACTAATGAAGCTTGTCTTCCTCGTGACTTGTCTCCTATAATCTTATATTTCTTCTAAGATATTTCAGACTTCCAAAATTTTCTCAAGAACCTATGAACTTCAATATCTCCAAGTTTATCCTGAAGTCCATCACATATTTTGGCTTCTGTTCTCACGTGGGTCCCACTCAAATACACAACTGCATTAATGTTGATTTGCTATGTGGGCATTGCCAAATATGTGTATATATGTACGTGATTGATTTCACACAACATTTTACTCAATGGGACCATGAGACAAGCTCCTATTTGATTGATGGCTTTCTTGAAACTGGTGAAAATAAATATCCTAATGAACACTAACTTCCTGTTAAATTTATTTGAAAATTATCAAAGAGCTCAGAAATTGCTGGGGGAAGAAGGAAAGGGAAATAAAAAGGCCGTCATGGATTAAAAATTGCATGGGATTTTTGTTTGTTTATTTGTGAGGATTTCTTAAACAGGGAAGGAAATCCACAGTGCTAATACAGTCACATTCTTTTATGCAACCGTATTTACAGGTTTCGACAAAATTTATTTCCATTTAGTTATATGTTTATATATCTCCACAAGATTATTCACACGGAATGAAATGAGGTATTCTTTCAACTGTGCGAGGAGACAAGTATGTTGTCTCCTCCCACAGAGCTTTAGATTCAGATGTGTCTTAGCAAAAGTTTCTTTACATGTGTACAATTTCATAAGCAAGTATTTTCATAGCCATGAATTCACTTAGACTTGCCTTACCTGTAGGATGAAATTGTGGAACTTTTAATCACCAATGTGTCAGGTATTCCATTTTTGGTAGTACATTTACCATCAGAAGTTAATGAGTCTGAAACTGCTTACTGAAACGTATTAGTGCAGCCACAATACATTCTATTACACTCTCTTGTTTTTTTAATTTGTACCTTCAGTAAATGGGGAAATGTTTACCTTCTTCATATATGAAAAAGGTGCCTTTTACTTTTTTAATACATACATTGAGTGAAGTTTGGAAAGAGGCTGTGGAATATAGTAAGTTGCTTTGCTAACCCCTTTGGGAAGCAATATTAAGACAATTCCTTATGACTGTAAATCACATGTTCTGGAAGAGGGCATGGCTGACCTGGTTCTCAGGTATGCATGTAGATGAGAAAGCAGGCTAGGGTTCAAACGCAACTAGAAAGTCTAACCAGCCCAGTATCTCCTGAAAGGGACAACACAAGGTAAAAAACAAAAAATCTGAAAGGTTTCTCGTGTTCATTGATGAAAACTTCTCAACACTGATGATCAAGGAGTTGATGAGGTGTTCTACAAGACCATATCATCTTTGCCCTTGTCTGTAGCAGTAAAACCAGTCTTCTGGAGGGAAATTTTGGAATGAGCAAGACTTAGGTTTTTTTGGAGAAGGATGAGGTTAAGTAAGATTTAGATCAATAGAAGTTGCATAAGCCTGTGGAACCTGGTAGGATGCATACAGTGCTGATGGCACTGGCCAGTGATATTGCAAATCTACTTTTGACTATCTCTGAAAGGTCATGACAAATGGAGAAGGTTCCTGAAGACTGGAAGGAAGCAAATATCACCATCTCTTACCTCTGAGACTCTGCATGCATCCAGTTGAATGGGGGTCACTCACTCATTCCTTTCTGATCTACACAGAAAACACAGCCTAGTATGAAAAAGGAGATTCCAGAAAGAGATCACTCTGCTGATCTGGAGCACTCTTTTTAAGTTAAAACAGATTTTGATGCACACAGGTGCAATAGAAATATTATATCCATTCTAGATTATCCAGATTGCAGTTATTCAGTATGCAGAGAAACCTGCCAAAGGTAAGGAGGGTGACTTTTGAGGTCTTCATAGTCATTACAACAGAACAGTCCCAGTTTTCACCCACACATTAAAACACACATTGCTTTTGCATGGGGGTATTTTCTCTAAAATAATCCCAGGGAGGAATGGAGGGCTGTGTTTTTTTTCCTTTTGTTTTGTTTTCTCATAGCGATTCCCTTCCATCACAATTTACTCTACAGAGGAACTCTAGTGTGACTAAATATAAAGTGAAGCTAGCAGGTGATGTAATGCACCATACACTCAAAAGCATTTTGTCAGGAAATAAATGTTTGTTCTTCAGCTACTCAAAAGAGCAGAGTGATGGTCTCTGGCTGGACAATTCTTCATTGCAGTCATCAGAGCTACTTGGCACTGAGCAGAAGGTGCCCCGGACAAAAATTTAGTGAAGATATGTCTATAGAAAGTGCCTAACCACTCCCTTTGTCCCTCATACACACTATAGCAAAGCCATCAAAAAATCACCAAAATATGAAAAATCCAAAAAAAAACCACCCATCAGAAACAAGCAAACCTAAGGCCATACAATTTAGTCCTTAGATGGGGAAATTCTATTAGCACTGTATTGCTGTGCCATTGCATACATAATTCAAGTGTGAAATGCTTTTAAATGCAATTTAATTAACCATGCTACTGCTTAAGTTTGCTTTGTTCATAATATAGTCAGGCAGCCTCAGAATTTCCAAATCCCTAGGTATTGTCTTCACCGAGACTGAAACAACTCACTTGTCAGAGCAAATCACATACCATAGCAGATGTTAAATAGGTATCCAGAGGGATTATTACACCAGATAGCATAAAGGAAAAAAAAAATCCAACAAAATGAGACAAAGGGGGAATTTGCACAAGGGAATGAAATTTGTCTTTTTTTTCAGAATGCCTGTTGCTGCTCAGTGTTTATAATCTTGCCTTCTTTTTTTTTTTTTTTCCAATTTTTTTTTCATCTTATGCAGTGCAAATCTTTCTTAATGGACTTTATTAAATAGCCTTTTATTCTGTCTTATAAATGCCCCAAACAAAACAAAAGCAAACATCTGCTTTGGGAAACAAGTAAGTTGCCAAGAAGCTCTCCAAAAGCTGACTCTCTGTTTTTATTAGTGAAAATATTTGAGGTTATGTCCTAGCCCATTAAGCAAGAATTTTATACAATATAGAATCTTTTGTAATAGATATTATAGATTTATTGACAGATTTTCCAGTATCATGTGGTTTCTCTCCATATGGAAAAATACCATCAGGTCTTTCTTTCTTGCCAGGAAAATACTGCCTGAGATATTTTGCCAACAAAAGCCCATGGGTTAACTATTCCTAGGACTTAAAAAATAAATTAATTAATTTAACTATTGATAAATTAAATAAAAATAATTGCTTAACAAAGAGACAAACCATGACAAAGCAATGATAGTGAGGTCTGACTACATAATTAAACTTCAAACCAAACCAAAACATAAGGAAAAAAAAAAAAGATGCACCAAAAAATCCCTCCTCAAAGCACTATCCAAATAGCTCCTGTGTTTTCACCATGTTAGTTTTAACAATTTCTGTTTTTCTGGTGACACTATGCTGTCACCTACTGGTTACAGAGACACTTTAAAGTATAGTCATTTGAAGAAAAATAAGCAGTAGGGGTTGCTTTGTAACATCTGGAAAAACTATTCAGCTAGTGCAAATTAATACAATTTTTTTTAAAGTTAGTGGAATTTGGATGGTTTGCAGCAGCTGAGTGGCTACTGCTGGCTGCAAGAGAGCAGCTTTGGTCTTTTGAACAACTATAGCCCTTGTGGAGTGCCTTGTTAAAATACAATGTGGGTGTTAGGAGGAAAGGGTTAGAAGCAGAAAAATGGCAAGGAAGATGGTGGATTCTCTCAAGTGACCTTGCAGATGGATATCTGGAAAATAACAATGTGGTAAATTCCATGTATTATGCCCACTGCTGTCTATCCTCTGTCTGTTTTGAGAAGCAGAATTTCTGCTTAGACAGAGCGTAGCTGTCTGAGGGACTTGGAGGCACTCTCAGGGACGTGCCTGAGCTCCCTGCTGTGGGAGAGAGAAGATCAGAGCCCAGAGATCATAAAAAGCACAGAGATCACAGCACGGTGGTAAGCTCCATGTGCGTGGTCCCTCAATAAGTGGGTGCAAAGAACAGCCCTGCCACCCCCCAGGGTGGGCTGACCTGATGGTTCCTGGGTTCCCACTCCTGTGTCTCTGCCCAGGTGTGGCTTTGGGATCCTCTGGTTAGCGAGGTAATTAATTAAATTTACTCTTTGCATTTCAGCCATGGTTTTGTGGTTGTTCCAGCTGACTGAGTTGCATAATGGGGTATAAGCTTTCATATTCAAATGGGTCACATCCACAAATTTTTCCTGCTGTCAATCACTATTGTGTTATTGTGTTAATAAAGTCGACCTGTTACTGATCTCCTGGTTCTAATCACCACCAGCAGCATTATGGACTAAAACCTCTGCACAGTTACCCCATTGTTTTGCTTTTCTTTCTTTTAATTGTGTGATGTCTGCTACATGGGATCATCCTGGCTGAACTGTCACCCACCTATTTCAGCCCTTCAGTGCATTCAGGAGCTCTCCTTGCTCATTCAGCTCTTAGGGTGATCACATCCTGGTCCATTTGCTTCTGATTACCAAGCAGTTGTGCCTTGTATTCAACATGGTCTTGTGCTGATGGTCTGGACTTGCTGCCCTTCCGGGAAGAAGAATATGAATCAGTCCATAAAAGCTCCTGTCACTCCAGTGTTTGATCATACCTAGGATTTCCTGAGCAAGGCAAGGGGAAAGGGTTCAGCCCAAACTCCAGATTGTGACTCCAGGCAAAGAAAAAATGTTGGCCAGCCAATAAGGTGAACATGTGAGGAGTTAGTAGCTGCTCTGAGAAGCCTTATTGTATATTTGCTGTATATGTTCCTGCTCAGCTGCTGTACACTGTGATTCACATCTCTGACAAATTGCCACTGCCAGAAAAAAACCCAGATGGGATGGATCCTGAAGTCATCTTGTGGAATTATAAGTGTTTATCCTCTTATCTTCATATAAACAAATAATGGTTTGGGTTGGAAGGGACCTTAAAGGTTATTTAGTTCCAATGCCTCTGCAATGGGTGGGGACATCTTCCACTAGGCAGGCTGTTCAAAGCCCCATCCAGACCAGCCTTGAACGAGTCCAGGGATGGAGCAACCATGATATCTCTGGGCAACAAGATTTAGTGCCTCACCACCCTCACAGTAAAGAATTTATCACTAATACTGTATCTAATCCTACTCTCTTTCAGTTTAAAGCCATCTCCTGGGCTTTTGTCTCATTATTTTTATTCCAGCCACTATCTCCTTCCATTACTTGTTTCTCAAAACCACATCTCTAATGGGATGCAGGAAAGGGAAGCTCTAGTTACTGTTATATTAAAAACTTATAGCTATTATTAGAGATTTATTTTTTTTTAACACAGTTATGCACTTCCTTACTATAGTGTTCATCATCTTCTTGGCTTCCTGGGAATTTCTCCAGCCAGATGCTTTCCAATTACCCCACACTGATGGCAATACTATACATAGAGATTAGCTGAAGAAACAGCTTTTTAAACCTAGCAGCAGAGCAAAAGGAGGCAGTATTAAAACAGTTTATCCAGGTCTCAGCTTCATTAACATGATGAGCTTTAAGCCAAGAGAAGTTGCACCTGCCAAATAGCACTAATTTCCAAAAGGAAAATACATAAGTATTAAAATAATTTATCTCCCTTTGTGTTACTAAAAATTTTTATTTAGTTTTCAATACATTTTATGTTACTTCTGAGGTGTGATAAAAAGAAAACTCAAGCCCAAAACAGAGCTAAAATCACACAGAAATGCACACATGGAAATGATTGTCATTCATCAGCCACTACCAGTTGTTCACTACCTTTTTGTGGCCATCTGCTATATGATTTCCTGATTTACATGTTCAAACAGAATTTGACTCCGTTTTTGGAGACACACCTCGGGGTGGAACTTCTTTAAACACTGACAGAGTGTACATGCAGTTGGAACCAATTTTAGTCAGAACATCTGGGCTTAAATAAAGGCTGCATATCCAGTATATGAGAGAAGAAAAGGAACATAGCTTGTGGCTTGGTGTAGAACAGTTTATCCCACCTTTCAGGTGTACAGTGGGTGGACATTTGGAAAAGAAGGAGAATATGAAAGGGCCAGGTTTTGGTATGCTTAAATGTGATTTCAGAACAATTACTCCCACTATATTTAACAATGTTAGCTGATAATATCTCAGCACTTCTGAGAATTTAGAAGATATGGAATAACTACTGGAAAACTGGAAAATGATAAGAATGGTCCCTAACTTCAAAAAGAGAAGGAAGCAGAAAAAAGCAAAGTGTAAAACTTACATAACTTCCAATTCACATAAATATTTATGTAAAGAGAATTTCCATGTTGTTTTGATGGTGTCTGGAATGGAAGCCAAATATTAGATCCATTAATGACTCAAAGACAAATCAGAAAACCCAGCTATGAAAAGTAATTAACAAGTTCCAATTACATTACCAGACTTTTGTTCTAAGGGAAGCATATCTGGCTCTACATACCTCCATGAGATAGCTAACCTGCTGATGAATAAAATTTGCATGCTGCCTGGTTTCCACCCATGACTTTGGGAATGTAACACCTTCCTTTTTCTTTATGCTCTCTGCTTGGGGCTTTGTTAGAGAAGGTTCTAGCAGCTTTGTTCTTAACATTTGTTTATCAGAAGGAAAGACCTCTATGTATTGGCATCTTACACAAGTCATATAATCTCAGAATGCCTTAAGAGACTCTTGTCTTTCATAGAGCAATATTTGTACCCTAAATTAACAACATACCAAAGGAATAATAAAAAAATTATTTTCATCTTCATTTCATCTCTTATGTATATAAAATAAAATTACAACAATCAATCAATGAAATACCTTGTAACAGAAAAGGTACAGATTTATAATTTTATTAAAAATACAATACATGTATCAATTATATTTAGAGCAGAGTAAAAATAGTTGAAGGGCAATGTGTGGTCAATTCTTACCCAAAAATTCTGCTAACTGAACCAGAGCTATAAATAACAGTATATGTGAAAGAGAGACCCTGTCCTCCTCTGTCAAATGGCAATATTTAGAGTAAAAACCACCAAAACTCAAAGGGTTGAGATTATTCTAAATAAAAAAACAGGAAACTCACATCAAATTGTATTTTCTGCAAATGTTTAATGGGGTGAAGGCGGACTTCAAATTTCAAAGCAAGTCCTACATCTTGGAAGCACATTGAGCCATTTTTTTCTGTGTTGCCAACATTTCTTTAAACAGGATATCAATTTTCTGCTCACAGTACCAGGTTGCAAGGGTGGATGGTTTTAGGGCATCTATTTCCCTGCTGCATAATTTCTAATGGGGTTATATCAAAGTCCCCTAATAAGAAGGAAAAAAAAACCTGTAACTGCTGATTTTCAGATATTAATTTGAGTTCCAAAAGGCAAAATGATAAATCTAGCAAAACAGTCAGTCAACACAATTTTTTTAATTCATGTGCCTGTTCCTGAAACAGATACTCTCTGTTCTGGAGAGAACATTCAAACTCCCTAAACTAGGGATGTAAAATTCCCCATAACAGAGCTGAAAGTCCCCAGAATATTCAAGGTACTCTAAATAATATCCTAAAACCCCTTTACTCTTGGGACAGCTAAAATCTACAGCTGTTCAATAAGGAAATGTTACAAAAAAACCCCCAGAAGAACCAAAAAGAACAGGTCCTAAATATAGTTTTTTGGAGCTATAATCTGATTAAATAGTGAAACTTCATGAAAGGAGTACTGGATGAAGTACTACAGTCTCTTTCACTGAGGAATTCAAAACTAGATCACCTTAATGGGTATTTCTGGCTTTTATAGTCCATAAATCTGTTATATGAGGAAAAAATGTTTTAGCTCACATCACTTGATAAAATACTGAAGTCTTTTCTATGCACTCAGAGAGTTTGGAACAGGAGCTTTTGTGGGAGAAATGAAATATGAATGGATTTTTACTGAGGTGATGACCAGTTAGAAAACTAAAAGAAAATGTTTATGTTTGAGGCAGGTAATCTGAAACAGGGTTTAGCCTTTAAAGTGTAAAGCTCAACTTTCTGAGTGTCACGACTAGAAAACAGATGTACTTTCATTTTGAAGTTATGGCATGCTGGAAAAAACAAACAGAGGGGAGAAAAAGACAGCATTTAATAATTATAAATTATTTTTAAAAAAAACTGATATGAAGACATGAAATATAAAGAAAGAAATTGAAGATGTTTGTTACTGAGGAGCTGTAAAACTGTTGTAATAATTAGTTTGAAAAACTTTAGTCTAAAAAATAGTACATCTGTGGAGAGGATGTTGCTTCATGATTGTCAAATGGGGCTGAAAAATCAAAAGTTGTTCCACACTGTACTGTCACAGGTAAGCATAAAGATCAGAAATGCTGATTTACTGAGAGCAGGTCACTAAGAGCAATGGTGGCCACTTTGTTGGACCCACCCAAACCCAAGACTTCTGATTCTCTAAATGCATTCAGGTTTGAAATTCAAGAAGGCTTTATTTGCATTTGCAAGGAAAAAAATCTTTTATACAAGAAGAAAGCAGAAGACAGGGAAGGCCCAGAATGGATGATGCTGAGAGTCAGGGCCCCAAGACACAGTTTCTACTCTGCCTGATCAAAGCAGGACTTGATCTTGGACTCATGCAAAATCCCATTTGAACCCTATAATCTGGGATACATTTTGGTGGAGGATCTCTTCTACCACACAACAGATGATCTGCCCTAGATTTTAGGTTGGGAAAAAATAGCAGAACACACTCAAAAATTGTCCAGCCCAAACATGTCTCTTTATTTCCTGTCTGCAGAGTAGTCTGAAAAGTTTTCTCTTGACAAAATTCTTGAAAAAACAGATGATAGGTTTACACTGGGAGTGTACACAGCATATATGAAGTAATATCTGAAAGTGCCTGACAAGGTCTTTTCTCCAAAACTGATAACACTGAAAGGAAATTTAAAAAAAAAAAATCTCATAAATCAACCACTAATCATATTAAACCAGATTACCAAAAGTCTTTCTGAACAAGAAATGAGTCTCCTTGGCATCTAAAAGGAGTCTGAAAATTAGTGACTGTGGAACGATGGAGTCTGAACAGAGTGGCAATCAACACTGACACCTCCAAAAGTTTAATTGGTATTACAACCTCCACACAAGGACTGCTGGAGTATCTCCCTAGCAGATGCAAGAGCCTGTATCCTTGCTGATGGGTTGACAAAGTTTGGTCAGTAAGTGGGACCTGAGGGGATTTATTAGAAGGTATCTCAGCAGATGGCTGGAGCAGCTCAGGTGCATGTGAAGATGGAGAACACATGGCACCTATAGGAGGGGCGAGAAGGTAGGAGCTGCCATTCCAACATGTGCTTGCAACTTGAGCATTTGTTGGGGTAGCTTGCAAATAACTGTGATTGTGTGATTTAAAATTATGTGGATTAGTTATAGAATGATGGTTTGGAATTTTTACATGCTTATTAACACTTTTTAAGTTTCTGATAAAATGATTCATCTGTTGTATTGCTGATACTGATCTTGGATATATAGTCCACTGATTGTCACTTAACTGCATGTTGTTCATATATCAATACAGCACTTTGATCTTGATTTAATAAAACCACAGAGGTTGAGCACTTTTGACTTTATCACCAATATTTGGTGTGCACAGAGCAGTCAGTGCTGTGACAGTCTTAAAAATCTGGTTTTCCCACAGCTGCAGTTTTGATGTCTTCCAGGATGCTAAATAGATTTATCTTTGTTGTATGTAAAAAGGCTGCTGGTTTTCTTACCTGTCTTGATCCTTTTGGCAAACACCTTCAGTTCAGACACAGAAATTTCAAAAATTCCCCTTTTTGAAAGTCATAACATACTAAATCAGATTTTAGTTGGTATTTTTGTTCCCTTCCAGTGATGCAACACAGAATAAGGCATGCTGGGAAATTCTGACTCCTGAACAAGCAGTGTGGAGCTTACATTAACATTAGAAGAAGAGCTAAGCCACTTCGGCAGACACTGTAGCATGTTTCTCTTCTGGAAATTATTCTTCACAGAGTTAGCACCATCTTCTCTTTCAGAGTCTGAATGAGGTTCTAGCTATGTTAGCTCTAGTCAAGAATAAACACACTTAACTGGACACCTGCTGAGCACCTGCATTTCCTTCAAAAGATCTGTGGGAACTTGGTGTTACAGAAGGACTTTGTTTTAGGATATTTACTAAAGCTAATCAAATTCATTAAAAGTATTGGCTATAATTTTCTATCTGCTACAGATCAAAGGGACAGCATTTTTAAAAATTATTGCTACCGGAATCCATGTGTTTGTTTAATTCCTTTGGCTTGGGCCCAACTGATAGTCTGTTATTCTGACATCACACCATTTTTCTGTAAGCAAAATAGAAAGATGTAAATATGTACACAAAGAGATGGCAGCTTCCTGACAACAGCTTTCATTCTCTGTACCAGACCTACTGCACTCAGTACTTCTCACGGAAAAGAGCAGATGGTCAAAGGGTTGATGATCAGAGAACTGACATTATTTGGTGAAGGCTCTGAATTAATAAAACCTTAAAATTCTTCAGTTAATCTAATGCTCTGATTGCAATATTGCTTCTAGTGCTCTTTTTTGGTTCAGTTGCTCCAATATCAAATCTCTGAGTTAATAATAGTCTAGCTCAGGTGCCAGGCTAAACTAAAATCTAAAGTGAACATCTTGCATTTATGAAACTCTGAGATTGGTGCTTGCCCTTGCCATTCTGTGTTTTCCTCCCTGACTCAACAACTTGGATCATTAAAACAGCAAAACCTTTATGACCTCAACTGAACTATCTGTGAAGTAGCCTTGTGTCAGGAAATGTGAAGGGAGCAGTTGTATGTCAGTCTCACAATTGCTTTGTTAGCTTTATACTTGATCTGATAGTAGTTAACATATCATATATCCAGCCAGGCTACATTAAAGGTTACACTTAAGTACCTTCCACTCTACTTTGTAAAACTGAAACATATGGCACTACAGAAAGAAGGCTGAAAGATTTTTGTTGCACAAAATTTAAAAATATTTTATATTTATAATACAAATACTGTATGTGCTAATATTTCCATTTTTTTCATTTTTTTTATTGCCTTATTACTGTAATTATCCAGGAAACTTTAAAAAACAAAAAAGGTAATTCCATGAATGTTCAAATTTATGTGTCCTGCCTAAGGAAAATATTAACTTCAGGAAAAAAGAATAATGGATATTCTTGAAGCATGAACTGTTTCTGCATTTAACATTATTTCTTGACACATTAGAGAAATGTTAAGATTGAGACTATCATGATGGCCTTAATACAATACACAAGCTATGTTGAAAAATGAGACTTTCTGTGTTAGCCTTGTACCATACTCCTTGGAGCAGCTTCAGCTACAAGTAATTAAAAATAAGTACATTACACATCACAGGTCATGAAGCTGACAACACTGTGGAGTCATATTCCCAGGAGAGGAATCCATTCTCTCCTTTCATGGCTGCTGGGTTTTTTCATCCCAGATCTGGAGTTGCTCTGTAGTGAGACATAGCTGGACTTGGTTGAGGTTCTCCTGCACTCGCACAACCTGCTGTATCCTGACACCCAATGTGTCTTTCAACAGGCCTTTTGATGAGAGACTAAATTGGTTGTCACAGCTATGTCAGTGAAGGAAAGAGATATGGGTCTGGTCTGGTTTACACTCCCACCAGATTATTTTGCAATTTCAGGCTGATGGAGTGATCTGCTGTGTAGCCCAGTAAGTGTCCTGGGGTTTTTATTTACAAGCAAAAGGCCATGCAATTTGTCCTGACCTTGCAGTGCAGAGTATGATGAATACCACTTTGCCACAGTAAAATTTTTGAATTTATCAGCTGATGGGGGAGTAGAGGCAAAAGGGATGAAATCTGGTCCAGAGTGAATACTCTTTGAATGACAGACTTAGGAACTGCTAATTCTGGACAGACACCTCTCCTGTTTGTCTCTGTGTGCTCCAAATGCATAGAACAATGTCATACACTTGAACAGAAGGAACCCCCTCCCCTTGGAAACGACTCCTTACCCCATGAGAGGTGGTCCTGAACAACCAGGTCATACTAGCCATGCCCCCTCCCAGCTACTGCAAGAATTAACCCTGTCCTGGCCAGAACCAGGACAATAGTTCCCAGTTTCACTTCACAACTCTTCTTATCCTCTTCCATTTAATTTTTAATTTATCTTCAAACATCCAATAATGTATTCCTAATTGTGAGATTTTCTGTGGCTTTTTGTCTGGCTAGACACGCTCAGATGGGACAACACCTCCACTCAGGCCTTATCCCTTCCTCATTCAAATGAGACCTCCAAACAGTTCATGATATATTACATCCTATACTTTCCTTGTTCCATCTGCTGCTATTTTACTCCAGACTAATCGGTGCCCCAAGTGCTTAGACATGAAATTTGGGTAAATTTCCTGGGAATTAGCCATAACAACTTACAAGGTATCTCTGAAAATGGCTTTAGTTTGGTTTTCCATTTAGATATTTTTTAAAAATATTTATTGGGTGCAACCACTTTCCTTTATCCTGCCACAATGAAAATACTCACACTAAAAGTACTTAAGAGAAGAAGCAAGGAGAAATAGAAAAAGAGAAAGTTTATGATTCATTCTTCTCTGCTTATGTTCCTGTAAAGAGTCAGACAAAATTTTTTTCTAATAATATTAAGTCACTAATGATCATTAATAGTGAAGAGAATCATGTCAGGCAACCTCTTTATCTGTTATCCTACTAAACATGATTACTAGACAGTGTTGAAACAATGAGGTAGGGAATGTGTCTCGGTGACATTAAACAAACAAAACCAGTTTATTTCTGGGTGTAGGTAATTTACAGGGTGGGGGGAAGAGAATTAAAACCCGAATATTCAGCGCTCTATGGATTGTTCTAGGAACAATCCTTAGAATAGAGTTAATATTTATCAGCTCTTCAGTTACTACATTGCATTGTGCTCTGACTTCATATTTCTTGTGCTGCTCCTCTTGTTTTTCTCCTTATCCTGTCTCAATGAAATTACATTAAAAAAAAGGGTAATAATATTTCACAGCCATTTCCTCTATATTTACCTTAGAATACCTGGTTTCTCATTATCCTTCTGTTGCTCAGCTGTGTAAAGGATACATAAAAATACCAAACACTTGAACATAATCTCTACCAGACAAGGGGTAAACAAACACATTTCTTCACATCCCTGTAGTAGATGATTCCACACCACTGGAGGTAACAGCAAGGCTTACATCTCAGGTTCAGATTTTGAATTAACAGTTAAAAGATGTTGATACAAATTCTCATCTTTGAAATATGTCATCCTCAGGCTGGCAATATTATAAGACCTTAACCACTGATGAAACTTCTTGCATTTTTCTTTAGCCACTGCTGGAAGCTCCATAAGAACAGCACCTTCTACCAAGTTAGTTTCAAATATTGTTCTACTCAGACACAGAATACGAAAATCCTAAGTTTCAGATCTTGAAATCTTTATTTTAAAGACAATTCTGAACCTAGACAATTTATTTTATTTTATTTCCCTTTCATTTAAGTTTTATTTATTTAAACAAGCCAAGTAAAACAAACTCTCAACATCATAAGTGTTGAGACATTCCAGTGACTTAAAATCCAGGGAAATCTTACACAAGACTTTGGTCTTCATATTTCTCCAATCCAGTGCAGCAGATTGCACATGGCAACTCAGTTGATGAGGCACTGGTGCATACAGCTCCCTCCTCATAGGAAGGTGCCTGGGTTAGGCCCTCAGGAGAAAGTACTTTCCTCTTTTGTGTGTGGGTGTCACTGCAGGACACCAGCTTCAACCTAGAGCTCTGTTGTTATCACCAATGGACTCCCACTCGCAAAGCCTACTGCAACATGCGCCAGCACAGACACTGACACACATGAAACAAGCAAAATATTGCATATTTGGATCTCTAGATCTTGCAGTACTCTCAAAAAAGCTGCAGTTGACATCACCTTAAACCCATTTTTACCTTCAAAGCATGGCAGTCAGGAAATTAACTGCCAGTGTAAAACCTGAACTCTGATTCTGGTGTCTATGAGGATCTCAGCTTTGTGAAAGAAGAGGGATGAAGATGGGAAAGGAAATAAATTTTTATTTAATTTAACTAAAATTGCAATGTATTAAGTCTGAAAAAATTGTTTCTTTCAATCACAGACCAATATTTTCAAAGAAAGTGTTACACTTCTGCCTACTGAACTCACTGTATTCGACTCAAGACTTTGTCTGTTGAGTTAACTGAAATGAATTCTAAGTTTAAAAGAATATAACCCACTAATCTATTTGCAATTCAAATGTGAAACTTCCAACAAAACTGCAGTGCATCAACCCAGAACAAACAACTCATCAAACCCCATAAATATGGCATGATCCCTGTAATGAAAAATGAGCTTTGCAACAGCCTCTAATTAGCATGGGAATGACAGGCACATTCTAAACCTTTCCCAACATATGGGTAATTATTGAAGAGCTATGACAGCAATGCATCAACAAGCCTATCCATCTTACTGCCATTCTGCACCCCAGCTGCCTCTCAGTGGCTCTTAACAGGACATTCAGTAATTTGGATGAAACCTCAGCACACAAGAGCAATGATAGGGTTCCACCCTTAGTGGGAAGAAAAAATTAAAAGAATCATCGCTTGGAAGGAAAGTTGAGACTGCAGATAAGCACCCTAAAATGTTTTATATTTACACCTGCAACATTTCAACCTTATAATTGGCTGGTGGGAACTTTCTAATTTCTGCAATAGTAGGTAAAAAACATGGCTTATAGCTCTATAACAAAAAAGTGCAGGAAAAGAAAGAAGGAAGACTTGTGCAAAATAGGTCAGAGAAAGATGACTGTGCTCTTCAAAAAGTTCCATACTATTGTAAATTTATTGCCCCAGAAGCATTAAAATTCCCGAGATATAAAAATTATTAATACCTTACATTATGATAACAACTTAAAGCTTTCCCACAGCGAAAGAAAACAACTCACTGATGAGCATTGCCCAGAAAGATAGATAATAAACAGAGAAGATTTGGAAGAACTGAATGAACCAAACACACAGCAGCTAGTAAAAAAGCACAGCCACTATCACCACCTATTTCAAAACCTGGGGTACAGGAAGAGAAATGGTCATTGATCTTTGTATTAATGGTTACAGGAATAAACATATCCTGCCATCAGCACTCAATTTTTTATTCATATGTAACAACTAAGTGGGGTTCTTTTTGCATTTGTGTTGCAAGATGAAGATGAAAGAGGATACTGGAAAAAGAATCCCTAAGTCTAATTGTTCAGGCTTTTCACCCTAAAATCTCCTTTCTATAATCAGTAAAGCTTGAAAATGGCTTGAAGTTTGACTTTAATTTTAAATCTATAAAAGTTTAGTGGGGACAGTAGAGTGAAAAAAACAAGTAGAAAAATTGGGTATAATATTCACCTTCACACTTAACCACTTCCCCTCACCTATCTTATATAGCAGAAGAAAATACAGGAGTGAGCTGACATCAATCATACTTATGGATCTTTAGTTCTTATTCATTGTTCTATTGATCCCTTTCAGCATTATTTCTTAGGTAAATTGCAATAAAGTGATTTCTTATTATGTCTCCATTTTAACTCCTACAGCACGACACAACAGTTTTTGAGTAAAGGACAGGTACCCTAAGGGAAAGAACAAAATCCTGGGTAAAAGAACAGATTTATTGATCTCTTCTTCAATAATAATGATTAAAATCTAATGAAGCATGATTGCCTTAATAAATTATTCACCTCTTTTTTCCCTTTTCCAGATTCCAACTCAATGCAGTCCAAAAAAAAAAAAGAAAAAGGAGTTTAAGCACAAAATGTTGAAAATACTAGATTCTTCAATCAGTGAGCCATGACAATGTTAAAAATCATAGTTAATAGCAGCATTTTACAGACAAGAAATACTTTGGCCCATGCCTCATCTGATCAGCAATTGGGGAAAGATTACATATCTTATGGAAAGGAGGGGAAGAGATTTTGTCAGCTTTTCTACTTTCTAGGCGAATTTAAAGGCACTGTTTTCCCTACACACTTACATTTTCTCTTGCAATGGAACAATAAGGATTGTCCCAATAACCATATTTGTCTCTTATGTATGAGAATAGATCCTGTGAAGAAAGCTGGAGATTTATACTCATCCATTGAGTGCCTTCACCTCAAATCACAGGAGTTTTTAATTGTCAAGGCCTTTTATGACTAGGACTGCTCCTGGGACATCCAGCCCTGAAGCTGAGATTTACAGAACAGGATGTGATATTCACAGAAAGAAAACTGGCAAAGGATGCCAGCTTAAAATCTTGTCCCTTCATTTTAATTTGTTAAAAATTTCAAACTACTGTTTCCTTCAAAGTTCTTCATAAGATTAGTTTATACAGTATGTATACTGGATGTCCACAAAGAATGAAATATATGACACAGAAACTAATCTATAGTCAGCATGCTTAGTCAGCATTCAGATGTACATACTGTACATCTGAATATTTCCTCTTTTTGAATAAAAGCTTGATTAAATAGTAGAAATATCAGGATAAGTAAGATAATATTTCTGGATGATGATGATGATGCATTGAAAATGAATGTGTCACATAAGCACCCTTCAATTAACCTCTATGCCACAGCCATAGTACATAGTTACTTATTTGGATTGCTAGGGACACACTTGTCTGTCAGAATGACTCTGAATTTGCATAGGCGTGCATAGAGGTGTCAGTCATTGAACATAAGATTAATGATTTAAGCTAAAAGGATCTCCCATTAACTTTCCACAAAAGGTCAGAAGTATCATATAAGCACCCATTTTCTCTTGTGAATGTAATTCACGTAGTTTTCAATCAAGGACAATGTTTAAAAGTGTGTCTGCCTAGCTTGATATTACCTGATAATGAGTTTTTTAATAAGAGCAGTTATCTTTAAAAGAAGTTACCTAGCTTGATGGAAAGAATTAGCTGGGAGAGTTGACAGATGACGCAAATGAGATGATATTATACAAACTCATAAAAGTGGAGTGGTTCTTTGAGGACTGTCTGCCATGGGACAGACCCCATGCTGGAGGGAGAGATTGTGAAGAGTCCTGAGGAAGAAGGGCCATCAGAGATGACGTGTGATGAACTGACCACAGCCCCCATTGCCCAGCCCCTATACCACTTGAGGGGAGGAGGCAGAAAAACCAGGAGTGAAGTTGCACCTGGGAAAAAAGGATAGGCAGGGGAAAATCACAGAATCATTAAGGTTGTGAAAGACCTCTAAATTTATCGAGTCAAACCTTTAACCCAGCACTGACAACAAAATACACCGCAGAGAGATACTGGCTGGGGGGACTCCTCAGCAAGAGTGTGCATTTTTCCAGTCTGAAAAGCAGCTTAGGAAGACATTGACAGATATGGACTCTTGAATTTATGGGTAAATTCAGTATTGGTGCTCAATAAATTTTCACTCTGTACAAGATTATCCTGTGAGAAAACCAATCTAAATGTAAAGGCATATGATGTAATTGTTTGCCCAAGAGAAAACTTCAAGGCAGAAGAAACAAAGTGAACTTCCTAAGCTTTATTGAATGAGTACAGAAGCAAGGTTTGAGTCATCTGGTTCTTTTTTCTCTCTCTCAAGCACACACCTCAGGATATGTGTCTTTCTGTCCAGCGGTTAGGCCGCAGAATTACAAATGGGACTATGAATTCTGCATGCACTCAAGCACCTCACAGTAAATAATTTATATCTTATCCATATTTGTTTCTAAGAGAAAGGATTAGCTAAACCAATATTTTGGAACTGATGTATCAGATTTAAACACATCTTACCACTAGAATTCAAATGCATTCTCATACTGGAAAAGAGAGAAAATCAAAGCAAACTCTTTGTCCAGGATAATACTGCAGGTTTACAATGGTGTTAGGAATGGACATTCCAACCCCATTCAACCCTCCAGTATTTCTGCCTCGCAGAATGAAAGGACCAAGTTTCAGAAGAGAGTTTCCTCTAAAGCTGCATAAAATTTTGCACCAAAAGAAGTCCCATTTGACAATAAAAGGTGAAATTACAGATTTATGCATAGCATATGGTATTATAAATTATTTTTCAAAATGAGTGATCAATAAACACAATATTTGGGCTACACCTTGTGTCATTTGTGTACATTATTTAAGAGTAAAGGGACAAGATGTAGTTATTGGCAGCTCTCACTGTTCTAGATTTTGGAAGGAGGGAGTTAAGCACTGAGATGATGATGGGAGGCACACCTAGTTGAAAGAAGAATGCCAAAGAAGGGACAGAGTCCAAAATGCCGTATTTTTATAATGTATTTGCTATAAGGCAAAAAGTAGACCTCCCCAAAGCAGCAAGTTAGCTTCTATGAAACCTGTCCTCAGTCACCTCACTTCCTTCATTAACAACAAAGAGAATTTAGGTAGCCAGGGAGAGAAGTGTCTTTTTAGAATACAACCCCAGTGCATAGGTCTATTTGTAAATCTCAGGCAAAATGTTTGGCTCAGTGTTACACAAGAAAGTTGAGGAAAGGAAATTCTTGAAACAAATGCAGGGTGATTTGAATGGGTAGCTATGTAATGCCAGGTTGCTGGACCAGCTCTTATTATTACACAAATTATTTCAAAAGATGGACAATAATCAATACAGTTCCTCAGCCAGGTGTTCAGAAAAAATAATCTATTTTTTTTCTTTATTATTATTTGGAAAGGACACCTGAAATGTTGTTGGGAAATATTTTGGACATTTGCGCAATTCTTAAACTACCAATGTTAGAAAGGTGGATTTACAATGGAAGCTTAGGCTCAGAACATATCCTTATTTTATGTCCCAAAAAATTCAATTTGAGTTTTGGAAGCCTTGGAAACAGTTTATTCAAAAATTGTTTTTTCACAAAGACATGCTGCATACCCATCAATGCCTACCAGAACAAAAGCCTAATTCAAAACAAGAAAAGACCATTAATGGTAAAAAAAATTTCTTACATTTGAAAAGTGTGACAGAAAAAATATCTTACGCTGACTAAAGATTGTAGATTTCCAAGACAGTAGCATGCTTTATGTTTTTCATGTTTTGTTTTGTTTTATTTAACTGAACTAGAACTTATGAAATTAAATTCAATGGATTCAGGAGAACAATAATGGTATATGCACAAATTAATTATCTAAAGACTTGTTTTCTCTGGTCTGTCTCTTTATAGGAAATAGCTCTCTTTGATTGCAAGGAACAAAAGCATTTCAGTGAAGAAATTTAAACTTTCCTCAGTTGACTAAATTTGAAAAGAAGACCTAGAAGACCCAATTGAACTGTTGAAAATGACATAGAAAAAAATTAAAAGGGATCATTTTATCTACTTATCCACATTTTATAGTCTAGTATACAAGAAAATTTGGTATGATTATTCATGTTATTGTTAGATTCACAGTAAAGAAGAGACAATATTTATTGATATATTGAGAATTTCATCACCTTGGGGACTTTGTCATTTCGATTGGCCAGAAAAATATTTAGCATGTGGATTGAAAATGCAGTTAAGTGTAGAGGTATTAACAAGGTGTGAAAGGATTCAGGAAGAGTGCCATCTTTCATGAATTCTTTGATGAATATTCCTTTCTTCTGCTTCGTGTTCCTCAATGAGTCTTCACAGATAAATAAGAGCCAGCTGTCACCTCCAGAAGCTGATATCCCAGTTGCAGTAATATATAATGGTATGATTCAGGTCTACCTAGATGAAGTACTGAATGACCAAGCAATATGCAGTTAATTTGGATATTTTAAAAACATTTGCACCTCGGTTTTGTTTACACATTACAGAGCAGATAAGGCTTGGAAAAGCTGTTAAGCATGTGCCCCACATATCCCCCTTTCCACACTACAATTTCTGCTAAAGAAATGTTTTCAGAACTTGGAGCTCTTAGCATCAGTTATGCAATACAGACTCTCTACCTTTCTTACTTTAGAAAACATAAATATTTAAACACATTTTGAGTTTCTGAACATACAGGGGAGGTGTGAATGCAGCTCTGTTCAAGTATAACAAGGAGTGACTCCAAGAAAGAAGCAACTTTTAAAAGAAGATATAATTAGACTTCACTGGCAAGTGGGATTCTCGCTTAAAGTCTTCTTCCATTTCTTTTCATTCCTTCATCCATTAAAGAGACCACCATTTTGTTTAAAGTCTCACCTTTCAAGCTTGTTTCAAGAGCTGTTTGTGAATTAAAGGTTGTCAAAATCTAAAAAGGTTGCTTCAATTATCTTTACCTGAAATATGTGCTGTTCTATTCTATGCAGCTGTTAAAAATATATTAACCAATTTTTGAGATTAAATCTTTTTAATTGCTCATTTTATCCCCTCATGTTTACATTTGTGGTGGTTTTAAAGCTGGAAACCACGATCCTTCTTAAAGCCTAAAACTTTATCCTAACATATTAGGAGTAGCTGAGGTGAAGTTAATTCTCCCCATAGCAGCCCTCACAGTGCTGTGCTCTGCACTTGTGGCTGGAAAGGTGTTGATAACATATCAGGGTTTTGGCTACTGCTGAGCAGAGCTGGAACAGCATCAGGGCTGTCTCTCAACATTCCCCTCCAACATCCATAGGCTGGAGATGGGCAAGATCCTGGGAGGGGACACAAACAGGCCAGCTGACCAAAACTGACCCAAGGGATGTTACATACCATAGGGCATCAGCTCAGATATAAAAGCTAAGAAGAAGAGGAGGAAGGAGAGGCATTCTTTATTTACAATATTTGTCTTCAAGAGAAATCACTAGACATGCTAAAGCCCTGCTTCCGGGAAAGTAGCCAGACATCACTTGCTGATGGGAAGTAGGGAATACGTTTTTTCTTCTCTTTGCTTGTGTGTGTGTGTGTGTGTGTGTGTGTGTGTGTGTGTGTGTGTAACCTTTCACTTTTGCGTTAGTAAACTGTCTCATCTTAACCTGCAAGTTTTTTTCCATCAAATTTTCTCTCCCCTGCCTGAGAAGACAGAGTGATAGAGTGGCTTGGTGGGTACCTGCTGTCCAGGGTTAAGCACATGTAAATATAGGTTGGGAGAGTTTAGTAAAAAAGTGACTCTCTTGAACACTGAAGTTTTCCCCAGAGCTGTATTAAGCACTAACATACTGATTTTACTCTTGATGCCATCCTAATTTCTTGAAAAATATTTAAAACTGCATGTTGACACTGTGTATTGATCTGGAGAAATGACCAATTAGATATATTGCTTTCCATTTATACACATACATAACCTTTTCATATGATTGTAAATTATATATTTTCAGCACTTTTTTTTACCTTAG